>OY756359.1:6965000-8215000 GCA_963576895.1 Ceraclea dissimilis
TCTACATATAAAATGATGTTAAATAGTTAGTGAATGGTAAATATTCGTCATACATCTACGACAATCTACGTGTCTGCGGTTAGAATCCCGTATAGTGTATCACCAATATTCTTATCTGAAGTAAGGGTTCGAAGAACCAAGCACTCACCCTAAGCGCAATATGTTGAGGACGTCGAAACAACAAAACGGAATAGCTCCACTTATTTTATATTTTTTTAAGAGAGAACATCTACGAAATTTGTGGCAGGGATACATTTCTTCACTATTCCTCACCCATCGGAATATAAAGAAGTTCTTTTCCATGCAAACAATGTTGAAAGATGACAATATTCGCAATTCGCACATTCAAAATTGATTGTTTTTTTTTTTATTATGTATCTAATAATCGAAATACTTCCACATTCACATATTGTGTTGGCGGTACGAAAATTAAATTATATCCCTTAGCTTCTGTCCAAGAAAATATTGATGGAGGTTACGATAAGAATATGTGTCGGCGCCTTAATGCCTTGTTTCAGCTCTGTTCGTCGTTGGATATCGATTAGTAATAACTATAACGATATAACGATGGAGGTAAGTAGGTATAATAAGTATGAATGTTTTATATCTAGTTATTGAAATAAGAAATTATTTACGCCCAATGCGCTTAACCACAAAAATATACAAATGATTGTGATGTTACATCTTCTTCAATCAGTTTTTGAATGTTCAATTACCCGAACAAATGGTTTGGTTTTGGATAATTTATAAAAAATGTACCTAATTACTTTTTAGTAGTAGGTACCCACATCTGTCGGTTTGTATAGAAAGCTAATAAGGTAATTTCACTATAATGAGTAGGCATACCTGTTGCCTATATATAATTATTTAGATAGTGAGTAGGTGAATGTTTGACTTTTAATTCTCTATGGTGAGTACATTGTTTAGATTCGCACATAATCATAATTCTAGAAAACTTGTTAAACACATTCTTTGAAATCGCCCGTTTTCCGGTCTAACCCTGTGTTTAGTTTTAATTTACTTAAAATCGCTTAGAGATTTAATAATAAATAGCAGGTATCTCCAATAAACGATTCATCAAATTTATAACTGCATTCCAGAGTATTTGTAATACTGTAACACTCATAATATTACAGTTTCCGATCGTTTGTCTATAATTTCAGTTCAAAAGATAAAATGTATGCCTACTGCCTACCTATACTTGTAATTATACAATTAGTATTAGACTTTGAGTTCGTATTAAAATATAAATCATGACGTTGTTTATTTATTATAAAGTACTCACTAACTGTTAGAAAGACTACAATTATAAGAGAATTAATATTATTACTTAAAAAAGAGAAAGATCAATTTGTGTCGTGATGTTGAGAAAAAAAGTATAACAAAACTTCACTTGTCTCTTGCGAAATAAAAGTTTGATAATTTAATATACTCGCTCACTAACTATATAAAGACGTATTTCCGATAGCATTTACGAGATGGCTAAATACTAGATAATTGTAGCAAGTATTTAAGACCAAATAGGTTTCGAAAAATGATGGATTGCATTGTGATTTAGGAAGTAATAAATCAGTTTCATAAGCCTCAACTTGCGGCAATTCTAATGTAATATATGTCTTTATATACGTTATGAGCGATACATTAATTACAGAATGTAGCTAGAAGCACAAATCTGCTGTGCAAGATGAAATATTTTTAAGAAAAAGTGACTAGTTTATTAATCAAAATAATGCTTTAGGACAGCTCCCCTTTAATTAATGGCAAGTAAAGTGGTACGACATTATTCAAGAACAACATTTTTCCATTAAAAATTAAAATATTATTCTGTGAACTTAGAGTTTAGAGCTCACGATTTTTTTATTGTTTGTAGCACTCTTATCTCCACAGGGACATTGAATTCTTATTTTCCACAATACTTACAGTTTCTAATTAAAAGACAAAACGTCGACGAGTGACGTCTACTCTTATAAAGCAAAATGTCTTACGTAAACAAAATGGGAAATTATTCCGTATGACTCTATTAGGGATTGGAATTAAATTTCTCAGAATTTCATTTTATTTCTTTAAGCACTTGTTATTCCTTCAGCATAATAACACTTAAATCAATTGCGTTAAGTAATACGTAGGTCGCAAGTATTCATATACTCTTGATATAGAGGTACCATTTTTTTATCTTTAAAAGTTTATTGGTTTTGAGTTCATTGCAAAGCCCTACCCTATTCCACGTAATATTGAGTATAATAAAGATATAAAATTAATTCAATATTTCCAGTTTCCAATAAACAATGTACTTACCTCCTACCATACAGAAGAAGGGGAGTGTTTTATGTAGCTAGTAAATACTTGAACAAATCACACCGACAGATTAGTTATACTCTCATACAAGTATGGTGTGGTACAATATAATTTACTATTTATATTTTAAATAGCGTTTCATGTCGTTTTAAGTATTTTATGGTATTTTAAAAGAAACGTCAGGTGAATTAATAATTTCAAGGCAGTGTGTAGAATAATGTCGTATCCACAGAGAGCAGACATTATTATATAACTAAACTAATCTATAGAACTCCTCACAAACCTTGACCAAGGCGGTGTAGATTCGCCGAAACTAAGAAAGAAATAATCTTTTAATACGACACGATCAAGCCCGAAAACTACATACATCAGCTTTCAACGGTATGTCGCAGTCGTGGACCCAGATTTTTCAGAATACAAAAATGCATGCAAATAAATAAATACCTAATTTTAATTAAATGAATAAATAATAAACAAATTGTATCAATTTGATGTTGTCTACGGTGTTATTTATTAAATATTATTGTACGGATCATCAGTTGGGATTCTTGTTTGAAAACAGTACCTAATTGGGACACAAATTGGACATTACCCAAAGTAGTAAAAACTATTGAGATTTTTATAACACAATTAGTTAATCATTTTTTTATTAAATGACAATAAAAAACATTTAATAAATGCGTTGCGCGCATGATGAGAATATAAAATTAATTATGTATGGCCTAGCAACTATTAATATTGATCCAGTGCATAATGAATACTGCCATATTAAATAACTTCGACTTTATTTATACTTCTACTTGTGAAGATATACTGGCACATTTTTTTTACATACATTGCTAAGCGAATCACCCGGCAAACCTCGCACAACACATCAGGAGTATTTTTAATTTTATAACATAACTTGTTCATAAACATAAACAAAGCACAAAAAAGGCTTCTTTCAAAAATCGATTGCTTATTTCAGAATCTGCTGGATGAAATTTTGAAAACACATTCTCATACGGATGTAACCAACCAACCACAATCTATGTTGCAGACTTAGAGGAATTACGTACTGGAGAAGAAACTGGGAGTAAAAACTGGCAGCTAAAACCCTTTGCCACTATCGGACTTTTGCCACCCCAGTAACTTCAGTCTTTAGGTATAGTCAGTGATAGCACGCGGAAAGTATTTTACAAAGTGGTATAAGCACAAAAAGGGTCACATTATTTCCTTTCTTCGTCAAAAGAATATTTACCAGTTGTTATAAATGTGTCGAAATTATGTTTCTTATTAGGTGGATGCAAGACTCAAACTGATAATTTATATGGAATTGCTTTTCATATGCACCTACAATTGCTCTATGATTGAAGTCAATATTAGTAGTACTGCTCGAGTAATGTTCACACACATCAAATCAGCCTGAAATAGAGCGAGTAGGTATACCCAAATCTAAAGCAATTCGCACAATCGATAAACTTATTTACTTGTACAAACAGATGTATAATAATAAAACCTATTAAATGTCATCTCTGTTATTATCAGCCTGCATGTGTTAATGTTAAATAAGCTGCACCAAAAAACTTTCTCTTGATACAAATATTATTCATCATAAAACAACATGGTGAACTGCAGGTGGACGACACAACACAAAAACTTGTAGGTGCAACAATTCTTATTACACTAACCTACGTGTTTATAGTTATTACTTATTTAATTTGCAATTATTAATTGACTCAAATATCATTTTATTACCTACATATTTCGGTAGTATATGGAGCGCGAGCATATTAAACAGGTAAGTGTAGTGCCTACTTATTTCATACTTTTTCACGGATTTACAATGTCTGTTGCTTATAGCAAGGCGCGCATTGTACCTGCAGCTAGTATTCTATTAAATTTGTCTTTCAGAACTACATTTCACAATGTCAGGATATATCTTGTACCACTTCCCTATGTACATATTACGTTGTAAATCTTTTAATGAGAAATTCAGATACAATAATTGGAGTGAGATAAATAATAATATTACAGCGAACCAACCATCTTCCTGCTGTCAGAGAAACTGTCAACATACTCTGTCCACACATCAGATAAGATGTGATCCACAAAAGTTTAACCGGCTTCAATTATTACCTATGGTAGTATTTCCTACATAGCTTATTATTACTATGAAACAATGTTGAACATCTTGCAAATTGCTCGCGGGTAAAAATTTAATTAAATTAATTGCAGACATTTATCAAATAATGTTAAAATAAAACACTGTGTATAATGAATTGTGGCAGTCGACAAACAAATCTCTTTATTAATATATATGAAGATGACGCAAGTTTCCATAAGAAATAATATTAAGTCATATACGAGTACTCTCTATATGGAATAATAATAACAGGCCATCAAAAATACTATACACATCACTGTTCAATTACTTTGAACCATGCATTTAAATGTGCTGCTAACTATATTTTTTTTTCATTCACTGACCTTCATACTGTTATAAAATGATTACTACTATTATGCGCGTATTGCATTGTACTATATAATATCGTTGTGACAAAGGCATCGATTAATCTTGAAGCATGAAAGATAATGAAGTATGGTTTCAATATGTGGCTCATAATCATCTGAATAATTATGTATCAGCATCGCCAGAATATATAGAGCCCACGTGCAAGATACCACGAAGAGATATGCATCAACCTTCATACGTCAGATGGAGTATACACTCTTACATACACGCTGAAATATTCCCGGGGCACATGCCGGTGTCGTTTATCCTCATGACTGAGGGCACACATAGGATCAAATGAGTACATCAGGCGCTGTGATTTTATGCGTGTGTGAAACTGTGGAAAACACAATCAACTCAAATTTAAGATTAAGCATTTTAGATTTAATTCGCTCTTTCACTCTTCATGCAGTGTTCCAGTTTGACGTGTGATATCTATTGTGTACCAAATATCATACATACTATAGTACAGTTGTTGAAACCCACGATTTGTATGGTAATTAGTTAGATAATTAATTCTATACAAATTTGAATACCTACATTGTCGTACTATATAATAATTATAATAACAGTATAATGTTTCATACAAAATACCAATTATTTTATTCACACGTGTTAAAAAAAGTAGATATCTTATTATAGTCCGAGAGCCCGCTGCTTAATTTATGACGTATCTGTTTTTTGATCGAAATGTGGTACAAATGATAGCTTACCAATAGGGTTTTACATCGCACTAGGGTTGCCTATCAAAATCTTGCCGCAACCCCCCCTGCCCCCCCCGAAAAGGTCCCTCTTCGCGGTTTTTCGCATTTTGTAGGAATATGGTAAGAGATAGAAGAAAGTAGTCAATGACAAAAATAATCCTTGCTAAATTCTCTACAAAAAATGTTAAGTCAATTTTTTCATAGGACTAGTAGTTTACCCGTAATGGCCCGTCGAAAAACAGGATATTTTTGAGAAAAAAATATTTGGCCTGTGGCGCTATATCGCTGGTTATTTTATGAAAAACTAAATTTTGAGAATTTTCGTCACTGAGTTTTATTGCAATAACTCCTAAATTAATTGATGTATGAAAATAAGTTATAGCTCGTTTTGTAGCTAAGACTATGGTAATTAATTCGTTCTTTGACTATTTTCCTGTAGCTCTTATCAATTTTCAACCAATTTAGTTTAAATTAATTTTTTTAGTTTTTTAAATGAATTTCGGTTTTGGACCGGCTATTGCGGGTAAACTGCTAGTTCTACGAAAAAATTGACATTACATTTTTTGTAGAAAATTTAGCAAGGATTATTTTTGTCATAGATTACTTTCTTCTATCTCTTACCATATTCCTACAAAATGCGAAAAACCGCGAAGAGGGACCTTTTCGGGGGGGGCAGGGGGGGTTGCGGCAAGATTTTGATAGGCAACCCTAGTGCGATGTAAAACCCTATTGGTAAGCTATCATTTGTACCACATTTCGATCAAAAAACAGATACGTCATAAATTAAGCAGCGGGCTCTTGGACTATTACTTATTAGAAATTGTGAAGGCGAAATTATACCTAGAGCGTGTATGTGTATTTTTTTTTAAGTTAGATATTAATTCGTATCTGTAGAATAATAATATCTATGTAAGATTATTATTTATGGATATCCCTCAGGGCTGTGAGCTGCGAGTGATCTAGTTCATTACATCAGTAAACCTGGGCAAATTATCATTAACTGTCAGCCGCTGACAGCACCTTGTATTACTGTTTTATCTTGATGTAATCGTAATCTATATTATGAATTAAAATAACCTGCTTGTATTTAGCTAAGTCCGACCACTGAAATGACTATAATATAAAATGCAACAAATATTATAGATAAACGAGACGACACACAGAAATTAATAGGTATCCAATGTTTTCAAAAAATCTTTTATGGAGGACATAAAATTGTTCCAGAACAAAGCTCCTAGCATAGGTCATACAGAAGTAAGAAGTCTTGAGAATGGCCTAATAAACCAAAACATGTAAACAACAAAAATAGTATACATTAAATTTACTTATTTAAAACATTAAATTATTTACATATTTATTAGAAATATACAACTATATATTATTATACACTCCTTGCTTCATGTTTGATACCATCATCACCTTAATTCTATTTCTCATTAAAAAACATATTCAAATAATAAATGAGATTGTTTTTTCCTAACTATCATAAATGAAAAAAATGGGTGGGTTATAAAAATAATGTCTGTAATAATGTTAATAGAAAAATAATAACTGACACCCAAAACATTAAAATTTTCCTAAGAGCATATTTAATTTAAATGGGGTTTATAGAATCCTTTAATAATAAAACGTAAGCTATTATAGGTAGAATATGATTTATATTTTGTATTGGGTATCGAATATTTTTTTCGCTAGAAAAAACCTTAACATTTCTCATAACTGTCCATAAATCAAAAAGTTAAATCACGCCTTATTTTTAAATTAAACGCCGACTTAATTTGTCTCTAATAAAAATGCTACTTTTAAAAATAAAAGCCCAATGTCAGTGATTTATTGTAATGTTTTATTCCACAACACCTGACCCTATAGTTCTGATTGTGCACTATCATTAGGTAGACATTAACATTTTAACAAAATCGTGATTGTATTTATATAAGTAAATTTGGTTATTTTCACACACAAATATTTAAAAGAAACTTACAATATTATTATAATTTAATATTAGAGGTACCTACCGTGTTGATTAAATCTTTAAGATTACATATACGTGCAATGCTTTAAATTTAAATTTTTAACAAGTTGTTTAAGGGCATGGCACCAGGAATGACGTCACAGACATTTCCCACGGCATTAGGGTTCAAAATTGCGTGACAATCGCACGATAAAATGGTAAAAATAGCGTTTTTTTCCATTTTTTGGGGTTATTTTTGCGTCTTTCAAAAAACTTTTACGGTTATTCCCTAGATTTTAATGCATATTATCTATTATCAGTACAAGAAAAAAAAATACTCCGCGACTTTCGGGAAACGAGTTTCCGTCTTTAGGAAAAAAGGTCAGAGGTGTTTTTAAATATTTTTTCCGCGAAATCTATCCAAGATAAAAAAAAATCTATTACGGTTATTCCCTAGATAAAGGTTCAATGCATCTATCCTATTTTGTTCCAAAGCATATTTAGTAACGGTTGTCGAGATAGAAGGTCTCCCGTTTTTAGAAATTTTTGAAATGTCGGTATGCACACTCTTAATAATAACTTTCACAACAGATTAGATCACAATATGGAGTATTCTCCGTTCTAAACAGTTTTTGACTGTTGTGTGAAATCGTTTCATCTTTACGCTATTAGCTTTGCATAATGTGTGTTATCCGCATTTCTAACAAGTCTATTCGGTGTTTAACACACAGTAATTATCTAAATAACATTAATCTACATTCACACGTAGGAAATATATCAAATCCGTAATCGGAACATGACACTTAAATTCAAACGCGTAAAGAGGAAGTGTATAAAGATATGACATTACCATATCTACTAAAATTAATAGATACGTCTCTAATTAATACAAATACAAAAAAATAATATTTGAGCGTGATAGGAATACATAAAAACTGGTTGAATTTATATGGTGATATTATCATAAATTCAATTCAATTCGAGACAAGAGGGAGAGATTTAGATCGATACTATTCGTATCAAAACTATATCTATTTCAATAACATACTATGTCGATCGGTTCAAATCATCTCGATTAAAAAATTGAATAATAAATTTTATTTACGGATTTGGGCTTGCTTACACAAACCCAAATACTTTCCTGCACACTTTTTTTCCACTAAGCTAAAAGCCTGTATTGCAAAGTGTGGAATACATCACCAGCAATAGGTCTGAATATTTACTTATCGTATCCACCTAAATTATTAACCAATGGGAAGCAACTTGAATAATTTCTAGTAAATCACAATAATCCTAATTTTAAAGTGTTTGATAAGAGCGGGAATTCAAGTTCCAATCACAACATTCTGCAGTTCATGACACAAGGAGTTTTTCCTAAGCATTTTTTTTTTGTAAAGATCCTTTTAGGCGCATTACATATGTGACAAAAATATTGAAAATAGTATGACGCTTGTAACAGTATATTAAAGTAAAAAAACTCTTCGGTATGCTTACGGTTAGGTCAAACAAATTTGGAAGAATTTGTTACCATTTTTTTAATTAGGTATTTAAAAAATCACATTTATTACAATAATGTGAATTTAATAAACTGATGCTAATATTTCTATTCATACAAATGAAATAACACTTTTAAAAGCGTTGCAATAAAGTCATATACATATAACTTTTATACTATAACATTCTTATTTGCATTTCAGGTTTCTTGGACATTAATTAACACACATTCTCAACGATTGGAGATCAAACCCGTGTACTAAAAAATACATGTATGTTCTCTTATCTAATGACAACTCTTCATTATTAGCCTTTAAAAAATAACTGCACCTTGTGAAGAAGAAGTATAAGCAAGTATAGGTTATGTGATACAAATAAATTGGTTAGTTTAATAAAATACAGGGTCATCGAGAAAGAATGCCCCTATTTTAAAGTGGAATAACTTTGGAACCATTTACATTAAATGAGTGCTTCTTTCACTATATGGTAACTAATTAATGTAGATTTTGTTTGATGTATAACACAATGCGCTAGCGTATGCACAGAATGGCTGCGCACAAAGTCAACCGACGCTTTTCATATTGTATTTGTTTCGAGTAAAATATAATTGACATACCTCATCTGGTTCATTGACAATCTTGGAGTTGTCCTTGAGCAGCAGTGCCAGGCGGGTTAAGTCCCCCCTGGCGGCTGCCTCCCTCAGGGCCGCTCCCGCTACTCCACCACCCCCCATCACAACACTTCTTCTTCACCAATACATCGAACCCTCGAACTCATAGCCTGAAAATAAAAGGGTAATTTATTAAAAGAAATCAAATTTAGACTCTGTTTAACTCGGCAGGTCAAACGGTTATAATCACCAGGTTTATCGCGAGGATATCTAAGAACTGGAAATGGAATTCGTTAATGCACGAATTATTATCATTACGTAAGTTATAGCTATCAGTGTTGCACTAGTTTTGCTAAAAAAAAAACAACGTGTTTCAACAAAATGTTGGTATGTATATTGTATAATGTATACCTACATATAAATCTTATATATTACATAGGTACATTTAGATATAAACGCGAATTCGGCGAAAATTCTCGGTATTTATTAATAAGTACCTAAACGTATACAACTTTAAAATTCTCTCGTGACTTCAGTATTAACTTATAAAACAGGTACAAACTACAGACAATGAACATAGCATATGTATAATAATAGCTAGTATACCTATAGGTACAAATTGTGTAAACATATTATGTATCTTTCGTACATTATAACAATATATTCACAACAACTAGGTATAATGCAATATAACAAAATAATCCGAGTCAAAGTTTAAAGTAATAAAAATCTCTACGTCTAAATAAATAAATAATCAGACAATAGTAGATAGTACCTTCAAAATATAATTATTATTAAGAAAAATGTGGGTAGGCCACTCTTATTATCGATCTTATTGTTCGTCGCCGAGTAAAATAAAGGAGACAAAATAAGGATCAGGTCTACCACCCTTTCTAAATGTCTTTAGAGGGAAAGAAAATGTTGACTAACTATTATCCATGACGCAGGTATTCGCTCTCTTGCATTTTAGATTGAAAGGCTCGATGACATTGTAACATCTGAAGCTCCTAATCATCCAGGGGTGGAGGTAACTTTATTCTTATATACAACTACTCCTCTATTATTTTTATGTTCGTTCAAATAGCTAGCAGTGGCGAAGGGTGGATTTCTGCATAAGGGAAGCCGAGGCTAACATTTCTTATGAGATTACGTTAGATAAGACCCTATCATACCTATATTTTTTCCAAAAGGTAGCTGGATGGGAATCGTGTTCTTTGGTAGCTTAAATACAGGTTAGATACTTTTATGCCTATCATTTTTTTCCAAAAGGTAACTCGATGAGAATCGTGTTCTTAGGTAGCTTCGCGCCTGATAGCTCGATTGCTTAAAATGGCTATAACAAGAGAAGTACCTACATGAGCGTCATGCTTCGTTAGGTCACACGTCTCAATGAAATGGAATATGTCCAAACGTAAATACTTGACAGTATTAGTGTCACTACATTACAGATGGTACTATAAATTACCTATTAGTTTTACTATGTCACATATAGGTGGGATCATATTATAGCTTAATAGCGTCAGTAATAAAAATACTAAGCCCACTCATTCTTCGTGATATTCTACGTGCCTTATGGGTGAGACTATAGGAAGTTGTTGTCGTTCGATACGGTTGGATAAAAGACTTAATAGGAAAACACACAATGACAATATAATTTGAACAAGCGGTGTATTGTGTGGAATATACATAAGGTACGTTCGAAATCACCGCGATTGAATTATGCATGAAATTATGTCATTTCACTTTTTTACAAATTCTCTGCTTAAGAGTGTGCATACCGACATTTCAAAAATTTCTAAAAACGGGAGACCTTCTATCTCGACAACCGTTACTAAATATGCTTTGGAACAAAAAAGGGTAGATGCATTGAACCTTTATCTAGGGAATAACCGTATTGGATTTTTTATATCTTGTATAGATTTCGCAAAAAAAATATTTAAAAACACCTCTGACCTTTTTTCCGAAAGACGGAAACTCGTTTCCCGAAAGTCGCGGAGTAATTTTTTTTTCTTGTACTGTTAATATGCATTAAAATCTAGGGAATAACCGTAAAAGTTTTTTGATAGACGCAAAATTAACCCCAAAAAAAGGAAAAAACGCTATTTTTACCATTTTATCATGCGATTGTCACGCGATTTTGAGCCTTAATGCCGTGGGAAATGTCTGTGACGTCATTCCTGGTGCCATGCCCTTAAGGGCCATAACAATGCCATTCGGTACTTTTTCAAAAGTTATATAACCGCATCCTTTAAAGATATAGCTTTGAAAAAAATATATTGTATTCCTTCATCTTTTCTCTAATGGATTACTGTTTAAAATAAAAGATATGTTTTATAGTTTTATTGTAATAGAATATTTAAAAACACCCGTTTTTGACGCTTTAAAAGCTATAATTCAAAAACAAATTGACATAAAAATATGTTTATTTTTTCAATTGATAGGTATTTTATATATCTAATCGATTACTGTTTAATTTTTACGAAATCGTTATTGTTTTTATTGTAATATCTAAAAAACTACATTTTTATATTTTTGTGATGCGCCTTGCCGAGACTCGATAACGCGCGCAAGTTGAATAATAGATCTTAACGACAAACATTCTGGTGTTATAAGCGAGATGTTTGTATATCATTCCTCAGTTCCGCCCACAATCTTGCGGCCTGCAGACGTGAAATCTGTGTTGATTGAACATCAGATTTCTATACAAAAAGGGGAAGGGGTTACCGCGCCGAAGAAATGTAGATACGCCCAATCGCTCAAGGCCATTCGCATGATAATTGCCCTTAAGAAAGCTTTCAGCAGCGAAAAGCCGGGACTAAAGAAATGCTACGAAGAGGGATACAGAAAGGGATACGAAAGAATGAAATCAAAAAGCATTCCTTAGGTGGAGGTTTGCCGAATAGAAATACTGGACAAAACTCGTAATAAATTAAAAAAGGGTGAATATGAGTAGGTACCATTATGAATCAGTGATCACGTGTGAACTGGTATCAGAAATCAGATGCTTTTATTTTCAAGAGAAGATCAAGCAGTTTGAACTTAGGTTATGTCAGTTATTGACGAATAACATACTACGGTAACTTCTATTTACTGTAATTCTCTTTGAAATGATGCATAATGCTGTGTGGAGGTTATGTCGTATTAACGATCTATTCAGTCGGCAAAATTATACTAGAGAATTGTGTACTTTCGTGCGCTCTACTGAGAAATTTACGGTAAAAAGAAACTAACGATCATAATTCCAACGTTCATATTATTATAACTTGGAAATTATCTAAATACACCCACGACTGTACAAAATAACTTGCAATTTATTTACCAAAATTGCCTTTGGGAAATTACACTAATGATGCGAGAAAATAATATATTACACGTTTGGAATTATTTTGGCACCAGGCGGATGTCATTCCAGTGAATATGTCTCTACAAAAATAATCCGTTAGGTATGTAAAGTGTCATCGCAAATAATAGCATTTCTATACAGTATTCGAAACTTGCCATTGAAGCTAATAATAATCGCAAAGATTTAAAGTGTATTTGAAAGCGACTTCGATTAAAACGTATGATAAAAAAGTATTTTTATTTATTTACACTTTTGGTTAACAATGCATTTTTAATGTAAATTAAAGCAAAAACTAATGAATTTGAAACAAAACTCATAATTTTTTACTTGACTAACGAAATAACAATTCATATAACAAAAAAAACAAGACAATTATTACAATAGTCGCTACACGTTCCATGAATTCCACCAACTTTTTAGCTGAAGAATGGCGAAGTAGGATCAGTCACCCCTTTTCATGAAATTTCCTCTCACGTGAAAAGTTTGTGAAATCCATAAATGGTGACGTATACTTACCTATTATTAAATATGTAAAGACAGTCGAATTTCGATTCTCTTATATTGATCTTGTGTACACATTAGGACTAGTTAATTAAATTTGTGAATACCCACTTGAACATATTGGAGTGAGCGTATTAAGAGTATGCAATATGCATACCGACATTTCAAAAATTTCTAAAAACGGGAGACCTTATATCTCGACAATCGTTACTAAATATTCTTTGGAACAAAATAGGGTAGATGCATTGAATATTTATCTAGGGAATAACCGTAACAGATTTTTCATATCTTGTATAGATTTTTTATATCTTGTATAGATTTCTCAAAAAAACACATCTGATCTTTTTTCCGAAAGACGGTAACTTGTTTCCCCAAAGTCGCGGAGTATTTTTTTTTACTGATAATATGTATTAAAATGTAGTATTTTTTTTACTGATAATATGTATTAAAATGTAGGGAATGAATAACCGTAAAAGTTTTTTGATAGACGCAAAGTTAACCCCAAAAAATGGAAAAAAAACACTATCATTACCATTATATCATGCGATTGTTCACGCGATTTTGAACTTTAATGCCGTGGGAAATGACTGTGACGTCATTCTTGGTACCAAGCCCTTAAATGCATGCATTCACTGGGTTAACACGTCACTGTAAATTACATTGCAAATACATAATTAATATGTATGATTTCAAACAATGGGGACTGGAATTTTAAGTGCTGATATAAATTTGCATCAATCTATTCATTACTTTTCTATTTAAAACCATAAATAATTTTAATCATGATAGTGTAAATATGCAAAATATTCAGACAACATGCTTCCAGTATACACAGAACAGTTGGCACCACTGGTGGAAACAGTGGGTGATCTTTTTATCCTCGAAACTCCGCAGGGAGCAAAAATTTGAATTTTTTATTATGCATATAAATCAATACTTAATTCAAATGTGAATGTGGAATTCTAAATGCTTTAAAAAACAATTTTATTAATGAACAAGTGTGAATAAATTTAAATTCAAAATTGGCATATTTTTCCTGTTGTAATCGTATAAAACTGTTTAAATTTTAACGTAGGTGGCTTGAAATTACTCACTGACATAGATCAGTTTAATTTATTAAGTACGTGGAAAATCCTTTTAAGAATTAATAAATTTATATAACTTGCTATAATTTCATAATTTAGTTTGGTGTGACTAATGATCATAAACGAGATTACATTTTAACTACATTTTATAGCGAGTATCTACAGTGACACAAAAACACGAAACCCGATGCCCAAATCCAAAGCTACTCAATAAATTCATTTTAACATATTCATATTTTATATAATAAATTTAATCTACACTCGCATGTATGATGCTCAACAATAAACTTTACACTCCAGGGAAACATTCACAGTAATCGTTTATTAAAACTGAAATATCTTCTCGTCGAAAATACAATAACAATAAAGTATGAAGTTTAAAAACTTATAATCCATAAAATATGAGGATAAATTTAATTTTGGCGAGAAAGGAATTATGAATTCTATTTAAGGCCCTCCCCTTTGCAAACGAGTGATCTTAAATAATGAAGTAAATTACTATTGTTTTTTTGCCTTGTTTTAAATATAAAACAATAGGATGAATTATGCTTAGGGCTGCCACCTTGGTAAGAGCGTAGACCCGGAGATTCGGAAAAAATTAATTTGTAGAGTGAATAGTTGACCTTTTTTTTTTTTTTTTTTTTTTGCTCCTCACCATAATTCCAAACCCGGAGATTTACTATGCAGACCCGGAGACCCAGTTTTTCTATGGGGGGGGGGGACCGGGACCCCGAGTATTAATTGTTGACCTTTTTTTTTTTTTTTGGTCCACAGTATAATTCCAAACCCGGAGATTTACTATGCTAACCCGGAGCCCGGAGAACACCACTCAAACCCGTACACTCCGGGTCAAACCCGGAGAGGTGGCAGCCCTAATTATGCTTAATTCATACATTTCAATACTTAATCTAGTGTCAAAGAACTGCATTCGAAAACGAAAGCATTAATTATAACGATTGTATAAAATACTTTATAGTGAATATATATACAAATACGGGCATCGAGTATTCCTCTGAAACAATATCCAAGTGTTGTATTCAATTAGCGAATCTTCAGTATTTGCACAGTTTTATGAAGAGCCTCTATCTGATATCAACTGTGTAATATTATTACTTACAAATTGGTTTTTCAATGTTGCATAGCTAAGTGAATACCTATAAGTACACGAGGCGTGAAAGTAATATCTTCTTTAAACGAAATACATACGAAAATACATATTCTGAAGTTATAGAGTGAAAATAACTTCTTATAATTAAAACTGCTAAAGTTCTAGTATAAACGCATAGTAAAACTCTGACAGCGAGCTTATCATCGGGAGAGGAAATAATCGGTAACTAACAATATTATTATCTGAACAATTATAAAGACAATCTGAGGAATGGCATTAATAAACTTACGTATCATAGATTTAATAACCACTGATAAAATCTTAATTACTAAAACTGTGATTAACAAACTATACTGCGTATTCACTGCTAAAGGATGAACAATAAACTAAACGACAACCGGAAGCGTTTGTCCTTATGTACATAAAATGTTCCAATAGGTAGATTTACACATACCTAAGTCTCATACTATAATAATTCCAGTAAGTATATTGTGTTGTGTAGGATTGATTGAGAGAGGAAGTGAAGCAGAACAAAGAAAACTCTCAGGAAGCTGCTCCCAGCAACAACGATCCAACGTCAATGTAATAATAGGAGAGGCGTGATCATTCAACAGACTGAGCTTCATTGTCTAAAGGAGTGACTGACGGGACGAACCCTTCAAATATGAAATAAACAGCTTCACGGATCGATGCCATGTACAATAAAACAATGGGAATTAAATCCGAATTTATATAAAACGGTAAACCTATTACTCAAACAGTTTGGCTAATTTGTAAGAGTACCCAGTCTCAAGAATAGAGCATTGGGATTTCTTTTCTTGATCCACAGTAGAAAGACGTGTGGTAGACCATTCATGTAACTCGTGTAATTAAGTACAAGGATACCTATTTACATCTTTCTTTAATACACACACATGACCACCTTTTTCAATCGTCAAAAAGTAGGTAGCGATCAAATTGTCCAATGATGTATCAATGTTTTAAATCATATGGTGTAATACACACAAACTATAATAAGTACTTAATTGAAAATAACTCAATTTAATAAATACGACTCAAGATAAAGAGTTTTTATAATGTGTACCTAATATAGGCAATCATCATAATTATCTGTAGTAGCAGAGATCTTTAATTTAATTTCATATTATCGATTGGTTCGGATGTCTATATCTAATGCATATGTAGGTACCTATCTAATTATTACAAAACAAAATCATATATTGGCATATGAATTTAAAAGGCGGAACATTCCCACGAATGTGTACCAAGAAGCTATAGTCATGGTATGTAATCATTGAGCGGGATATATATGTAGATAGATACGGAATATAATGTAATTATCTAGGATGTACATATTGCGTCTATGTGGCTAATAATAACAAAACGTATCTAGATTCTGACGATACAGAGAAGTGTAAAGTACTGAATAAGTTGTGTAATCACTTTGATTACATATCTCTAACTCTAACGTGTGATTATGTCTCGTTAATACGGAGCACGCAATGAGTGAGTGTGATTCACTACTACACTATACGTGATCATTTATCTAACATACAAAGACATTTCACCTACTTGACATCTTGTAGGTATAATTTAATTATTCCTAATTATTGGGACAATGCGACAAAGGGCTTTTCCTATTTGTATTTTCAGAAAAATGGAGCTCATTCATACAACTGACAAACGGGTTTTGGGTAAAAAGAATTGTAGAGTGTGTATAACAAAGTGCGTGAATGTAACGGTAGCAAGAAGGGTACGTAAAGAAAGGATAGGGAAATCTGGGACTATGTTCTCTCTCCCTACCACGAGAAATATACTAGAGTATAATATCAACAGCACCAATATAAGAAATTCTACGAATAATAATAATATGGTCTTGCTATATCAAGAAATTATAAATTTGATAACACTATCTTATTTCGTCTTTTCTGGCCAAAAACTTCGCCAGTTGAAACTTACACAATTACGAGTACATGTTCCTGATTACTAATAGATATGTATATCAACTAAAAATGTTAACATCTATTCAAACGTTAATTTTACCTTAAAGATATGTATGGATTAATAGGTCTAATAAGTAGTGATTTTCCTTTTGAACGGCCATTCCGTTATCTTGCTAGTATTTTAGATAGTTATGCTCATTGCAAAGTTGCTTTGCATGAGAAATAATCAAAAGGATAATACAAAACAGGTCTACTGGAATCTAAGGTAGATTATTAAGATCATATTATTATCATATTATGGATTTAATGTTCTTATAGAGTTTCAAATGCAATAATACTACAGGGCTGATACAGAGCAGCCTGCTGCCCAAGAGACAAAATTACACCTTTGAAAATCTGAAAAACAAAAAATATTATTTGTGAATATCATATTCTTATGATAATTATTACACACACTGAGATTACTACACGATAATATGATAAAAATGACGATGGACAAGAAGACCAGGAAGATAACTGACCACTTGGATGTCCACAATAACAAGAGATCTTAAGGAGGTTAAGGCTTCTTTGAGAAGATACGGATGATAGAGGTAGGTACTTGGAAGACGAAAAAAAAAGCCGAACTCTTTTTTGGCTTCCAATACTTACATGATTTAGATTTTTCGTTAAATATTGGAGCATTAAGTGATTTAATTTTGTAGCGGACTTTACATGAATGTCGTTGAGAAACGATCCTGTATCTAACAAGTATTCATGTTACTACGATATAAAGTTACAACGCTAAAGGCATAAAAACATAATGCAGTTGTAATAAATGTTAATATAAATTATTCAGAGTAGTGAATACGTTACAAAATACATATAAGTAATGTGGTATCTTGTTTTAAGGGGTAGATAATTTAATAGAGGACGTAATGATGGGTACTTACTGTTATATTGCGGAATACTGAATTACAACCAAACTATTAAAAATGTTTTGATTGTGGTGGAAGTGATTAACTTTATTTGCATCATTATGAGAATCATAGTCTGTATTAATCGCTCTATTAAGGTATGGATAGATTAGATTTATACACAACGATTGCATATCAGCCCCAGAAGTTATGATTACATAAACAAATATTTCAAGAAAATAAAAGAAGTTCTGTGGCATCTGTATTTAAATGTATTTCTTTTTTTTCTTAAAAGATCTTTTATTGGCTCAAATACCAAACTAAATTACTTTCATGCACGCTTCTTAGTTGAAAGCTTGGGTCGCCCAGTTCAGAATATATCGTAGCATTTGATTAAAAAATAAATCATTTTAGAAATTTTCTCATTTAAATTTTACTTAACTTGTTTCAAAAATTCCTTCACCTGACCTCCTTCCTTCTGACCCTGATTCTTTCGCCTGACTTGTGTGGCAAGGCTGAGTCATTTCTTAATCAAATTTAGTATCTTTTTTAAGATTTATTGGAAAGAATTGTAATATAGTATAAGCTGATCCAAGTGAACTATTTTTATGAAGTTGTATTTTGACCTAGCTACAATTTTGAAGGGGAATGATTTTGTGATATGTATAGTGTGAATAATGTCACCGAGCCAAACCGGACAGTATGTAACACGCTAGTTTAAAATAATAATAATATGACCCTTTATGCAAATTACTGTCGCATTGTTTCACATTTCCGGATAGAGTCACCTCAAAATCTGAGCGGAAATAATGCGTAACAAATAAACTATATCCGGTTGTCACGGCGAGGTACCTTTAGTAACTGTGTACCATATATGCATACTTACTTACTGTATTGGGATCAAAAAATGGTTATAATATTAATCTAATATCTGGGTGCAACTTATTATCAATAGGTTATACTACATATATAGTTACATACACAGAATATGCAGGTACGTTACAACACATTACCACTATGACCCATAGCACGACCACTCTCAGGAATATACGACTTTATTTTCTCTTCTTCGCGACACCCACAATGGTCTTGTCAAATTCCAGCTAATAACACATTTGTACGAAACAAGAATGTATAAGTCCACACGCGACTATCATAAAAAATCACGATAAAAAGGCACTTATCTTATTTTATTTCGTATTATTTAAATCGCAAAGTTGACAGAAATGATGCTATTTTATGTGCGTGACTTCAAAAATGTACGTGTGGGTTCCACTGTTCCACATACAACGTATGTACATATAACCTAATTTGTCAAGCGATTTCTCATACAAACACTGTGTTATATAAGTGACATTATGCATATGTGATGAGTAGTGAGGAGCATACTTCTATGTACAATAATGTAACTGCAAACAGACAACACGTATACCATGCGAAAACATTACGTGCCTCGCATATTAGTCTCGGAGCCGCATTTTTGTCTTAGAAGATTTATCAAGATTATAACTAATGTTTTTCAAATGACATAACTTGATAATAAATCAAACCTCCTTTTAGCATTTACTATAAAGCATTCTGTATATTAATAACAAGATGGATGACCATAAACGAAAGCTTATAATTCTACAAAAAATGTTAGTGGAATAATTCAGCAAGTTAACCAGTATGGAATTTGTATTGAATGAGAATGAAGTGTGTCCGTTGAGTTAAACAAGTGATAGCGTGTGATTAATCTCATGACGTCTAGATTTATATTGTAGTTAGTTAGTTAAATAGCGATTCATACTTCATATTATTTCTCTTCAGATTGTTATAATCCGTGAATAATATGCAAAGAGTTGATGTCTCTACGAAGACGAAAGCTTTTCGTTTTCAGACAACAGCGTAGTGGTAGGTAGGTAATCTCAATACAGAGAAAATGTCAGATCATGAAGTCCGTGAAATGGCCACTATAAAACCGCTAGTCTCTATGTAAAGTTAAAATGTTATTTCACACAAAGCCAATATCCATGAAACCGCTTAGATTCCTGCCATATCTATATTATACCTTGGTATACATCCTCCTATCAATAGAGCCATTGAGAAGAATCGGACCGCATTGCACAGTGCTGGTCTCTTGGGTCGATATAGCGGAATAAACACGGAAACCACTCGACTATCTGATGAAGTTGGACCATTGCATTGTGAGGCCTCTATTTGCGGTGAATTCACTTTATAATAATAGGTACCTACCCGGCACTATATTATTTCATATTATTGTTATTTTACAACCAGGAAAGTAATAATTTCCTCATGCTGTCATACAGAATTGTACATTTTAGATGTTTTACAATGAAATTATTTTACGATGTGTCGTATAAGTAAAAGTCTTCGTGGTTTCTGCTGTTATAATTTTATTATTAAACATCTTATTCCCACAATAGCCCATAGCTGCAACTGTGAATGACATTGACCTTTTGAACAAAACTTACATTTTGATACACCGTAGGTATTTATATTGTTATACTTAAGTAGAAACGATCTTTTGCATGATAGTACAGGCGCTGGAAGCATTTTTGTATGAACAATATGAGGACCGAGTTCCATCAATTGAATATTATTGCGGATAGGTCAAAGATAAAGGAATCGGATGTTGCCGGCCCATACTTTGGTCCAATTTTTTTTTACACCCCCTCAAAGGTAGGCGATGGGGTGCATTCTATGAAGTCATATTAATGACTATTTCAGTTTTAATTTTAATATTTTTGTAATGGAAAGGGAAGTTGGGTCCTCTAGTAAAATAAAAAAATAAAAATAAAAAAAATATAAAAAGGCTTTGCTGTTAATAAAACAATACAAAGAAAAAATGATGGTTTTCGGTCTTCCATCATTCACATGTCCTAATTGAGGATGCAAAAGATGAGGACCGGCAATTATGCACGAATTCATATTCCTGGGACTTCAAACAAAGAAAAAAGCCATGTTGCCGGGAACTGCAGTGGTCCCCTCTAGTCCCTTCCCCTCCCTTCTTCATCCCCTATGGTAATTGTAAACAAATAAGTCGTTTTTATAGAGACGCAATATTCAGGTGGTCGTGAAATTTTGGTATGTTGTATAGGTCGATACGATAGTGAATAATACAGTTTTTCAAGATTTTCCTCCCGCCGCCCCCTTCGCCACCCTTAAAAAACCTTTACAAATCGCACTGTTTTATATTGTGCTATGTATCTCCGTTGTTTCGCGTTTTTGGTCAAAATAATTATTTGCTCATTTATTAAGCATAAAATATCCTAAAAATTGTTTCTAATAAAATTTGCTCTAAAGTAAATAGCAGCGGAACTATCAAGCTCCAAAGCTGAAAAAAAATAGTATTTTTTCCATGTAGAATTTCTTATCTTTTTACGCTATGATAACTTCGTTATGGTTCGTTTTAGCTCGAAAGTCCTCATAATTAATCTTATAGAGAATTTAATTTGCTTTAAAATTCATGTACTAAGGTTCATATTCCTCTGAAAATGATGGAGTAGGGGTAGATTAAAGAAAAAACAAAATAGTGATTTTGTCATTCCTCCATACATGTTCGAACATTCTTCATACATTTTCAACGAACGTTCGAAAATGTATGGAATTAGTTTATGAAATTAGAAAATGTATGAAATCATTATTTCGTTTTTTCTTAAATCTGCCCCTACTCCGTCATTTTCAGCGAAATATGGACCTTAGTACATGAATTTTAAAGCAAATTAAATTCTCTATAAGATTAATTATGAGGACCTTCGAGCTAAAACGAACCATAACGAAGTTATCATAGCGTAAAAAGATAAGAAATTCTAAATGGAAAAAATCCTATTTTTTTTCAGCTTTGGAGCTTGACAGTTCCGCTGCTATTTACTTTAGAGCAAATTTTATTAGAAACAATTTTTAAGATATTTTATGCTTAACAAATGAGCAAATAATTATTTTGACCAAAAACGCGAAACAACGGAGATACATAGCACAATATAAAACAGTGCGATTTGTAAAGGTTTTTTAAGGGTGGCGAAAGGGGCGGCGGGAGGAAAATCTTGCAAAACTGTATTATTCACTATCGTGTCGACTTATACAACATACCAAAATTTCACGACCACCTGAATATTGCGTCTCTATAAAAACGACTTATTTGTTTACAATTACCATAGGGGATGAAGAAGAGAGGGGAAGGGACTAGAGGGGACCACTGCAGTTTCCGGCAACATGGCTTTTTTCATTGTTTAAAGTCCCTGGAATAAGAATTCGTGCATAATTGCCGGTCCTCATCTTTTGCATCCTCAATTGGGACATGTGAATGATGGAAGACCGAAAACCATCATTTTTTCTTTGTATTGTTTTATTAACAGCAAAGCCTTTTTATATATTTTTTATTTTTATATTTTTATTTTACTAGATGACCCAACTTCACTTTTCCATTACAAAAATATTAAAATTAAAACTGAAATAGTCATTAATATGACTTCATAGAATGCACCCCATCGCCTACCTCTGAGGGGGTGTAAAAAAAAATTGGACCAAAGTATGGGCCGGCAACATCCGATTCCTTTATCTTTGACCTATCCCCAACAATAATCAATTGATAGAACTCGGTCCTCATATTGTTCATACAAAAATGCTTCCAGCGCCTGTACTATGAAGTTCTATATCATAATAAGAAGAAGGTTTGTATGGTAATTTGATTCAATACATTAGGCACATTACTCAACATTCCTCCACACTTGCCATACCTATTTAGATAAGTGATGAAACATAATGCATTTAATACTTGCAAGGTGTGCACATCTCTCTTGTAAGCAATGTTCATAAAATATTGTTCCTCTCGTCTACGTAATTAGTGTCGTATTCTATGATGTCTGTTCATAATTAATTATCAACTGAGAAACATTATTAAATCTTAATGCAATGTAATGAATAGTTTTACTAGAACATTACCTAACGAGTTTCAATAGAATAAATGGCATTGTTAATCATTGATAAACGTTCAGGCTTTCGCAGAAATATAATTACATTCATACTCGTACATGACACATGTTGAATAAATAAATCAACACATATTATTTTTCTCTGTATATAACACAAGCAGTACTCACACAAATAGGCACTATTTTGTCTCATTCAAGCAAAGAGTAATATTACATATGCCAATAGTAAGACACTAATGATGGATTTCACAAACTTTTTAGGTGAGGAATAGCGGAGATAAGAACCACTTATCATTATTTTTTAAACAAAATTTGTGCTAGGTGGCTCCTATCTCCGCTATCCTCTCCTAAAAAGTTGATGAAATCCATCATAATTTGTTAAGAAACACGATTTTTTAAAGTAAAGTCAAAATCTCGATTGAAGGACAAGATATTATAAATTCAGCTATTTTAATTACATACTAAATACCAACATACAAGCAAACAATAAGCCTTAGCAGTATAGAAAACACGATTTAAATTATTATTACACTATTACGACAAAATAATGAATACGAGTACCTACTTAGGTACATAGATCTACTACTATATGCAATAAATATAACAAGTATACCTAATTATGATATTTCATTGAGATAATTTTATTAGGTACATTATTAGACATCTGCTGTATGTAGTAGCAAAATAATTATTTATTGAGGTATAATATAGTTCGACACTTAGAAACTAGTATTTGTCAGGTAGTTTGGTCTAGATCTATTAAATTCGTGACTTGAAATAATTTACTTTAATGACTGTAAATATTTCTTAATTTTCCAGTAGGTATTTCAGAAATGTTTAGGTAAATTTCACAACTATTATGAAGACATTTTATTATACACATTGCTATTTAACTGATTTAATTTTAAATTGCGTAGAAAATGTATTTATTGCACATAATTTGGAACGGATTACCTCATGATTGTTCATACATATTTCAAAATACAAAAATAGCGAATTGTATAACAATAAAACTCAGAGAAGATACCTATCTGTTCTGTACGATGGTATTGGAAAGATCATTAGGTACTATTATTTAAATTGCGTAGGTATTTAGAAATAAATCCATAAATATTATGTGATATAAATAAATTGTGTTAATGGTATCAAAGATGGGTTAATAAATTCTTATACGCAACTAAACATGTAAAAATATGACAGTGTGGTAAGTAGGTACCCACAAATGAGTAAAATTTAATTTGTACGTCTTGGATATTTTTACATTTTAGCTTTGTATAGGTATTTTGCATGTTGTTTTAAACATTTATTGTTTTAAAATTCATAAATAAATAAATAAATTTCAACGTATCTATATGGTTACATAGTTGTCCTATATCGTAAGAAAAGAATCCAGTTGATAAACAATAATCATTTTACACAAAAACAAAAAACACTTCACGACCCAGTGGTTCTTATAGAATAAATTATTCCACATTACCGACAGAGAACCCTAGCCTAGGGAACCTAGGTTCATAACCCAAGCCTTCTCGAACTAACGACATGCGATACCTATAAGTAGGTAGTACATAGTACATACCGACCTATTACAGTAGATGTTTATGTATACATATTTTAAACAGGGTTCACATCATCGATAAAATCTTATCAATTATTTTAATAATTATAAATTATTTAAGTGTATTTATACCACGATCATAAAAATATTACATCCATAAGGAAAAGTCGTCAATTTTATTAATCTCTCGGAGAATTACCCATATTTTTTTATATTCATTAGGTAACAATTTTATTAAACAATAAACAATTTTAGTTTCATATTTAGTTCCATACATAATTTTATGCTAGTCTCAAGATTTAGGAACCTATATAGTTACCAATTTTTAAATAACTTCAGAAGAAAAGAATGGATAGAAACACTCTCATTTTTTTTTCTTTCAATTACCTGATTACATTTTATTTTCTTCAACAATTATGCCGCCACTAGATACATGTCAGGTGTATGAAAGAAATCATGACCGCAGTCTACAAGAACCAGGAACGCAAGCTCCATTATCTGCGCCCAAGTGTAACGCCTGTTAAGCAGTAAGTTCCTAGTTTAGTATAAAGAATATGATATTTTTTCGAACCCTGATTTATTATATCAGATTCAGTTGACATTCAATACACTGGCACTGGTAGGTAGAGAGGTATAAAGAGCAGTAAGTAGTGGATCACTGCGGTGTGGTCCGTAAGTTAATCAACCGAATGAGCTTCACATGATGGATGAGTAAATAATGAAACGAAAAACATTAATTTTCATATTTACCATTCATTGTTCATACTACCTCACCTCACATACTTGCGAGTATATGGGAATATGTATGCCATACTTTGTAGTTTGTATGGAGATTTAAATACATTTTATACTCTGTGATTGTAGAGCATTCGTTTCATAAATTCTGTAAGGAGAATCTATTGGTACACGTTTTGACATCATAATTATAATAAGTTCACCTACTATATCGTATTATTGGAGAATATGCCACAAGATGTAGGTATATAGTTACAAGAGTTTCTAAATTGAGTGAACTAAATTTATGAGTATTAAAAACCTAAATCGAACAATAATTTTATACGCTCTTTTTCTTGAGAAAATACCCAGTTAGTGCAAATATTACTGGGGGCTACTCATGGGGCTACTATAGGATTGATATACTTATAGTCCAACGTTAGCTAGAAGAAATCGGTATGTTACGATAAGCTCTCAATTTTCTATAAATTTTAGTTTGAGTATAATTTATAACGTAGGCAAATATTTACGGGTTTACCAGTGACAGGTGTATGATTGTGCATTGCTTTTATACACTCGTGCATCCTTTAGGTTGTCGTTGGTTTTGTTTCATAATTGTATGTTTAAATAAACATTAGATTCACACATCAAATATTTATATTCTTAATTTTAGCAAGTTATTAGTTTGAGTTATTATATATACTCTCTCCCTCAAAGCACGAGCATTGCTCAATTTTGAGGGGTGATTTTAATTATATTTGTTATTTTTTTTCAGTTATAATATGTACTTTATTGATGAGACGAATAAAGAAATTATTATTACTATTTATTTCACGATGTGTAAACCGTTCGTGCAAAAGAGTCGTCAATCTAGTCGGGTTTATTGCATGTCAGCTATAATATTACATACATAATATACATATTTGTATAAGAATGCCAAGGTAGACTCTGCAGACAGTATACCTAATAAATACGTGTAGATTTAACAGTTTAGGTAAATACACTACTACCAATAATACCAAATATTATGTACTTAAATATGTAGTAAGCAGTAAAAATAAATATTGTTTTATCTTACAATACAAATAAAATAGGTACCTCGGTACTTAAAAACTACAATGGTTCATTAACAATTCAAGAATTAAATGACGGAAGACTGATTTATAATACAATACGTATTAAATAATAAATATGGGAAATATGTATGTATGTACACATTGTACCATCTACTGGAACAACAGTAGGTCACCATAAGAATACTATAAGTACTTAAATCATACCATGGGAATCCATCTAAAAGATCTCGACCCCATCCACGTACATATGTAGGTACAGGGTACAACTAACGAAAGTAACATAAACATTCAAAAGTTGGCAATAAGAGCCAGATAACATTATAGTCTGCAATGCGAAGGCGAAGTCACGCAATAAATCAATTTTAGTAGCTTTAAAAAGTTTCCAGGCTAATTCTACATATTATCATCTTAGGTTTAAGTGCTTTTTGCTGATCGTAAAATTGCCTCGTTTTTTAGTACAAGGTGTCATACAACTCTGGTAACAATAAAAATGCAATATTCTACCATCAATTTATTTTTTTAGATAGGTACCTACTTCTTTTTGTTTCGGGGACGGACTACACTCTTTCTTCTTGATCTAATCAAACTTGGCGAAGAAAATGTCCGAATGATTTCCAGAATCGTGGAAATTTTTATGACAGGGGATGAATGCTACAGATCCGAACAAAAAAAGAACCCGTACGAGCACCTGGGAAAGGACTGTAAAAGTGTGCAATATTGAGAAATGTAGATACAAAAAAATAATAATAAAGAGTTAAACTGATACCGAGTAGATGGTGATTAATGTTTGAGTGATTTGAAGGTAAAGTAAAAGAGGGATATCACTCGAGTAACTCAGATCAGGCATACAATATCAGAATGATTGCTAAGTACTAATAATATGGATAAATGAACAAAACAAGGCAGAATATTAATGACTATAAAAACCCGTTTGAATTTTGATATATGGAAAAAAGAATTGAAATGTGTTAGGTAAGGTACAACAATAAATAATAATTAATCATTTTTGGAAGTTCTCATATGAATGTATCCATGTTGTTGAATAGTTATTAACAAGTCTCATTGTTCTTCTGAGGAAGATTGAAAGTATTTTACAGCGAAGGCTTCATATTGAGAAAACAGACCAATTCACTAAAACCGGTTGTAACAGAGCAGCGGCTAGTATCTCCCGATACTGATGCAAAAATAATAAATATATAAACCATACCAGATATTGATACGTACTTATAATATTTGCAAGCAATACATCTTCTCTTCATACAGTAGAAAGTTATTCATTGTCGAGCAAGAAGTGTGGATAAAAACTTGAATACACAAAAAAATAAGTGGACTAATTATATCAATCCAATGCTGAAATAACTTGTAATAAAATGGCGTGCTTTGTAATTTTTGGGTCGAAGGTTGAAACCTTCATAAACACGAGGTTGATATTTTATATATAAATTGAGATTCGAATATAGATCTTTTTCCACACATTCTAGACGGTTAAATCCTAGTGCGTCTAAATTATGGCATATATAAACAACTATAACAAATAATATTCGTCTCGTCCTTTTGATATGTAAATGTCATAGTTTATGATTGTCCTCCATAAATAGGTACTGTCCTATGATAAGAGTAAACTGTCATAGATAGAAGAGGGTCGTATAAAAATGCTTTAGATACTACTCAGTAATCCTCTATGAAAAATGACAGATGTGAATGCAAATTCGTAAAATATAATCCTTTAGTATCTCTATAATATATACAGTTGACATTATGCTAAATTATAGCAAATACTCATAACAAAATATTAGTATGAAAAGTACGCTTACATTATTACAATTCTGGTTCAAGTGAGGGCTTCGCTTTAGTATACCTAATATATTACAAGAATCATATTAAAAACTGGATTTATCGCTGAATTGATTCTGTTAACATATTATGACTATACAAGAGAGATGATAAAATCTCACACGGACACAATAATCTCTTCACAGCAGCAGCTGTTTCTCTTGTAAGTATTGCTATTGTAATAAAGCCTACGACGTATAATAAATTATATCATTTATTCCTCTTAATAAAATTACATCTATCTAGAAAGTATTATCATAATATTGTGTATCAACTACCCACTCGCTAGTTCAGACATCTGAAGCGAGAAAATGTTATCGAGAATTCTCATATTATTGCCCTAATATGTAACACACCCTACGCACAAGCACATGTTTGCTAATGGGGGTGGTTTCTAACTGCATTATAATATGATATGTGAACATACCTACATGTATAAGTCAGTATTTTTTGTATTATAATAAAAAAAATGTACAAGTTTCTCAATCACAAGACCCGCAAATACAAAAACTTTTTTTTGTTGTAAGTTGTAGGTTTGCTTTTCACAAAACTATGAATATTTAAAAATACCAACAGTTAAAAGTATTGCGTTATTCTCTAAAATTTATGTGACAAAAATCTCACGCTTTACGAGTATATTTTACCATAATTTTCTACAATAAATTTAAAAATACAGCAGTTTGCAGAAAGTTAATGGTGTTCTACGTACCTACCACTATTGTATTGTTTATTGCTGACGGGCGAATTATTACCAGAGTGTAAAAAAATACTAATGAAAAAGTTGGTACCTTTGTATTGTATAAAACATGACTAAAAAATATTTGATTAAGTACTTCAATAATCAAAGTATAAAACAGAAAAACACACTAGGGGATTAAAAATTTTCCTCGTTCCAGAACCTGACCTTTTTTACCTATGGTGTTGTTTATTTTTCAATTACAATTTTGCAAAATACTAGCAACTTCACGAGTAACATCAAGACTGGTATTACGTCACTTCAAAAAATTGAAATAGGTACTTTTATTTAGTATTTTCTGTATTTTCTTTAAAGAGTTGTGAATGCATCAGTTAGATATACAGAAATTTAAAAAATAAATAAATGCCTATACCAACAATATGTGTATAAAACCACAGATAGGTCCTTTAAAATTCATATACCTACTTTCAAAACTTTCAATGAAACTAAGAAGTTTTAAAAGTAGGCTAACTAAACTAACTAACAAAAAAAAATTCTAAATTCAAACATACATGAATGAAATAAAATTAAACTGCAACATAAAATTAGTCATTGAAGAGATGACAAGTCTCTAACAACAAAATTAAGACATTATTTTCAAAACCAAAATCCATATATCACTTCATACTGCTTATTTTATGACCATTATAAATTCAGAATAAAAAACATTCACACTAACACGAATCTTTACATTTTTTGGTGTTTGGAATCAAGAGTGAAATATAACAGCCATAACAATATACTACACGTACGTACATAAACGCACCTGGCAGGTATAAAAAGATCTCATAATATTGTATAGTTACCTCCTCCCTGCATAGCTGTGGATGTAGCAAGCGTATAGCACTCTTATATCTATGTTTGTATGCGTGGAGGACGCCAAAAACCCGTTCTTAAAACAGCTTTTTTATTCAATAAATTGGTTGATACCGTGTTGTTTGCAGGATTAAACTTAAAGTTTGCAACGAATTTTTATGTTTCATTCCCTTTTCTTTCAAACAATATAATACTCGTAAATACGAAATACTTATTCGTAACTTTATAATAATAAAAAATCAATTTGATAAAATTTTTTTTTTTCAAATTAATTTACCGACGCTACACTCTGAACAAATCTCACGAATGAATCTTATTAATAAACTTATACTAGCTTTGACATGTGCAATATAAATTGAGCTTATAATTAACCGCCGTGAAAACAATTATTAAAGTTTTGACTTCTTGCTGGAATATCTCAATCTAAACGTTCATTAAAATTATATTAGTAATTATCACCTAATTATTGCTGGTGAACCTATCTTAACCTTCTAGCAACTGTAGACATGTGAATTTATGATTTTCGTAGGAGACTTGTCCCTATAAAGGAAGGTTTAATAGGCATCAATCTGCATAATTTATGTTACGTTTGGAGAAAACTTTTATACTTATATACCCAGTAATAAATCAAACATAATATCCTCCTTGCCATATATTACGTCCCAATGCAACACGACGCCTCGCGCTTCGTCTTCTTTGCAATATTTGCAAACAAAACAAAGTATTGGCAATCTGTTTATAATATTGCTTACACAAACAATTACGAACTCCTGTCTATCCCTGATGTGTTAGTATAGATTACGTACCACCCTCTCAATTATTACACCTTGTCACGACAGCAGACGTTTATGAAAGTTATCGAGTCAAAATGGCAATCTATGTATCAGCAGTCAACACATGGCGCTCAGGATATTATAAAAAAATATACAAACATTTGATTAGTAGGCAGGTGATAGACAGAAGCCATGCAATAGCGACGCAAAGGCAGTGACTTTTGGATACCATTTTGCATAAATTCATTATACATACAGATATTTAATAGTAAATATCGATTACCTGTTTTGTTTGTTATTAAAAAAAAAACTACAGTTAAATAGAAGGCATATATATTCATTTACTTCATTTCATAATTAATGGAATGTTGCAGTATATACCTACTCGTATATTTGATGAGGAGATTGTCGTTATTAAAACATATTCTTTGTATAAAGAATCTATAAAAATAACACAGATATCCACTTAGCGACTGAGAAATCTATGCAATGATAAACGAAGTGTTTCTAAGTTTTATTGGGAGTTAGTGGTGCCAGATAGCGGAAACCTTGGAGATCCATTGTACTGAAGACTTAAGCTCTGCGGGAGTTGTTGGTGTATGGTATAATAAGTACAAAACTAGTACACATTATATTAAATGAAATATATTTACCTGTCTCTAGTCTAGTGTGATATGAGATAGTTTATAATATAATTATTATTATCAGTTTAGTGATGTGAATATTATAGAGTTGTTACAAACACAATATCCCTGAGTGAGGTGAGACATTAATGTCTCCATTGCCTCCACAACACTCGTTAGGGACAAATTTTATATCCCAACTTCCAACTTACTATCACTTTACGCGATTAAATTATATTATATTATTTTATTACATCAGCATTTACGAAGAAGGTCTATAAAGACATCCTGAGATTTTATATTGGAACTTGGAACGCATAGTATTATTAAACGTATAAAATTATGGCCTTAAGAATAATCAGGTATAAAGTTATTGCACAAAAGTTCAGAGTGTATATTACTTGCATGAAGGATATTCTTACGAAATAACTTATGCAAGAAATTGATATAAAGAATATTATTTAGGTGAATAACTGAGTAAATTCACCTTTATAATGCCAGAATTCCCAGAGAATTTCATACATTATTATACCTAGCTGAAAAATTCAGTACAATGATATGACATAAATACTATACCTACTTTGTTCGAAACACGTTACTATAATATGCACAAGTAAATTAGTGAATATAATTATAAGTATAATCGTTTAACTAAATTTACATATCGGCTAGATTTGGTATCACAGGAGGTAATACATAATCCCATAGTAATAATTTAAATCTATCTTTGTAGAAGATAATCCTTCCTGTAGGTTTACTAGTAATCTGTGTGGGCAGACAATAAACAATGTGATAGTCAAATCTAAGAGATGATAATAAATTCATTACTTTAGTATCAGTCACAATCACATTATATTAAATGTCTTCTTATCTGCTTCATGAATAATAAACAAATAAATGTTTGAATCTAAACATAAAATACTGAATTAAATCAGTATTAAATGTATTTGTGATTATGGAATATCGTTATAGGAAAATCAAACTACATATTTTATCATTTTATACGTATTGTACATATACTGTCTTCTATTTCTAAATTAATATTCTTTTATATTAAAGGGCTTGTATACATAAACCCAAATACTCTCCTGTACAAGTGTACACTTCACACGATGGCTAATAATCGTGAAGTGCATCAGAATCCATTGTTGGCGCCGGGATTCGAACACGCTTGGGGGATCCACACTCCAACCAACTACCTAAACCACGTACCTTAAATGCCTTATTAATTTAGCAAGTGGATTTAATATTCATATGTACAACCTACAAATACTAGACAAGAATTTATCAACAATTAGAAAACACCAGCTAATTTTTTTACAAAAAAATATGTGTACACTATTTCATTGCCTATATTTTTATAATACGTGATAATTATTAACTTTTAACATATCATTAAATAAGAGAAATAGAAGGAAGCAAGAAACACACGGCAATTAATTTAGGAAAACTACAACAAATAGCATTAAATAATTACAGTCTATGAAATCATGTAGTCTCAAGTAAATTTATTTAACTAGGTACCTGATACTATACTCGTAGTACGGATTAAGATTGTATCACTCTGGTTGCCTGGCCACTCCCAAAGTGTGTCTACTAAATCCATTGTTAGAACCCAAGTATCTAATGTCTAATGAATATCCACATCCATAAATAAGAATTCAATATACCAACGTATCGCGTTATATGTACGTGCTCTTGCTCACATTAGAACAATCACTTGGTTAGACAATTATTATTATTATTATTATTATTTAAGCTTAAAAAAAAATACTACACAGAAACATTACAGCTGTTACGCCTTTGCGTTCCTGTGTATTACAAAATACATTATGCTAATATATGCTACTTACAATATATCTAGGAAATTAAAAACTTAATTAATCAAATTTTCAATGACTCTGACGAACTCTCTGTATGTAATGTTAAAAACGTCAATGTCGCCCGCCAGAGCATTGAACAGTCGAACAGCCTTGCTGACCGGGGAGTTAATGGCCAAATTAGTCCTGCCAGATGGAGGGTAAAAAAGTAGGTGGCCTCTAGATCTCGTGTATGAATCTGGTACGTATAGCCGTATTTCCTCCAGGATTGTTGGATTATGGATCACCCCAATCAACAGCTTAAAAAAGTGCCTGCATAGATAATCTTTTCGGCGTTTTTCTAGAGTCGAGTAGCCTACAGAACCCATCACAAATAAAGAGGGGTACAAGTAGGGGTAATATCCGTGTTCCACTCTATACAGGTGCCTAAGAAACTTTTTCTGGACTTTTTCGACCACCAGTATCGAGTGGCTGTCATCTGGACTCCAAATGAGGGATCCACTCTCCAAGATAGTTCGTACTAGGCAGTTGTAGAGCGTTGTGAGTGTGTTGGGATCTTTAAATACTTTTGCCTGTCGCAGTACAAAGCCTAATATCTTATACGCTCTTTCGACAAGGCCCAGAATGTGTGTTTTGAAGCAGAAGTTTGTTTCATAAAGTATTCCTAAATCTTTCATTTGGTGGTTCCGAGATAAACATTCATCCCCCATCACAAGAAACCTCAGGAGACGTAACTTCGAATCGACTTATTTTCCTTTAAAATTAATGTGGTCTTGTAATGACAGATTAAGTTGGTCTAACTATTCACACAATAAATTTTCTTAGACACAAAACAACTCAAGGTAGTAATGGTGATTCTATTCGCATCAGTTATTAAACACAGTGCTATAATAGTAATTAAAAGTCTCTTCATTGAAGAGCGTAGTAAGGTACAACTTTACGATCATTTTTGAGCTCAGTTAGATGTTCGTAATAAAGATAACATCGACGAATTAAATTATAAACGACTGTAAATACAAACTAGAAGGTCACACACAAAATTAATATTAATTAAGTACTCTTTTATATGTTTGTAATTTACCATGCATTGTGTTCAAAGTTCAAGAGACGTTGAAACGTAGGCATCTGCTGCAAAATTATGTTAATTTAAATCTAGACATAGCGTTTGTGAATTGTAATATATGTTCACAATAATAATGTAGACGACTTTGATGCAAAACACACATCAACATTCAGTATTAATTTCAGACATATACCTATTACTTATACTCCTATGCAAATTTCATTTAAATTAACGTTTAGGTTTAGACTTTAGAGTGAAGAGCTCGTTCCTTCTAACTTATTTCATACTACGTAATTAAAATATTTGCATTACATGGCATTAGTTCATCTTAATATTCAACTAATTCACGACTAACCTAATCAAATTGCATATTTTCCCCAAGAGCCGTAGAGTATTTCGATTGCCAACAAAATGCTAACGTAAAAAGTTACGTTAAGCGTGAATTTAGATGAATGAAGACATTTTTGAGTCACGTAAGTCACCCATGTCAAAAGTGCAATGTTGTGATGTAGGGACTCTGGAACTATCATTATAAGCACATGCATGTTCCATTACTTAAGGTGTAGGTACCAAAGTTTCTTGAATGATTATGGTCAAATTAAAGTTGTTTTGTTGAGACATGCGTAGGTATTCACATACATATTCTGTAATATGAAAGTACAACAATTACACTACAAAAATAATAATATGATGATGATTTGGTCTTGGTATACATGTAAATAGGTACACCTAGTCTGTTTCCCACGCAAATAATTTGGGCGTAGAAAGAATTACTCGTTGTGTTAACTCCTTTGTAGATATCTACTTGTACTGACTCAGTGGTTACTTCTTCATAGTTCATAGACACAAGGTATGCGAGGAAATAGCTGCTAACGTGTTAAAAAGAATGCCTCAAAATTCATAAAATAATTGCGCGAAGAGCGCATTTATTCATTACGCATTTACATCATCATCATCAGCCTTCTGCAGTCCAGTATTAGACGTAGGCCTCCCTTCCCGACTTCCGCAGCTCCCTGACAGCAGCCAACCTGTGCCACTGGGGTCCGGACTCCGGCCACTTTCATCATCGAACCATCTTGATTGTGGTCTCCCTGGGTTCTCAGTCGCCACCCCAAGGTTTTTTTGGTCCACCGGACATCTGCTTTTTTACTACATGTCCAGCCCAGTTCCATTTTAGTGAGGCTGTTTTTTGGGCCACACCAGTCACCTTTGTTCTCTCTCTAATCCACTCATTTCGCTCTCTGTCTCGCAAGCTGATGTTTAGCATCGTTCTCTCCATTGCTCGTTGGGTTACACTGAGTGTTTGCGTGGTTCTTTTTGTGAAGGTGGCAGTTTCAAACCCATACGTCAGACTTGAGGATATATGACAATTTTCCAAAAGCACCCTAAGCCAGACCCCCTTCTACATACGTTCGTACTACATACGTACTACATCTCCGCTTCATGATTTTCTCTACCACGCTTTACCATGCCATGCTGTGTCACAATTTACTGGTTACCCCGTAGTTGGGAAATTTTGTGATGGTTGATGACATAGTATAGTACCTAATGTAAGAATTTTACTCCTGAAATATCTATTACCTAATTAAAAATACCTAATTAAAAAGAAAATTGGTAATAGGTTAGGCTGAGGTACTCGTGCGGGGACTTTATACATCATGCATATTCGTAAACATAAAAACAGGTGAAACATTTGCCGGCTTTTCTGTTTCAAAGAGTTAAACAAATTATCAAATTAATATAATTGTGCACACATTAGAAGAAAATTAATCTTTCTATAAACTAACGTAGATAATTAAATTAATGTATGGATGGGTACCTACATAATAAAGATTACCTAAAGAGCATTAGCTCATTATAAAAAGATCCATATAATGCGAGTAGATATATGTGAGACCTTCTACATTAGATTAGATTACTAGACCCTTTGTTTTTTACTTCTTTGTGTGGATAATTTAATAGAAAATTAGTTTCATTGCCACTATGAGCGTGTCATTGCATTATGTAGAATTATCTGAATATAATGATGAGGTGACTCCGCTAACGAGCCATGATACCAGAAATTGACAGAAACAACCAATTGATTATAACTTTTACAAAAGCTCTTTCGTCACAAACAATTTAGTAATTTGTATAAAGCAATTATATAAAACCAATAAATAAATTGTACACGGTTTACTCTGCAGTGAAAAAATTATTATTACCTGATGAATTATAGTAGGTACCTATAGATTAAATTTCAGTTTAACTGCAATTTAATAATGGTTTTTACCTATTATTCGTGGTGTAGATATTTATACATTTCTAATACGATTCCAAATTTTGTATTGATACCTATATAACTGCAAATAATCTAAAAATACTATTGTGATGGCAACATTGACTGACATCGACATGAATAAATTATTCTACTTGCAATGCATCGATCCTATTAATAAGTAGGCAGCTTACCATATAGTGCTGTGTAAACGTATCTGCCAATTCCTATTATCACTAAGCCAGCAACATAATTTCCACAAAAATTGCACAACACTAAAACGAATTCAACTTGGAAACAAGCGAGCTTCCTGATATAATGTAATCCGAGGGATTTAAATATATTATGGGGTAATATAATAATTTAACACAAAACACTAGCACTTAAAACACACAAAATGTGTCCCACTGTTTAATTTTTCATGGGGGAAAATATGTTTATGAAATTGAGATGCTTTTATTAAATTTGCATGATCCTGATGTTTATGTTTTAAAAGGCTTAAAGTAAACAAACTTTTCAATCGATTCACTGAAACAATTTACGAGGCAAGGCACATACAATTTTTGTTAAGTTTGGAGACTGCAAGTACATAGAGAGATAGGTACTCCTTTTAATTTGGAGAAAATGAACATTGTAACACTGAAATTCTACACACATCATTCATTTAGGTTTTGAAATAATAATATTATAACATGCGCACCGTTTAAATTATAAAATCATCACAAATCACTTTGTTTTATTTTTGCACAATAAAATTGTTTAGTTTTGTAATAATTTGAGCGACGCGTCCACCCGCCATGCAATATTCTCGCATTTGTTTGTTGTGGAATTTCTTGTTGGATTCTCGTATCTAAACGCGAGCCGGTCAATGCAATGCAACAGGTAAAAAACATAAAGCCTTCACACCAAAATATACCTGACTCATTCACACCTGTAGTGTGTTTAAATTAATTTCACATAATGCTATCTCTCTCACCAGACCAACGTTATTTGCCGCGAATAAAACCCTTTGAACATAGATACTTAAAAAATATATTTTTGGTTCAGTTTTGCCCAGGGGGAACCACACATTCCAAAAATGTTAATCACTAAAATGTCCACTTAGCACGTTTATTTTTAATCAGTCGTGCACATCAACATTAGCAGGTTGCTGTGAATTTCAAAGTAATAATTGCCTCTGAGAAGTAATTTGAACAGGTGCCTACTATAAAATACATTGCATATAATAAATAGCCTAAAATACCCAAAATTAATAGGAGCAAAATAAATCACAGGATTAGCAGATTCACATTTATACAACTAACTAACATTAGCAAATTTATGGGATCCGGACAAACGGCCGACAAGACATACGGCCGACAGGACGAATGGCCGACACGGACAAATAGCCGACATGACCAATGGCCGACTGGTACAAATAGCCGAAAGACGAAAGGCCGAAATCCAAACGGCCGACATGGACATATGGCCGACAAGTACAATTGGCCGACATCCAATAGGCCGACACGGACAACTGGCCGACAAGGATGAATGGCCGACACAAAAAAAAATATTGAAATAATGATCACATCACAAGTTTGAAAAACAAAGTTGCCAGTTTATTCTAACAATCCAAAATTTGGCTAGTTTTTTAAACAACAGTTCCGAAATATAATTTGAAAGTAGCGAAAAAATGTTACCATATCAGTTTGAAAAACAAAGTTGCCAGTTTATTCTAACAATCCAAAATTTGGCTAGTTTTTTCAACAACAGTTCCGAAATATAATTTGAAAGTAGCGAAAAAATGTTACCATATCAGTTTGAAAAACAAAGTTGCCAGTTTATTCTAACAATCCAAAATTTGGCTAGTTTTTTCAACAACAGTTCCGAAATATAATTTGAAAGTAGTGAAAAAATGTTACCATATCTTATTATCACATCAAGCAACACTAAACCAAGTTTGCTCCGTGAGACCAGTGAGACCGAGGCCGTCGCCATATTGTTCATGAAGGCCGGGCCCAACTGATTTGACGATGGTTACGCCATCTAAATTGTATGGGAAAAAATATTCCGTAATTCAAGTGTTTGTCACCGATACAAGGTGACGTCACCACTCATGGCGGTGATGGAATTCGAGGATGTAGGCTTGTACTCTACTATCGCAGGCTTCGGTGAGACTTAAACTTAAAAATACAACGGTAACATTGTTTTTGCCAATAGCACCCAAGGTTAAATAGAATCTGCTCCTGAATTTATGCAACCACTATATACTTAATAAGTATGAGACATACTTGAAAGAATTACCTACTACTAGCGCCGCGAGTAGCCGCTACACGAATTAGATCAAAAACACCAAGCAGACATGGGACATTACTTTTTCAACTTTCCAGCGAACATGCAAGTTCACAATTTTTAGGCGTTAAAAACGGTTTTTCATTTGTTTCGGCTGCAGGTGCCTTTTAGCGCTTAATAATAGTACCTTACTAGTATAAATAAAAAACAACATAATCGGTCAACATTATTTTTTTACAGTAATGTCCCATGTCTGCTGGGCGATGCTTGTTAACTATTATTTTGATTGAAAACGTCATTGTCGGCCATTCGTCCTGTCGGCCATTCGTCCTTGTCGGCCAGTTGTCCGTTTCGGCCTATTGGATGTCGGCCTATTGTACTTGTCGGCCATATGTCCATGTCGGCCGTTTGGATTTCGGTCTTTCGTCTTTCGGCCATTTGTACCAGTCGGCCAGTTGGTCGTGTCGGCCATTTGTCTCTGTCGGCCGTTTGTCCATGTCGGCCGTTTGGCATTCGGCCATTTGTAGTAGATTCCAAATTTATGTATCTCTCGTGCAATTCCATTAGAAATGTGAATTCTTGAAATATGGCAATTTATTTTGGTGGTCCTCATAATATAATTAGTAATCATTCATTCGTATGAAGATTTACCGTATTGTGTTGAATTGAAGAAAATATCCAAGCAGACAAATCCTATATTTTTGTATGTATGCTTATTTTTAAAGTTAGTAGTTAAATACCAACTCCTTTTTTCCCTCAATAACATTATGTTGGGGAAAAGTTGAGTATAAACTAGAGGGAAGGTAGGGACTAGGAATGGAGATGGAGTGGATAATGAAAAAATATGGTGTAATTTCAAAGCATTTTATTTATGACTTAACACCATTTTAGTTATTAATATTGGTAATACATTTAGCTTTGAATGTTATATTATTCAATTACATATTTGATAAATTACCTAAAATATACATTGAACATGAACACATAAAACATAAACAATTATTACATTCTTATTACTTTATTTCCAACCAATGTTTACAAGTAATAAATGAATATAAGTAACTGTATGTTTTACATATTCGTGTTCAATCATTTCATATATATATTATTATAATAATATTATATAATATGTCAATACTTTGATTTCTAAGTTTAGTGAATACACCCAGTCCCTGTTTCTATTTAAATATAATACATTTATTTATTTATTTTAACTTGTTTCAATAATAATTCTTTGGTAAATAAGCTTCGTAAATTAAAAATTAGGTTTAAGTTATTTATGAATTCATTAGGAAAACATTATTCACAGTAACAATAGGTAGTACAAGAAATAATGTGCAAATATTACATAATACAAATACATAATATGAAGGAAGCAGAGTATATTACTGAACTATTAGAGAATAATTAAACAACATTCTCTAGATTAATAAACTATATAAATAATCAATACTCTCTTCTGTATAGCTTATGTCTTCCAGCTTTCAGTAGATAAGAATGTATTGTGTGAATATTTTAGTTTATTTAAAACAAATTAATATACAGAACATAAAATCAATTGAATTTCAATCAAATCATTTAAGAGGATGAGGTCCGGCTCACCCATGTTTGATTAAAATTTTACTTTCAACCAATTCTATCTGTACATTTATTTACTTCAATTTTTAAACTTTATTGAAGAAAAATCAAGCTAAACTTTTAATTCGTTCTACAATTGAAATTGTGTTTATAAAAATGTAGCCTGTGATTCGAATTGCACAACAGGATGTAACACAGTCAGAATACAAAGTAATGAAAATATTAACAAGACAATAAGTAGGACAATGTGACGGGACATAGAAGTGTGAGATTCTAACATGACATATTACTTAATATACCTTGTCCTGTGTCCAATCTTCCTACACAATGCATTAATAGCCAAATGTGGAATTACTGTAATCAAATATATAGTAGATATTGAATATTGCAATCCACATTTAATATGCGGAACCTAAATAGGTTTATAATATCCATAAATAAATAGGATATCCAGCACACCTGGGAACAGGACGCTGCTGATAGTGCCAAGTGGAGACACTTAATTGAAAATTACCACCCAAAGGACAGAGGACACCAAGGCCCACCTGCAGAAGAGCATCCATGCTCCAGGTGTGATAAAATATGCCTATCTCAAATTGGCTTATTTAGCCATATGAGTTGGCATAGTAGAATGGATGCCATACAGCCCAATCCACTGTGAATTTTCAGCGGTCACAATACTTACCTTATCGAGTTGTTGGGATACAGTATATAAGCATGAAACCACATATTTTAAATCTAATATCTGTACATAAATATTCTTCTATTTGTGCTGAAGCTTGTATTTATAATAGTAATATAATCGACATGATTACATATCCTTTCTGAAATTAACAAGGAAATGAAAATATGATGCTGTACATACATACATTTATAAATCATTAGTAGAATATTTACTATATAAATAGTATTTTGTATATAAAGTAGGTGTATGTATTTCATACTAAAATGGTGGAGTTACGTTAATATATTTGGTATACATACATGCGGATAATAATATAATGTCTACTCATTACATTTCTTCCTCTGAAGATTTAATCCCCAGAATAATAAAAACTTTTACCCAAGAAGCATTTAATGTATTATGTACAGAAACAATATTAAATTGGTGATGAAATAGTACCTATCATATAATAATAATCACTTCCCTAGGCTTAGCGAGTAGATTGTTATAAAGCATACAAATAATAATTAATAAGTAGTGTAAATAAACATATTTTTGTAAAGTATTTATCTAAAAACAATTACTATTAATTCATTTCAACATTGTGGTTCCTACAATTTAAGCCACATAATTAGCTCTCTGTTCACAACATATCTCTATACATAATATGTAGTAATATAATATTATATAATATACAGAAAATATTTCTGATTAATCTAACTTTGCTATAAATATATAATAGTAATACAAGTAAACTGTCTTAATTTACAAATCATGTACGTACATAATATTATTCATCATTGCACCATCCCAAACCTACAGTGTTCCAGAGCAGAAATTTTATTTCCACTCAGACGAACCATTTACAAGAGAAAACGATAATTTAATAACAATCCATAATAATGTACATAACCTCAAATCCAATCAAACCCGATACAAAACTAATAATTAAACTTGGTGTAACAACAATCTATAACCATCACTCAATTTACATCAAATTCTTCATTCATTACACAGAGACATTGCCCCATCAATTCTCAGGCAGAGCACAGAGAGAGAAACTTTTTAGGTGACGAATAGCAAAGATAGGAGCCACTAATCATTATTTTTTAATACAAAATGTGTGCTAGGTGGCTCCTACCTCCGCTATCCCGCTCCTAAGAAGTTGTTGAAATCCAGCATAAGTGTCCCTAGGAAGTATAGTGTATAGTTAATTACATTCCTGGGAAAATTCAATGTGTAACGACTTTTACAAATAAGATGACATCTTCACCAACTCAGTTCGTGTACATAAATTGCAACTTAATCATCGCTTATAATTATATTACAAATACATACAATACTTTGTCTTTATTAATTAAATGGTTACATTATAAGTTGACAAATATTATTTATTATTACTATATATATACGGGAGGGAGTCCGGGGGGAGGGAGGGAGTCCCGTCGGCGCCTCCACGTGGCGAACCCTGGGCAACGTGGGTGTCTTCGTCCCTCTTCGGGGGTCGGAGCCGCCTGCGGCGAAGTTCGACGGGATAGGGACGCTGGGCTGATCACCCAGCACCCGAAACTAATTAGGGATTAACAGGCAAAACACCACCAGGCCTCGGACGCACGGACCCGCACAGGGGGGGGCCCGCGCAGCTCGTGCATCCCCTGCAACGACCACGGAACTCAAAAGGTTTTTGAAAGTCGGGACCTACAACGTGAGGACGCTGAGACCGAACAAGGAGTTGGTTGCCGCCAAGGTAGCGAGCGATTATGGACTCGATCTGTTGGGTGTGTGTGAGGCGCGCCTGCTGGGCTCTGATCGGTGTGATGCCGGGGATTACTCCATGCTTTACTCCGGTCATAGAACATTACACAGGAGAGGCGTTGCCTTGCTCATGAGCAGACGAGCTTCTAGCTCGTTCCTTGACTGGGATCCAATTTCAGACAGGATCTTACGCGCATCCTTTAGGGCAGCGGGTGAAACGTTGACGGTACTTGTATGTTATGCTCCCACGGAGGATGCGGGCGTCGCTGCAAAGGACGGTTTTTATAACCTTCTGGAGGCTGTGACGTCTCGTATCCCCAGACGGCACAGGGTCATTGTGATGGGCGACTTCAATGCCAAGGTAGGCAGTGACCCGTCAAACGGACCCGGCGTAATGGGTAGGCATGGCATGGGAGTGCTAAATGACAATGGCACCCGGCTGATCGAATACGCGACACTCCATGGTTTCCTGATAGGGGGGACTTTGTTCCCCCATAAAGACATCCACAAATATACCTGGACCTCCCCTGATGGCCGAACCAGAAATCAAATTGACCACCTCTTAATCAGGGCTTCAAACCGTTCTGACTTGCTCGATGTCAGGACATACCGCGGAGTTGACCTGAGCTCAGATCATGAGCTGCTTGCTGGCTCTCTAAAACTCAGGTTCGAAAGATTTGCAAGACCACCTGCACCGCGGATACTTGATGTACGTAGGTTGGAGTGCCCTCAGTCGCGTATTCGTTACGAGGCTGAGCTTCACAGGAAACTTGAACCCGAGAGGTTTCTCTCTGACATACCCTCAGTGGAGGCTGCGTGGGAGAGACTCCGAGAGGTAATTAAAGAGTCAGCTGCTTCGATCATTGGATATAGGGACAGGAAGAATCCAGGCTGGATGTCAGCGGAATCATGGAGACTCATTCAGGATCGTCAAATGTTAAAGGTCCTCAGAGATGGCGAAAGATCCCCGAATAGGCTGGAGACCTTGAGAACTCAATACAGAGAGCTTGACCGCAAGGTGAAGCAATCTGTACGTCGCGACAAACGGCATAACATCGAAGCCACCATACAGCGGGCAGAATCTGCAGCGGCCGTGAATGACTCGAGGACTCTCTTCGAAATCTCCCGAGAGCTGGGCGGCAGGGGTCAGAAAAGAAGAATGGACGCGGTGCGAGACCGCAACGGAAATCTGATCTCTTCGCCTGACCTGCTTAGGGGGAGATGGAGAGAGCATTTTGAGTCAATTCTAAACCGACCGGACCCCTCCTCGCCCTTCAACATTGGCGAGGAGGAGGGAGACCTAAACATACCACGAGCGAGTGGTATAGTTGAAGGACCTCCGAGTCACGGGGAGATTGTGTCTGCTGTAAGGAAACTCAAGAATAACAAGGCTCCAGGAGATGATGGTATCCATGCAGAGCTCATAAAATGCGGCATGAACGCACTCATTGACCCGCTTTACCACCTCTTCAATAAGATCTGGAATGAGGGGCTCTGCCCAAAGGACTGGAGGAACGGAACCATCATAACACTATTCAAAAAGGGGAACCCTCAGGAATGTGGAAATTACCGTGGAATTACTCTACTGAGCGTACCCGGTAAGGTCCTATCTCAGATCATCTTGAACCGCATCCAGAAACCAATCTTAGCCATACTGAGGAAGCAGCAATGTGGCTTTGTGCCTGGCAGGTCCTGTTCGGACCCAATTTTCTGTGCCAGGTGTGTCCTCCAACAATCACAAGAGTATAACTCGCCAGTCGCTTGCTGCTTCATTGATTTCGAAAAAGCCTTTGACAGCCCCCATAGAGAATCAATTTGGAAGATATTGGCCCTTTACGGTATTCCCACGAGGCTGGTAGCCATGATCGAAGCCCTGCACACGGACTCGGAGTGCAGTGTGAGAACCTCCTGTGGTCCAACTGACACCTTCAGGATCACAACTGGGGTTCGACAAGGATGTGTACTGGCGCCTTTCATCTTTGTTACCGTCATGGACTACCTTCTCAGAAAATCCACGGGGAACTCAGGGGGAGTGCCGTTATTGCAAAGACCTGCCAACGAAACAAACGTGGGAACTCTACACGATCTAGAATATGCGGATGATCTCGCCCTATTCGACACGTCTGTGGGTGGACTACAGCACAGCACTACAATGCTCTACAACAACGCGACACGCCTTGGCCTCAAGGTCAACACTGGCAAAACTGAGTACATCTGTAACGATGCATGTCCGGATAGGGTCACAGCTATGATTGTCAACGGCAATCAAATCTCCCAGGTAAACAAATTCAAATACCTGGGCGCCACCATCACCCCGGCAGGTGACCTCCGGACAGAACTGCCCATTCGCATCGGAGCTGCCAGTGGGGCATTCAACAACATGGACAAGATCTGGAAGGCATCCGGGTTTAGTATCCAGACAAAACGCCGCCTATTCAACGCCTGTGTGATCCCTGTCCTCCTCTACGGCTGCGAGTCATGGCACTTAACCAAGGCTCAAGAGCGTAAGATACTCAGCTTTGAGAATAAGTGTCTTAGGAGGATACTGGGTATCACATGGCAAGAACGTAAAACCAACGAATACGTTCGACGGCGTTCCCAGCAACGATCAATCCTGTCAGTAATACAGGAAAGACGTTGGTCGTGGCTGGGCCATGTTTTGCGAATGCCCAACGACAGCTGGCCAAAGAGAGCGCTGTTTTTCCACCCACAGGGGTCCCGACGCCCCGGAAGACCCTCTTTCACAGTGCACCGTTCCTATGACAACGAGATCAGAGCGTTAGGAATGACGTGGAGAGAGGTAATATCACTCGCACAAAATCGCTCTGAATGGAGACGCCTGGTAGCCTCCCTGTGCTCCCGAATGGAGACATAAAGGGCGTAGTAGTAGTAGTAATATATATAATGCACGTAATGATTTGTCAATATGTCCATAAACAAATTAAATCTGCAGCTACAAAGTATAGTACATATTAATAGACTTACATATTGGAAAGACAGAAAAAAACTTGATAAATTATCACTATTTAACAGTATGTAAAATGTGTAACAATACATGGATGAGGTGCAATGTTGTAAAATATAATAAAAACATTTGGAATGTAAAAACACTGAGCAGGCTGTGACGCACTATAATATGATTAATTCAAACTGTCGAGCGCAGTAATAAACATGTGACCGAGAAGGGATGACTACCTGCTTTATTCACACTTATTATAGAACCATAAGTGCAAATAAAGCAGGTAGTCGTTCCTTCTCAGTCACATTTTTATTACTGCGTTCACCAGTTATAATTAATCCAACTATAGTGCTACTTTCATGTTCTGCGTATTGATATTTAGACATACTGACAATATTGAAATCATTACTGATTTAACTAATTAAATGTTAGGTACTTTATAACAATATATATAGATACCTACTAAATCTACATACAATCATATTAATTCAAGTGAATCAAGTGACTTCATAAATCCAATCTGTGGTCCATAATAATTCCATTAAAAAATAATACCTCAGCCATGTTTCCTACTAATTATAATATCTCCTAGTAAAGTAAAGTAATACACTATACAAAATACTTTCAGAAGATAATATTAGATGTGAGGTACATGGCTAACAAACACTCTATTCGAATTCAATACAAATACATTATAGCCTAAAAATAATAAAATAAAGTGTTACATTCATAATTTTATTATATATTGTTAAGGTTTTACCTATACATTTATAAACAGTGTCAAAAACTGAGCAATGATTAAAAATTTTCTAGATTTTATGTAATCGTAGATACAATAGTTACATAAGAAAGACCAAAACTTATAAGAGACTCTGAGAGAATTATATTGGCACAAATTCGGACTAGATTGAAAGTAAAACTTTTCATCTCAATTTGGTTCTAATTTACATCAAATAAAAACAGACCCTTCATATTATAGAGTCCTATGTGTAGTACCTATTATAATTACTATTATGAATCGCGTAAATGCCAAAAATAAATGTCAGACAAACAATTTACAGTAAAGAAAGAAGAATTAAATTTTATTAATTAAATTAGACGAGTTACATATTCATTTTGAGTATAACCAATTAGTATTATGATATTCACATCCACAAACACATATTACATTTTATTTTTATTAATGCCAAATTGCAAGATTTTTTTTAGATACATAGAAACTTTTCAACCATGCTCTTATGGTAAAAAATAATATTTTGACTAGAATAATAATAATAATAAATGTACACAAAATATCACAATAATTAATTATTACATAACAAATATAATAATCATACATACATACATAGGTACAGTTGTAAAATCACTTTGGTAAACGTAATTAAATCAAATGAGAATAATTAAACTAAGAAAGCTGTTGACTAGATAATAAAAGATCACAGAAGCATTTAGTTAGAGGAATGATTGGTAAAATTATTATGTAATATTATGGACTGAAACACAATGTGTGAATAGTGATCAAGTGTATGACTAGATATACCTTATAACATTGTAATGTTACACTATTTTTATTTAACAATACTCATATATATTATGTCAATTACTTTGATTTATACAAATTGTCTTAAACTATGAAAGTATATTGTTTAACTATTCAAGAAACTAGCTCTCATCTCAGCTGTAACTTGTATTAACTAGAATAGAAAGGAAGTAGAAACGAGAAAGCTTTGGAAATAACAAAATTATATTAACAGTGTGTTCAAATTATGTATGCACAATTTCATATCAATGAGATTCCCATCCCAAAACATTTGTATTCATGTAACTACCATGAATTCATCATTAATATTACATTCTAGTATAAGAGTATGTAAGCAAAATATGCATTTGTGTATTTTGAAATAAAGTTTATATACATACATTTAATTACATTTCATAGCAACCGAGATCCGCAGTTCATTATTAAGTGAGACTACGTGTGACAATAGTGAGAACTTTTACTGTTTAATATCAAAAACTACTAATATTGTCACCTTAATAAACAACCAATGCAGGTAACACTAGCATTCGCCTTACATTGCATCATAATGCTAATAATATGACACACTACCTCCAATACATTGTCATTTATAAGAGAAAAAGTATATTTAGTATGAAATCTGTACCATATTATAATATCATATCCCAAACACATTACATCTAATTGCCAACAGAATCTCAACTATTCCCTCGTACCAACATGTCTGTCTATACACAATCAGATATGGTAGATTTATACATCAATGTAAAGAGAAGAGGGAACTGGAGTGTAAATATATTGGCACTTACACGATATGTAAATGTATATTCAATTAAATTATTTAAACATTTCAAAAATAAATGCAAAGTAACGATAGTCAACACATTAACAAATAGAATTATCTACTATATGGTAGTAAGTATGTATATAAAAATAAAAAATAGTTGGCCATAAAATTTTATTTCTTTCTTTGTAAAGTATCACAGTCAAGAGAAATTATTTACACAACCTAAAGCACTTCATTAATTAATTCAGTCGTCACAATGTGACACTCATCATGGTTATAAAAATGTTTAACATCTACCCATTCACAATCTGTGAACAAACTCTTGATCGCGAAATCTTACAATAGGCCATGAATTGAAAAATATAAACAATTTGTTGCCGTAAAGGTTGTTAATTGACAAACAAATAAAATGTGAGACTACAAGACACCAAATGTTACAATATTATGTAATATTAATATGATATGGCAATTAGAAATAAGCTGGGATATATCGAGCAGGTATAATACATTTAATAAACCAGTACAGATTCCATTGTGATTGTATCTCATTTTCCTTGCGACGGCGTCTGCAGCGCCCCTTGCTGTTGTGGCTGCTGTTGGTGAGATGCCGGGTTCTTTCTCGCTGACTTGGATCTGTCATCAACAAACTTACGACATGTATATAAAACAAGAAGTGAATGGTGCACTACGATGAGTGAACAAAATCAAAAAATGTATTTTAGTACTAAAGATGTGATAGAGATAGAGAAGTCTTGATTGTATAATCTAACTAGAGTAGCTTTATATTACCATGAGGCATACTTTACCTAATTTGTCCAGCGAGTAGGGGATTGATAGCATAAAGCCAATCATGGACTTCCTTATCACCCAGAGTCTGCAACAAATATCCACGGTGTTTGCTGACAACACTGAATGTGTTGGGCATCTTTACCATTTGTGCTTGGTCTTCAGAATATTCTACATGAGCTGCGGCCAAATTAATTACAGCCCTCTCCACTGGATCTTTCTCAGTTCGGAAAATGAAGACATAAGGGCGGCGAACAACCTTAAAAAATAAAACCATTTGAATACCTACGGGAAATAAGAGAAATAGTAATTACAAATTATATTACATTACTATGAAGTGAACATACCACCCATCGCTTCTTCCATCCATGTGTCTTATGTTGAAGTACATTAAGGTATCCCTTCCTAGCCACAGCAGCGCTCACCCTGATCTCCTCACAGTCTGGAACATAGAGAGCCAACGGTACTTGTGGAACCGGGGTCTGGCTCTGAGATGTGGAATTGCTCCCACCCCACATCTGCATTGTGTGTTCCAGAAGAGCACGCTCAGGAGAACATAACCTGGGAATAGGAAATACAATATAGTAAATATAACACTGGTTGTGTAGTTTAGTCTTAATAAGTCACGGAACACTCACTCAAATGAGCTGGCACTCTGTATTGATGACATAAGACTAGTTGTTGTGGACATATCTGTAACTCCTTCATCAACAGGTGAAGCTGGGGAACCGGCAATTACTGTATTTACATCCTTACTGCTTCCTATTCGACCTACCAAGCAAATAAACCAAAGAGATTAATAAAAATAAATAAGATATTGATATTGAATCTTTCTTCAAAAATGTATTGACATACCTTGAATAAGACGTATGCATTTGGTTGAAAGATATTTTTCTCTGTCATTCATCTCCCACGGTTCATAGACAGAAGGATCTATATGATGAGGAGTGGGAGCTGTGTCTCCACCACAGTACACCGACACTCCTCCCCCACAGCCTGCCTTGGCTACCATATTGCAGGCATCCTGGAAACATCACATTATTAATTACATAACTAACAAAGCACATAATGCTTGTGTGTATGTATGCTAAATTTATTACAAGATGACATCTTTCTTTACCTTCTCAGACTTGGTAATGTCTTGTACATTAAGGGTGATGGCATTGTTGGGTTGTTGCATGGGTGCGAGTCTCTCTCGCAGGAGAAGAGCGTGACGCGTTCTGCCAGTTTCTTCAAGACGGGTCAATTTTTCTAATTCCCACTGAAAACATTCAATTACTTTGTAACACGCATATCTAAACTACATATTTTTTTAAGAAATGTAGCGGGTATTACAATGTGTCAGAAAATCTATATAAAGTTTTGCATAATTTACTTGGTGATCAAATATCAGAGAATCTCCTCGTGGCCTCCATCCATGCAAGTTCTCTTCACCCCTGACGTATGTGCTGCTTGTATCCAATACACGACGCTGCCTTCGCTGTACTCCTGCAAGAAAAAGATAATAATTTTTAAAAACAAAACCACACCATCCTCTAATGACAAAAGTAAATGCATTGAAAATTTCCTTGTAAGTATGAGAAAAACAGAAGTTAGAAACCAATCTAATCTTTTGCATATAAAGTAGAAGGATACACATTTCTGGAACAGGAACAGTTAATTACTTCATAATGTTTGTTAGTGCTGCAAATATATTATATGATACCTGGCTCTAAAGCACGATGCAGACTAAGTTCATAGACTCCAGTGAGTCTCTGTCCCTCTGTGGGGCGAGCAGCTCCACTGAACAGGTGTTTGAGAGAGCGAGGTCCAGTGCGAGCATCCCGTCCATAAATAACCATAGACAAGTCTTTTGTTATTATAGCTGGACGAGCGCAATTTTCCAACTGAAAACACAGACAATTATTACACAGTCAGAAACAATAAATTTATAATAAGGCTGGCATTATTAGGTACTATAAACAATTTTTATAATTACCTCCAAGTATGCACTCAAAGTGATGTAAATAATTTCTCCACTTGCTGTGACACGATTGAGTAGAGCAGAGTTGTGTAAAGAACTGTCCCAAGCAGCTTCAAACCTGCAAGTAATACATACATAATTATACTACATGACCAAGCAACGTACACATTAAAACAGTGTAGATCATCAAATGACACATACCTAAACATTGCTCGATCATCTCCTGGTAGCTCCAATTGTTCTCCAGGGAACAATCCAAGGGACAGGACGCACGATTCACTATCATCTTCATCGGCTGGTTCGGGACTATTACGAATACGTCCCACAACAAGTTCTCTAACATCTTTCCATTTGAGTTCGGTCTCAGGTTCATGGACAACAGTAATACGAATACGTCTCTGTATTCCTTGATGAAGGAGGAATAATCCACGACATGGGAGCTCATCACTCTGTTCCACAACCTAGGAAAACCAAATTACACAATTTATTTGATTTTGTAATCAATATTAATGATGAAAAATAATATTAAATGTTGATAAAACTTACAGCTGGGACGTATTCGCCATTGGGAGCCAACTCACAGATCTCAAACCAAACAAGCAAATCATGCTTAGAGTGCAGATGGCACGGAGGGGCTGCTTGCGGTGGTGGAGGAGCCCCTCGAGGGGAGCGCACAGGTTGAGAGATGGGGATGGAAGGCGGCAACATACGCTTGGGGGGAGCGCGAGCGGTCCACGTAGAATCCTGCTTGGCATCCTAAGGAAAAATATTCAATTTATTATAAAAATCACAACTCCATGGTTTATATACAAAACTACTATAGAACGTGCTTCTTGTAAAGTCAGAGATTTAGACCAATGTTTGTAATTCATATACATTATGATTGTATAATAGAATGTTATATATACATAGACAGCGCTGTTTTTCTGCCCATTGGGGTCTCGACGGCTCGACCGATTCTCTTTCACTGTACACTGTTCCTAAGACAATGAGATCACAGCATTAGGAATGATGTGAAGAGAAGAGAGACTGCTCTAATACATAATCTTTATTTCATCTCCAATCAAAGGAGAATACAAACTACACGTTGTATTGTGAAGTCTCCTTACCTTGTGTAGGGGATGCTGCTGGTAATGTCCAAACACTTTAAAGACAATTGGTTGAGTCTTGATATACTCCAAGAATGACTTGGTAACTGGAACAGTGATCTAAAAATGTACAACAATAATTCAATCATACTGACCAAATATTACTTATCATATTGCATCATAGCAAAGTTTGTGTTGTAAAGCAGAATAGGACTGATGTATTTGAAGATTTAAAATTACATTTTGTACATGATAAAAACCAAGAGGTGTCCCTTTCCCTGTGTTCTTAACTGGCTCAGTGGAGAACGCCTCATCATGGCGATGCAGGAAGCTGGAATAAAGTACATGACATCAGTATAATATAAGACATAAGATGTTAGATTATCAGGAGAGTTTACATATTATTCATCTTACTTGAATTGACAGAAAACATCGGCATATTCTGTGGAGATTCCCTGTGCCTGAAGCACTGTGACTCGGAATGTGAAATCTTTTCCTGGCGTCAAGTGGTCAGGAAGATCTTCATCTTTTAGTTCCGATGCAACAGAACTGTCACCACGTCCACTATCTGTGTCACACTCCATAGCCAACTCCTCAATCTTTATACAATCCATTCCTTCAACTATTCTGTCTTCTAAATTGTGTTGATTATTTTTCTCATTTAGAGAAAGTGTTTGATTGTTGAACTTTGGTTTGCTCTTCCCCAGAGATTCGTCGTCAAAAGCAATCTTTGCAGACTGCTTTACTCCATTGATGAAATCAACATTCTCCTCTTCCACAACAGCCTGGACCGCCACACGCAGATAACCCTTTACATCACCTTTTTCATTTACAATGGCAACCTTATGAATCAAAGGAACTGGATACAACAAGTTGGATAAATACACAAAGCATCTGGAAGAATACAAACAATATTATAACCATATTGTCTGATGCTGAAATATATTGTATTGTATTAATGTGAATTTCATTTTAGTTTTACCTTCCAACCATACGGAACCAAGGGAACCTGTCATAGAATGGATCTCCTCCAGTGAGAGACTCAACATTGTAATCTGGAGAAGTTGGAGAAAGTTCAGCTTCATTGTGATACATCTCACGCATCAATTCCAGGCGTTGTCTGAAAATAAAGGCTTTGTTAGTTCGATCCCAGAATATCCACCAACACCTTGTAATGAAATTAAAAGAAACTACTATATTTTATAATATTTATATCCAATTTCGTCAATTTTCAGATCTTATGCTGTTTAAAAGAAAGTATACTGAAATATATGAGAGATATTTCTTTTAAAAAACGAGTATAACATGAAACCTGCTCAAGAGTAATTACTTTCATAAAATTGTAACAAAATTTTAAATTAATTCATGAGTAATTTCAATTTTGTATCGAACAAAAAATATTGATATTTCGAAGCAAAATGAGTATAAAACAGATAACTAATATACTTTTCCCAAATAAATGTAATTCATATGCGTTTTAAAGCATAGACATACAAGAAGTGGTAGAAAATATTAGTAAAATCAATGCATATACATATAAAATATTATATTAATAACACATACCAAAATATATAAAAGAAACGATATGGAAAAACATATTCAAAAGTATGTGCACTAAATATATGTAAAATAAATATCATGTAATAAGAAGTTGACTAAATATCAGGAAGACACAAATACAATAAGAAATATATAAAGAGAGAAGACAAACATCTCACAATAATATAATATAAATATAAAAAGCCGTGCAAATCAACCTGTTGTCTATGATTATATATGTATATATATATATATATTATCTATGTAATATTTCAGGTATGTGGCTCCCCACACTTCAGTCAACTGAATCAACCGTTTGCATAAAAGCTCGAACCAAAACCTCTTTCTTAATTCAAAATCAGGATAACACTGAATTCAGAGAGATGTTTAGATCGGAGCTTTTATGCAAACGGTCGATTCAGTTAACTGAATATCAGTTCGTGTGTGGCCGCCCTATTTATTCAATAAACAAATACAACATAAAATCAACTCATAGAAAACAAAATTATATAATTGCAGCAGACACACATAAAATGCAGTAATGATTTCTCCCAAATAATAAAAGTAATCTAATCAGATATAATGTTATATAATGTATCTAATCAGATAGAAGTGTGTTGGCAAAGAATCATTTCAGTTCATAAATATAAGTGCATAAATTATTTTATGCATACTTCACATAACTCATATTGCGAAGTGCAGAATGTATCATCAATACCGAGATTAATATCAATTGTTTTGTTATAATTTATTGAAATATATTTGACGTTAGTACAAGACATTGGGAATAAATAGTAAAGATGAAGCTACAATAAGCTAAGCAATTCAGTTCCAACAGAATATAAGATGATGACAGAACACAATACTGAATACTGAACAAACACACAAGTGATAGTAAGAGGGGCGGGCAGACTTGAGTGTGGCTAAAGCTCAACATAATCATATCTTATCTTCAGCCATTGTAACATTTGCCAAGTATGTAATTCTGATATATGTTGTATAATTATCACCATTTGTGGTTAAGAAAAGGGGAATATTTGTAGGATAAATTTCCTGTATAGGTATTTAAATTGTTCGAGACTAATTCAGGAATAAATGTAAATTTGTTTCTTAGAGTCAGCAAAAGTTACAAATGGTCAATTGGCACGTTGCTTTAAAGCGGCACAAAGCCATAATTCGTGCAGATGACAAACCTCGATGGTAAGAGGTTAGCTAGCGAGAGGCGAGTTTGTTGGGCGCACGCTGAGAGGCATTGCAGCAATTCCGAAGGAGGGGGAGCTGTAGGACCCCCCTGCACTTCCACCTCGCCCCCCACACCCTCTGCCACCACATCACAGCCGATGCTCTCATTCATGTTGTATATCTGACGCATCAACTCAAGGCGATGGCTATAACGGAGACAACTCAACTCAATAACATCACCACACGATGGAATATCCTTACACCACACCTCACACTCCAGCACAACACACTACACTCTAATAACTCTAATACACTCATTAGTGAAGAGTCATGCAATGAGAAATAAATACACAAGTAATTAACATAACATAGAGAGCCATGTACTAAACAACCTTCGTAAATGTCACACTAAAGATAATATCAGCTAACATACTTTAATAACAAAGTAAGATTAGAAAATTCTGAAGAATATTAACTTATAAACGAATCCAAACATTTAGTACCTAGTATCAACTCTGTGTCTTTTGATATGTAGTCAAAAGGAAAAAATAATGAAAATATTCCATTTTAAGTGATCAAACACAAAAATACCAATAACAAAAACCCAAATCTCGGGAAGAACTTTTTGAAAAACTTACCGTAATTTCTCTAGTGTCCAGTAATGTGTTGCTCCATTCTTTGTATCGGTGACTTCAACAGCTACGCAAGTAGGAGGGTATGGTCTGCCATATTCATCATCTTCTTCATTATTTGTTCTGTTTGCTGTAAACTCAGGTGGCAGTGGAGAATAAAGTGTATCAGTCAGAAGGGTAAACTGGAACTGCACTTTCTTTTTCAACTCCACAGAAATAGCATTGGCTTCCTTGAGGAATATTGCATTGCCCCAGAGGTCATCACGAAGGGATGTGAACTGATGGTACTTCCACTTACGGAATGCCCAAGCTGCCAAACCTGCCTCCCGAGCACTCCAGCATTCAGTTTCAAATAAAGGATTGACTATAAAGAAGAATATAAATATAATTAGTCTTCTACATATATTTGTCATACGAAACTTTTTACAGATGGACAAGATTTGTTTAAAGTTACCAAAGATATCTTCTTCATTGTGGAAATCTTCAGGAGTATAAGAACTATACATAGACATTGTGACACTCTGTTCTTCAACCTGTCTTTGTAACGCATCAATCCTGGCTTCATAGCTCTGAAAATCAAAATATCATTCATTCATAATGCACTTCCCAATATTTTAGATGAGGCTCTTATAATAATACATGAAACAAAATACAAACCTTCCTCTGCTCTTCAAATTCCTGATCAGCTTGTTCCTTTTCTTTCCTAAACTGTTCCTCCAAAGCACAAAGACGTTTCTGCATCTCAGCCTTCAAATCTATTCCCTGCTTCTCAAGCAACTCACACTGTGCATAATTCCAATCCACTGTTTCACCAACTGCTACAAATTACAATAAGAAACAAATTACAGTATTTCCGCAAATTGCACTGCAGTGCATAAAAAGATATACAAAGAATTATTACCAGGAGCGTCCATAGGACTCTGCTTCTCCTTGCGTTCTCTTGCCATTTCTGGATGAGTGAATCTAAATACATGATTCTTGCCGAGAATAACTCGAGAACCAGTTTTCAATATGATTGGCTCAGTGACCTACAAGTAAAAGTTGATCACATTGAAATATTGATTACAGTTGGTAAAAATGAAATTACATCATTATTACTAATTATTTTGGCAGTCATACCTCACGACCATTGACATAAATAAGTGCTGAATGATGAGGGATCAGACAGATGACGCCATCGGTATTCTCAAATATGCAGTGCTCCTTAAGGATGTGGGATCCACTGAGTTGAATATCCTGAGGTACATTAGCCTCGTGAGTCCCGAGACGTGTAATGCCATCTTTGATGTAATAGATGAGACACTCGGACAAGTTGGGATCTTCATTCAAATTCACAAGATGCGGAGTTTTCTTTGGTGAGAAAACACCGACGGTAACGCCCTCTTTTACAGCAACACCCATTTCTGCAAACACCGCCTCACGCTGAATGCGAATGGCTTCAGTTCGCTTCAGCTTCTCCTCCCATGTTTCATTCAGTTCTGAAACAAAAAATGATTTTCTTATTGTCCATCCATCTTATGTATATTGGAGCGAGGTTTATTGTGCAAAGAATTATTCTCTACAACCTGCAATAAGTTTCTCTGAGGCTTGAAGTTGGTCAACAGCTTCCTCAGCAATGGTGGTGGCGGCACGGCTTAGTTTAGGAGTACCATTTTCAGATTCACTTATGCACCTCGACCTGTGGCCTGGATTGTTCTCCTCATCTCCTATAAAAAAATCATTTAAAATGAAAATCATTTTAATTGCCCAATAGTTTTCACGTTGATGATTGTCATAGATAATTTGCACAACCAATATACGTAAGTAAATCCCTAAGGAAAATAAATTTGTCAATTACAGAAATAATAAAGATTCAGAAATAGATACAAACATAAATGGGATACCTTCTACTAAATTTCACGGAATAAACACAATGCGTAAATCAAAATCATATTGAAAGCTAGACGAAAAACAAGGATCCCAAATTATTATAAAATATATACTGGAATGTGTAGAGTTTTATTATAAAACATCAAAGCAAACAAGCTGTAAGTTGGGATATTGTCATTACAACAAGATATCAAGAAACATTATTAAATATGCGTAAGTCATACATATAAGGTTCACATATTATGTGAGCCATACAGATTATTTTTTATATTCTTCTTCATCGAATAATGTGGAAGAATGCCTTGGGATTATCATTGCGGGATATAAACATAACTTACCATGCAAGCTGGAAAAAAAGTTAGGTAAATACCCGATATATATAATATTATAATGTATACATGATATGCAGAGTCATGCACACAATGATATACAATACAATATATAATAAATAAATATATAAATAAATAATTTTTAGATATTATTCATAGAAGACTAGTTATTTCACAACGTAAACAAACCAGATGGTGACATTTTATAACAGCTGCCATATTGCAAAACAATAACGAAACAAACTGCTAGTGAATGTGGAGGTTCTAAATAAATTAACATATAAACTAAAACAAAACATATGAAATGCAAGGATACATTGTGTCTTGCACCAATATTCTAATTGAGGATTATGTGATTTTAATAATCTATTTGCCTGACACTTTACAAAATGGTCACAATAACAAGGTTACAAATCACAACACACACTCGTATGACAGTGAATTGATACAAAGAAAGTGTTGTATGACGTTTTTATGACGAAAGTTTCTATATTGTGTTACAAGAAAACATACTAAGGCATCCCTGTCGTGTAATATGGTATCTACATATACTTCATTAAACTAAATTTAGTAGTCATGTATCCTTGTAAACGATTATGTGGCACAAACATAAATTGCTAACAGAAACAATAAAACTGTAAAGTATGTTTGCAAACAAATAAAAATGGCAGCAAGATTATAGATTTGTTTTCCGTTTGTTACTTACTATTGTCTTCTCGTTTTTCATACAAGACTTTCCCATCGGGTCCTAAAGAACAATAAAATATGTTTCTATAAAACTTGTCTATTCTGTAATACTTTCTCAACTCAAAACATCAAAATGCTGTCGAGAAATATATTATAACAAGAAAATCCTTTTGTCATCATTCATAAAATAGAAGAGATTTTTGTAAATGATATTCTTATATTCCATACCTTCCTGAACATCAATTCCTTCAGCCTTGAGAAGCTCCCGCAGTTTCATGATTTCCTCTTTGAGCTCGCGGATAAGTTTAGCATTAGCATCCTCATTAACAATAGCTTTGCAAACAATCTGTTTAGCACGATCAGCGTACCTGCAAATAATTAAGCAATTTATAAATTAAATGCAATAATAAACAATCTTCCTAAATTGAACAATTTCAATTTAAATCAAATGAAATACAAACCTTAGAGTGCTGAGAGTTTCATCATAATTGATATCTGCTGGAGAAATGGCTGCAATCATAGCAGTTTTAGAATTACCTCCAAGGTTTTCTCTCAGAAGCCAAGTCAACACAGAGTCGCGATAAGGAATAAAGTCAGCTTTCTTTGATTTCTTGCTTTTAGATGCCTAGAAAAAATATAATAAAAAATAAAATTACCATTATTAGTTTAATTCACTTTTAATAAATAGTGTATTCTTAAGTATCCTAGATTAACAATCCCAAATGTCCTACACTGATTTTATAAGGAAATGATTAAAAATGATACAATCATGTAGGGCAATGGATAGAATTCTACTACATACAATAACAGACATTTGATTTTGTTTTGAGGATAGTGTATCGGTATTCCACATACAACATTAGTGCAACAAGATACTAGACTATTATAATACTTGTATAATATTCTGTGACATATATGTAATTGAATTACATATACACATACATATAAATAATATGTATTAATATTATAATTAAACACAATTACATAGACCATACTCACAGACTAAATATGGATTCCAAAAGGATGCAATAAAAGATGAAATCATACAAACTGTTAAACAACTTTACTCAATTCATTACAAGTGCAACTAAATACTCAACTAAACTCTAATATGTATTACAGTATGATAATGCTAACAGTATGAATGTAATACAGTAAAATAAGGTTTACCATTTCAGCAAGGGCAGATATAACTTTCCCTAATGTAGTCAACGACTTGTTTATGTTAGCACCTTCCTTCAGTCTCGTTCCCTTTGCCCCAGTAGAGTCTGCCCTTTCAGATCCAGCGAGATCAACCAAAGATATTTTTGAAACCTTTTGACAAAAATAAATCATCAGTAACATTCCTTAAACATTTTAAATAAAATTTATTTCCAAATTACATAATTATTTCATACCTTTTCGGAAAATAGATCCGTTGTCTCATCATGCCTTTGTTGAGTAAAAAATATTGTAAAGACCGCATGAGATCTGCTGGATGTTTCGTTCATGTTGGTAGCTGCCACTGTCCTTTAATAAAAACAACAAGCAAGAAATTCAAAATATACTCCTTTATCAATCAATCATGTGATAAGGAAAGTATTGTATTAGTTTAAGTATCCTATATTCTTTATAGTAAAATACCATACCTGGCTTTGTTCCCTTCATCAATAAGATCATGAATGTCCTGGTAACTCATCACAGCTAATTTAGAGAGATCTTCTACATATGGACCGAGCAATGGATGCTCTCGAACCCTGAGATTTCCCTTATTCTTTGGATTCAACAAGTCACGTACTCTTTCACAATAAATTTCCATATACGATACTTCAACCGAGTACTTGAGATCGTCACTTGTTGTCTGTTTTATGCGACGAAAGAGATCCTTGCATATCTGAGGAATAATTCCTTCTTGTTCATCTTCCTGTTTACCCATCATTGTATATGATTTGCCAGCACCAGTTTGTCCATAGGCGAATATGCAAATGTTGTAACCTAACATATAAAGCAATCATCAATATGTTTAGTAAACACACTCATGTAAATGCATGTGGATCTATTACAATACCTACTCGTATATAAGTGGGGTTATTGATTCATGCATGGTTTATTGAATAACTAAATCACGGACTTTCATAATAATTATTCAACACCAAATGTAAAATGGATTGCATTCAACTACAGTACTCACCATCAAAAGAATGTTGCAACATTTCTTCACCAATGTCTTTGTACACCATAATTTGTGTAGAGAAATCATCATCATTTGGCTATATGGAACAATAAATTAATGACACACAATTAATAGGCATTCTATCATTAGATTTAATTATATTAAATGAACTATAAATTAACTCACATCGTGTGACCAATATGAAAAGTCAAAGTTGAAGCTTTTGATGGCATCTTTTGTTCCTGGTGGAACTTTGGGATTGACAATGGCTGAAAGTAAAAATGAGAAAATAATTACACCCAGTCTGAAATAAACAATTACTTGGAACAAAACGATTTCTCAGTAATGAAAATCGCAACCTAACAATACAATAGTATTTCATGATTAGAACTAATGGATTGAAATTTTAGTAAATGTCCTCATTTACACTAATTCAAACAGCTAGTCCTGTAGATTTTTTCTAAAAAATGTCGTATGGTCGCTATTGAGTTGACTCCTAAGATCACTTGAAAGTGTGTAAAAGGTCATTAGAATGGAGACTAATATTCATTTAGTTATCATGTTAAATAAAGCTACCTACCACCCACTATGCAATTTTGTCCTCAATCCCACTTGTTTGAAATAATCTTGTAATCAATCAACTACATAATACCTAATATATATAATAGTTTAATATTAGTGAAAGCTTAGCAAACAAAACACTTTTTATACGTAATTATCTGCTGTTCACATGGAAACATTGGTAAAATGATAAGATAATACTTAGATAATGTATGTAAACAAAACAATTTAATTATGTATGGAATAATACGACATACCTATAGTAACATAAGTAATATATTTAATACTAGCTGTATTTCCCGTGCTTCGCAACGGCCAAAATTGTGTACGGGTGGTGAAGTTACATCGTCTTAGAATTAAATACCTAATGCAATAAATTTTTGGCATATAGGAAGGAATATATTTGTTTTACCTAGTAAAATTATTATTTTTTTGTATATAGGATTCTGCTCAATTCAAATTTCACAAAAAGATAGTAAAAAAAAGAAGAAAAAAGCGTTGGGTATGGAGTGGGATCGAACTCGTACCCTCGCATCGCATAACACTCAATTTAAGTTAAGTACGCTAGCCCCTACACCACGCGAGTCAAAACAGACGACGACAGAAAGCGCCGCGGAGCAAATGTCAAAACTATTTTTTAATTATTATAGACATATTTTTAGTCATACAGAAGTATTTGTAGAGCAAAAACATTGTATAAAAATAATCCTTAGATGTATATCCTAGTTCTAGATTATGTAACGACGCAAACAAATTTAAAAACCATATTAATGGGACTACTTTAAATGGCTTCTTTCATTTTTATACTAACTTGATAGAATTCAGTATCTTGGGAAAATTGATAATTTTACCAAACCACGATACAAATCATATATTTTAATAGCCTATGTTGAAGCCGAGATTCCATTTTAAGTTTATTTAATAGATGGATGTCTAAAATCGTCTGGTATTAATGTTTACTCCGGACGCGAATCGTCATTTTTTTCAGATTCTTTCCCAGGTCATTTATCATTCATAGATGGCGGTAGTGATGTTTTATAAAATCAGAAATGAAATAAAAAATCATTATAAATCAATAATTCCCTTTGTTGCACATATTTTTATCCAAAATATCAATACAATCTCGTGCAAAGTCAGTGGCGTATACGAATATCTACTTTTTGTATTGTACGTATATAATTAAAACAAAATTAAATTAGGTGCAATGCGAAATGTTTTTTGTAAACAGTATATATACAATTTTCAAAATAACGTTCCGATGTGATTGTGACGGCGTTTTGTCAAATACTCAACGCTGCCGAAAATCCACAATTATTAAGGGCCCTTTATTAGCATTTTGGTGATTTCGCTGATTTTGCTGTTGTTTTTGGGAACCTTCCATTCAAAACTGAAGAACTTTAGAAACATTGTGATCCAAGAAAATGAATGCTCTATCTTCTAGAATGTGAATGCAATTAAAAAATAATAAAAAACATTACGGATTATGCAACAGGGTTGTTTTTAAAAAGAGCGTATTTTTCAATATTGAAAAAAGGGGTGAGTTTAGAGCTCTAAGGAAGATGTATCCTCACGTTTTTTTTACATTTTGTTTCGAGATATCGAAACCGTATGCCTCATCCACATGCTGTCCGTCCTTCCACGAGTCCCGCGCGAATGAGTAAAAAGGCGTTAATCGTCGGTTACGTATACAGTTCAAGACAATCACCTCGTCCGTACGTCCTTTTACTCATTCACACAAAACTCGTGCAGGGATGCCGAGCGTGAAGCGGCCGCATTAGGTTGTTTTATCGAGAACGTACAGAAGAAAAGTGCGATTGGTAATTTTTTTTTTAAGATTTTCTGGAAAATAAGTTAATCAAAATTTCAGAAAATTTTGCTTTTTTTAAAGACGTAAAACATTCTCATGTTGTATTTTTATCCAACAAATTAATGTACTTCTGAGTAGTTCATAATGTTTTTAATCTTGCTGGATATTTAAAATTTTCAAAATATTGAAATTATCATAAGATAATATAAACACAAAATGATAATGATAAAAATCAGATTAGTTGGCGACTAATACCCGTCGCGTGCGGACGTGGAATTTGCTGTCATTTTTTTCGGATGACATTTCATGAATATTTTGTGAATTTAAGAGATAAACACCAATTTAACCGATGTATATCTCTTCCTAATCGTAAAATCTATCAAATGTACATAAGGCAAATGATTATTAACAAAATGTAACGTGTAAATTTAGTTTTCAGGATCTGTCATAATCATGTTACAATAATAATGTCTAATGTCATTATCATGCCACAGTCATACTTCGTCACATGCTAGAGAAAAAAATATATGTTCCAGTAGTTCGACGCAGTAGGCACTATTAATTACATGAAGCAATATATTCGCAATATTCATATTTATTTATGTAAGCTCTCATCAACTGTATCTGTGTAAAAGATTTCAATGGTAAAAAAGTATAATGTAGTAAAACATGAAAAAATCTTAGAATTAATGTTATCAATTCTTGACGATTTTCGAGTCTTCGTTATGATAACGATAAGTATGTAAATTGCAAAATAAATACGCAAATAATATGAGTAACACTGATATGATAGAAGATGATGAATGAGATTCTCAAGTTCGCATACTGAGTGGAAGGATAATGAGTTGCGGTAGAGGAGTGTACACGGACTAGCATAATTTTCCACAGGTTGGGAACCCAGAAAGTAAATCCTTATCATGTAAACGCAGTATAGCAATATTTCTTATTGTAATTTTCGGGGAATAGATCGATAATTCTAATCACAAATTCGTATGTAGTTTAAACAATGTATTCCAAATCATTGTTAATGTGGGAACAATTGTATTCTTTCTAAACTACGAAATCGTTTGAATTTTATTTTATTCGAAAATCTATAGCAATATAAGACAACTTCACAACAAGGTGCATTGTATTTTTTAACTCTTATTCGATAACCTAAAAGTGAATCTAGAATGTTTTTGCGTGTGCTCAGTTACTCTTGTCACTTTTTTCAGTCAATGTCTATAAGTTAAATAATTATAAAGGCGCAATTCCACTGATTCAACACTAAGCTGCGTGCGTAAACCATGCGTCTAAAACGGTGCAATTAAGGAAATATTAGTTTGGCGCGTCATGTTTTTACAAACTTAAAAGTTAATAAAACTTATAAGTCAAATGCAAACCATTTTCCTTTTGTCCTGGTAGATGTGCTAATCTTATTTACTGTCTTAAGTTTTGCCTACTTTCCGGGCTTGGAGGCCGTGTTCTAATGGTCGCTTGGGGACCCGACCATTAGACCACGGCCTCCATGCCCGGAAAGTACACATAACTTAGATATGATGACTCCGGCCGTGAAAGCTTCCGCACATACCTTATTTACTGTATTTTTTCGCCCTCAATGTAATACATAACGCAGATTCCTTATTTACTTTTTTTACCTCAGCCATACCATACAATTGTATGTATTTACTTTATGTATTTAATTTTTCATTCTTCCGGTCCCTGTCGTGCTAAAACCGCACAGATCCAATAATTAACTTATATGCGCATTGTATTTTCGTTTAAAGGAAAGACTATAAATTATGTGTATCATGTGTTAATGTTTAAAACTTGCCTCAGTGGGATTGCACCTTAACTCTCTAACTTGTGAAAATACATTCATTCAAACTGATTTCAATTTTGCAAAATATTACAATACGATACTAGCGCCGCGTATCGAAATTTCATTTTCAGTTTGCTAATAGCGGGCTCTTAAGGAGATTAATTAATCATTTGGGTCATTGACTAGGTTTCAATGTATATTATCAATACGAAAAAAAAATCTTTTCGACATGTGGGTTGCTATTTTATTTTAAAAAATCAGAAGTATTTTAAACAATTTTTTTTTTTTGAGAAATCTATACAAGATATAAAAAATCTTTTGCAGTCATTCATAAAATAAATGTTCAACGTTCAAAACACTATATTTACCAAAGCATATTTAGTAAGCTTGTCGAGATCTAAGGTGTCAAAAATCTCTTCACAGCCAGGCAAGGGTGAGAAATGAATTTCATTGTTTTTTGGTGCCAAAAACAAGAAATGCAAAGGTTTTAAATACTTAGGTATATATCGACGTTTTAACACACCCGTAAGTACGCAAAGTAGAACAAAATCTCAATTATATTACCGGATGCAAAGTACATGTAACTATAGTTTACGCGAATCTATAAATGGTCTACGCGTACATGCCGGGCCTACGTATGTATTCATGCCCAATTTTATACAGAGAACGTCCAAAATAATTAATGTTTTTCATATACTCCTTATTACCCATCATAATATTCTTCTCATATATCGAAAAATTACTCTATGAAAAACTAAAACCACCTTATCCAATCTAAAATTAATTTACGTAAATCGATGACCTTCATTAATGTGTTCGCTCGGAAGGACAATCGTGTTAATTGATGTGATCCCAGATAAAGTTCCTTACTAATCACAAAGGCTGCTCATTCACCTCGCCTATGACCTATGTACCAAATACCAGTATGGCCTACGTCAAGAGGAGAGTAGCGATCAATAATTTAAAGGGTCAACACTCTTGCCAGCCTTGCGGTACATAAAAACTTAAATATATTATAGCCGAACTACGCTACGTCGCGGCCGCCGCCCGCTTATATGATTCACTGATCCCAAGGGGCTACTAGAAATCCACTTGAGAGAGGTTAAATGGAATCAAACATTTTACTGAATTACCACTATAAATTATACCATTTCAATTATTTTATTAATCACACAATCAAAACCAATGTAATCCGTCTTGATCGCCAAATAAGCAACACTTCCCACAAACATCATTACAGAAAAAAGATTACGAATGTAATGTTGTGTAACAGGTCTTCCAGGTTTCTCTACAAAGTATAATAAGAACACCACATGTGAAGTTCCTTGCTTCACGGAGGGGTTGTGTGTTAATAATTTGTTTAGACGTTTTTCCTAACACTCTGGTCTGATTGTCTTAAGAATAGACCCGTGCTAGATGAGATGCTCCTGCTATATCTACGCCTACATGATTCTACACAACAATGTCGACAATGAGCCAATAAACTCCCACAAAAAACGTTGGTAGTTGACACGTAACCCTACTGCTACTTACAAAACTATAATACAAGGGACTATTGGGAAAAACTGATGCATATTACTAGTTGGTTGAGGCAACAGTTTCTCAAATCCCAGTGGTTTACGATACAGACTTTTAGCCTAGTGCCAGGTGTGCGGGGAAAAAACTACAATTACCGCAGGTGTATGTGCATCCAATCTAATTGGGAATTTGTGGTAGAGTAAAAAGAAAATTAACTTGAAAATATGAATTGGTATTCTTTACATAGATTGGGTATAGCCAACATAATGTAGGATTCGTAATAGACGCTATTAACATAAGCCTATCAGTCCATCACCTACGAGTATCAATGATTGAGGACAGTTATTGGTTCATTAGTTCGTATATCAATCGTGATAGTAATATTACGAATAGGTATAAGAAAAAAATGATTATTATTATATTGTATCGTACTTAGAGCAAGTATTTTCATTATCCCGACTCACATACCTATTTGTATATTTTATATGCCTTTTATATTCAGCGGTATAAAATGCATATAGAAACATGGTAATGTCCATATGGTCCAGAGTCTATTTTATCATGATTTGTTTTTATTTTGCTGAAATCTTTTTGTATGCGATAATATGACATTTCAAGTTATTTCGGTTACCCCGAGACCGGCTTTGGCTTAGTCGGGAGTATATTGCATCATAATTTTACATTGTACATTTTCATGAAATAAAGATTATTATTGTTAAACAATAATTTTCTAAATGGATTAAAAACCTGTGCTGATAATGCTTTGCGAAAATTTAAATGCAAATGTAATGTGTAAAAACACGTGATAATGACCTGAACCTCAGGCTGAGATTGACAATGACACAGTTGGTTAATGACCAGTGAATCATGATTGTGAACTCAGGATCGTTTGGCACAAACTACATTACACTCATATGACAATATTGTCTGAAGGCAAAATAATGTTTTCATTGGTTTCAAGACCACATACATGCATTGCCCCGCACAATGTTTTAAATCGTTTTTGCATTATACAATACGTAGACAGATACAGTATTGATTTATTCACTAACCACTAGTATTCGGAGACCCGTATTTCTGGAAGTTGGTTGCTGAAAAACACTGCTTTTGGAATAAGTCCGCCTATAACACACATCCGTCATTTATTGTTCAGTTTTCGACCTTCTTACTTTTTCATGGACGTGGCCGAATACTTACAAAGAAATCTATACCAACGAGTATAAAAACCTACGTAATCATATAGACTGTATAGAGTATTCGTTGGTTACTCTAAACTAATTCAGCAGAGCAATATAAAGTTACGAAAGGACACCCGTGAAAATTTAATAATCTCGCATACACGGGACTTCATCAAAAATGTATAAAGGTCAAGGGTATGTTGTATGCAACGTTAAAGCTTGTTAGCGAGCTCAGTAGGTATTATATTTAGATATACCACGTAACGAGTAGATGCTTATTGCTTGATACTTATGCCCTTGTACCTCTTCTCAGGGACATGCCATCATTCATAGTAGTTCTGGAGTAATACGTATGCGTGCATGTTCAATTGTTCACTGTGCGTACATAAGTAAATCAGAATTTACTTAGAGAAGTTAAAACAGTTTTCTTTTATCTGCCACACTGCCACAGTACATTAAAAAAAGTCTTATACAACTCAGAAAACTGACGCTTCATTGTAGATAATATAAGACCTTTGTCCAATAGGTACGATAAAATTAGCCACATAGATTTTTGTGTCTAATACATTCGCAATCTAGTGGTGCCTTACAAATAGCTCTACGATGCAAATTAGGTACCTACTAAACTGTGAAAATAACCACCTAATCCTTAAAATTGATCACATTTTTTTAGTATCAAACAATTTTCCGTAAAGGGTTCTCGATTACAGAGAGTATGTGAAGAATGGGAGTGAAAGAGGGAGTACATGAAATCACAAACCTGTTGTGTTTCCCGACATCTCTATAATGCATTTTGACTCCTTGTTAATCTCCCTGGAGTTGAAGGGCCGAACCCTCACGGCGACCTTTACAGACGACATGATGAGTATTAATCTCCTCCTTCTAAGAGTTTACTGTTCTAGTAATATGGAACAGCAGCTCGACCAGCGAGCTGCTGAGGGACCACACCCTTCTCGATCCTGTAGACAAAAAGAAACAAAACATTTATGAATCATATATACAAAGTTCACATATTATACCTACATTCCGAGGTGTGATGAATGATGCAAAGAAAGTAAAACGATGGAACACTGAACAGTCTTGTTAATTAGATACTATTAGTGTAGAAATTCTATAAAAATTGAGATTAAAAGACAATGCTATACATTTACTTATAATAATAGTTTTTATAAGAAAGTATAGCTGTATGTATTTCAATGTCACAAGTGGTTGGTGGGAAATAAACCCGCCATTTGGAATAATGTTTCTTTATATCCAATAATGTTTTTAATTTAGCTGTCCTATTTTTTAGAAAATGTTCAAATTGATTCTAAGGATATCTTTTTAATCAGTTGCAATGTCTAAGATTATTATCTGTATTTTTTTTATTTTTTATTTATTTATTTAAAAAATGTGTAATTACAATAAGTAGACAGATTAATTTTACATTTGAGGATATAGATCTTAAACTACATATTATAACGTTTTACCCCCCTTATAAAGTAAAACTTGTGTTAAGGGGATTAGGAAACGTATAAAAGAATATAGAAAAACATGTGATTTGTTAGACACCGACATCCTCCTAAAATGCACACTAAAACGGTGGCAGTTTATTTTCAAATGTAAATCAATAAAAATAAGTCACCTTTCTTGTATTTTTAAAAATCTAATGCCCAATCCCACCAACTCACACCTAGGCAGGGGACCCCTAAGTAATTTCCATACAAAAACAGAGATAATATTATTTATAGAATAAAGAACATCAGCTAGCAGAGCATAAAGTCATATGAAATTCTACATAAAACTCTCCTACGTTAGGTGCCCAAATATCTCCGCCCAGAATCTCCCCTACTAGGAGAGTTTTATGTAGAATTTCATGACTTTATGCCCTGCTAGCTGATGTTCTTTATTCTATAAATAATATTATCTCTGTTTTTGTATGTAAATTACTTAGGGGTCCCATGCCTAGGTGTAAGTTGGTGGGATTGGGCATATAACAATTGGATTATAAGTCCAGTTTCGGATCCCAAAGAGGATAGGTTTTATTCGTCACATAATGTTAGTAGCAGTGGCGAAGGGTAGATTTCCGCAGAAGGGAAGCCGGGGTTAACATTTTTTATAGGATTACGTCAGATTAGACACTATTATACCTATCATTTTTTCCAAAAGGTAACTCGATGGAAATTGTGTTCTTAGGTAGCTTCGCGTCTGGTAAGTAGGTATTTATGAGTAGATATGGAAAGTAATCCAAAACAAAATAATATTATCATTCGACTTTTCGGTACTACGAGTATATTCTAAGCTACATTAATTCCTAACTTCACAATCTGTATAATGTTGGGGGTGAGTCAACATAATGTGAATAAATTGATTGGATTATTGGAATTACAATGAGGTCAACTGCTAATCCACACTTACTTCAGCCAAGTAGTGGAGGTACCTACCCTACATATCCACACACACTACACAGCATACAGTGTACTCTGCATAGAGGGTAACAAAATTATATTACAAACTGTATAAACGCATTTCTCCTACATTTCAAATTTATAAGAACTAAAAAATAAAAATGTTTCCTGAGAAATTACATCTACGTGAAAACTTCAATAAGTTCATACATTACTTCCGGAGGAAACTACGAAAGACTCGTCAATATTTTCTGTTATTACAAGATTTTATTGAACTTTACTCCGATATTTTCATTTTTTTGTTTGTGCGCAAATCTTGTAATCGATTTTTCAATCATCTCCTGACTACTTCGAGACCTGAAACTTAGCAAACCTACGTAAGCTCGGCGACAATGTATTTCTGTACAGAAGTGAATCATCCTTCTCCAGAGACAAAAAATATGTAAAGCGTTTGAGGGGGGTCCAAAAGTCGTGTGGGGTCATGCATGGTATTGTATGACCTTTCATGTGTTAGAAAAGAAATCCATATTGTACTTCAAATGTCTATTTCAAGCCTCGGAAGACACCGAGCGATCTAGAGGATCTAAACAACGCGCATACTGCCGTGTTTGGTATCTCACGAAAGTGCTTCGCGAGTAGAGCTCATATCTTTTTACAAATTTTGATTATGTCTATTTATGGTGAGAGGCGTCATTGGAATGAAGGAACCCAAGCGCCTCGGAAATGCGTGTATGGTATCGTTTGGAAGACCGCATAAACCAGTTCTAGAATGAGAAGTCATAAAAGCTTGTTTTTAAAAAAAATATTATGATTACTTATTCATTTTATGAAAGCGATTATGATAAATAAAAAATCGAACTCTCGATGTACGTTCAAGCACCGTTTTGAATAAAATAAATATACAATATTCAGCAGGAAGCTCTGGTGTCCTTCAGCTCTTCTGAATTTATTTAGGCTTCTCCAGCCTTCTGGAATGTTGCCAAATTTTCTCTCGCCTCGAATAAGTCTCGAAAGGGTTACAATTTTTCAAATATAAGGATGTGGGACCAGTCGCTTGGTTCTTCTAACATCGATAGCGTTACATAATACCTTTGATTATTGAAGTACTTAATCAAATATTTTTTGTCATACTGACCATAATACTCATATAAATCAAACATTAATGTACTTCCTACGTAGGTATTACTAGTATTATTACGGTGTAATATTTGGACTTACCAATGGATGACCAGTACACCTTATCTATTATATTTTTATTACGTATTACGTATTTTTTCAAACTTCATTTGAATAGTTGACGTGTTTTTGTTGCATATTTTGTACCTGCTCTATGTTGTGTTCACACTATCATATACTATTATGTAAACAGAGGTAGGTACAGTGTCAATGAGGGACAAATGACAGGAAAGTATGGAAGTTGAATAGATTAGTTAAATATCCATTATATAGATTAGTTAAATAAACATAATATCCAAAAATTCTGGCAGGAAAACCTTATTCGATGCCTTTATATTAAAAGTTAATTATTTATTAATCCAAATTACGCGAACAATTTATTTGCAGTAAGAATTTCATTAAATGAATAAGTTAATAATCCTAGACGTATTACCTAATAGTAATAATAATGATTGGGAAAACAATGTTTGTATGAAATACTCGTATACATGAAAACAAATTTCAATAGCGCATTATCAATATGATGACTCACCTCAGTTAATCAAAGATGGTGAGTGCTTTTGAAGCAAAGCACTGAAACAACATAACACATAATAATTAATGATTACACATCACTAATCAAAGTATTAATTATCAATACAACACTCCTCAAAGCAGGATTTACACGGAAAACTCATAACAGATGGTTGAATATAACCGTCCTTGTGCGTCACTACACAACCTTGGGGTTTTCACATCGACACATACAAAAGAAAATTCACTACAACAGAACTGAGGGGATTTTCACATTTTACACAGCTCGGTTGGAATCTATCCTTCTCTCTCACAAAATATCAGCTGGCCTCTAGACCTAAGCGAAACGAAAAATGCAAAAATTAAAACTTTTCTTCAGACAATCGCAGTCTCGCTCTTATTAATTTCGAAACTTATCGTCGAAAGAGACAATGTCTTAAGAAAAGAAAAGAAAATATTTTTCCCTTTCTCACCACAGCGCAAATGTAACCTTAAACGAGAAGGAAGAAATAATAAGACGCGCGCACTTGAAATTTTCCACCCCAACAACCAACAAGAGGCGGGGGCTGTTATTGAACAAGGATTAAATAAAACAAAATCAAAGAGGAAAAATAACCAAGAATTAAATATTTACAATACACTGCATGCAGCACTTGAAACAGACAGATTGTAAGTAACGCAATATTTACCACTAGTATTATGCGACGGATGAATGGAAATCACAAACACACAACACGAAACACTGGGAAATCTTGATATAAAAACTGTCGATGTATCACTGACATTGTAATCAAATATTTTAACAATGTGTCAACATTGCTATATGAATTTATAATTTAAATTAAGACAATTTCAGAGACAACGTCCGCTCGTCGCGGGCGACGGTTCAACAGTACGGCGAGGGGTAGTGACAGCTGGGGGGTGCACATGCGCCCCGACACCAACCTCCATAATTGACTACGGAGCTGAGGAAAATTGAGCAATAATCAAATACCGACGGAATGCAAGTTTACCTACTTAGTTTGAAAAAATGTTTTCACATCTTCAAAAGACAAATCTGACAGTCGATCTCATATTTGACACGACATAACTTACTCAAACTTATCTACTTTATTTATTTTATAGTCGATAATTATGTAAAAAATTATAACGTAATCTAAAGGCAAAAAATGCAACGCTTATTATTACAAAAATCCGAACAGCTAAATTTTCGACCGTAGCGATGTTTTGATGATGATGATGATGATGACGGATGATTTTTTGGCGCCGTTTAATGTATTCCATCTCAAGGGCGCGGGAAGCTGGTCCTAAAACTTTCGGTTTTCAGCTTGCTCCTGAAGCTAGTGATGGGCTGGTCTTTCTTTCTTTGATTAATTAATATCAATAGATCCATATATAGCGTCATAACATAAGTTAAACCTTGTTCTACAAGCAGTAAGGATACCCGAAGGACCAACAACGAAAATATTGATAAGTTAAACCACTTTTCATATATAATCCCTATTATCTTCAAAATATTTAACTACCATGCCGATTTACTACACTCAAAGCCAAACAAACTTACATACAAATTGCATAGTAAAATAACAGTTCCCCCAAGTGGATTAAGCTGAACAAAATATTTAGGCTTTGCATAACACGTTAGTGGGGAAACCCAACGAAGTACATGCCGAGCACATTACATGAAGAGTGTTTGCTGAAGCAGAATATTAGAGTCGTAAAGTGAATGAGGAGGGTGGAAATGTACTTCAGCTTACAATGCCTTGGGGTAGGTTAGAGATTGATAATGCCATGAAATATCATTACTCCTGCAACTCAAATACCACACACATTTCATTACAAATCATTGGCAAAATATGACGTGGGAAATTTGAAATATTTGCACCCGTGGATGGCAAATACTCACGTACGTACAATATGTACACACCAACGTGGATAAACTATCTCGAAATATTTGTGTTTTACTTATTATTTTCTACATAAAATAGTAAACGTCAACGCAGTGAAAATTTATTATTCTCGGATGACAGTGGTTCCTCCTTTAGTCCTTTTCTTTAACATCTTCAATCTAATATAGTTTGCAGTCATCCACTATGTTTCACTTCCAATCTACACTTCCCGGTAATATACAAAGACAATCTTTAAACTTCTATACGTAAAATATACTAACGTCAACTCTCTATTACGAGCGATATTCGTGGAACACTAATGAAGCTATGGAGAATATGACAATATTAAAAAAAAAATACTAAAAAAGTCCACTACGTACTTCAAATATAAAGTTAAATCACTATGACACTACGTTATGAAAACATCGCACTATACAAATCGATGGGAACAGCACTAGGGATGAACTAAATTTAGGTTTAAAAAAATAAGCAAACGATATTGTCACGCAATTTGTGACCCCTTTTACCTACTACATAGTTTACACCTCACTATTACAAACAATAAGTATGATTATACCTACATACATTTAGTATTAATACTACGAATATAACATGCGTAGATAATATCAGGGTAGGAATATATTAATGTATGAAAATCCCTTACAAGGGGATCTAAACAAGGCCATACAAACAAATAAAAATAAATTAGTACCAAGCCAAAGGAAGGGTTCAAGCAGTTTCGGTTAATTTTAGCGAAAATGGGGTTATTTGCAACTACAGCTGTTTTTAATATTCCAGAAAAACGGTGAAATCGATACAAGCCACACAAAATTTACAACATCTATAGTCGCCGTTCCTCAGATAGAAGTTGGTTTAATAATTGACACGAACTTTATCTTACTTTATAGTGTACACAATCCACTAAACGTTATTCGTCGAATATTACGAGTATGTTCACAGTGTTGATGTTTGTTCTGAGTTATGAAATATGTCCTTGTACGAGTATGTTGTTGTATGTATGTTGGAGCGTTACTTCGCAACAGCATGTGTGTTACTCCTAGTATTTATGCAACATTTGTAACACACATTCGGCAGTGTTATTTTATCGTTTAGTTGGACGTGCATAATACCTATTTATACCTACAGATTATAAGCTCAGATTTTTTTCTCATATAATTAATCGACTATTATGTACATTATTTTGGAGCGTTACTTCGCAACAGCATGTGTGTTACTCCTAGTATTTATGCAACATTTGTAACACACATTCGGCAGTGTTATTTTATCGTTTAGTTGGACGTGCATAATACCTATTTATACCTACAGATTATAAGCTCAGATTTTTTTCTCATATAATTAATCGACTATTATGTACATTATTTTCGCATCTACGACTCTCATACTAAAATAAAGTTTCATAGATATAACCTTACTTTAGTTTAAGTTTCCTCCCACTGCACTTTCCTTTACAATACACCCATAAAACGAAAAAAAAAGTATTTACAAGTAAAAAATCATTGAAATCAGTATAAAAATTCACACATATTTTTTAAGTACGAAGTCTTGTATACTTACAGCTGATTCAGAAAGTATGAAGATATTTACGGTAGTCACGCCTACGAATCGTATTATTTATTGAGTTTATGATCACATGAAGATTAGACATATTGCCTATATACCTTACTACTCTAATATAACAAGTCATTTACTGTTATATTTTAGGGTACAAAAATAGTTTGTCAATAATCGATATGAACCATTCACCTTGTATTTAAACTTGTAACCAAAAAGGCTATCATAGGTACGGAACGATATTAAACAACAAAGAAAAAACATTTTATAGTAACCCATTACAACATCAACGAATATATATGTCCCATGATTACGAATGTAAAGTATCATTTAAAACTCTTGGGTAATTAACAACTAACGACTTTGTATGTACCAGATATACCTAATACATATACTCGTATGAAAATTTATCTAATAGTACCACACTATTTACTATTGTCTTCTTAGACCTCTCTTTTTTTTACCTATAAAAATAAAACTGAGTTTTTTGAAATACGCCTATAAATATATTCACTCCAAAGCTAGAAAAAATTGTGCTGGTGTGGAGTAAATCAGCACCGGAGATCGAACCTGAGCATACCTATTTGGCTCTCAAGCGCGAGAACGTGTATATTTTATTTGTGGGGTTGCTTATTATGTGAATATGGAAAAGCGTGTATTTATCACTAAATGGCGCAGTATAAATCAGCCATGCAGTTATAATAATGATAAAGAAGGCTGACATTTAAAAACTTAGATGTAAGTATGTAGTAGTTTCAACGTCATTCTAATTCAAGATCGTTATTGTAAGACTTTTTCTTTGAATTCTTATTATTAAAAGAAAATTGTTGTTTATATGAAATGTTTTAATTTGGTCACGATTGTTGATGTCATCTTTGATGGAAGTAAACAGAATGACGCGAGAAGGTAGATAAATCCGAGTATATTTAGTGACCGTATGGAAATATTGTTGACTTGCTAGATAATATTATTAGAGTGGTTTATACTCTTAGTTAGTTAGGTGATTGTGTGGGCAGGACTCTGCCAGTGCAGCCAGGGTGAGGTAGAAGGGGTACGGTGCCAATGTTGCGCGTCACAAGGCGGGCGACGCTCCGACGCCGCCTCTGCGTGACGTCACACTATATTATGCTTTTAATACACTACATATAAAATAGATATTACATACTTCTCATTTGTTTCACGAAATCTTCCTGGAATTCATGTTCCAAGTACAATCCTAATGGCTGTTGTGCCGTAAAAGTTTACCATATTGTATTTTCAAAAGTAAATTACAAATTATGAGATATTGCTTCTGTGGGAATATTCCAAACACACATTTGGTTTTTATTCAGATTACACTACACAACAATATATCCCTTAGAAATACGACTTCAATTATTATTAGTTATCTCCAGGTAGTGGAGAAATATTTTAATCATAAAATATATACGAGTAGGTACATTACGTAACCTACGACTGGTGTAATATTAGGTCTAATGAGATATTACATATATACATAATACCCATACATATATAACTATTTGTGATTCTTAAGTTGATGCGGCTTTGCGACCTTCAAGGGAGTGAAAACATTACAAATATTAAGTGCAGAACAAGTTTTTTTATAATGTATCTTTTCAAACCGTACGTACTGACTGTAAAAATATCTACATGTTTTTATACATAAAAATAAGGATTCATAAGAAAAGTTTGGTGTAAAATGTAAATATGTAAAAATATTTATACATAATAGTATGTTGGGTTCCGTCTTTTGGAACATTACCATTGTCTTGTTTTTGAAACTGTTCACATTCTCTTTAGCTAATAAAGATTTATTTATTTATTTTATTTTTTTATTTGTAGATATAAATATCAAATAAACTTTCAATCAATAAAAATATGAACGTCAGAGTGTGAAGGAACTTTTGTATTTTATTGAATCAAGTATTGCGGAGTCGATTTCCAGTCGAGAACTCAATGCATTCCATACCTTATGGTTAGCATGTAAAGCTATGTTTACACCCACCACTTATCATATTATCCCTAATGACGTGTAATACAACAAATAACAATCGTATGTAAAAGCTACGACTCTAAATCGATTTTTTAAAAAGGAATGAAGACAAGCTTTAACAAATACACGAGATAAAATAGAAAATTAATACGATCAATTTGTGCCTATAATAAACCAGAGGAAGAAAATGATTTACTTGCTGTCAAGTTTTGAGAATCTATGGAATAATTAGCAGTGTTTTTCAAACTTTGTTTAGACTGCAAAACAAAATTGGAATTAATAACCGCAGAAAGAAACAATGCGAAATTATTAGATAAAATTGGAATAGACGGACGGAATATAAATATTATCCAAAATTATTACGAAATGTAATTTCCTGAAACACAATAGAAATTGAATAATGAGATTATGAAATTTATTACCTGACTGGGGCAATAATATTATTTACTTGTCAACGAATTATTTTACACAATTCTCGTTTTGGTTAGCAATATAAAAAATATGTTTTTCAGAAAACAAATAACTCACAAAAAAAAACAGCAATAACACAAAACTCCATGAAACACAGTAAGCGGAGGAGAGATGTATGTTGAACAACAGTTTACAAGCTAAGAAGTGTAATGTGTGGATTAGAGAGAGGACAGGACCTAAAGCAGCTTCATTGAAATGGAGTTGGACCTATCATATATACGAGTGCAATTAGGAGAAGTTATGATCGGTAGACCAAACGAACTTTGTCTTGCTATTCATTGTTTTCATTCATTTAAAAGAGAATTACAATTATTATTTTATAGGCTCCCACTCTTAAGAGTACGCATATTGACATTTCAAAAAAATCTAAAAACGTGAGACCTTAGATCTCGACAACCTTACTAAAAATGCTTTGGAAAAAAATAGGGTAGATACATTGAACCTTTATCTAGTTAATGACGGTTAATGATTTTTTTTATATCTTGTGTAGATTTCTCAAAAAAAGGCTATTTTTTACATTTTATCATACGATTATTCGTGCGATTTTGAACCTTAAAACCGCGTCATAGTTGGGTTCTGAGTTTTAATAATATTTTTCGAGTGTCCTGTACGCCCACTTTTAGGTAATAACAGCATTAGAACAGTTTAAAAAGTGGTTTATGCGTAATATGAAACAAATCTCTTACAAAACACATTAACAAAATGTCAAAGTTCAGTTTGGTTCAGTTACAAACCAATTCCAATATGTGAGTAAACTATGATAGAAAAAAAAGTTATTTCATTACTGAAGTATGTGGCGCCTTACTGCCCGTGAATGCCTTTGTTATATTTAGTTTGTTTTATAGTAGATATGGGTTAGGTATACTAGAATACCTACTATTTATTATTTTATGCAAATGGTTTCATCGTGTTGAACGCCACTTACTCGTAGCTGTAATACAATTAACGATGTTTTGTGACAAACTAGAAATAGAGTATGCTGAAAATACTCGTAATACGAAAGCATTCTATGCGACTATTCAGTTAACTAATTAATTCTTCAAACACATTTTAATTAACGGTAGGTATGCAGAATAACAACGAGATGAAAGAATCAATATTAAATTAAATTGCCTTTCAAAGAGGTTTTAAACATTATCAAACCTGTAGAAGTTGAAGAAGACGAACCGCATGGCTCGACTATGTAGACCAAATTCTTAAGGACGGAAGTGTTCTGAGTGAAAGGAAACGTAGAGTGTGTATGAGTGTGACGGAAGCCCTGCCAACCCCGCAAGGGATGTGGCGTGAGGGGATAGAATAGAAGTTTGGGTAAAATCCTGATTTTAACAAATGCTATAAAGAAAAAAAGACTATACATAACTGTTTCATATACTCGTAATAACCACGTTTTTTATTCGTTTACCAGTATGTGCATTAATGTCACCATGACCGCCAAAAATAATAAAGTAATCTCGACAGATATACGGCGAAGGATGGACTCTCCATCACGCTTTTGTTAGATTTTTTTATTTAAAGTATACCGAGTAGTAAAGCTGGTGATATAAAATTCTGGCTGGGTTCATATCGCGATAGCCAAACGAAATGTTCTTGTCCAACAAAAAGTTTAATGTAACTGCGACAAACCGTATAATAAATAATCGATCAGACTATGATTTTTTGTACATAATGTTGAAATGATAGTTTCTCTTAGATGTTATTAATAGACTTACTCGTAGATTAAAACTTGACGTATTAGGTACTTACAATTGGAAAGTGTCAAATACCGAACGCAAAAAGCCAAATTTTCTTACATTAGCAGTACTTGATATGTGGAAAATTGTGCGTAGGTATACGGTAACTAAAAAAAGCCTCCATAAAATTTGAATAACTAAACTACACCCACGCGGTAAACACTTGTATAAGAACAGTTCAGAATGTAATTTATTTATTTATTTACGGCGCAAGTCTTTAACATTAACAATAGTTTTTATACAGGTAATGAAACGTATATGATGCGAATTTCGATACGATACGAATTGTTGTATATGTAAGATGCGAAATCTACTATGCAATAAATAATGTCTGAAAAGGTTCGTTATTTAAGTCTGAAAGGCTTCTGTTGATCTTCTAAATGGCTAGAATAATATTAGTGTATGGACGAAATTAATCAAATATTTTTGTAGTAATTCCTTCGTATGCCTAACTAATCATTTTAGTTGACAATATTGTGAGATATACTCGTATAATATAGAGGTATTACAGACACGGGCAGATGCGTAAATATTTTATGAAGGTATATAAAGCCTCATAAAAACCCGAACATACGCCATATGATAATTTTATAAAGATCATATAATATAAATACTTTCGTAGCGGAGTATAAAGTACGAAGAATATTCTCTACTGAGAGCCACCTATGTATGTAACATCATAATACCACATAAACATTGGCTTCAGGTAGTTAATTGAACCATAAAAAGAAAAAGTGTCTCTAAACTAAAGGCATCATAAGATGTCATATAAGAAAATTGACGCGTAATCGTATCTGCATTCATCTGGAACCCATTCCGCAGCTAAACAGTCAAGGAAAACCCCATGGAAAAAACGAAAAAGAGACAAAATATAATACCATCTTTTTCATTCCTCTCATTGGTTCATGAATATTCTCCAAACGTTGCGCGCGCACTATTTGTGGGCGCCTATTTTGTTTGAGATCGATAGGAAACTCGATGTAGGCAACCCACCCCACAGTCTGACCCCTGTACCTCTACACCACATGCATACATACCTATACTAATACATACTACACAGTGCCTACGTATGCATGTATCCATACTACATGTAGCCAGTACCAGATCAATACAAGTACGTTGAAGTTGAATGGCGTAGGAAAGAAATTCATTTGTAAATTATACTCCACATCAAGATGACTGCACAATCAGACGCCATTATATCATCACGCCGCGCCGCCTACCACTTGTAATAAAAATAGAAAACAAACATGACAGACACAAATCTTCAGAGGCAACTAAAACCAAGTATAAACCAAACATACTTATCTTACACCGCGTCTTCGCAATCACTTACTCAATATTGAATTATTCGGTTCATGCATTTCCTTGTACAGTGTACCTTGCTCTACAATCTAAGTAAGCGATTCTTCAACATCCACACTACAATATAAGTAGTGGTCCATTTAAATATCGCGCATCGATATACGAGTATTCATATCGAACGAATGCTTACAAGTAATTTTCTTTTATGTTCACCCCAGCATTGACCTTGTTTCCATATTCCTCCACACCCCAACTCTTAATGTCTTCCCACGCAGTTTCAAAAGCGCAATTCCAGAGCAATTTATTCCTGCGCCACATTCGAAAATGTTACCAAAAGAACAATAAAAAAAGTATGTTTATAAAAGTAAGTGGAACAGGGAATACTCCAGACTCTAGACACTAATCGAGAATAGGTATTACAAAAATACAATTACCATAAAATGTGCTAATAACGAGATATTGGAATAATAAACTATTTATAATGAGTACAAGGTAAAGGTCAAAATAATTCCAAATGCAAGCTAAATGCTTCACAAATGATTTCCATAACAATGGACAATGTTGGAATAACATAAATATTGTATGACATGAAAGGGTTTGTAAACATTCCCAACTCCCAACTCCCAGGACGGCGAAATAAACACTTGACTCACCAGACTGTGATCCTATATAGTATACTATGGAGGTATTTAATGCCAAAAAGAGATGAGTCATCCAGCTGGTAGTACCTAGGTGCCTACCACAAACTTTAGCATCAGACGAAAATCCTGTAAAGAACTTTAAGCATTTTATTATGAACGTAAAATAAAATCAGTAAAACACGACTTTATTTGCTTAGTTATTTACAAATCATAATGAATCTCTTGTATGGAAGTTGTCTATCGAGTTGCGGAGAAAATTGAGGCAGAAATTGGTTGAAAAAATATAATGCCTAATGAATACAGATCTTAATTAAGAATGAGTTACGATCATTTCAAATTGGGCAATCTTTAAGTTTTTAAACACAGATCTTACAAATTACATAATTATTTTTATGTACTACTTTGCTGGAATAATCCTGCCTTATTAGTCTAATTTCATATAATCTCGTCAGCCGGGCTTGCTCCGAAAAGCGATCAAGTCCCTGCGAATATCAGAAGAGTTTTCATTATGTCCGTAAAACCACATTCAAACAGATTTTCAGAATAACAAACTGGTTGTCTGACAAGAAAACTTGAAGAAAACCAAAGTCATCACATCTCAAAATATATTCTTGCTTCAATATACATATACCTGAAAATTGGAAAAGTCTGGAATATGATACCAAATAATTCCAGAAAAGTTTATAGGTAAGTATAAATCCTACATATATTTTTCCATTATTTGAAGGCAGGTACTTATAAATTTATACCTAAAAAAAGCCCATCTCCCGTCCCTAACGAATCCATACATAATTAAAAATTCTTATCACGTCTTCCTAACATCGACGAATTTGGCGGAATTAAAATCGTAAAAAGCGTACGAACCTCACCTTAAATACGAATATTTCTGTAATGATATTATATTATTATTCAGTATCTGAAATGCTTCAAAATTTTCTCTCCCACTTTATTTACTTGTAATCTGGTTTCACGATTCACTCAAATCCCAACCGTTAGTGTTGATATATTATATGCACGGCGAGGAAGAGAGATAAATCCGTGGGTGATGTCGGAGATTGTGTAGAAGATTCCAGAATACTAATGTGCCTTTTTGATATGGCGTATATAATATTGTCGTATATTATAGATACAGCACACATTCAGGTGAAATGTGTATAGACAGACAAATAAATAAATAAATATTTCTTACATTACTTATTTATCAAAACACATCACAGAAGATCGCAGGAAAAAAATGAAAAAAACTCTCGATGTCGAAGAGTATTACTTTTTCACCAAGAGAGAATGCAATATATTTTGAAAGATCGAACAAAACAACAAAATTTTTAAAGGTCAGCGCGGTGGAAACCTAAGAGACGAGAAAAGCAGTGTGGCCTAATCATGTAAGCAAGAATCTATCTATCTATACCCTCACGCCACGTCCCCTGCAGGGTAGGCAGAGAGGACAGAGTGCCAGACATCCCTATCCTTACACACACTCTTAGCTTCCGTCACACTCATACAGTTTGTCATACACGCTCTCCGATTCCTTTTACTCAAAATGCGCCCATCCTTGAGGATCTGGTCGACATGATCTGACCAGGCCAGTCTCGGGCGGCCGCGCTTCCTCACACCTCTTCGTTCACTCAGATATATCTTTTTTGTCATCCTGTCATCCTTCATTCTCTCAACATGCCCAAACCAACAAGAAAAGTAGATAAAATAAATAATTTATGGCTATCGAGTTCAAATATAGTAAGGTTTCATTTCAATAACACCATGAATTATGGATGAATAAATCATCAGAATATATTATTTGAAACATCAACTCTGGTGTAATAATTCATATCAGTATACATCAAATCACTTATACACCTAATCCATTACGACATACGTTACTCAGTTACCTTAGCCATCAATTTAATATAAACCTTGTGTATGTATTTATAGAGTTTTTGACGTCAGGACCTATATAAAAAAACATATATAAATATACGTAATTGAATATAACTAAAGGTGACACGTAAGCCTCTGTCAGTCTAACCATATTATTTGACAAAAAATCTGACGTGGAAGAAAAATGTTCAAATAAACTGAATGCCCTGTGTGAGGATATATTTTTAGAAAAATAAAAGATAATAAATGGTCGGGGACTGGTAGGTGTTTGGACCGTATAGAATTATAGTAAGTTGTATAAACAAAACTGCCCCAAACCGACAGATACATTTTATAGGTTTACTGGTACATGTCTTGTCCTCGTACACTGGGACTATTGGAAGAAATGCAATAATGCCTATAATATGCGATGGAAGCACTCTACCGAATACATATTTAAAAGATTCATAAATAATTTATGAAAAATTTCCAACGAAGAGTGAAAAGTATATTTTTATTTCCTACATTCGTTATAATATGAAACAAAATGTGTAAATTTTATAGAAAATGTACTACAGACATCGTGTCCAGAAAAATCTATTTTTTTGTCAATTCCATAATGATTACATCCACTACATTTTAAAGTATTAAGAGAAATAAAAAAACTGAAACATTAAAACCTCGTAGGTATGTACTTTTGAATGCAAGACAATTTAACAAAAAATATTGGTTATATCACTTTGTGAAACACAAAACATGTCTTCTAAATAGAACTAATATTAAAGAAACAATGATATTAGATACCATATTGGACTGTTGTTGTTCAAAAGCGATATGAAATGATAATTCTCTGATCGACGACCTCTAAATAATTAATTGGAGGTCACCAACTCTGTCTGATGTTTCTGCTCTGTTATCAATCATACAGAATGTTGGAAAATGTTTTCTGGCAAACAATATTTTGGCAGACAGCAGTGTCTGAAAAAATAACAAACCATGAGTCATCCGGATATTAGGTACACACGCTATCTCCAAATCGCTAGGCAACCATTCTAGCCTGAGGCACGTCGTATGGGAGATGTTATTCTATGGGATAGATACATACTCGTACACGTATGAAACACCTAGACATATGTAAGTGAAATGAAAAATTGATTAGGTTAGGGTGTCCAAGCTACAACGCACATCTACAAATAAAACTCAATTTATAATAACATAAAATAATCTATTTCACTGATTTTTGCGGCATTTACTATGTGCACGTTTCTAGACATTTTTAATAAAAGAGTTTATTATACTATGTAATACGGCACTTGAGTTCGATAGACAACGCTACCGCGGTTTCAACGCTTGAGCGTCATTAACGAGCGTAGATTATAAACTTTATAATCTACGCTAAAGTTTATAATCTACGCTCGTTAATGACGCTCAAGCGTTGAAACCGCGGTAGCGTTGTCTATCGAACTCAAGTGCCGTATTACATAGTATAATAAACTCTTTTATTAAAAATAAAATAATCTTTTTGAAGTTAATGGGAAAAACACATTGAACATTACAGGTTTTTTAATTAGTATTTACGATTAAAGTGTATAAGCTCAATCATAGCCTCGAACTATTTTCGAGCGTCGTTTCCATTTTCTTTTTCTTCTAATCTTTACTGGATGATTTAATGTGATGTAAATGCTCAATATTAACATCGATATTGAATACCATCGATACCATTTTTTTAACATGTTGTGTTGTATTGGTAAAAAAATAAAAAGGATTAATTATATAAATAAATAAATTTGTATAATATAACTCATTAACTTAATATGCTGCCGCTAAAATTATTTATAATTAATTTCATTATATATATTAAATGATTTACATAAAACGATTATCATTTCATAATTTATGATATTCCAGAAATTCAAGCTGTCTAAATGTCGATCATATAATTATATATTATCCTGCTTAAAAACAATCATTTCGCCCACCCAAGACAACATTGAAGGTAATAAAAATATACTTTACATGCCCAAATGTCGTGTGGAAATGCGGATTACGCTAGAAAATGTAAATATATCTTTTCTCCTTCGTTAATATCATTATTAATTTATACGTAAAAAATATTGGAAATCGCTTATAATTCGTAAAATCCCGGGAGCGAATTTAAAATATCGATGGCTCGATGTGTGATTCGATGATGATATCACGTGCCTATGGCAGATGTAATTGAATAAAAATATATTATTTGCGATGTTATTTTAAGCGTAAAAATAAGTCAAATCACTAAATAATCCTTACTTGTCGCATTTTTGTCGAAAGGTGCATAAATTAACAATGATATCAACCAAAATACGGAAGCTTACCGATAGAAAGATACATTACAATTTGAGGCTAAATATATAACCACAGTCCGAAAAACCACGTTAGGGGATAATAAAATGTTTTTTTTTAATTAAAATGCATCCTTAGATGAGCGAAACAATTGGATTTTAACGTTAAAATATCTAATTACAATCACATTTTGACACTGTGAAAATCGTAAACGTCAAATATCAACAAAAGAATACTTATTGAATTACATGAAAAGGAAGAAATGACCAGAAATGACTTCACACACATTTCATAGTGTTGTATTGAAACAAAAGAATTTGAGCGAATCTATGTCAGTATGTGTTTGATTAGGTACTTCAATAATCAAAGAGCTCAATAGACAAGAAATTTCACGTGAGTTGGCATAACTGTTTAATTCTTCTTGGATTAGCTGGAAGAGATCGCAGCATCGCTATAAGCTCGCCCTAGTAAACAAAGTCATGACATCCATTGCTTGTTTCATTTTTAACATATTACAACACAATGCGCCCTTGCGGTGGGTCCATACTCACAAAACGGCGCTATACAAATTATCCTGTTATTATTATCTACTGTACTTTGTTACACCGAGTCTTGAAATATAGGGATTCCATATCATGATATTTTTACATACAAGTACTGCTCCTTAATTGCAATAAAAATAATAAATCGCCGACTGCCGTACAAACACAAGCCACAAGAAAAAGGAAAACTAACGACTGGTCACCTTGTACCTACAAGTATGTATGTAGACATAGGATAGGTATATTATATTATATAGGTACATTATAATGTAGGTAGTCATATGTAAAACATAGTTCTGTTCCGGTGGAGGGCATAACACATCAGGGGATTCCCTTGGGTTTCACGGAGATGCGCGACACAGGGTTGTGTTGTGTGTGACAACCTGAACTGAAATATTTTACCTTCGCTCTCTTGTGAAACTATCTGTGTGAATGTGAGATTCTACACTACACTACACTGTAATGTACCTACATACTACGTGTTTGACGTATTATCTTCTGATGGAAATTACCTTAAATGGAAACTAACAACTTTTTAGAGCTTTATACATAAAACATGCTTTCTTACAAATTCCTTATTTGAAAAATAGATAAAGGCCCAAGTATAGTGCATATTATGTTTACCTACAAATAAATTGTTTCTAATTCGATCTGACGCACGACTGGGAATACGTGGTCCTTTGATGATACGCAGTTAAAATCTTGTTAAAATGGCGTCTCCTAAGGGTAATTTGCGATATGATTGGATACAAGGTATTTTAGTTTTATATTCTGTATAGTGTATACTCTCGCATTCACTTTGAATACATAATACAATATGGATAGTGTTACACGTATTCAAAGTTATATTTAGCACTAATTGTTTTAATGATGCCTGTCGTCACTACACTTACATAGCAAAGTCGATAAGTAATAATATCAGAACAATTGTAGGTAGACTTGTATTAGTACTCACGTCAGTTTGTTCCTACAAAACTGAGAAAATTCATTGAAAACAAAATAAATATAAATACAAAAGACGCCAAAGAAAATAAAATACAGTCAATATTACTAGTATGTTAGTACTAAGCATAGACACGAGTACGTAACGTGTTATTATTTCGTTCTGTTAGATATTTTATATCTCTACTTTATACACAAGGCAGACTGTATTAAATGCGGTTCGTTTCTAGAATCAACAAAATAAAATATTTATTAAACTCTCGTAGACGCCTATTGCAGGGAGGCTTTTTTCTTCAAAGACATGTATGTCCATTGTCTATAGATACCATCTTATAGGAATGAACTTACAGAAAGCAAAGGGATGGTTAATTAAACATACTTGTTTTAGTTATAAACTTTGAAATGTCCTTCAAGAGTATCGATAGTTGAAAAATAACATGTGGGTGTGCGAATAAATACGATCGAAGTCGATATCCTAGTCTAGCATTTTTTAAATTTTATACCATAGAAAACAGTGATGGCCTGTGATGCACCGAATACATTTTTAATGGGCAACGTGTATCATTATTAATCATGTGGTCTTCGATAAAGATTTCTCGTTGACATCTTCAAAGGAAACGAATTAAAGGAACACGTTTTAAGGTCGCGAAAATGATTTAAAGATAAAGTTGTATTTAAGTACCTTCATTTGCTTACATATTTCCAATAAACAAAGTTTGTGAGATGCTATCTATTATAATATATATTAACAAGATGACATCTAGAAAGGCGAGTAATAAACAGTACCACTTCAATCAATTGAATTTCCCCACACCCCTTAACACATCAATACATTTTCTTTATTATCCTTTCAGTCTCTTCTGACGTAAACATATTAAATGTACTTAGGTGTAAAATGGAAAGCTTACTCAACCCTGATAACATTTGTTATTGAAGGTAAGGCATACACATCACTACATCAGTATTGTGTAGGATGTTTACTTCGTTATCTGTATATGGGTTTATGGTTTAGGTGTCCGGACTTAGAGCGGATTTCAGGTTGTACTGTACCAGGTAACAAAATACATATAACGTGGGATTCATCTACATCCTGTGGAGACGAGGGACGAAATAAAAAGAGGGTTTATTAAACTTAATGAAATTTGTAATGAAAACAAATAAAAGGCGATGAAACTCTACTTTTATTGTGAAATATTCTATGTGAAAATACGTAACATGTAGTGTGAATTGTTACCTGCGAAATTGAATGGAAACAAAGCAAAAAAAAATTTTCCCCCAAATCTTCTAACCATGATCTCGCACCTATGAATAATATTATAAATACCATCATACAATGAACGTGTGAAAAGATAAAACACTATTAGGGATCAATTGTACCTATCTGTTTAATTACAAGTAGCTACTCATTTTCAACGAATTCAAAAACATGTATAATGAACGGAACACATTTAATAATATCAAGATTTTCGGCCGACGGAACATGGTGGAAGTCCATTTTTAAGTTGAAAATTAAAGACTATCTATAAAGCTTAAATTCCACTTAAAACATTAATTATACGTGACTAGGGTTCGACTCATCCTATAATTAAAGTTATCAAGTGGATTTTAAACTATATACATAGTCTTTCATTTTTACCTTAACACATATACGTAGCTTGAGAGAACTTAGTTTCAGCACTGCACATAAAATAACTATCTAACGGTACAACAACTACCAGAAGTAATTAGCGACTTACGTTCAATGCTTTCGTCTGAAATGAAACTTCTGAACAAACTGGCAATTTATGTAAAGTATTTAAAATATTACATACTCCACCTATCAAAACCTTCAGAAAACAGCACAATATTATAAAGTATATGAGCATTACGTTTGTATTATTGACAGTTTTACTCGTTGTATTGAATGTTTTATCAGTTGTAAATAGTAAATACCATAAGAAGTTAACAAATAGAACTTTTTTTAGACTAATTTTGATTCTGGATATTCCTGGTGGACGGTGCCATTGGAATGAAGGAATCCTAGCGCCTTGGAAGGTTGTGTTTAGTATCGTTAAGAACACCGCGAAAAACAGTTCTAGGATGTGAAGGCATAAAATAATGTTTTTAATAAAAAAAAATACGATTTCTTATTATTCATTACCTACATATTTTTCCTAACGATATACCTGATAATGGTTTACTCGTCCAACTTTAACTACGTGTGTGTACTCTGCTAAGTCAATCCTAATACTATGGGTTATTATGATGGATGACGTCATTCTTTAGTTCCCTTTCTCTCTATTTCCAATCAAGGTAAAAAGGAGTTGATTAATTGAAGTACCTCTTTAGTTGTTTCAATACAGACAACTCCTACTTTAACTTAAGACGAAGCATTATCGTTAACACACAATAAAATTAAACTATTTTAAGACAATCATCTGACGTCATGGAAAATCAATAGTTTCTTCTAATCCTATGGAATATGGTATTCCGTGGTCTGGTTACTGAATGGAATTTAGGTAAATGTATCTGGAACGCTGAGAATCCTGTAAATAAGCAGCTGCATACTGAAATGAAAATATGTTGATACTGTGAAAAGATCTGGATTTTCTACACGTTCACAGTTAATTTAAAATTATGCTGATATTATCTGATGATTTATTTCTACATTCACCTATTGAAAATGAATACATATGTACCAAACACTTCACTGCATATTTGACACATGGCACACGGGGGCCTCGTTAAATATGGCCGGGGGGCTTGTTAAATATGGCATGGGCCCTGATAAATACGAGTATGTCGATCAGATGACTAATACAAATACTAATATGTATAAAAAAAATACAATACCGAAAAATACGGAAGAAGGAATACAAATTTCTTCGCACGATAGATGCTATATTTCTGTAAGGGAAATTTCTAATAAAATACTTAATCATCTTTCATCGTATAAAAGAATAAATTCCCAAATTACAAAGATAGTTATCTACAATGAAGATTCCCATACGGCACGCAATAAAATCATCTACTTGTCCGACCCTTGGTATTCGCAATACATAATAATATGACGACACATCGCTCACCCTCTCTTTTGGGGCTGATGTGTGTTCAGTTCGTAGTTAATTCAAGAGCCTAGTGACCTTGCTAGGACATTAAACCACGAAGGGATGTTCGTTATTATTTTTTGAAGTAATCCATTGGAATTTTCATGTAAGGAATACTCCATATGAAAGAATTCAGTGCGATCAATTTTCACGTAAATATAATACATGATCATAAAACAATTGTTAATTTTGTGCGATAATTTCAGTCCTATAGCAGGTGGTAGTAGTGAGAACTAAAAACATGAGTCTTGGGGCTCATAGAGACTTATAATTTCTTACATAGTGGTGTATATTTTCATTATTTTTCTGGAAAATAATACTGACAAGGTGCATGCAGCATTGCACTGTCAGACAATCGAAATATTACAACCCATTCTGAAATGTAAGAAATTGATTACAACCCCCGAAAACACGCTGTCTTCCTAAAAGTTTTCATATTACACGAAACCTACTTAAAAAAAAGTCACAAAAAAGTTTTATTAAAAGGCTATTTTATTTAATAGCGAACAAGATAAAAAAAAAAGATGTTGTGGTTCACTGATTCCATTCAAAATGTTCAAAGAGCTAAATTGATCGTAAAAAGGGGAATAGCCTTAAAATTACATTTTATCGGCCGCGATGTGTTAGGTGTAAAAAGAAGTGGGAAATAAAAACATAATGAAAATAAAGTGGCACTTATTCGGTACAATGGACAACTCAAAGGTACAATAAAATTTTAGATTAAATCTTGATCTTTTTTTTAACCGAACATCAAATAAATGCTATCAGAAACAAGGAGAACTTTGTGAAATCTTTTTCCTGAATTTTTTTTTTATAAAAAGGATCTGGGATTGCATACACAAACCCAAATACTTTCCTGCACACCATGCACTAGGCTAAAAGCCTGTATCGCATAGTGTGGAATACATCGCCAGCACCGGGGTTTGAACCTGGCACCTCCCGCTTGAGAGACTGCCACCTGGACCAACTGCGCCAACAATGTACTCAAATAATTTGTAGTTTATTTTAAATAGCAATTAAAATATAGCTGGATTTTTTAAACTACCAACTTTACTTAATTACGAATAAACACTACAAAGAGATGAACACTGAATATTATAGCGAGCAAAGACTAAAGCTCAATCTAATTACATACACTTCAAGAGCACCAACAATTTCAATATAGCGCTTGTAATGAATAAGTTTTTCTCGCCCTACGTAGAGTCAATAAAGTAAACAACTAATCTATATTCCTTCAACGCGGTAATTAAAAAGCAATTGAGATAAATTGCTTTCTGAACCCTACTACCCATTAAGATATTCCGCTAATAGAAAAGTTTATAAAGCGAGAACATAGAAAATAGAAGTTAGTTCCATTGTTGCTGACGCCATCTTCAAGACTATTTATTTATTTATTTATCTACGGCCTTATGGCTTTGAACTTAAAGCCTTGAATTAAAAGTACCTGCGTGTCTTCAGCAAGATCAGAACTGAATCAAACGACAACAGATTCATATTCACAGCCTTCAAGAACACCTGGATAAGTGACTTCACTAATTTATAATGTATTTTCATTCTGAATCGCTTAGCATAATACCTGAAGGAATTGAAGTTTCCCGATACCATACATTGAAATTTGTTCAAAACAACGTTAAAAGTAAAAAGCCGATATATTTTAAATATTGTCACAGGTTGGGGTAATATGTTGATGCAGCACCCTGAAAAAGTGTTCGTAGGGCAAGCGAGTTATTTCGCACATCACAAAAATATATTTCAAAAGTTGAAGCGGACACAAGATACACTAGTGAAGGTAAATAAAATAATTCAATAAACGTAATTCAATTCAAAGTGTAAAACAACTAAGACTAACCAAATAGTAAAATTCGTGTAATGCAATTACTCTGACCAACATAGAGACGCTTTCCATTGCAAAGTTTAATTGAGTTTTAGAATAAATAATTGGAAAATATAGGAATATACCTACTGAGAGAGATAACACTCTCCTCCTACAGATCTATATTCTATTATCACTGTGTTGTTATTGCAGTTGAGAAGTAGTTTCTACACCGAGGTTGTTGAAATAGCCTAACTACTAAACACTATACCTACTTATGAAAAAAAATTAGATCTACGTACACTCTACACATCGAGAATTGTATAATTAATAATTGTATTAAATACGAAAAAAATATCGCTTAAAACAACAAAAACTGTATCAATTTAGGATTTTATGAAACACAATAAATTTGTAATAATATATTGTGTTTCTGGAAACACTTAGCGGATGAGACGATCTCATGCTGTTTGGATTAATAATTTAGATGTTCGTCTATTTTCCACACACAATACGGGAAAATACACTATACTTTTATTCAGAGTGCAAAGTTGTAGGGCGGTAACAATAAATCCTGCCATTACTAAAAGAGCAACACAATTTGTTAAACATACTTACAACCCCTTCTCCATACCTGACGTATATTTCTACAATATCACTCTTCCTCCTGCAATATATATTCAATCTTGTAGGTGTTTCACGTGATGCAGAAATCCGTACAACGGTGCATTACGTAAGAAGAGGGTACATTCAAAAGTAGCGGTCTTTCGTTTTGTAGGCAATAGTAGAAAATATGAGGTAGATAAGTGAAATAGGGTTGGTGCAGGTCGGCGTCTAGATATCGTGCAGTTAATAAACTTTATTATATAAAACACGAACATATCATAATATTGCAAGACCTATGCAGTCGTAATGCCAAAGTACCTAAGTATCTAAACCACCACGCAGTAAACCATAAAACATGTTCAACTACAGAGGGTAGGTATCCATTATATACGAGTATTTCACCTACAACATAGTGTCCTATACAGTCACGTACTATTCAATACTACATGGGAAATATCAAATACATTGACCTAATATTAGAAACATTAAATACTTAGGGAAATTTAGTATTGAGATGCATTATTCAAAATAACATAATATTATATCTGAAGGCGAAGCAATATGTATTCACAGAGCAAATACATTATACGGAACACAAGATAAATAAGAAACAGAAATTGAATAAATTCTGCCTAGGATTTATAGCAGAAACGTTAGAGAAAATATATTATAAAATAATTATTAGAAGATCAATTAATAGAACCCTACTGATCAATATTAAAGACACGCCACTGCCGCTGGCCCGGAGGAACAAATGCTGCCAATCCAATGAACAACATAAAATAAATGGAAAATGTTTTTCAACATACCAAATGTCAGAGTTCAACTCGTTATCTAGAAACATCGATACCTAGATGGAATTTATTCAGCGGGAGTGATGGAAATTTTAATTTAATCTCATCCTCCGCATGATTAAACAATTCATATTCAAATCTACAATAATCTAATTTCAAACTATTCACAAGTTTCACCTCTCATTGGATTTGTTTCCAGAAAACGTATCTGAAACAAAAAAGGATTATAATCCTGATTTTTTTGTCCGACGGCAAATGGTGAAAGGCGTTTACAAATACAGTCTATGTATTTGTATGCTGTTGCGGTGAGATTCGTCTTTATTTGTCTACTTTTAGGCAACTTCAGATAAATATTTTATTATGACATACATATAGGAATTTATTTATTTATTTATTTATTTAAGTAAAAATATTACACTCTTCGGCATTACAGCGCTCAGCCTTTGCGCCGAAGAGTGCACACAGAACAAGTTTCGAACAAAACAATAATAAACACGAAAAAAACAACCCAACATACTAATAAAAGAAGGAGTTGTTGAGCAATAAAATTTAATATAATCAACATATAGTCAAATTTAATTTAATGTCGCTAAAGAAACGCGACGTAATTATATGCAAATTTAATATACCTACAACTCACAATATTTAACACATATTTATTTACTGAATTAAGGCCTTGGTACCAAGAATGACGTCACAGTCATTTCCCTTAATGCATTTCCCGCAAAAACAACGCAATGCCTCTACTCGCGCGTCGCCATAGAAGTATCTACCTACATACTACATACATACATATGTTGTACGAATATGTGATGCGTATACGAGTAGAAGATAAGTAGGTACCTACAGCCCTATACGTAGTGCGATGCGTAGACGCATAACGCAATTCACGTTTTCAACCCTTAGACTAAATTTTTGCTAAAACTATGAAAGACGTATTTCATTATTTTAAAAGTACTATATCTTAATTTATTACTGAGATATGGCACTGTAAAACAAAAACCACCCTCGTCCTTTTAATTTTATAAACTGGTTGTTTTTTGGGGACGGAATAACATATTTTGACCTTTTCTAAGGAACTGTTTTTTTTGGAAATTACTATAATTTTTTTAAGCTTATTAAGGGACATTTAAAAGTCATCCCTTTCCTTTAAGCCCATTTTAATCCCTTTTATTTAAAATTTCGAAAAAACGGCCAAACACCCTATCACTAATTTCGATAGGAGAATCTATGTAACAAATCTCAAGTTCGTACAATGTCTGGTTTCTGAAAAAACTTATCTGAAAAACTTTCAACCCTATTTTTCACCCCCTTAGGGGCGGAATTTCCAAAAATCGCTTCTTAGTGGAAGCTTTTGTATTAAAACCTATCTGTCTTCAAAATTTCACTTCTCTAGGATTAGCCTCAAGAGCGTAAGATACTCAGCTTTGAGAATAGGTGTCTTAGGAGGATACTGGGTATCACTTGGCAAGAACGTAAAACCAACGAATACGTTCGACGGCGTTCCCAGCAACGATCAATCCTGTCAGTAATACAGGAAAGACGTTGGTCGTGGCTGGGCCATGTTTTGCGAATGCCCAACGACAGCTGGCCAAAGAGAGCGCTGTTTTTCCACCCACAGGGGTCCCGACGCCCCGGAAGACCCTCTTTCACAGTGCACCGTTCCTATGACAACGAGATCAGAGCGTTAGGAATGACGTGGAGAGAGGTAATATCACTCGCACAAAATCGCTCTGAATGGAGACGCCTGGTAGCCTCCCTGTGCTCCCGAATGGAGACATAAAGGGCGTAGTTAGTTAGTTTAGTTAGTTAGGATTAGCCAATTGGGCTCTTGCGTTGATGAGTGAATATGTCATTCGTTCAGTCAGGACACTTTCACTTATTATAAGAGATTGTGCCCATATTCCCGGTATAGTAAGTTCATACTACCTAATTACATTATCCTGCAGCCAGCATTATTGAATAATATTCTGCATAAATGTAACGTTTTAATTAATATGGAGATACGATATACTTGCATTGTACAATAATAGTTAATTGAATTTTCGTTAGACTTGTAATCAAAGGCCACGTACCATGGGAGTTTGTTCATTATTGTAACATATAATTTATAATTAAATCAACGTACAGTAATGCAAGTCTGCTAATGTGCCTGGAGTATAACATCGAAGAGCCTCAATAATAATTTATTAAAAGCAATAAATAATACAAGCAAAAAGATACTGTTTTTGTGGAAGATTTTCCGTTCAATTTTTCAGATATAAAAGTATAATTTGGCTAAAATACTGGTAATTATAATCTTAACAAATCGGCTGTTTTAGATTTTTCAATTTCTTCCCAGGTTTCTTTTTACTTTGTCGCTTACGTTATTCTTATTTATCGCTAACATTCTTATACAAAATTTAAAAAAGTTGAAGCAAAAATAGAACGATTTTTGCTCAGTGCATATGCCCCCTTAATAAATAATTATATACTGAGATAATACTGAGGCTTTTAAGGGTTAGTACTTTCAAATTACAAAATACGATTAAGTAGATACATAAACAAAAAAATATTTGCAATATGCTACAATTTAGTGTGGCAATTTTCTAAATAATAATTCGCTATATAACGCAGGGGTCATAGTAGGTACATTAATGTTGCCATAAATTAATTTGATATTCCTGGGGTGGCAAACATGAAGCGAGGCGAACATAATACCCCAGCTTCCCACGTACGGTGCGCCTTAAAAATATTTAACAAGGAGCACAAGCCAGAGGACCTTGTATATAATTTATGTAGAACAACGTACGACGTAATATATTGTTATTTTCCTTGTAAGGTGACCGCAGAAAACATGATACATTTTAAATAAATGGTATAAGAAATGTGATAAGTTTCCCGGTACAATGCAATTTTATTAGGCAAAATATAAACCCATCTACACAACTGTCTTCTTGAGCAGTCTCATAGGGTTTTCCTGGAGTCCATTTTCTGACATTTCCCAGCCGTAAAACCTGAATAGGAGGTAGTCTTAGCGTAGTTCCCAATCAGTTCTAAAATCTTACTTTCCCACGTACCATTAATAGTAAGTTAAGTTTTTCAATTAATAAAGGCACATACTAAAATAATAATGGTACACAGGAGGTATACTATTTTCATACAAACACTTGACAAAATCGCTATGTTTATAAATTTATAATATAAACACAGTATAGGTGTTCCTAATGCATGGTACCTGATGTCTTATTTTATTCAGTAAACCAAGTGATTAATAGTAAAACTTAGTATAAAGGGATAATAAATTGGATGGTGCAATGAAGAGAATGTGGTGGCTGGTGACTAACTATAAACTTTATACGATGGCAAATAACGTGTTGTCTTGTCCAATGTCCATACTTGTGTGATCTTTATATCCTAAAGCGACATTAACTTTAAGTACCAAATATACAATACACACTACCCTCTTGTGTACATAAAGTCATTTAACCGTAAAATCGCTAACAGATAAACACGTGTAACTATTCTTAAAGAAAACTGAACTGTTCAATATATTACAAGATACTAAAATATTCTGCGTTTTGAAAAGTGTTTGAATTAAGGTCTTATATGATGTCATTGGGCTTCGGAGCCCTGAATTATACTCAGCCAATACTGAGGGAATAGTCTTGAAACTGAAGATAGTGATAGATGAAATTATGGACTACAGATGGGCTGTTTTAGAATTAACGGATTTGGAAATTCCTTTAATAAAAAAATATTCCTAAAGTACCCCTGAAATTTACGGGATCTGAAGATTTTCCGTTCAGTTTTTCAGATATAAAAGTATAATTTAGCCAAAATACGGGTAATTATAATCTATACCGGTATTTTGGCTAATAACCAATCGTCTGTTTTAGATTTTTAAATTTCTTCCCAGGTTTCTTTTAAGAAGGTATAATTCAGTTTGTCGCTTACGTTATTCTTATTTTGCGCTAACATTCTCATACAAAATTTGAAAAAATTGAAGCAAAGATAGAACGATTTTTGGTCAGTGCATATGACCCCTTAACGTCTTCACCCATTCTATCAGTAACGTAACTTTTTCATTGAAAATAATGGAGTAGTTATCTACATACATGCATCTTCTTCCCCTTCTATCCTTGGTTGGGTCGGGGGCTCAAAGCATCTGTGTAACTTCGAGGCCCCTGTCGATTGCAGTTTCCAGGACCTACATCCTATATTCCTGGATCCACATACGTTCGTAAAAACTAGACACCGCAACATTATTCAATGACACGCTTCTAACTACGATATGCAAGTTCAAAATCCTAATCTTATAGAACATACTAACATGCTGATAATACTAAAAAGAATACGATGGTATTATTTAAAAAAATAGATACCCTACTAAGTACAAGGGTGAAACGTTACGAAATTTCTATTTTAAAACTGAATATGCTCGTATTGGACCGTTCCAAATTTGGTTTCAGTTAAATGTATCGTATGGAGTTTTATTTTTTATCCGCAAAATTTAATCGATTATCTTACCTATGCGTGTTTTAGAACAAACTACAGAAAGTATAGTCTTGTATTAAACCGAGTTGGTTATAGGAAATGGCGGTAGGTATTTGAAGAAGGCTGGGGCGGAATGAGTCATAAAAGCGAGACAGGACGGCGGCGAACGCGGAGAGAGGGGAAGTAGAAGGAAAACAAGGCAGACTCCTTAAGGTGCAAACATAAACGAGAGTTGAAATACAAAACCTGCCATATCTTCAATCAAACTAAATTAAATGCACTTGAATAGATTAAAGAAATGCATGGCCGTAACTGCAACCAATAAAAAGCCAACGTACCGGGAGCTGCAGTACGTACAGGTATACTTACATTCGATACAATAATAATATAGAATACATTTTTCAGAAAAAGAATACGTAATTCGGAGATTAGGCATTCGGGCTTTCTAATTCATAGCCTTAATCAGTTACCCGAATACTTACATAATATATTACCAAGAATAGCAAGGTATAAAATAGTTCACATAACGTAACAAGTATATTGCTGGATTTCACCAACAATTCTTAGGCGAGGAATAGCGGAGACACGAACCACTTATCATTATTTTTCATACAAAATTTATGCTAGGTGGCTCCTATCTCCACTATTCCTCACCTAAGAAGTTGGTAAATTCCAGGGTTAGTGTTTTAAGTCGTTGAAAAATAACCCCAATAACTCTTCTGATGTCTATAGAAATTCGTCAGGACACTTTTATGCCTACCCCCGAAACTTGTAATTAATAATATCTACCAGGCGCGAAGCTACCTAAGAACACGATTTCCATCGAGTTACCTTTTGGATAAAATGATAGGTATAATAGTGTTTAATCTGACGTAATCCCATAAGAAATGTAAGCCCCGGCTTCCCTTCTGCTGAAATCCACCCTTCGCCACTGATCTACTCATAGTCACTCGTATTAGAATTAAATCCACAGAGAAAAATTCAGTCTCCGAAGAATTAAAAGTACGATCAGAACATTACAAAAATAGTTCACCAGGCCAAAGTAAAAAGATGTTTACATGCACAGCACACCCTAAAAACTTAAAGTGAGGCTCACCTCACATTTCCAAAAACTGAATTAAATATTCAAAGAGGCAGGTTGTATTGTATCGAGTATCCAACAATTCATATACTGAGTAGGTACTGCTGGAGCATGAAACAAACACGTTTATTTTATATTCTCTCCTCTGAGGCAGTTTGGAAAACAAAACTACCACATAAAAAGTACCTACCTGATGCTAAGATGGGAGCCAAGATCACCTACCCATCTATCAATATATTTAGTTTGGAGGAATATGGTATGATACTATGACTATCTATCTTTCATACAACTACTGACGGTAGCTAACTTAATACCTTTCAATGAACGCCTCGATGCCAAATTCATTGCTAAATTGAATCAGGTAGGTAAAACACTCGTATATTAAATAAAAAGTAAGCGCGCAGAGGAGAGGTGAATTCGATAACAAATTAAACCCAATAAGCTTTATATATCATACCTAACATAATATATTTCATTCAGGGTTAAGGTATAATAGGTACATGTTTATAACAAAGATCGGACATGTATCATGATATAAACAATGCTTTACAATATGTTTTATGTCCAACTTTTGTAGGTATATACTTTGTTCAGAATAAATAAATATATTTAATGATATAAACCAGCAAACCCTTAATTTACCAAGAAAGAAAATAGAAAACATATTTTTTAAATTTTACATTATTACATAATAATTAATACCACTTAGTGAAATTTACTATGTGTCATCATAACTCAATAATAAAATAAACTATATCAAAAAAATCTATCAACTGAGTTTAAATACCTAGCACCTTTCAGAATCCAAGGAAATAATTACTAGTAATTGGTATGTTGGGGGCTGAAGGATTATAAGAAGAAAAGTCTTCTTTTTGTAAAGTACATAAAATATATTAAGTATAAAATAAATAACTTGGAAATTGATATGACGATTGAAATTGAAGTTAATTATTACTGACTTCTATCTGAGTATGTACCTTTAGAGAAAAATACAGTCAGAAAGTACTAGCCTAGCCATAAAACACACTCAGTAGGTATTCAGATTTTCTTTCCACACGCATCTGTCTCTGTGAATTTAAATTATTAAGTTCTCCTAGATGTATGCAAAAGACATAGGAAACCTGGATTCATCATAATAATAAAATTTTAGTAATACTAATTTTAGTAAAAAAAAATATATATATATTATTTTATATTAGTGAACAAATGTTATCATTTTATTTTAATGTTTACATAATATGTCGGTATCTTGTTCAACAAACGTGTAAATACCTAAATAAAATCTTATAAGAAGATCTATAAATGTATTAAAAAAATTCCTTTGGCACGCCACAGGCATAGGTAGATTTCAAGTGATTTATTAATTTTATTAATTTTAAGAGTACATCTGTACAATAAAAACAATCACAATATCATCAGCAAATAAACCAGCGAAGTGATGAAGTAGTATGGATGTAGTTTATTCTTTGATTATCGAAGTACCGTATGACGAAAAACTATTTGATTAAGTACTTCAATAATCAAAGGAAGTACCTAATCCAATAATCAAATTATTTTCATTCCACACATAATATGGATTGGTACCGGTACCTAAGCACTAGAAATTTGAAAAAAAGATGTGAGTTCTTCTCGTATCGTGAAGCACATTTCTAAGACAACAAACACGCAAGTACCTATGCGGTAACTACTTAACTAGATCTTTCGATCGATCAGTGTAATCCGAGGAATTGAGCTAGACAAAATCTGACTTTTGATCTGTATTCCTTATTTAATAACCTTTCATACGATACCAGACACAGACCCTCACAATCATTGGATCCCCTCAGAATGATTGTTTTTGAATTTAAAGCCTTAAAAAGTGAACCTTTCTCTTAATGGATTTCACCCAATCTCCTATCAGTTCATCTACCACTTACCAAAAATCTACCACCCAAGTTTCACGTTTCTGCGACGCATAGTTTGGCTGCAAACGTGCGCACAAGAAAAGGGACATACATATATATGGCTTATATATATAAACTTTTAAACCAAGGTCGGATTCGGGTTCTCCTGGTTCTAATTAGTGATACTGAGTAGAAATTTTTCAATTCTGCGACATCACGGGAGAAACGAATAGGTAGAGTTCCTTTTGGAAATCTACCTAAAACAATAACACTCTCTTACAGCATAACTCATTTTGCAATCAAACTCTCTGGGCTCCTTGCGGGATATACAAAGTGGCAGCACTGCACTGCTGAATAGAGGAAAATGATTTCATTATTTTCTCTTACATTATCATAATACAAAGTTAAATGTGAGAGACTTAATTTGGATTTTAAATACACAAAACAGGTTTTTTATTATTATTTAAAAGACATATTGTGTACTTTACACAGTATAATTACAACAACTGGTAGAAGAGATAGGGCGCAGTCTAAGGTAGACTCCTAATTATTCTATTCATACTCCTACATACATTCGCACATCCTGTCTGTAATGTGACAACCAGCGACATAATATATTAAGTGTACTTAATATGTAATCTCTTTGGTGACAACTTATTAGGTCCAATTCTATGACTTTCTGAACCAAAACAAACTTATTTTCAATTGATTTTTCTATGAAAATTTATTTATTTTTGTTAGTACGCATTTAATTAGTTACAGAATCGACCCTATTGTCTACAGATCTGTAGGTACTCTATCTAAATAGAAAATATGTTTTGACGACAAAATTTTAATACAATGCAATCATCTTTTTCTTTTTAAAAAAAGGATCTGATACTTAAATACTTTCCTGCACACTTTGCAATAGGCTAAAAGCCTGTATCGCAAAGTGTTGAATACATTGCCAGCGCCGGGGTTTGAACCTGGCACCTCCCGCTTGGGAGACTGCCGCTTCAACTAACTGCGGTAGGTAGATGTTGTCTCTCACAAGCTGGCGGCCTACGCTACGCTGGGAAGATGATATTTTCAGGACAAAGGTCAACTGTTACAAACTGAAGGAAGGCAAGGATTAACGAACACCCAGGATGAATATAGGCTGTGCAGTGTACTGTACAACCACCAAAGACTAAGACGATATACTGATTCAAATGCATCGTTAGGTGTAATGTTACAAAAATGGCTAAAATGCAACATACTGTATAAATATTGTAAATGGATCATGTAAAAATCACATCAGTCGTCATACAGCACTAATTGTACTATACCGATTTTCTCTATTGGGAACTATGATATCAGGTAGGGCCTAGCTACGTGTGACTCCAAAACGAAGTCGCAGATTCAAATTATGGCTGCACTAAATAACTACGCCAAATTCTGTGCAATATTTTCTTATTAGAACATTTTATAAAATATATACTCAAGTATACCTTGCCTTTTAGAAAAAATTAATCATGAAAGACTTCCTTTATAAATGATCATTTGGAAAATGTTTTATGCTTAAAGGATTCCCTGTCGAGAAGAGATTTAATGTATTAAAATAGTAATTCATGTCGATCAAAACAGCCTTGTGGAAACAGAAAATTAATTCAGTCGTTGTTTGTGGGTGATGTGTGGTGTAGATGTAACTATTTTGCTCAGAAATCAATACTTGAAAACACTCATAATATTTAACTAACAAGACTATTTCCTCTGCAAGCGACGTTTTCAATATCTAGGATACAATGAAATTAAGAAACAGTCAATTAGATGAGTTCGTAATGCTTTTTGTTCCACAATATCGATTAGTAAAATGTTCCTTGTGTAGTATTCAATATTGTGCCATGCAATACGTAATTACGAAAACTCTAACGAATACAAATAACTTAAAAAGCATCGTTATTCTATAACTAAAAATTGGAACACTTACCAAGAAAAATCAGTATATCCGCGCCTTACAACGCGAAAATTTAAATTTGGAGCACCCAAACCACAATAAAGGCAAAGTGACAGATGCGATTCGCGATATTTTGACTTGACATATAAAGTTCGGCGTGAAGTTAGTCAATAATAGGGGACGCCTTACATACACTCGTTTATTTCACGGAGGATGGCGCCATTTTCAAATATGATACTGATAGTATTTTCGAGTTACTTACATTTTTATTTCTTACAGCATTAGGAACACACTTAAATGTTATGTTACAGTGTCTCCCGCATTATTTTTTTTACGAATCTCGAAATAAACCTAAATACATATTTGTACACTTCGTAATAAATAAGCTTGAAAAGCTTTTGTTGTGGAGAAAGTCGCCATCGGGGATTGAACCCGCGCCTACTGGATCGAGTCGAGCGCTTTACCAACCTGGCTTCCGACCACCTCATTTGTACAGGTAACTTGAATAGTGCAAAGTAAGATATGTATTTGTTATTTAAAATGTTACTACCTATCATTTAAATTTCTTTTTACAATCGAAACAGTGCTATGTTTACGATCGAAGTGAAATTAATGATAAAACCTATTTATGAAGTTCGTAAACAATTGTTTTATGTATTTAGAGAGATAAGCGGCATTATTTTGTTTTTACATTGCAATAATAATGTGTTCATGTAAATGTAATGTGTGCAATGTAAAAAAAAAACTCCACAACAAAAGCTTTTCAAGCTTATTTATTACGAAGTGTACAAATATGTATTTAGGTTCATTTCGAGATTCGTAAAAAAAATAATGCGGGAGACACTGTAACATAACATTTAAGTGTGTTCCTAATGCTGTAAGAAATAAAAATGTAAGTAGGTACCTCGAAAATACTATCAGTATCATATTTGAAAATGGCGCCATCCTCCGTGAAATAAACGAGTGTATGTAAGGCGTCCCCAATAATAGTGGACGGTGGAAAATAAGAAAACTAAGGAACCTGAAAACAGCCGTGCGCGCCATCCAGTGACGAACTCGTGTAACTAATATCTTAAGAGTGCTATTACGCCTTAGTGATCGCGGTGGTCATTGGCCAAAAGTAGTACTATCGCTGGATTTCACCAGGTATGGTGTAATCTTTGGATTTCACCAACTTTTTAGGGTTGGAAAATTGGTAGGCTAATATTGCGTTTTGGAAAAAAGGAATTGAGTATGAAAAATGTCAACTCAAGCTTTGCATCTAGGGAACTATCTAGAAAATCACAATAATCATGATTATGCATGGTTTCTTCACTGGAATACCCAGCTACTAATATGAAGGGAAAAAATAGATAAAAAATTAATGACATTTCATTCATACAATATTTATTCAACTGGAAAAGTAAAAAAAAAAAATGATGCATGATATAAACCTTATAAGACATGTTAATATTATTGACTGCTAGTGAAATTCAAAACAAAATCTAAAACAAATAAAATATACAACTAATAACAATTATTGTTCAACAATATTCAAACTTATAATAAAATAAACTTCCTCCCTCCAGCAGAAAATCAAAATGTGATTGGTTCTATACAACTGCTATCTGCTATGCTAGTGAGAAAAATGCATTTTTATTTTATACAACTATGAATCTTTAAAACGAGACATTTTACTGAGCCTTAGCAAATCTTTCAGATACATCTTTCCAATTTGCAACGTCAAATATTCTCTTGACATAGTCAGCACGAACATTTTTGTATTGTAAGTAGTAAGCGTGTTCCCAAACGTCGATACCAAACAATGGAACGAGACCTGGAATTCATAAAACAATAAACCAGTTAATAACACGTCTGCTTGACAAGACTGCTACAATTCCTGGGAAGTCTGTCTTTATAAATAATCATTTAATAATCTTATTATACAACTCTTTGCAAACTGACTTAGTTGGAAGAATTCACTACACGGCAGCGATACAGAAAGGATTTCTGTAGCTGGTGAGCTGGGGCTAACCCTTTTTATTGTATTATGTCAGATCATTACTAACTGGGGAAGCGTATTCATAAGTAGGTATCTTTGCAGTGCTAAGTTCACCCCATTATTTTTTTTTTTTAATTGGGAACATGTTATTGTAAAATGTTTACATAAATTAAACAAATCAATATAGCATGAATAATTATTTAGGTTCCTATTCCCATTTTATAAAACACTTATAATTTATAATTTAATTCATAAAAACAGGTTCAAAATGACAATATATAAAAACATTATTAGGTTTTGTTCATTATTTACCTGTAGTGGCCTCTAGTGGATCCTGGTTAGCGCATGTAGCAATTTGCAAGCGCTTAGATTCTTTGTTAAATCCTAGCCATCCCCAACCAGATCCTTGTACAGCGATTGAGCGATTAGCTAATGTGTCCTTCATTTTTTCCAGTGAACCAAAATCTCTAAAACACAATGAAATAATCAGACAAACTCTATATCAGTGAATATGTAATAAGACAGAATTACGCACGTTGCCATCGACATTTTATGTTTACTTGTATTAGACAACCCAAATGAGTAGTCAACATCAGATTATAAAATAAAATGTGTGAACAACCTTTCGATAGCAGCTAACAGTTCCTTAGATGGACTTCCTCCATTAGCAGATAAATTTTGCCAAAATATTGTGTGATTGATGTGACCACCTCCATTGAAACGCAGTGCCGGCTCCAAGGAAATTATTGTAGAAACATCACCTAAACAAAGTAAAAGTAAGATTGGTAGTACTATTGCAGCCTCATCCACAGCCGAGCAAAGATAGTTGTGGAAAAAGAATTTCGTAAAACGTCAGATGTTTTCTGTTAGTACTACAGCAAGGTGTTTTTATTTTTGTAGCACCAATGGACGTATTGTCATTTCGCTATGACGTTGTTTTCTTGGCGACATGTGAGGCTGCAATAGTATTGAATACATCTCTGCTACTAATTAATCCCATATGCTAAAGTTTTCACCTTTTGATTGAGCAGCTACAAGTTTTTCTTCTGCTGCATTTAGATTGGCTACATAAGTTGCATGATGTTTGGAGTGATGTAAAGCCATGATATCGCCAGATATTACAGGCTCCAAAGCTTTATATTCATAGGGAAGATCTGGTAGAGTATGTTTACTCCTGATGCATACATTGCCGCACTTGCTGATGGACTGTTGCCTAAAATAATTCATGCATTTTTAAGATTTAGTTATATTCAGAAACCCTAATACTTACCTACCAACAATTTTCATTATTATGCAGACGATTTTTTTAACGAGAGATAAACGCGTAGATAACCTGTGACTGATTTACTAAACTATACAATATCTATATATAGTGTTTACTTCATTATACAACAAAATAGTGAAAATGGGATATCATAATATTACTTACAATGGCGTTAAAACGGCTCGCAGGGAAAGCATTTTGTGACTGACTGTATACAAAGTCAAACCGGCAACAATTCACACAAATCAATATGTGCAACAATTAACAATCTCAATCAACGTTAATTATTTTCCGGCAATTCAACTATTCCAAGAAGTCACAATTCACGAAACGTCAATATAAAAAATTAAACGTCAAAAATTACGCAATTCGCCATAGAGCTGTAATCGACAAATAAACCCGCCCCCTACCGTTATTCAGCGAGACCGCTATTATAAAATACCTACCAGTTGAAATATTCTGACTGGAATCTAATCCGACAAGGAAGGTAAATGTGCCTATCGAGCTATAACAGGGTTTCTTTAACTCAAAACATTGTATTATTTTGTATTGTATTAATTAAGTAACTTGATATCCTGCGTAATTAACTTCAAACAGAGCGAGATCACGTCTTGTAAATTGTAAAGATGTAGGTGGAACTTGGAAGCCAAAACCAGAGAAGAAGAAAAAGAACTTTAAACAGTGGTGAAGCTAAAACTCACATACTTAGTAAAAATAAATTAATATAGTAATGTATAATCATTCATTACTGAAATTAGAACTATAAATGCCTGCCTACGTTCCTCAAATTGTTGAACTACCAACACTGGCAATTGATCTTGACCCGTTGGAGGCAAATAAACAAATATCTAAATGTATAACCGCAATATAGGATATAATATGATCATTATAGTTAATGTAGGTATTTTTATGAGTAAATTAATCAACATTCTCTAGAAATTGAGCATTTTAAAAGAGTCATTATACAGGGTGTTCGATAGATATATGTATATATATCTTCAGGGGTGATAGTAGAGGTAATTTGGAATCTTTTGAGCCAAACTTTAGCTTAGTCCAAAGTCGCACGGTTCTTGAGTTATTCGAGATTTTCTCTTTTTATCGAAAAACCCTGAATTACTCAAGTTTAATAGCTTCGTAAGTAAAGGTACTTTACTTACTAGGTATATTTACCATAGGTACAGGTTGCAGAGTGAAAACACATTTTATTCGATTTCCTGTTTTCGAACTTGTATGGAAATTTGCTTAAATTAGTAGTGATCTCTTGAAGTTATTGTAGCATATTTTTATGAAACAATGTTTGTTGATGTTTTGTACATCATTTGAAAGAGCATAAATCAGAGAATTTTTTTCCAAATTTATGAATCAATTTTCAGGCAATTTTCTTCTTAAGGAAAATCCCCTCTAATCGTAACTCGTTTTTGAAATAATTTTGTTTGTTTATCGGATATTTTTTATCATTATTGTTTCTTCAGATTAAAACTAATGAGTTAAATAGACTAAACACATATACAAGTAACAAAAAATAATAACCTACACAACTAATTAAGTACCTTACTTACGAAGCTATTGGGGTTAAAACTTGAGTAATTCGGGGTTTTTCGATAAAAAGTTAAAATCTCGGATAACTCGAGAACCGTGAGACTTTGGACTAAGCTTATAGTTTAGCTTAAAAGATCCCAAATGATCTCTACTATCACCTCTGAAGATATATATATATATATATACATCCATCTATCAAACATCCTGTATAGTATACAGTAGGTACCGATTGCATAATGAGAATGAGTAACATTTGAGTAAGTTTGTTATGGTGGGTAAGAAAATTTTTGATTCATGTATTCGACACATCGATTCGTAGTTAAGTTATAAAAAGAATCACAAAGCAAATACTCGTAAGTTGATATACCAACTCTGTACAGCCCACGTAATATCTAACGCCAAAAGTAAATAAATTGAACTATTCAATGTTTATACAAGTGATATGCAATGTATTATAAAAAATATATATGTATTATATGTTTAATAGATACTTCAGTCATTACGCTTACTCGGTAGTGTCTTTATATTTATTAATTAATGTCCTTTATTAATGTAATCGGCTGTTTCAAAAATGTCATATTATAAAACAATATCATTCTTTGCAATACTTTGCACGTTAATAACTTTAAGTACGATTTATATTTAATACTATTTTTAACTTTATGTCAACGGGTCTTTCGTACCATTAAAAAAACGGAATTATGAAATACTAATTAACTCAGTTTGGGAAAATAGTTTCAGGAGTTAAAGAACATAAAGCAGTGTGTACACAATTTGAAGAATACAAAACATGCGGACCTCCTTGTGAACATACATGTTATGATTTGATCGAAGAATCACCTTGTAAGAAAGAGGATGTTTGTGTCAAGGGGTGTTTTTGTAAGCGAGGATATTTACGGAATCCCGATGGTGACTGCGTTTTACCAAAAGACTGCTTCCCAGAAAACGGTAAAGAAATACTTAAACATATTTTGTGGACGATTTTTGTAGATAGTTTTACGGAAGAACTGGTACCTATCTATGCCTATAATTCCAACTAAATACACTAGAAATATTTCAGATGACATTGGGTGTGCTTCTAACGAAGTATTTAATAAATGCAACGGTAACTGCGAAGTGACGTGTGAAAATTACGGAACTTACGTGACATGCCCAAGAAAATGCGTTCCAGGGTGCCTATGTGGGGAAGGACTCGTAAGAAACGAGGAAGGAAGTTGCATTCCACCCGAATTTTGTCATAAGATGTTACCTGGTAGGTGGAATAAAAATTATTTTGTATATTATTTTCCCTGCATTGTTTTTCCAATTATTATATTGGCTAGGTCTAATGCTAAATGCACCAAACCACAAACCATCTTCTAGGGACCTAATTAAAATCAATGTGATCAGTACCTACCTAATTATATATTTTTTGCCTAGTAATATTTTTCCCTGATTCCTACAGAATCACTAGGTGCGGTGATTTTAAAAACTTTAGTAATTATTATTTTCAGCACCCCAAAGATGTAACAGCTCTTTAGAAGATTTTCATTATTGTTTTGCTGCGTGTGAGGCAACGTGTAACAATCTGGATTTACCTCTCGATTGTTCAGATAAGTGCAAAGCTGGTTGTGTGTGTAAAGAAGGACTTGTCAGAGATGAACATGGAAATTGTATTTTGCCTCAATATTGCTCCAACATTCAAGATTACGATGATGAAGGTTAGTTATATAATTTTTACTGGTCAAATGATGAGTTTCGAAAATTAGTTTGCGATTTCGTATGCAGTTTTAGATATTTATGAAAAATCCAGTCCACTTGTACTTGTACCTATCAAGCTATTTTCCGAAACTTTGCAAAAATTGTGGATGTGAAAGGCGACTGTAAGCAGGAATGCATAAGATCTAAAAAAACTTACATATCTACTGAGTTTGAATTCATAGCTGTTCCTACATTACGTAATACACGAACACTCGACCGTTTGAAGGAAACGTTGCGCATAAGGAACCTATATAAATGTGTAGGACTTAGGTACTGGGCTTTAATTTTTCTACTACGTTCTACTCGTTTCCTGAGTAATTATGGATAATGCTGATTATGTAGTTGCTAATTGTCAGCATAATACTATAAATAAAATTACCAACTTCATAATCTACAACATAATAATTGCGATGTACTTTTTTTTTCAGAATACTGTACAGGACCTAATGAAGTGTATGGTTGCGATTTGTGTGATACCAAATGTAGCACTCTAGGTTTACCTTGTCCCAATTTTTCATTGGATTGCATTAAAAAATGTTATTGCAAAAAAGGATTCGCAAGAGATCATCGAAATATTTGCATCCCGACAAGAAAATGTCCACGTTCCTGTAGCATGACATTAAAGTTCTTCTTAAAATTTATTCGTCGCTAAATGTGTTAACTTAATATATTATCTTACCTGATACTTACTACATATTAACAAAGCACTCGATTTGAAATTATTAAATCTATCCAAATTTTATTGTTATTGTAGGTACATGTGAAAATATAATCCTGATTATCACTTTTTGTTTAAAATTTTACGATTTTTGTACCGATTTATGCTTCAATCCGCCGAAATAATAAGTTGTGTAAGATACCTACTACTACTATTATACTACTTATATGTGCGGCGAAGCCTACTGTGGTAATGGATAGTACCTAGTATTTTTTATAAAATGCACAATAATCACTAGTAAGTATCTCCGTGTTTGGGGAATGCCCCAATGATGAGCGAACTAAAAAATAATTATAAAAACGTGAGAAAAAAGAGAGCAGTAGAACATATTATGATTATGTTTTAGTTGGATCGTTGGATGATGTGAAGTTATTGCTAAATTTAACCTCTTAACTCGTTATATCACAGTACCTTGGAGTTTCTTAATTTGTTAAAATATTTATCATTCATATTTCCTATCAACTTAAACATCTTTCGTATCTAAGTTAGGCATATTAGGTATCAAAATTTTGTGAAAAACGTGGTGTGAGAAAATTTGAAATTGTATATTTTAACCTAAAAAAATAGTTCAGTTCAATACTGCAGTTTTCGTATAGTTGTATCTAATAACTTAAATTATTGGTACAATAGTACCTTTTTAAGTTGTAGTTTATAATAAACAAGTTCATTCAGTCTACTTAACTGTACTTTGTATAAAATTGTTGTGGAAAACCTTCTCCGAGAGATTTCCTTTTCGCTTGATCTACCGAAAAAAGTAATGTCAAGACAGTGGTGTCATGTATCATAAAATCGGTAGGTCTATCTATCGCTTGAATCTACCGAAAAAGTAAAGTCACGATAGTGGTGTTTCGTATCATGAAATCGGTAGACCTACCGATTTTCACTTCAAATACCGTACCTAATGTATCTATTGCCGAATTCTAAATGTTCGAAGAATCATCTACCGATTTTAAAATTTGAAACAGCGCTATGCTTTCATGAAATGTCTATGGATTATTTTTGTTTTGTTTGAAAAAATTGAGTGACAGTGACATTACATCTGTCATCTGCACAGAACACATATACTCTCTGTCATCTGCATTTTGCCGCGAAAGTGGTAGCAGGTGTCGTGGTGTTATTTTATAATTATTTTCTTTCAAAACTAGTTTATATTGAGTGAAAACATGAGTCAACCTAATCGAGGTAGTAGATCGATATCAGACGACGAGATAGAGCACGTCTCTAATGAGTGTGTTAGATTTTTTATAAACAAGAGTGTTACCAAAATTCCAATTAAACGAGCGGAAATATTAAAATACTTGAACAAAATACGTGATGGGTTATCAAAAAACATTAGTGAAATCCTGAATTTGACTAGTAAAAAATTAAAAGAGGTGAGTATTCTAGAATATTGTTATAGGTATATAACCCCAAACCCAGCTTTCTTTTTGTATGAAGGTCTTAGGGATTTCTCAAGACCTCAGTCCAAGAGAGTATATGTGTTCTGTGCCTCAGTCAATGATCATACATCTCATTGTGGACCATGGTGAATCCCTTCATTGTGTTCTTTTGTTTATCTTGAGTCCTTGCGCCATGTTTTTAAGTTTCTGGCACTTACTCCTTTAGTCTTTATCATAAACTGCTTTGGAAAATCGACCTATGATGTGTAAACCTACGAATAGATTTAAAGAAAACGGTGTTTGGTGGACTTCTAAATTTGATGTGCAATCTCATTTCAAATATACTGCGGTTTTGATCTTTTTTCACTAAGAAATGACAGCAGCAGGAATAACATAGTTGGACTATTGTGCATTGTGAGGCACCGATTTTGTTAAGTTATAATTTGTTGAGTTAATCCAGTTATTCCTTTTCTTGCAGGTGTATGGCTTTCGTTTAGTGGAATTAAATTCTAAAACACATTATATTTTGGTGCTCCAAGAGAATGATGAGACTCGTATGAATACACATAAGAATATACAACATCTGCTATTAATGTCCGCTCTGTCTCACATTTTTATGAGTGGAGGTTCTGTGAGAGAAGGTATATCACTTAATCTTTGAATCTATTGTTTGTTAACTAATGAAATCTGATTGAATGTCTATTATTCTATCACCTCTGCTACAGACGCTTATTTTTATTTTATTATTATTTATGATTGAGACAGTAATAAATTTGTTTACATGATGACTACAGAGTTACTACACTCGTTGAGAATGTGTCAACATTCTGTGATTTAAAAATCCTTACAATCATTTTAGTTTAAGTCTGATTGAATAATTCACCTCTTCATCCGTCATTACAACTTGAGTATGGATGTACACAATTTATTGAATCATTTCTTCCAGAGAATATGTGGAGATTCCTGGAAAAAGCTGGTTTGATGAAGGACTGTGATACGGTGACCCAGAAAATACTAACTCATCAATTTACTAAGGAGCTTTATTTAAATTATGTTAAGGTAAACCAAAAAATATTACCTCATTTTAATTAGGTACATGATTTAAATTTAAAATATGAGTAGCATGAATTTTCCACTCGCTCATTTTGGATTTTTTCCAAACTTCCTGTAGACTTTTGGTGATTTCATTTCAATGATCTTTTTCTAGACTGGCGAATTGGACAATCCAAAATATGTTTTTGAGTGGGGCCCACGAGCTAAGGAAGAAATATCTAAGATGTATTTGTTGAAAAAAATAGCAGAGGTATGATTTATTTTTCCCCGTAACATAATATTTTAAACAAAAGGAAACTCCTTGAAGTAGAACTATCTAGTTGTGAAATTAATTATGTTTTGGTAAAATTGTCTTTTAATATTTTCAGGCGTTTAACAGACCCACCGACTATTGGTCTGAGCAAAACACAGAAGCTACAGAGAGTGAACCATCATCTTCCAGTGTCATGGAATAAAGATTATTCTACATGTGGTACCAACATAGAAGCATATTATTACATATGACATAGTATTACATTATTCCGTCTAAATGTTTCAAATAAAATACAAATATATTTTATAATCAGTATATAATATTTATTTATACTACATTATAATACCACCGCCCTGCACAGCATAGGTTAACAATTCATAATACGAGCCTGTAATAAGACTTTTTCAAAATTCGGTTTTTATTTTTGTTATTCTAAAATACATTAAGATTAGCTGGAAGAGACTGTTGTATAGTGGTAATTCACCCTAGTGAACATTTGTTGTTGTTATGTTCTAACTTCTAACAACTTGTCAAACTCTATTGTATTGTAATGTTTACTTGCGGAATAATACGGCGTATAATAATAATAGTAATACTTAAACTTACACATCACAAAATCTAGATTAATTTCTTACTAGACTAGAGTTTTAGCATTTGATTTCGTAGTAATAAAGCTTAGATGTTAATAACATAAATAGATCAATAACGGCGCCAAATGTATTCTGATTTCATTGTGAAACTCAGCTGGAATGTTTATAACTATCCAATAGCGTTTATACTAAATCTCCTTTGGTTTAAATGCAATTCTGCCATAGAATTAGGAATGGTACCTATATTATTATTGATAGAATATTGTTCAAAATCTACTTAAACTTTTGTGTCATTAGTTTAGGTAAGGAGATGGGGAGGGGTATACACAGAGCTTTATCTAGTGATCTGACGTTAAAAAATAATTTTAAATGTCGATAACATTGAATCAATGTCGTTGATTAAATTGTAGGTAATGTGCCATTTTTACCATAAAAAATGCATTGTTTACAGAGCTCCGGCGCTGTCAAATGACAAAATCATAGTAAAGGAAAATAAGGGAACCTGTCTAAGTAGAACCTAGCACTTCACATACGTTAAAATTTTTAAAATATGTGTGTCCTATAAACGAATTCAATGGTCGACCTCTATTATGTTATAATATGTAGCTTCCTAGCTTTATTAATTCGGCTAAATAATTGAGCACAACAACAATGTATGATAATATTTACAACAGTTACACAATTTAAAACAAGTCATAGAAATAATCCAGTCCTTGTCCCAACTCCCAGATGGCTATTCCAGTGCCCAGCTCAGCCGCAAGGTCAATGCGTCTTTGAATGGAGTACAATGTTGGGTAGAAAATTATTTTCTTCCCTTTGTTTGTCCTACAATTAAACATGGTACGTAATATTAATTTCAGAAAAGAAAATATTTACAGACACGATAAAAACATCGAGTATGTTATGTTTGTAGACACCTAAACATATAATGTTATCAGTTTTATATCCCTATAATAAAATGTGTGTCCACTAAGTTACATATTACCAGGTGGCCCTTCTTTCTAAGACCCTCTGCCTATCTGCAAGTGATCCAGGTTCAATATATATAATAATATTTGTGATAAATGAACAATAGAGCTTCATACAGTTGTAAACATTGTGAATAAGTATGCTTATATGTGTAACTATCTAATACGGATATACTCACTTGACTTCAATAAAATTCTCTACACTCTTATCATCGTACTTCATAGACCCTCTAACAGTTTTGAGGGCATCAATAAATTCATGACCAACCATAGGCCCTCCACCAGTTGTTGAATATTGCATTCCATAGAAATTAAGACCCAGCATAATTTTGCCACGTTTCTCTCTATCTTCATCATCAGGTGCGTATCTCAATACGCATTTCTTTACCCATTCCAATGGAGCATTAGGACCTGCGGAGGCACAGTGGCATTTATTCTTAAGAATACTGTATTATCTAAGTGACTATAAATAAGGTGGTGCATAACTCAACAAGAATATTTACCAGGTCTTTGAGGATTAGAGAAATCGTAAGTCATCAAAGAAAAGCCTGTGACGTACGGGTGTAGGGCTTCAAATTGTCTTTGAAGATCTTCTTCTCCTGGATGACGAATTGGAGGAAGAACTAAGATCATATCCAAAGATGCTTCCGCTATGGAGAGAGCTAAGGAAAACACACAATCATCTCATTATTGTTGCATACTGAAACTGCAATGTCAAAATGCAAAATATCATAGTGCATAATCTGTACTCTGATTGGCAAACTTTATCATTACAAGTATTACAACAAAGAGAGAGCTTATTGTCATATGAAAATGTACTTCAGTCAGTTATTTGTTGGTTTAGAATAATGTATACTACCTAAATGCTTAATGAGATCAACTGTTATTTCATAGTTCACTCTCCCTGAAATCTGTTGTAAGATTTCCAGTACAAATCCATCAAACTTCCATTGTCTGCATGTTTTCTTTATTGTATTTGCTAGAGCAGTTCTCTCTTCTCGAGGTCCATTAAACAACTGGGAGAAATCCTGCGAAGACCATCCGTCAAATAATATTCGAGGCAGAACTAAAACAATTACAAAATAAAAAGTGTATGATGTAAATATTAATAATAATGTTCAATAGGAAAATAAGATTTTAATTTAATCCTGCTATAAATTTATAATTGCTTACTTTTAACATGATTTTTGGCTCCATTTTGTTTGACAGTTTTAATCCAAGCATGATCCACATCATGCAGCCCAGTTATCTCATATTCTTCCTTGCCGAGTCTCTTGATTTGAAGCCAGACAGGTGAAACATAACCAAACTTGGCTGCCCATATTTTAGCAACATCATATCCGTGACTGTTCCACTGTAATATAAAATAATGCTTATCTGTCTGCACGAACAAATCCAGATTATTTTGTACAATGTACGTGACAACAAGAATGCATTATAATTTATAGCACAAATCATTATGAACACTGTAGTTTAGGCAGTGAGGTAAATTCACTTACGGGGGTGACATATCCTAACACAGTGCCATTGAAATATCTCCGACTTGTATCATCATGATATGTTTGGTAATTGGACACAATTTCTTTAATCGTAGGTTCTTCCTTGATTAAGTCACGCTCCACTACAGACAAATTAATCTGCCCTTTCCTCTCTTTCTGATTTGACTTGCTTTTTGAAGATTTACCTAAATGTCAAGTCACAAATGGGTTTTTAGACTATTTTATAAACCTACATATACACCAAAAAGTGATGCAAAACGTGTTGTGAAAATCATACAAAATATCACTGTAACAAGTTACAGGGTCGTAAAAGTAATCTTATGTTAAAATTAAATTCTCTAAAATTAAATCCTATTACCTGTCTTCGACGGGGATAAAGTGCATATAGACAAATTTAAACAATAAATAATAAAACAATACAAAAAGGCTGTGAATTTTACGTTCATTTCAAATCTTAAAATATTTCCAATACAGCAATATCGAATTTTAAAGATCGATTTATTTGGTAACAAGCAAGGCAATCTGAGAATGTTTTTGAGATTGACACCAGCTGTCATAACATATTTTCCTATACATAGATGAAAATCGATATAGAGATAGAAGGTTACAAATATTCACCAATTGCACTTAAATGAAACTTAAAGTAATGTAGGTAGTTTTAAAATGTACAAGTAAGTACTTAGTTACGTAAAAAAGAAAATAATGTCGGCTTCCCTCTGTAAAACTATTTTCGTTGCCGAATTACAAAGAAAGATTAATATATTCAAAAGTAGTTCTACTACAATAACAAGTCAATACCTTCTAGAAGTAATGTAATATAAGATATATAAACAATAATAAGAATAATAAACAATAATAATTGGGATGGAATCCTTGCTAGTACTTGCTTAACTAGATAGCTAATAACGCTAACGAGCGTCGGTGAAAATATGCAGGTGAATTTAGATAATGTGTCTATGGTGAATTTTTTAACCATAAACAATGCATAGAATTATTTTGACACCTTTCACATTGTTTATGATCACACGCGCTGTCATTCCACTGTGCGATCATGGCGGATCCGTTGAGTTTACTTCGTCAATATAATGTCAATAAAAAAGAAATAATCGAAAGAGATAATCAAATAATATTTGGTGAATTCTCGTGGCCGAAAAATGTTAAAACTAATTATCTTATGTGGAGGTATGTGTGGACTTTCGTCTTAGTGAAATTGTGTGGATTATTGTGTTGTGTCGGGTGATGTGTCCTTTCACATATTTTGTATTTTACAGGTCGGGTAAAGATGAAAAGAAGGAATATTACACATTGGAATGCCTGTTATTTATCCTCAAGAACATTGGTCTTACACATCCTGTGTATGTGCGACAAGCTGCTGTGAGTAATCGCCATTAATGTTTTTTTTTAACCATATTTTATAATTGTTTGTTACAAAAACAACCACTGATGCCCAACAGTCGTCTATAGAAGTAACTCCCATTCACGAATGATCAAGTTGATAGTTTGTTATAAATACATAATCTTAAATAGTTATATCACCTTTGACTAGTTGCCAGCACAACAACAAACCATTGTGCTGTGTAAATTTGTTCTGTATAATTTTGAGTCTCGTAATTTTACGCGTTTAGATTGCTGAAATATTTATTTGTTTTAAGGCTGCCAATATTCCCGCCGTCAGAAGACCAGACAGAAAAGAACTCTTGTCTTATCTAAATGGGGAGACTGCAACATGTTCGGCCATTGACAAGAGTGCCCCCTTAGAGATTCCAACGCAGGTAACCACATTTTGTCTTTTCTAACCTGTTAATAAATGTATGCTGTGAGTAACACATTTCGGGTGTTAAAATTATCAATGAGCCACATTGTATTTAATCTGTTTTTTACTCCAGCTGCACGCCGAAATAGCAAATGTGCAGTTACATGAATAAATGTGGGCTTTAATACTTTTTAGGTGAAACGTTCATTAGACCACGATGGGACAGATGTATTGGCCAAGAAAGCTAGGTTTGAAGATCTTCATGTGCAGAAAGTGCGAGAGCAGCTGGCCGCTAGGCTGGATGCTCCCAAGGAAGCTTCTGTCACTGTTGATAATATTAAGTATGTTGTGCTAATACAATATTTATTATAACATTTATCATCTCATGTTTGTGTTTTGTTACTTTCTGTAATATTTGATTTCTCTATTTCCAGATCCCTTTCAGAGGCCATGTCAGTGGAGAAAATTGCCGCAATCAAAGCGAAACGTTTAGCTAAAAAAAGGACCACAATCAAGAGTCACGATTACTCTGATTCTTTGGGTGTTGCGGGGTCTGATCTGAGGGTCATATTGGATTATGATGTGGATCTTACTAAAGACATTATAAGCAGAGAGAGACAATGGCGCACTAGAACCACTGTCCTGCAGAGTACGGGGAAGGTAAAAATATTTTTTATTTTCATGAAGGTATCCATGTTACGTTACCAATACAGTGTGACTTTCACAGTGTTTCCCAGTTTCAAGACTTTATTATATGAATCCATTCTCTGCCACACATCAAATAGACTGTTGCAGGTCTACTATTCATACTGTTTGACTTTGAGCTTACAATTATAATTCATTGTGTAATGAAGATTATTGCCATAATGTTTTAGATGTTTGCTAAGAATATCTTGGCATTACTGAGTTCCATCAGAGCTCGCGAAGAGGGCAGGACAGTGACTGCACCTGCAGCTCCCACTGTTCCAGTTGCTGCACAACCACCCAGACAACAAGGACAGCCTACTATGTATAACAGATACGATCAGGAGAGATTCATTAGGCAGAAAGAAGGTGCAGACTCTTTGTTATTATTGTTTCAATTCTTTGATGTTAGGCTTATCATGTAGGTACTTAATTTTTTTTATGCCTTGCAGAAACTGAGGGCTTCAAGATTGATACTATGGGCTCCTATCACGGTATGACACTGAAGAGTGTGACTGAGGGGCCAAGTGCGGCTCCAAGAGGAAGACCGAATCCTCCACAGCCAAATCCAACAGGTTGGTGCAGTGCTTTACAAATATTCATAAGGAACATTAACAATTGTCAAATGTGGAGAGTTGAATGTGTTTTGTTGATTACAGCAGGTAGTATGCCACCTCCAAGAGAACTTCTCCCAACTGCTCAAGCTCGTATGTTACCACAAGGTGCTAAGAGGCCATCAAAGACACCCATTATTATAATACCAGCCACTACTACATCACTCATTACAATGTACAATGCTAAAGATGTACTACAGGATCTCAAGTATGTTATACTTTCTCAACTATGGAAGATATCTCCTATACTTAGATCAACTCCTTACTTAGTCAGCTAATACATGAATTGAATGCATTTCAGGTATGTGTCGATGGAGGAAAAGAAATCTCATGGGTTTGTACGAGAGAATGAAGTTCTCTTACAACGTCGTAAGGGTAATGTAGATAGTACGACACCTGCTACAGCTATGACAGTGCCTTATCGTGTAGTGGACAATCCTTCACGCCTCTCACCATCTGACTGGGAGAGAGTTGTGGCTGTATTTGTTGCTGGTCCTGCCTGGCAGTTTAAAGGATGGCCATGGGACGGGAATCCTGTTCTCATCTTTGCCAACAGTATGTTCTTTTTAAAATTGCTACAAAAGTGTTGGCAATCCTGCTGTCTTTTGGTCAAATAAATGTATAAACACTTTTGTTTCAGTTTGTGCCTTTCATTTAAAGTTTGATGAGATGAAGCTTGACGCCAATGTTGGACGGTGGGCTGTGAAAGTGTTACAATTAAGCCGTACTAAGAGGCATCTTGACAAAGCTGTGCTAATGGAATTTTGGGAAACCTTGGATAAGTAAGATTCACAATTCACTAGGGGAAAGTGGGGGAACCGTGCGCAGTGGGTAATCATGCGCAGTGAGATTTAGCAAGATCCCGTCCTCAAATAATATCGCTGGTAATGCAGTTTTGTAGCCGCCGACAAGGCGAACGTTTTTAGTAAGATTCAGCTCAATCGATGAAGAAGTTGCCGAGTTTATGCCATTTTATTGAAAACTAGTATTTTGTTATAATTTTTCACTGACTAAAATAAGATGGTGAGCGCATAATTACAATAATTTTTCAATGCTTTATGATTAGTTCGGTAGATAACTATCTCCTTTGACCAATATAAAATAGTTTGGTGCTATTTGTAGACAGAGCTGTTCCGAGTACAGGCAAAAAGTACTCGAGTACTGAGTACAAGTACTGTACACAAAATGTACTCGAGTACAAGTACAAGTACTCAGTAATAAGTACTCGAGTACTTATACAAGTACAGAGTACCGAGTACATCACTGACCAATGAAACACCAAATTTCATTACATTTTTTCATTCTTCTTCTTCTTTCGTATGCACACGACCATTGTACAAATTTTGCTATAAGGTTCGCAGATGCACGGGCTGGGCGATTTTGGGAGGGGCTCTGACCCAGCTTCCGAAGGAGAGCCCAAGCCTTTCGACTTGAGTGCTTGAAGTCTAAGCTCTCCATCAGTGTAGACCAGCGATCTTTTCGGGCTGTGTCGAGAGACTCTAGCAGTTGGTCCGCTACGTTTTGATTTTAAGTGTTCAGAAATTCATTATAGAGTCTCTCGCACTCTTCATTCCAGCCCGGCACATACGCTTTTCGAAAGCCTCTGGGGATTGTTTTCTTCGCTGTGGCGAGTATAAGGTCCACAATTTTTTTATAGTTGGTAGGGAGTGGATCTAGGGTCTCAATTTCGTTGTCTAAGATGGTCTTATAAGTTGCCCAGTCCGCCTTCTGGAAGTTCCATCGGGGTTTTGGTATGGAGTGTATGACTGTGAGTGTGTGTCCAATCGTAGCCATCACAGGCCTGTGTTGACTATGGGGAAAGTCCCCGGCCACGGTACGAGAAATAGGTTGGGATCTACCCGAGCCGTCCCTGGTGACAAGGCACAGATCTGGATTATAGTCGCGGTTCCACCTGGCAGAGCGGAAGGTGCCCCTCTCCTTAGCATCAAATATGAGCTGCAGATTGGTCACATCCATCCACTCCACAAGCTTCTCCCCCTCCAGGTTTTCGCTCTGGTACCCCCAGTCCGTGTGGTGACAGTTAAAATCTCCCATGAGCACAGTAGGATGGGACACAATGTTCGGGAACATATTCTCTGGCCAAGAGCGGCTTGGAGGTTTGTAGACGTTTACCACAGTGAGTTCATTGATCCTAACAGCTATGATTGATATGTCATCTACGTCTGAGGTGTGCACCACTGCCCAGTTTCGGATGTTTTCGCGGATGTAAGTAGCGCAGCCATATTGACGATGGTGCAGTGCAGCGGCCAGGGTGTATCCCTGCAGCCTTCCCCTGGACAGGAGTTGTTCCTCATTTGCAGTATGCATTTCCTGCAGCAATATTACGTCAGTGTTTTAATAACTTTTCGCACACCTTCTTCCTTATTATGATAACACTTCCACACTCTACCACTGTGAAACGACAACTGACAAGTCTCTACTTGCATAAAAATATACTTATTGCATAGTATGATTGAAATGTACTCGAGTACTTGAAATGTACTCGAGTTCTTGAAATGTACTCGAGTACTTGAAATGTACTCGAGTACTTGAAATGTACTCGAGTACTTGGAAAAGTATTCGAGTATTTTTTTTGGTCTAAAATGCGCCGAATACAAGTACAAGTACATATAAATAAATGTACTCGTGACTGAGTACTGAGTACACAAAAAGTACTCAAAGTACAATGTATGAGTACTTGTACTCGAGTACCGCCCAGCTCTGTTTGTAGAATAGTTTTTTTATAATATTTTGATAGATGCTGAATTCCACTTGAGGGGTAATTGTGCGCATACGAGTGCATACTTTTTTATGAATGCGCATGATTACCCCTCATGAAACTAAATGGCAAGGAATATTTTTTTCACAATTTAAATAAAAATCGATATTAATTACGTAATAGGCACCTAATTATAAAAAAAAATGTTTCAATTAATCCGAGTGCCTAAAATATGATAGAAAAACCAACATAAATAGTTAGACTAGCTAGGTATTCCAGAAAACTATATGCGATACTAAAAATAAAGGAAACTCTGAGCTGATGGTAAAGAATTAGCATATCTGCCCGAGTCAACACTGTGAAAATGTTTGAAAGGAATATCTTCCAACCATTTTTCTTTATGCTGGGAGCTGAAAAATCTTCTGTGACAAAATCACAGAATAAACGCATTTTTTTTGACGAGTTAAATATGTGATATCTTCAAATGGACTTATTTTCCATTTTTAGTGCTTTTTCTCACTGTCAACAATAATAATTGTAATTTAAAACAATGACAATTGTCTCATTAATAAAATAATGTTGGTTATTTAACTCAAAGCAAATAAATTTGGTCGTTTAACTTCACCTTGAATGCGCACAATTACCCTACCCATGCGCACCATTACCCCGCGGTATGGTGAATGGTGCGCAAATGAGTTGACTCATTTAATGCTTTGTAGTTCAGTTCTGCGACTAATTAAAGTAAATAGCAGTATGCAGTTCGATAGAAGACATATGAGGCTTCCACATATCAATGTTTTACTTTCTGATCTAAAAAGGTTTCGACGTAGCATCAATTTTGGCTTAGGTGCGCACGGTTCCCCCACTCTCCCCTACATACATAATATGTGTTAATATTTCTCAAATGATAATTTAATATGTTAATGTTTGTCTATTGCAGATACATGCTGAAGAATAAGCCGCATTTGAGGTTTTAATACAATTTATTCATAATGTTATAATGTATAATTGTTTTTCTTACTACATATGTAATTTGTATACATACAATAAATACCACTTTATTTGATGAGTACATATATGTATTATATTATATATCAATATTATCACACATTTTCGTATTAATATTGTTTTTGTATGAAGAAGTGCATGATATCCATTTATGAAGATTTTCTTATGGAGCCCATGAATGACCTCTGGTTATTTTATGTATAACTGTATATAATATGTATCTGTATAACAAGTGTCTACCAAACTCTGTACGTAATTAGATAATGCATAGTAATTATGACACATTTTCTCCTTTAACTTTGTAGCTTGAATTGGATTTACATAACGCTTCTAGTACATTTTATTAAATAAATACCGTGATAATTGTAACAGTGTATTGATATTACAAATTATATTACTAGTTCTACATACCAAGGCTTATAAATCAATTTAATTCTTCGACAAAATGTTTTTGATAATTCTGTGTAAAGATATATAAATTATGTGTTACTCAAAATATGTTACATAATAATATACATACATAAGTATTAGGATTGTGCCTTCTTACTTGGTGCAGATTTTATGGAGCTCACACAAAGACATTATATATTAAGTACTAGACATCTGACTATGTGTATATTTAATAGGACGGAAGTGACGCAATTTCACGCTCTGCACTTTTTGGTATTTTAGAGTCGCAAAACTCACACTATTAACAAGATATCAATAATAAGAACTAAAACATCTTTAAAACTATCGTTTTATTCCTAAATAACGTTAATACTAATACAGTTTTTAACTATGAGAGTAAAATTTAAAAAACGTTGCCTACAAACTGTTAAAATTCTCCATACGATTTGAGAGTTTGTGGGCACCAGTTTCTACATTGAGTACCCTGTCTAGGTAGTACTTAATATATAATGTCTTTGAGCTCACATCTTGCTAATTAGGTGGTTGGTTGTCTTATTAGACAACATAGCTGACGCACACGGCTCCAGTCACAATCCAAATCGTTCATTTGTATTAGCCTAAATTAATTTACTATCACAACATGCAGTAAAGATCTTTGATTTGTATAATATATTTTGTACCTAGTCATAAATTGTCCATTAAAACTTGTAAGAGGTATAGATTTCTACATAGATACATAGAATTATGTAATAGTCTTTCTATATATTATATTTAATGTCGCAATAATGTTTGATCCACAAATTAGGTTTGTATACAATATTTTTAATATGCCAAAATTTTGAGGTTTGTGTTTTATTATAATGCAGCATTAGTTGGGAAATGTCTTTCCGTTTGTTGTTGTTTAATTTAGTATCTTACTGAGGTGCATTACTTCTTACAATATTTTCGTCAAAATATATTTTGTTAAAAATCATGGAAGCAAGTTTGTGTTTTGGAATATAATTTTTAAAATCATTTTAATTTCTTGTCATTGAAGAGAATGAAAATATCTGCAAGTTGCCTGTGAAATTATTAGTGCATATTATGTAAATAAAAAAAAGAAACATTATTTTTCTAGAAATCTTGGCCGATGGAAGTGAACGGAATACTGAACATTTATTTCTTCCCTATATGTATACCGAGTGTGCATTAGACTGGTTCTTCAAAATGAACTTTCAAAAATGTATCGGGGCACCCCACCAAACTTAGACGCCCTGTAGTGACCACTAAATATTCATGAAAAATTAAAAAAAAACTGTAATAGAATTTTAGGTTAGAACCGAACGAGAGGGTGCCCCGTGAAAATAGAAGATTTTTTGAACCAAATAAGAACCAGTCTGTGCATTGTTACTAATTACTCTTGTAATTATTTTCTTTCAATACATATCTGCCTATTCCTAACTGGTCAACACGACGAGTCTAGTATGTTCAAACCATCTTAGTTTATTAATTTTTAAACTGAAGTCGCGGCCCTCCAATTGCAGAATTTCTTTCAAGTTTTCTACATGCATCCAATAAAAACATGTTGGTTTCTAAACTTATCTGCAATTTGATTTTAATCATTGATCTTTTATACAATTGCTATATTCTTACGGATTTCAAATATATATATTTACTTGGTATACTTTTATCAAGATAGACTGTTTGTTAATTGTGTAGTTTAGTCGGGTTCCATGTTTACTAAAATTACTTTGTACAATTATTGCTTTGGTAAATTTATATTAAATTAACGAGTTATTTCAAAATGTTTAGGTATATAATGATATCCTCCCATTATTGTAAATGTAGATTTTAATATTATTATATTAGTGTGTACCTTTTATTCTAATAAGAATGTACAGTATTGTTGAAGTGAATAAAATCACCTTTGTGTCTCAACACATTTTTATCTTTTCATTAATAATATTCCTTTATGATCATTGAACTCTGTTATGACTAAAAATACATTTTTCTCAGTGTTAAAACTATGTAAGTACCGAAATAGTTTTTACTTCTACTGAAATATTTATGCGGGTCTCATTTTGTATAGGAGTTGGTCGTTATAACAAACATTCAAATGAAAAGAAAGAAAAAACAAAGCAAACGCTTTTGTTATAAAGTTTAAATCGTCTTACGTTATAAAGGATTTTTCAAGAAAACTTAAAATGCTACGCTGACAACTGTATTAGATTTAGGCATCGCCAGATGGATCTGATTGCAATGGATGCGATGATCTAGAGAAAAAAGCATTAAAAACTTTAAAGAAATCAGTTTTTTTTTTTATTTAACATGTACCTATCAAAATAATATTTTTTTATAGAAAAGCTGATTTGCACAACTCTAGAATAAGAAAGCTTTTAGTGTTGAGAAATATACAATTTTTTCGGTAAATGTATGAATTTCTCCCTACCAAAATATTATTTATTCAGTTTTCTTCTTTTTAGTGCTGAGAATATGAACTTTTTCGGTTGATTTACCGATTATGACAAACTGCCAAAATATATTTTAGTGTTGGGACATTGCAAATTTTTCGGTAGATCTACCGATTATGACAAAAACTACCGAAATAAATTTTAGTGTTGGGAATTGCAAATTTTTCGGTAGATCTACCGAATGTGACAAAAAACTACCGAAATATATTTTAGTGTTGGGATATTGCAAATTTTTCGGTAGATCTAGCGATTATGGCAAAAACTATTTAAAGATTTTAAAGACAAGGTTACTAAAGTAGTTTAGTAACCTTGTTTTAGAGATAGATGCGAATATTTCCGAAGATAATAGGTTTGTCTATGATTTCCAAGAAATTGAAAGAGAAAGCGAAGGAGCAAGCGAGAAAAATCACCAATGCTTCTAAGGAACAGGAACCTGACAGGTTCCCTAAATGCTTCTAGGGAACCTGTATAAATGTAATGCTTCTATGACGGTCGCCGTTGCGATGACAATGATTTGGGTATATTAAATTATAAATTAATACCTACATTTTAATAAGAAATGCATATTATTATGCGATTACTCTATATAAAAAGCTAGAGTGTAGGATAATACAGAAAAATTATTAATTAAACAAAATATTATTAATTTCAAGCTAGCTTTTATAATTGAAATAGCTATACCTACTTAAAATATTTATAATTTAGCTATAGTTAAAATGTTCTCCGCCGGTGTCATTGTAAGGTAGGAATCAAGCAGGTATTTTGATGACTTGAATGGCCTGAAACAAGGCCTCCATTCGTTATTCGACTCCTGTTATAATAAATTATAAAAAAATCTGGGGTATAAATAAGGAACGGATCGGTAGAATATTTAGGAAACATTCGCATCTATCGGTAAGGATCATAGATTAATAATATATGGTAAGGATCCAAATACCTTCTCGTAGATTTTAGTCCTCGAACCGAAATATTAGTTCAGGTTAAGTTCAGGTAGTTCATTAGTGTTGAGAAACGTAACATTTTTCGGTAGATGTATCGATTACGACAAAAACTACCGAAACAGTTTTAGTGTTGCGTAATATATTTTTTTCGGTAGATGTACTGATTATGACAAAACTACCGCGTTTCGTGGCTAGAGGCCGCCACCAAGCCACAATTCCGTGATTGTCACTGTCAAAAATGTAAAATAAAATAATTTTCCATGTTCGTATATTGTGTACCTGTTATTTTTACAAACAATAATTTTTGGTAACATAATAACATTTTTATTTGATTACATGCAGTTGATTTATATATTTTGAGAATCATTTACGAATAATAAATAACCAAAATGCCGATTTTGGATCTAAAACGTAAAGCTGACGAGCTTGCTCTCGTATCGGCTATGAAGAAAAACAGAACTGAATTATCTGTAATTGGAAGTCGAGAGAAGGCTGTTGTCACAGCTACAGTAAGTTCAACATTTTCAATAATATTTCACTAATGCGCTTACGTTAGTTCTCTCACATAAGTCAATAACTTGTTCAAAGCGGTGTAAACATAACCTAACTTTGTATCATTTGTTAATCAGTGCAAAAATATTTGTTTAGTCTGCAGTTCCCAGGACATCTGGTTTGCTTGCTCCTATCATGTTGCTGGAAGGTCACCAGAGTGAAGTGTTTTGCGCTCAGTTTCATCCGGAGGGACAGCATTTGGCTACGGCAGGCTTCGATAGACAAATATGTAAGTATATTCATAATATTATAATGATATTACTTGTCCAACTTTCTCTGTAGTATTTAACTTTATTTCTAACTGCTTTATAGTCTAGTAGTTACTGTGTTAATTAGAATTAGAAATAATATCGTTGTTACTCTAAAACAGTATTGTTTGATTTGATTACTTTCAGTGCTGTGGAATGTTTATGGAGAATGTGAAAATGTAAGTGCTATGACTGGTCACACAGGAGCCATTATGGACGCTCAGTTTTCAACCGACGGCTCAAATCTGTTTACATGTTCCACTGATATGACATTGGCTATATGGGACATACCGACTTGTCAAAGAATAAAGAAACTCAGAGGACACACAGGATTTGTTAATTCTGTGAATGGTAATTATATAATGTATAAGTAGTGATTATGTATAATCTGCATATTAGATTTTTGATTCAATATAATTGTACGTTTTGTTTAAAATGGCATTAGTGAGTCCTGAATAATCTTATTTCAGGCAATAGAAGAGGCCCACAGATGTTAGTGTCAGGTTCAGATGATACAACTATTAAAATATGGGACGTGAGAAAGAAGAATGTAGTGACGACGTTTAATAACAGTTACCAGGTGTTGGCCGTGACATACAGTGATAACTTAGATCAAGTCATTACAGGAGGGATTGACAATGATGTTAAGGTGTGGGATCTGAGAAAGAATGAAGTTGTACACAAATTAAGAGGACATACAGATACCATAACAGGTTTGTACAACACTCTCTTTGTGCAAATACTCTTATGACATTCAGAATGGATTCATTGTTGAAAAGCATCTTATGGATGTTTTACAATAAGAAGGAGCCGATTCTGTAACATGATAAATTTATTATTTAGGTACCTACATAGTGTAATATTCCTACTTGTGCTTTATTATTTTATGTTTTCAGGTCTATCATTGTCCCCCGATGGCTCGTATGTTTTGTCCAATTCTATGGACAATACATTAAGGATATGGGATATTAGACCTTATGCTCCTGTAGAGCGATGTGTTAAAATATTTGTTGGACATCAGCACAACTTTGAGAAGAATCTCTTACGATGTGCATGGATTCCTGATGGCTCCAAGGTAGTAATCCACTCCATACCTATTTGTATTCAAATTAGACACTAAATACTAAGGGCATCAATACATATTCATAATATTTTTGTGTAACCCTGCAGTAATAATTGTAAATCAAATTAAACATTTGTCTTGTATGGATTGTGTTTGGCAGGTGTCTGCAGGCTCGGGGGACAGATTTGTTTACATTTGGGACACAACAACCAGAAGGATTCTCTACAAACTTCCCGGACACAATGGTAGTGTGAATGCAGTTAATTTCCATCCCAAAGAACCAATCATTCTATCTGCATCGAGTGATAAACAAGTGTACATGGGAGAGATTGAAAAATAATTACAACAGACCTATTACAATATTTTATGATGAATCTTACTACTAAGAGTTTACTTAAGAAAATCAACATTCAAACATCCTTATTAATTTAAGAGAATTAAATAAATAAAATCATAGTTTTCTTTCTGTCCACTCCTATTTTTTCCTTTATCATTTGCTATCCATTTACTACCATCTTTTCTTTTATGCAGATATTAATGTATAACTAATATAGTTATGCAGATCACTGATTCACTCACTCTGCAGATGCTCTAAGTACTTAAATACGTTTTATAATAAAATGTATCCAGACCCAAATAACCCAAGAAAACAATTCCCACCGAGTTACCCTTTGCATAAAATCATAAGTATAATAATATCTTATATGACATAATGCAGTAAGAAAATTTGTTCCCGATTTCCCTGCAACACAAATTCACTCCTTACCACTGGAATTTGTAATTGATTTATGATTTCATTAATTCAAAAACTTTTTGATAAAATAACTACAGGGTTATTGAAAAATAAATTTTAGTGTTTTAAATAATTGCTATTTATAAACTACCTGTTGAGGGTAATGTTAAATGTAATGGTGGTGGAAGAACATACTGGACTTCAACTAGAATTTGAAATTTGGCGCATCTACGCCACCTTTACTGGTACCCCAGCTATTGAAAGTGACTATAGATTATAGACTAGCGGTTGTCACACTTTTCTGGCCAAGTCTTCAATTTTTTTGTGGGAAATCAAGGATTGAATGAGAAGTGTGTTGGCATGTTGTTGGCAAAGTCATGCCTCCTCGTAAAAAAAGTGCACATATATACCATATATATATAGATGTATGGGGCGTCATTTACTTCTTGCATTGTTGTTGTCATTGTAAAAAGGTAGGTACGGTAGGTAAGGATTAAAATAATATTATTTCAGATGAGTTTTGATTGCGACCAATTGCGACGTTGTGCGACATTTTAAAATGAAGAGGGAAAATCGTGTGTTGCCAATCTAAAATAAATGCTATCATGATCATCGCGAACATTTTTTTTCTGGCATTTTTTAAATATACCTATTGAGATTTGGCCAGTAAAAATGATATAATTTTTATTGAATTGTTTGAAATTTTTTTATTAGGTACCATATAAGTTGTAATACCTATTAAATTTATGGAGGGCGCATTTCACGAAAGATGTGACAGCGTCAAAAAGGGTACAATGGCAACACAAAGTGTATATTGCCAAAATGGCGAGTTGTCATAACTTTTTGTGGTAACAGGTGCGATATGATTTGTGTTTCTTTTTATTTATTTCGGTGAGTTCATTACTCAAAAAAGAGTTGTATTTGTTGTATATTTAATGATTTATAATATTTGTGTATTAAGCTTGTTTGTACGGCCTCTACGTACATTTTCAATCAGCTGATTCACCACATCTCATCTAATATTTATTTTTGTGGATAATTTGTTAAACTCATGCGTTATTGGGTCATAATGCATGGTATTATTTCATTTTCGTATCCTACCTCATGTTATATTGTTTATTTTCTAAGATTTGCTGCGTGTGTGAGCTGTAGTGAGGCCAATTTGCCTATGAGTTTTCATCACCTTGATAACTGTTAATCTCTCTCTTATGGAAGATATTGCTTATTAGTTATTCTATTTTAGGCTTTTAGACAATGGCTTCCGGAGCTTCTTCTCTGGACAGTAATGAAAGTGGAGGTGAGTTACTAATTGATTTGTGTCTCATGTTGTTATATATTTGCGCAATTATAGTTTTCTCCTTTTCACTTTGCTCTGTCACCTGTCATTATAATATTTCCTAGACCCTGTTTGTGTAATATTTGAACAAGGTGTATTAGTTGGTAAGATTTATTTTGTATTATTCCCCATAGGAACGTATAATTTATTAACAATATTATTGGAATTCACACATTGGCCTAGTTTATTCGCTATCACATTATTTTGTTCAGCCCACCTAGCAATTACACTTTATGTTTGTTTTAAACTGTTGACATTAGTTTTATTTGATCATCCTATGATGTATGAGACATCTTATTTACTAAATGTACCTATCTTTTTAATTTGTCAAGCTGATAACAAGAATATTAAATTACTTATTCATCTTATGTATGTGGGTAGGTAGGTACCTCTTTCATATTGTTTACTGGAGGCCTTTGCTAGTTTTGTTAATTTTTTGTTAATTGATTAATATAGAGAAATTAGGAAATATTTGTTTGTATGATATTGGATATTTATTTACGAGATGAACAATGTGTTGGACGTCTATGTGTGTACTTAATTTTTTTCTTTAGGGAAATTTTTAAATTATGCTCATAAATTAGACTGCGTCTGTGCTGAGGCAGTAGTTAATTATATTATTGAGAATGATGTGTGATGGTAGGCACATAGTTCAACTGTTTACAAGTTAAGTTTATTTAGTTTATAGGGTGGGTGTACCCAGTCTTCCCCTTGAAACATTCAAACTCTGTTAACAATTATCCCCTCTCAGTGAATAACGTACAAGCAAAGTTAAAACACTTTGCATTGAAATAATATTATATATTGCTTTATTTAAGCTTGTGCTATTTGCATTTCATGACTCTTGTGTAGAATACAATTGGTGTGTGTACTGTGTACCCTCACTGGGATAGATTGTCTCCAGTGTAATATTAATTACTTATTAAACATTAAATCTAACAAGCAAGATACGTATAACTTTGAAGTATTGTTGCGTTATTATTTCTGGATTATGTACATACATGTAGTTGCAGAAATATCTATATGACGTTATTCTTATTGTTATATCTTTTACGGTATTAATCATGGTCTAGATTTTCTCATATTGTTAAATAAAGAGAAAGTTTAGGTTGATGAGTTTGCTTTGTAATATGTAACATGTATCATACAATCTACAGTCTAATGAACACAAATATATTTCATGGCTAGTGATTTTGTTTCCGTTCACACTTGCATAATATTTCATTAATCCTTGTATATTTCTTATAGTGAGGCCATTGGCATACATAATGTTTCTAGTAAATAAAGCAATGCTGTAGCATACACACATTTAGACAATTAATTTTTAAGACAGTATTAAACTCAGCAGGTATTGTTTGTATAGGAGACACCATAATGTATTATATATAAATTTCAGTAAATATTCCTCATGGCTTTCTGCCTACAAATGAAAGGAGTACAGTAACATTACCAACTATTCCATTGCCCATGGATTTTGAGAGTTTGGCTCACACATACGATGGATATGATGCGATGAACCAACCACAATATGAATCACATTCTAAGCAGAGTAGTGATGGACTCAAACAACAATATGAATTGAATGCATTGCGCAGACAACATTCAGAAACAAGTCGAAGATGTGAGCACGCTATGAAAGTACGTTTACTTATTCACTGCTTTAATGTAATGGTTGGCTTAGTGGTCTAGAGTGACCTTACAAGTATTACGTTGATGAGAGTTTCATATTCTTATTGTTTGTTGTTAGGAGTTGGAGTACTTTCGAGCTCAACACAGAGCGGCTATGGGACAGTTAGAAGTTTCAACGCAAGAATCCAACAATCTGCGTGGAAAATATGGAGAGCTCATCACAGAAAATCAAAGGTCATTAGTACATATTAAATTATATTTTATGTTAGGTGAATTGTACTGAGGCATATTTGAAGAATGTGCATATGTTACAAATTTATTTTGTATGCTTCGATATTAGGTTGGAACGAGAACTGCAACGGTTAAAACAAGATGGAGTGGGGGCTGGCGGGGCTGGTGGAGGAGTGGGAGAGGCAGGAGACACAGCCTTGATGCACACACTGCAGGAGAATGATGCCTTAAAGGAAGAGTATGAAATGCTTAGGAAAAGGTATTCCCACATATTGACTTCCTGTCATTTATTCTTATTTATTTTGCTATTAGCTTCATATTATATTTATTTTCTCAGATATGACGAGGTATTACAAACGCACGGCGCCACAGCTGAGCAACTTCAGCACTTGCAAGATGAAAATTCAAGACTTAAGACCCAAGCCCATGAACTTACGCAAGAAAGGAATTCAGCTGTTAGTCAATTCAAACATTTGTATCGTATTTTATTAGTTTATTGATTATAAAATGAAACAAATATTGAGTGTAGCGTTTATTTGTCTAATTGTTTATATTTTTCAATATCTGTAGATTCGAGAAAGGAATGGTTTAAAACAGCAATGCACGGCGGCTATTAGGCAGTGGGACATAGCACTGAGGGAACGGAATAACTACAGTGAAGCACTAGATAAAGTCAAGTCCCAACATGAAGAAGCTGTCCGGGAGATGAATCAGGCTATGAGTGTACGAGTGAAGGCCACTAAGGATATCAAGAGACTCACAGAAGAAAGGAATGCTGCAATGCATGAGTATTCACTTATCATGAGCGAAAGGTATATCTCCAATCTGACTTCTCTTTCATTGTATAAAAGAAAACTTGCTTTTAATACAGTGTTATTTTTTGTAATATTATAGAGATACTGTACACAAGGAGATGGAGAAACTGTCTGATGATCTTGCTAGAGCTGTGAAGAGAGCCACCACATCCGAGGCAGAGCTGGCGGCAGCACAGAGAGAAAGGCGCGCTCTCCTCTTACAAGCTGAATCCCTTAGGAGAGAGATAGCATCAGCTTTGTTAGACAGGGATAGAGCACTCAAAGAATGTTCAGAGCTTACAAGAAATGCCAACAATCCCAACCAGACGAAGATCAGGTATATATTTTCATTAAAAATTGATTCCACCACAACATTAAATTGTTCAAGTTGTTTCAGTGTGCATGTTTTATTGGTATTTTTGAAAACGTCCTATTTATTATATCGCAACAGAAGTTTAAAAACACATTTCATTACCAACCAGCTAGTTATAATCAGTGATGTGCTGCTAAAATTCTGTCAACCTGCTCGCACCTCGAAACACCCCCCCCCACTCCCTTCGTGCAATTATGTTATTTTCTTTGATGTTAAGTTTCAACTGATTCACAAGGACCATGGAAATAGGCATTGCCAGCAGCTACTAAAATTTTGATACAGATGTGGCTTAAAAATACTTACTTATACGTAACATAGATTTAATTAGTGCCGCCGCATGTTATAGAATACCAATTTAAGAGGTTTTCACATTTTTATGTATTTTAAGAACCGGCTCTTCGATCCAAAATTATTTTAGGGACCCATAGCAGCATATCACTGGTTATAATATAAAATTTGTTATAATGTCACATGTGTTTTATGGAGAAATAATATAAATATTTTGAACGTCATGTGATTATACATACATATGTAGGTACATTGTGGTAATATATTTGTACAGTCATGGTTAATATTTATCAGTAATGTGAAATCTTTGTAAGTTAGACGTTAGATTATTATTGGATGCAACTAGGATTATATTCCAATACATAATTTGTATTATGTAGATGACTTGTATTGTTACTGTGGGGATATTTAACTCGAGTGTGCACTCCTCCTATAAATTAATTGATATAATTTTATTTCTTAGGACAAGCATTTGCTTATCTTATCTGTGTTTCATAATAATCTTTATCATTTATTTTTGATTAGTTGAATGTTAGTCGATTTGTAGAAGAGTTCTGTGTCTAATATTGTTATTAATAAATAGTGTTTATTTTGAATTTTTTTATTTAGTGTTTTCACCATTTTCTCCAGCTTAATTGTTATGTGTTTTACATTAGAAGAACGCGGTGATCCATTGTATGTCTTTATTCGTTTAAAAACTACTTTAATTCATGTATTTTATCGAGAAAATCTATTATCAAATTGTATTTTTAATTTGTGTAATGTCTTCAATATATTCTGAGGAGTGTGTCACTAATTATATTGATATTTTAGATATCGGTCACATAAGTTTTCATTTCTTTATTTCAGAATGGACAGTTCCATTTATCATCACCATGGACACGGAAGCTCTGGATCTGGTAAGGACGGATCTAATGGAGAACAGGGAGCCGATGCCTCAATTGATAAGTTGCAAGGTAGCTTCATATGAATCTTCTTTACTACTAACTACTTTATCATTACTTTATTGAATATGTCATTCATGTATACATATGATATACACTTACTAAGCACATTTATTATTCTATATAGGTCTTGTTGGAATGGTATTAAATCCAAAACATAAAGAAAGAGTTGATAATTTAGAAACAGCAAATCAAGAATTGGATAGATTAAGGAAGAGTTTAGATAAACTACAAGCTGAGTTGACTGAAGCGCATCAGGAAGCCCAGGTGAGTTTGTGTAGATATTTAGGTATATTCGGCTAATAGTAAATTTAATGCGCTTGGAATTATTACTTATCTCTTTATTCTGTCTTACTATTTTAGGTGTCGAAACGAAGAAGAGATTGGGCTTTCTCAGAAAGGGATAAGATTGTGTTAGAAAGAGAGAGTATACGCACATTATGTGATAGGTTACGTAAGGTAATGAATTATTGTTTGTATATACTTTCCTTTAAAGTTTCATAGATTCCATGTGTACTATTTATTTCCTTCCATACAGGAACGTGACCGAGCTGTTAGTGACTTAGCTGAAGCTCTTAGAGATTCAGACGATATAAAGAAACAACGAAATGAAGCATCGAAAGAGTTGAAGGAACTGAAAGAGAAGTATGAGACAGAGTTGGAAAAGGATGGTGCTAATTGTAGAGTGCATCGCTCTCCCGTCACTCACAATCATTCTAGAGACTCAGCTATTGATGCTGACTTGCAGGTGAGATATTTCCAGTCCATACTAATCATCTAACGTGTTGTGTAGTTGTTAGGAGACATTGCTCTATTGTAATTCCTCTCTGTTTCCAGGAATGGGAATCTGAGGTGCTAGAAGTAGATTTGTCAGATATTCCCAGTGGAGGTGATCCAGGGTTTGAATTAGCTGGAGGAAGGGATGATCCTTATTATCCAAATGATTATGGAATTTATGTTGTGTCCATACAGAAGGGCTCCATTGCTGATGGTAAACTAAAGTAAGTAAAGTGACATATGTATTATTGAAGTACTAATTCAATTCTGATCCATTCAATTACCATCCTGTCATATTTGACTGACATGTTCAACATTACGATTTTATCTCCATACTTCAATTTGTTTGCTTATGTTAAAACACGATAGATTTTACCTAATTATGTATTTTATTAGATCTAAATTTGCTGATACATAGTGTGTTTTTTTCCCTGCATAATTATTGATGTAGTTTATTTTAAGTAAAGTTTGAGAATAATATTTGTGTTTCATTCTAAGTTTTTACTTTATTATTTAGGGTAATGGATTGTATAATGGAAGTAGCGGGAAGTGGCCCAGTGTGTGGTAATGGCAGTTCCCTGCAACAAGCATTAAGAGATAGAGGAGGCAGAGCTCGACTTGTCATCAGAAGGCGGAGACCACGCTCACGGTGTCTGCATACAGCACAACTTAACAGAGCCAATGTTGCTGATCATGGTCTGCAGTTACATCAAGGTATTGTAATGATAAAACTAGATACATATTCAGTGTTGCCGCTTATAAGAGGATGATGATCTTATTAGTCTTATTATGTTTTCAGGGATTTATATCAGTAAAATAATACCAGGAAGTTTAGCTGCGAAAGAAGGCAACCTTGCAATTGGGGACAGAGTTTTAAGTGTAAGTGCTTATTTATTTAACTTACTTTAGGAAGAATGCTTATGTAATGAATGTCAGACCTGAGGACAGAGGTTCTCTAACACTAATTGTGATGCAGGTGTCTATTGTTCTGTGACAGTATTGTTTTCAATGTTCCCAGAAACTGTAATAGAAATTAATGTGAGCTTGCTTCTCCCGACTCAGGATGTGCGTAGTGGAGAGACAAACATAATCAATGTGTACATTTGATAAATAATTAGCATATTGCTTTGCAGATTAATAATCGCTCAATGGACGGTGTGAAGAATGCAGTTGAGGCGATGATGATCCTGAATGACAGACATTACGACACTGTGACCATCACAACTCTTAAGCATATTTCACACAGTGGCTCCACCAATAGTGATTTATCTAACAGGTTTGTATATTGTTCCTTATAGTATCATTTTATTACTTGTTCACACTTATAGCCGCTTTTAGATTATTTATTAATGTCTATTTCTATTTTTCTCTTTCTTCCAGGTTTTCTCCGATAAAAGAATCGTATGGTATTTCACATCTTCCCGGAAAAATGGTGAACAGCTGTTCACAAACGGATGAGCCGTGGTGTCAGTACGGAATGTCACCCGGTGATCAGAAAGTTCCTACGTCTCATTCATTTGAACCTCCCGTGTCTGAAATAGATAGGAGGTTTATTTACAAAGTGTCTGGCAATCAGGGGAAACCTTCACACGAGAAAAGTCATTCTTCATCAGGAAATCACGAGAAAGGTTATTTTTGTGAATTTTATTGTGAAGCTTTTTCCTTGTAAATATGAAATTCTATCCAATACACATTACTTTCTTACTTCTACTAATGCTGGATTTCACCAACTTTTTAGGTGAGAAATAGCGGAGATAGGAGCCACCTGGCACAAATTTTGTATGAAAAATGATGATAGGTGGCTCCTATCACTGCTATTCTTTGACTAAAAAGTTGGTGAAATCCAGCATAAGAGTTTTATTATTAAATCCTTACTACGTAATCACTTAAGATTTTATTTTATTTGTGTGTTTCTTTAGGAACATGGGATATGATTTTGGGTAAAATTGAAGCTGTTACTGGCAGGAGTAAATCTAAAGATAAACAAAATCGAGTAAGTTAAATTGAAACAATGTTTTAGTTATATTAGTTGTTGTTTAGTACATACTATATAATTGTCTTGTTTGTATATTTTCAGCAAAGTGTTATTCATGAGAGTGATGTGATAGCGGAACTAGATTCAGTCATAGAAAGCTACCATGGAAAATGTAGTAAGTTGCTACCATATTATCTGTTTATTGGTACATGTGTGTAATGTGTCTAGTTGCTTATCTTATGTTATATCATTGTAGGCAATAAAGAGTCTTCAGTAGGGAGTGTGTTGAAGAGGTCCAAGCGCCTAAATAAAGATTCAAAGTCTTCTAAAAACAATGGAGGGACTTGGCCCAAGGCCAGATCTAATGTTAATTATCAAGATAATCCCACTGGTACAATTGTCCAACCAAAGGCAAAGAAGGAAAGACTCCCTCTCACAGTTCTACTGAGTCCCCCAACCAAACTGCAGCAGTTGGAACAACAACGGACTAATAGAAACTCTAATCCTATTCCATCGGGACACCTCCCCTTAACTCAGGCCACTACACCTTCCAGACATTCTGTATATAAATCTATAGAATCTTCTTCCAACCCATCCAGTATGCAAATTCATTTCCCTAAGCCAGGTTCTCTTTCAATACACAATACCTTCTCTCCATCTAACATTGTCAATTTTGAGAAAATTCGCAACCTAGATAAAGATAAACACGGATTATCAGATTTTGCCGAACATGATATTACTCCCAATAGATTAAGTAGAAATTTAAACCCTTCCGATGATTCTTTAGATTTTCAGCCAGTAACAAGAGACAGTAAAAGTCCTCATTCACTGGACTTTCTCGGAACATCCAAAGGCCCTAGTTCGATAGAATTTGTATCGTCAATGTCTTCAATGTCCAAGAATCCCAACACATTAGATTATTTAAAACTTTCGGGAAAAGACATCTTAGACTATTACAGTGTAAAAAAGTCTTCACCAAAGACAGTGAGTAAATATCCATCGGATAGTGAGAGCTTAGGGCCTGAAAGTTTAACGGGAGGGCATTTAATAGGGTTTACTAGTACATTACCATCTCATTCTAGAATTCAGTCTCAACTTTACAGAACTGTTGGTGTCCCTCCCTTTGTAAATCCTCATCCACACCACCTGCACCCAGTGAGGTACACTCATCCTGCCAGTCCTACAATGTCTATGACACAAAGTCAGTCTGGAGAGAGCCTAGGTGTGGGGTATGAGTGCCCAACTTTTGTATCGCATTCGCATAATCCATCTGAAATCCAGCCTGGCATTAGAGGCCCTAGAAGTACTAGTAGTGATCATTATCATCACCACATATATGAGGGAGGAACATTTCCACCAAAAAAAGAAAACCAAAGATTTAGAATTCCATCCAATCCTAGTGTCACATCCAAGAATTCAGCGGGAAAAGTTAGCACAGGATCAATTGAAAGAAGTTCTGAGAGAGGATCTCCTATGCCGACATTTCATGTTGAAGTCTTGAGTCCCGGCCGTGGGGCTCATGGTAAACAGCTACCTCATTCCAATGCTCGCAATTCTATGCCAGAATATTGTGGCATGGGTTGGAACAAACCTTTACCGGGTGAACTGAGGCGTGTCCATATAGATAAGAGTCAACAACCTCTTGGAATACAAATTTCGTGTCCTCCGGAGAGCGGGGGTGTATTTGTTTCTACTGTTAATGAACATTCACTGGCAAGTCAAGTTGGATTGCAAGTAGGTGATCAGTTATTGGAAGTTTGTGGGATTAATATGAGATCTGCTACATATAAATTAGCCGCTAATGTTCTTCGTCAATGTGGAAATTCCATCACTATGTTGGTACAATACAGTCCTGATAAATACAATGAATTAGAGGGTTCTGGTACTTCTTCATCTGGAGAACCATCGGGTGATGAAGTATCCGTGTCCGGATCTCCCACTCCGAGGAACTCTCCCGGACCACAACAGTCACTGAGAATGGAAACTCCTACGACTGATATGAATAGCAATAGGCCAAACCAAAGCAACAAGGAGTCTTCAGAGCCCAGATTTCTTTCAATCGAGATGAGGAAGAGTTCTGACTTGGGTATTAGTTTAGTGGGAGGAAATTCAGTTGGAATTTTTGTACACAGTGTTCAGATAGATTCACCAGCTTACAATGCTGGTCTACGTACTGGAGACCAAATATTAGAATATAATAATGCTGATCTTCGACACGCCACTGCCGAACAAGCAGCCTTAGAGTTGGCTAAACCTGCTGATAAGGTACATTTATTTGTAGTATTTATACAAGATTATTTTGAAATACTATGATGTGATTGGTGAATGTTTAATATTCCTTTATTTACAGGTGACTGTTTTGGCTCGACACGATATTCAGAGGTATCACGAAATAAAAGATAAGCCGGGAGATGCGTTCTTTGTAAGAGCAGGTTTTGATAGAAGCGTTGATATAGGATCAAGCGGTGTAGATCCTCAGTTTGATGCATATGCCTTGTGGTTTAAGAAGGATGAAGTAATATTTGTGGATAATACATTATTCAATGGAGCTCCTGGTTTATGGAGAGCTTGGCAACTTGATCATAAAGGGAATAAACAACAGTGGGGAACAATACCCAGTAAATTTAAGTGAGTGCTTTTATAATATTCACAATATACAGATGTAGGATGACATAAACTTATTACAAGTATATTATGTTATGTTACAGAGTTGAAGAGTTGCTAAGAAGGTCAGTAGGTTCTTTGGAAGGAACAGCAGATGGAACGCAAAGCAGAAGAGGTCTCACTGCTGCACGTCGATCATTTTTTAAACGTAAAAAACACAGAGACCCAAAGGAATTAGCCTCATTCTCCAACACAAACCTGGGATGGTGGAGTGATTCCGGGAACCTAAACGAGGAGTTCCCATTGTGTTCTTATCAAAGAGTAGAAAGATTGAACTGTAAGTGTGGAATATAAATTGTTAAGTGTCTTACGAGTGTAGTACTTACAGATATTTTTTACCAACATTTTGTTTCCAGATCCCTGTCATCGCCCTGTTGTTGTGATTGGTCCCTTGTGGGAGTGTGTAGTTGAAAAGGTGGTGACAGATTTTCCCAACGAATTCTGTGGTGCCAACCCAGAACCTGTGCAGCTGACTGGTGCTGCTTTAGAAAAGGCTCTATCGCAGGGAAAATATTTAGAGCCACGAATGAGAGGACACTATCTGGAATGTATTTCTCTACAGTCGATTAAGGATGCTTGTGATAAGGTATTCTATTGCACAATACATACTTGTTTATATTTATTAATTCTTTAGAGTATTGTGTACATATTTTAATTGTTCTGTGATATTTTATTACTTTAGGGAATGCATTGTATTCTCGATGTTGGAGTGGCGTCCATTGAGAAACTTCACAAACAGCAAATCTACCCAATTGTTCTTCAAATCAAATTTAAATCGACGAAACAAATAAAAGAAGTGAAGGACAAACATTTGTCCTTGGAAAAAGTATCTGGAAAGGCAATCAAAGAAATGTATGAACATTCCTTGAAGATGGAGACTGAATTCAGACAATATGTTTCGGGTAAGTCATTCTGCCACATTTTACTATAACTTTATTTATTTATTTATAAGCACTCGTACAGATAACATACATAAATATAGTTAGTAGAAGTTAATAAGGTGAAACATTTATTTACAGCTGTCATACCAGCTGGTGTAAACATAGCTTACATGTGCACTCAGTTGAAGGCTGCTGTGGATGAGGAGCAGGGGAAAGCACTTTGGGTTCCTTCGCCACAAACCTGACCTTTGCCCCCCACTCCCCGCCCTGTTGCTAAGTCTGTGACATTTAGTCAGAGTGGTTCCCCCTCCCCAACAGATACCCACTATTCTGACCCTGATGTCATGTATCATTCTGATCCCAGTGCCAATGGAAAGAAAAATAAGAAAAAGAACCAATATCAAGAGAAACGCAAGACTGCTGAATGTGACAAATTTCTAGGCTATTATTCTGAACCCGATGCCAAATATATTGAAATAGATTATGAATTCTTAAAGCAGCTAAGAAAATTAGCCGAGTTGAATCTTAAGTATAGATCCAGCTCTGGTCGGAGACGAAGGGAGTCAAGCAGAAGATATTCTTCATATTCTTCTGGTAGTAATAGTAATAAGGATAAAACATACAATCCAGTGTATGAGAAGTTAACAGATACATGTGACAGTCACAGTCATCACAGGACCCGAAGGGAGAGAGACAGAAGTACCTCCAGTCATAGCAGTAAAGACTCACATTGTGATGTTTGCTGTTCTGTATGTCAATCACATAAGAGAAGTGATGGGTTGCACAAGTGTGACAATGTGAGTGCAAGTGCAGCAGCAACACCCACCAAGGTGGATGTAAGCAATAGAAAGAAAAGAAGTCGTTCTATTGATTGGTACTCACAATCTACAGCTAGAAGAGGTTCCAGCTATTCCACCAAATCAGTTTTATTCATCCAAGATAAGGAACCCAAAAGTCACAACTCTAGAGGGAGAAGTTTCACAAACGATTTGAAAATATTTTTAAAACCCAATACAACATCTTTGTCAAGCTTCAGAGACAAATTTTTGTTTGGTTTTCGTAATTCATTTGATGATAAAGAGAAAAACGGTAAGAAGACCCCGTTTGTTGGTAGCATGAAGGGAATGTGGAAATCATTTTGAATAAAATCTTTTTTTAGAAATGTATATTATGTATGTATAGTATTAGTTATGAATATTTGTACCACAATGCTGTATAAAGTGTTATATGATCTGATAGTTTACAAACATATTTATTTGTTTTATTATAAAAGAATGTTATTTAATTTTATCAATATATTAATAATTAATTAGATACTATATATAAATGATTATTATTTCTTTTAGATAATCCATACATATGCTATATACATATATGTGTGTCTAGTATTTTGATGTAATGTTATATTTTTCATTGATTAATACATATTATATATATATGTACTACTACTAGTAGTGAGTATTATTACGAGTAATTATTGGTTTTGTGCAATTCATATTACCGTCCTTCTATTGAAACTAAATAAAATATTGTACATATCTGATTATTGTCTATTTGTATCAGTATCAGTTGCCTTCTCAGTTCAATCACTTTCAGAAGCTATTCTGTGAAGATTACAAAAATGAGAATCTGATATATATAAATGTTTATACTAAAAGTATTCTTGTGACTATCATTTATGTTTCTAATTATGATTGTTAATATTAAATACATAAAATGTGAAATAATATCATTACTTATGTAGAGTTTACAATGTAACAGTATAAGCTGGTTTTGATGTAATTGGGGGGCCATTTTGACAATAGAATTTCCATGTATACGAACTGATTGAACGAGCACAAGATTTACAATATGTAATTAAAAAGTGTTTTTACAATTACTATCATATTACATATATCTAGTATCAACATTGTATTTATTATATTTCATTCTTAGAGGGTTGTAGAGCTAAAGATTAAATATGTATTTCTCATGTATGGCTGTTGTGTGCTAAAAAATAAATTGGTTTTATTAAACAGATCAGTTGTATAAGAATTAAACAAATCAGATATTGGTGGTCGGAAGATGAATTAAAATTTCACAGTTTTCTGTGTAAGTGTTGTAAGATATACTGATTCAGCTTAATAATTACCTACTATTAAAATTTTCCATACATAAAAAGATACTTAATAATTCCAAGCATTGTTTTATTATCATGGCAATCCTCGTATTATGCATTTAAATGCTCAAATTCAATTAATATTTATAGGCAATAACATTATTAATTTAAATTATATATCTAGTACTTGTGTAATTGATTATTGACTTGACCAAAGTATTTTTTTTATTATTTCTATTTTATACACAAATAAACAACGACTTCATTAAGCAATGGTTTTTGAAAGAAATAATGTGTCTTTTTACAAATATTTTCTATTTATATAGTATGTGTGTTACATACCCTGATTAGATTGCATGCGAATAGATTTTTTTAATGTAAAATGTCAGGGGACCACTTATCCCCTGCGTTGTAGCAACTAAAATAGATCTATTATGACATCCTTTAATGTTACTTCTCATCCTCAAGGCCGACACGTGTCATGTAGCTCACGATCAGTCTTGGTGCCAGTAGTCTTGCCTTCTCGGAGTTCATTAGGGACCCTCCAAGAATGTGACTTCTTTTGTGAGCGAGTGCGTCACAGTTACAGAGGATATAGATGGGTGTTTCGTTGTCTTCTGAGCGGAATCTACAGACTGGGGTGTCTGATAGTCCAATTTTGAACATATGTTTCTGCAGTCTGCAGCTCCACTTGCACATGTACATGGAGAGGCCCTAGGCACAGCATCGCCTCTAGCACAGTCGTGGGTGTTGAGGATATGGTGCCTGTTGTAAGTGAACCTTGTTCAGGGCATTTAGGCACATCATGTAGGATTTAGGCTGTGACTTATCTTTATCATCAGCTTTGGGCTTATATGTTACCCTAACCTTGGCCTAATCCGTCGGTATGTATCCTCAAGCAAAGCGTGCTCTGAAGATTTTGATTACTGGAGGCAAGATACTTTTTCCACCCTGCAGCAATAAGGCAGGAGATATGTCATCTTCCCCTTCAGATTTGTATGGTTGGAAGCTAGTATAGTCCACAAAATCTATGACGCTCTTCTCCAGTCCTCAATTTCCGGTTTGATATAAATCAATGCGAATAGATACTAATACAATGTGTTGTTAGGTAGACAATATTTGTAATTCTAGAGACATATTGTAGATTACATATCAGTATTCTCATCTTCTATAGGTAACTAAATTCTATATTCAATCAAAAATACGGTAGTATTAGTAAAATCATTCAATTTATTAGTGGAGAGATTGTGTTGTTTCCCAGTGCATTTTTATGTATTAAAAAAATCTTTTAATATTTTGTAGTACATATTTTACAAGGTGTAATAATATTATTCTATTGTATTACATTTGACTTACTGCTACTTATATCTAATTTATATTGACATGAAATAATTTAAAGTATGTATTAGATTTATGTGTCCATTTAAATTCATTTTGAAATGTTAATGGGTATGCCGATTCAGTAAAACTAACTCCTTCTCGTTTCATTTGGTAAAAAGATCTTCAAATATGTATTATGTTATTCTTTTTTTTCCATAAATCTTTTCTACCTTACCTGTTGAAATTGACTTAACGTAAGTTTTATTCAAATGATGCAGTTCATTGATGTTTCTTAGCTCCAGGTCCTGTATTGTTCTTAGAGTCACACATTAGGTCAGAACTCCTCAGTATTCCATTTAACGTTGAACAGGGTTGGGTAATTACTTTTAAACATTACCTTATTCAGCTGAATATAATACTGTTAAATGATTTACCTTTTAATACTAATCTCCAGCTTGGGTCCTTAGTTTTTGAAGTCCCGATTGAAAGTAATTTGTCCTTAATGCAGAGATCATAGTTTAGCAGAAAACTTTTCAAAAAAGGGAGTGAATGCCTGCTAGTATACTTAATTCGTAGCTCAATACTATATTTGTAGCCTTCCTGACTACTTTTGTTAGATCTTTGGGACAGTTTGACTGGAATCCGTTGGCAATATTGCTTGTTGCTTTTGAAGATTAGATATGATGTTAAAATGAATCGAGTACTGTGTGATTAATACTAAATGAATTGAGATGGTTGTAGGTTTATTGTTTATACTAAAGTGATAATACTAAAGTTGTGAGCTTTGATTTATACTCTATATATTATTTTGATGTAGTGTATTCTAAAATGGTGGTTAATAATAAATTATGTACACTGTATTATCCATTGTTTCATTATTAACCAGAATGTGATATTGCTCCCACTACATACTCACCTTGCTGCTATTGAAATATTGACATTTAAGACACTTCAACTTTCTTTCAGTAGATTTCACTAAAAGTAAATAAATACTCTTACCTGCGCCACATTCCTCTCATACCCAGTATTTTAGGAACTGCATTTATGGTCATGGGTGCCCGCAAAAAAATTCTAGGGGGGGGGCAAAATATTTTTAGTAATGTTTTAGTGTAGTTTTAATTTACTGTAGCGTATCAGAAGCTCCTTCTGTACTTTACTATGAGCCTTGGCACTTATAATAATGGGTGAAATGAGATAAGCCTAAACACATTGTCATTTTTGTAAGTGTTACAATATGATAAATGATATTTAGTTTCACGTGATGGTAGGTATAAATAAGTTGGTTATTTCAGTAACAAAACATTATATTCACAATAACATATCATGATTTTGTTAATAGCGATCACTAGCCTTTTATTTGTCCTCTACAAAACACACATTAACAGGTAATTAATTAAATTATAGTTTATACAATAATGTTAAGTAGTACATAATATATACACAACACATAATTATTTATTTATTTACAATACATAACAAACAATATTATATCACATTCATAATTTATCATTTTTTTGGAAATACAGTAAATACATTTTTCTAAAGATACAGAATGAAATAAGTATTAATAATCTTTCCTCGAGTTATTCAACATCATTATTATTGTACTAATTGGATAATTTACAATAACTCAGTTCTGTCAACATTTTGATATGGAGTGTTTATAACTTTGAACAGTTAATAATAACTTAACCCTCGAGATTAATTGTATACCAATCTGAAGCGGCGTGTTGGTACATCTCCTGTTTTACAGCTTCATCGATCTCAGGTTCAACAGATCTTGGACTTCTGGAAGTTACACGAAACTCCAATGGCATATCATAACATTTACAAACACAGCACGAAGGGAATCTAAACCAATCTGAAAATATTCCGCGGCATTCATTACTCGGATCATACGCGAGGAGGCGATGTAGGCGGTATTGCTGTTCACATCTGAAAACAAATATAAAACTTGTAGTACTACCATCTATAATCATTAGAATTAATTGATTCTGCGATATTATTTTCAAAGTCTATAATTTGTCTATTACCTGCATCCATCTCTGCAGAACATTTGTTTATGTTCATGAACACATTTCTCCCAATGCACATATTGTTCAAACGGGTATAAGTTGAGAAGAGCCAATATCTCCCCACGTGTGTTGTTTGCCCAAAATGGAGCAACAACTTCCTCTTTGACGGGACAGGCATTACTAAAATAAGAAAACATCAATTGAATCGGTTATTTTGAAAAGGGCGGAAGTCACACTTTTTGGACAAACTGATTTAAGTATGAGGACTTTCTCCTCTATCATACAGGAGAATATCCTCATACTTAACTCAGTGTGTCCAAAAAGTGTGACTTCCGTCCTTTTCAAAATAACCGATTCAATTATAATAAAAGATTTTCCTAAATACATTTTGACATTGTAATGGAGCATAATATTTCATATATTGTGATAAATTCAAGACTTACACTCCTCTCAATTTCATGACTGGTTTTGCTTCCTCTTGTACCACATCTTGAAATAACTGTCCTTCCATATTTTGACTATTTGTATTTGATGCAGTTGTGCTTGTAGGATTTGATTTTGTCTGTTCAGTTTGTATAGGTTCTGCAGTGCTGTGGTCTATTCTGTCATTGGTGCTTCCATATTTATTATTTTTTAAGCTTTCAGAGAATAGCATTGAAGGTGGTAATGTGGATAGCTTGTCTGGTGATACTGGTTTCCATCCACCATTTTCTTCCTCGGTTGTAGTTTCCACTGTAAAGTCAGTGGAAGTTGTAGTTTCCCGCAGTGTGACATATTCTGGCGTCGTTGTTTCACTGATTGTTGTGGTCTTTTGTCCCGTAGAAGTGGAAGTAGGTGGTTGTGTTGTTTCAGTTGATACATTTCTCAAGTTTGATACGTAATTTGGATAAATGCTGTTTGTTTCAATACTTTGTTTGATTGCTGCTTCTAAAGTTATTATTTCAGGTTCAATTTTATTCATCTCCAGATTGCTCGATGGCTGATCATTCAAGAGAGTTTCATCTTCGAGGAAGGATGTTTTATAAGAAATTATTTTGATATTTTCTTCCTGTTGTTTGCTTTGGCCATTATTGTTTTCTTTAGTTGAAATGTGTTCATTCTTTGTCGTGAGATTTTCAGTCTTCTTTGTTGTTGCATTTTCTTTATCCTTGACTACTTTCTGCTTGTGTGGTGTAGGTGTAGTTTGAACAGGTCTGAAGTGCGGCACATTGTATGAATCACTCGACCCTACTATTGTTTTTTTCGAAAATAAGTTTTTCGGACTGTGCACATCGTCATCTTTAGCACTTCTTGCGTAGGAATCGTCTCTGTTTCCAGAATGGTGACTTTCTTCATTGTCTAAATAATTGTTTTCGATTTCCGCTTTCAGAACAGATATGTGACGTTGATCTCCGTACATTCTCCTCATAAGGCCTTGATTCTCATGAACAAACCTCCTAACAGCGTGCCAGGGATAGCTTGCACCTGGTAAATTGCAATATGATTGTTTATTGAGGTCACAGGGAACTGCAACTGGATTATGTGATTTCCCAGATCTGTAAGGGCGTGCGCATGATGATGCATAATCATAGTTGAAACTAGCTGTCCTGTTGATGAGGATGCACTGAAACAAATAAAATAATCATTATCAAATCTGAAGTGGGTACCTCTGGCTCCAGCAGATATACATAATCACTTTCACTGTAATATTTTGTTGAGCTTTAAAGTCAATATTTCAATATAAATATCGTAGTTGCCCACAAAATATTTTAGTATTTCTACCCTAGAGAGTATATATGTTCTGTGATTTCTACTGCGTGGGGCGGGGAAACTACTACTCCAAACTATCTAAAGGCAAGCTATATATTTTTATGAACCATAAAAATATGTGTCATGTTTGAGAGTAAAAGTTCTTAGAAGGCTGTATCTACCTCACAGAACACTTATACTCTCTGACGAGAATCTACCTACGTCTACATTAAATATCTATCGAGTAGAGGAATTTCTAGTGAAAGTGAAATATTGGGTCCAGTGAATAGCGTGAGGTTTCCCATCCTCGGTCAGAGAATAATCAGTAATGTGTTCTGTGTCCTCAATAAATTACTTTATCTTATTATTGGCACATTGCACTCGAAGTCGAGTGATAATCGGAGAAAAAGTTCTAAGTTCTATTAATTTATAACATTAGGTATATATTTCAATGTGATGGAAAACTAGAAAGCAATATCTATCCATATACCTAATTAAATAATAAATTCGATTTTATTAATTTTATATTGCACGAATGTGAAGGAAGCACGAAAAGTGTGAAAGGATAGGAAAGTCTGGCGAGCTGTTCTCTCTGCCTACCCCGCAAGGGATACGGCGTGGGAGGATAGAATATAATAAATAAGATTTTATACTGTCTCCCCTCTCTTACAATCCACAACAAGCAACCTCAAAGATATTTGGGTTTTTTATAAACCCAGATACCTATATTAAATATTTAAATGAAAACATACTCTTATTTTAGCGTTCGCACACTGGAACCTTTACGACTACATCGAAATATATTTTTTACTAACTATCAAACTAAAATATTGATGTATGTATGTTTAAAACATAATTCGCTGACTCTGATAAATGATTTGTACCATGACCACCTACATGATATTAATGATCTTACATATCAGGTTTCTATTATACCTATACCATGAATTTAAAGAAGTGGGAAAGTGTTTTGTAAGAACTTTCTAATTGTGTGAAGGGCACAGACGATGACTTGGGCCAATATTACGTAGGTACCTACTACCAACACCTATAACACTTCACGATCAAGGTTATCTACTAACATTGCACATATCACGATCAACCTGTTCATTGTCAATCTGTTAAATTACCTAATACACACGTTCATTAATTAGGTATAATATCATTAGATAATAAAATATGATTACCTCTACCACATACCTATACCATTTAATTAATTATCGTATAATAGGTGCAATTTGTTATACATAATAAGTAGGTATAGACATGCATATATGGACAGGCTCGACGCGGTTGCAGATAAGAATATTTATTTATTACTAGCTAAGGTACCCGTGCTTCGCATCGGCAAATTTGGATGGTGAGATCGACAGTATATTAAGTATGATCTGTTCATAAATTTCCAGATGGTTCTATAAAGTCCGTTTCATTTCCACGACTTTCCAGAAGGTCCTACGTAATCTTCCGATTACTCGGATTCCCCCTTTTATTGGCATCTCATACTATGACTTGACCGATTCAAAATTTGAAAAAAGATCTGTCTTCTACCCGAGAAGATTTTTCATGAGACACCGAACACGGCGGTATGCGGTGTCTGGATCCTCTCGATCACCCGGTATCTTCCGATGACTTGAGATGGACAAAATATGACTGCTCCAGGCGTTCCATAGTTATGGTGGAACAAACATACCCACATACATAACATTCATTCTTATTATACGTAAGATTGTAGGTACATTATATTTGATATAATGAATCACATAATTACCGCATCATTTTTTCATCATATCATGAATTTTTAATATGCATATATTATTGTGGAAACCCATTAAATCACAGTCGTTTCCTTAAAAAGATTTGCCTGCGGCGTTATTTACTGGTTTTTATTCCATTTGGCAATATCAAAATTTTAGTTGTCCCCCCTAGCTTCGAAGCTGGCAACGTCCATGGTTGTTACTTATTGTCTCTGGCATAGCTGAGCTCGAACCCCCCCCCCGAAATGAATTCCTGGCTACGCTCCTGTTTTAGTATACCTACCAGAAATCAACTTTACCTAAAGTTCCTCACTTACAACATTGATTGACATTAAAATCTGGTTTTTCTAGACTTTGATTTCGTTTCGTCGATTTTCAGGTTGGGCTTACCTTTTTGAAAATTTGAGCAGTGCCGTGTTTTGTTCGTGAGTTAAGCAAGTATGGTAATACTTAACGGTAATACGTAATAATACTGGTAAAATACTAATTACTTAGCAATCGGATATATATTATTGAAGTAGGTACCTACCACGGTCTAATGCAATAAAGTGATTAAGTAAGTACCTATTGTGTAATGCAGTATTTATAATTTGATGATATAATTATCAAGGTAGGGTTTCTTGTGAAATATACAAATCTGTTCTCAATTAGGAAACCGAAATACCTCTGAGGTCAACAGTTTTAGTCTTTGCAACTTTTCCTAGGGACCCCCCCCCCAGTCGATGAAAAAATTTTTGAATGAAAAAAAAATAGAGCTCTAAAACAAAAAAGAGCATTGAAAAAATTTTTCGTCGGCGGGATGGGACGGGGGCGGCGAAAATATCAGAGCCTACTCCCGTGAAAAGTATAAATCTGGCTCTGGTGTCGAATTCATCATTTTTATGAATCTGCAATCTGTCTGTATATGATTGGATAAAACAGTCTATATTGATCTACGTGTATGTAAAATGTACTCATGTGTGATGCAGATGAGGAGGTTCCCAATTTACTAATTTTATCAGCCCGGTTTCTTAAAACAGAGAGGTTCTGTATTTTATAATCTCGTAAATGAAAGGTAGATATACTTTATTTTCATGCAATGTAGGCATCTCTTTTATTTTCGTAACTTTCGCCATCAAAATACATAATATGTATTTACTTCATTTTATCGAAAAAAAGTTGGCAACTGAGATGCGTGCATGTGCAATGCATAGATAGGTTAGAAGTTATATTATATAGATTGGTTTGTGAGAATCGCTGGTCCAAGCCGCAGATTGCCTCAGGGCTATTCCGTCGCCTCATCGTCTGCTATCTGCTCTGCTATACAAATACACCACAATGTAGAGCAGAGCAGCCTAGACCGGAATTAAACGACATCCATCACTCTCCAGTCTCCAGTCTCTACTCTATAGTCTTCTCGTATATACACTTTATTCGTTTCACTGGAAAAAATGTAGTATTTGTTCAGACTTTCGTGTATAAATGCTATCTGTAAATTGAAATATACGAATATATAAGAATAAACACGATATCTCTCTGTAGCTCTTTCGTAATTAGCGTACTATCTTTTATATCGTACGTATCTTTTTGCTATGTGAAGGCTAGTGAAGATCGAGGAGGTATAATTTTGATCGCTTTGTTTTCTCTGCGAACTTAGAAAATTATGATCTTTGTTTTGGAGCAATGATAAAACAAATAAAATATACCTAGATGCAGTGATCACCTGATAATATACACCCTGACTATTGCACTCCCTGTCAATAAAATACACAAACTAAAATCTGCACAAAGGTCCATGGAAAGACGAATGTCAGGCGTGTTTCTGAAAGTCAAAATAAGAAATGAGGGAATAAGGCGCAGAACAATAGTCGTAGACATCATGGACCGTGTTGCTAAACGAAAATGTCAATGGGCGGGTCATGTTGCTAGACAGGGGACAGAGCGATGGGCACCCAGATTTCATAGATGGAGACTAGGGAGACCGTGGGGTAAGAAAGAGGAGTAGGTCGACCACGGACAAGATGGGCCGACGGTATTATCCCAGTTGCGGTTAGAAGATGAATTGTAAAGCTCAGGATACAGAGAAATGGAAACAATTAGAACAGGCCTATATTCAGCAGTGGAGAGATGGCTGAATGAAGATGCAGTATTGGAGATGAGTATTCAGAAACAAATATGATACCTTCTCCCTTCTCATCTATAGACTATACCTACCTATATAAACATCTATAAATGCTTGACATGAAAATAGTAAGTTGCAGTAATAAAGAAAATATTTCCGCCTACATACTTTTTCGCTAAAAAGTTTCAAGAAGCTTACTGAGGAAAATGAATAACTAGATTCTCAGTGCGTCTGTAGTCTGTACAAAATAATTGAATACTTACTGTAATAAATCTGACCACGATAGATAATGACCTAACAATAGACAGGTTGCAGGTTGCTTCGTGAGTTTTTAATATATAATTTCGTATATGATAATACGACATACGAAATATAATTACAGTCATACAGGTAATAATGTACCTAGTGTTGAATTGGGCATGACAAAAAACTACAGCATCCGTTGTATAGCAGTTATTCAACGTAAGTAATCATTATAATATAATATTATACAAGTATGTATAGGTAGGCAGTATTTCACTTTTCTCACGAGGTTATTATTCTATATTTAAAATATGAATTATGTACCATGACCCTGTTTGTATTGCCATTCAATAAATCATTCAGCTAAAGAGACAATATAAAAATCTTTATAGGATGATTTCAAGCAACAGTAGGTATATAAGAAATTTGCTAGGAAACTATGATGTTTTCGAATATCGCTCGAACAGATTTCGAAGATGGAAAAAATTCACAACCTTATAATTGGTTGGTGATATTTTCCTTTTTTTTTTAAATATGATGGGGGTTGTAGGATATTGATATACTCGTAGTTCCCTTAAAGGAAATATTTTGAACGAAAATCACTTTCACATCTATTTCTGACACAATGGTCCACAAACAGTGGCTCTCACGATAGAGTTTTTTGATGTTTATTTTTAGGAGGACTGTTTTATTTATTTATTCTCAATACAGCAAATTAAAACATAATAAGTTTGTTCATAAGATACACATCTTATGATATTCTGCATCTACTAACTAAAATAATAACATTCTTATTTCATAATAAAATAAGTTTTAAATGCACTGTCAATAAAAAAATATGCTTCTCTCAGACTTTGTCCACTATATACAGGAATTAACATGATTTTATTTTTATCATCTGTATATTGCATTATATAATAAATTATATTTCATATTTATTATTTAATGACCCACATCTTCTAAAGCAGTGAATCGTCACACTTTTTTGGTCAAGGGCCACATAGGGCAATGTGAGGTATCACTCGGGCCGCACACTCATGAATGAATGAATGAAAAAAACGCACCAAAGAATAGCGCCGCAGATGATTTTTTTTTAATGTAAAAAGGGTATAGAAATCTAGTCGTCTTTCTGTAGTAGGTATACAAGGTAATACATACAGTTATATTGTAAGAGGCCAGGGACCGTTTACACGGCGCCTACATAGAAAAAGTTTATTTTTCGTGAAATAAGAAACACACTAAGGTATCTACTTTTAAATATAAAGAATGTGTACCTATGGTGTACCTCACACAAGAATTGGTGGAATTAGCGCCGCAGCCAATTTTCTTATGAAAAAAAAAGGATTCTAATGGATTTTCATATAATGATTTTAGAAAAAAAATGGTATGATGAGAAAACGTGTCGTGATAATATTTTTTTTGTGAGGCTTTGCCCGCACTTTGACGTCCATGGCTCTAAAATGTCAACTTGATATTATTTTCGCAAGTCGATGCAAGCTTTTTGGGTCATTTGTTTGAGCGTTCAATCATTCGTAGTAGGAAACTAGTTTTGTTTTCATAATACTCAGTCAATATAATAAGCAAGTCTCATAATATCTATACAGAGATCTAGATGAAGAGAAGTGTAGGTACCTATATATGGTTGGCGCGCCGGTCTGCTAAACGGGAGGTGCTGGATTCGAATCTCGATGCTGACAATGTATTCTGCACTTCACTCTACAGTGTTTTAGCCTAGCATAAAGTGTATAGAAAATCGTATCAATGAATCAATCAATTGGTTTAATGTCAATCAAAGCATTGAATTATTCGCAAACATCTTATACTACTGATATGAATGAGATTTAAATGTAGATGACTAAATTATTAAATAACATATTAAGGCTCACCACTGACTTAGGTACCGACTGACTAAATTAACGTGTTTTTTATGTACCATCATCTATCAACGGGCGCCTTAAATATCTTAATATGGCAAAATTCACTCTTAATATTCAAAGTGTTCATTAAGGGTTTGGTACCAAGAATGACGTCACAGTCATTTCCCACGGCATTGAGGTTCAAAATCGCGTGAACAATTGCATGATAAAAGTTAATTTTGCGTATATCAAAAAACGTTTACGGTTATTCCCTAGATTTTAATGCATATTATCAGTACAAAAAAAAATTACTCCGCGACTTTCTGGAAACGAGTTTCCGTCTTTCGGAAAAAAAACAGAGGTGTTTTTCAATATTTTTTTTTTGAGAAATCTATACAAGATATAAAAAATCTTTTACGGTTATTCGCTAGGTAAAGGTTCAATGCATCTACCCTATTTTGTTACAACGCATATTTAGTAACGGTTGTCGAAATATAAGGTCTCCCGGCCGTTTTTAGAAATTTTTGAAATGTCGGTATGCATACTCTTAAGTTGTTATAAATAATTATTCCATTGCATAATATGGTACGTAATTACGTATGTATATTGTATACTGATATGGGTGCTTCCAATTTCACCAAATAGTCAATTATGATAATGATGCTTGAAGCATTGGATGATTGTCGGAAAATTTTTAAAATAAACAAACTCTTAATAATTTGATAAAGAGTTTAGGCTTCGCCCATTTGACCATCCATGCAATATAATTCATTTATAGATTTATATTCGAGTAGATCAATAAATTTTTGAAAAATTGCGTGGTGAATTTACAAAGATTTTCTATTTGACGTAACTTAGGTATAGATATTTGATTGCCAAATTGTGTCGATTAATTAATTATCGGTTATCGCTGATTCCCAATAAAGTGATGTACCTATCAGTATGTACAAGATTAATTTCACTTTATACCAAACTGTACGAATACTCGTATATACGTAGGTAGTTGATATTATCAATATTATTATATTGAACAGTGAACACCTACATTCCAAAATCGGGTCGTTGTTGTCACATTGAATGCTAACACAAACATGAGTAGGTACCTATATTTATTGTACCTAATATGTACCTACACGTCTTGCGATTTATGTGAAAGTGTAATGTACCTACCTGTAATATACGAAGGCACTCTCTATAAATACTGTATTAACATTGTATACCTACTATATAAATCCAATTCTTAATTAGATATTGTCTGATGCTATTTGATTTGGCATTGTGGAGAAAGCAGTGTTGTACCTATACTATACGTACATATTATGTACTATGCATTATCTTTGATTTGATTGCTAAATCAAATGCAGTAACTAAAGTAGGTAAAATACTCTAATTCTTATTTATCTATTAGTCTATTAGTAAAATCTCAATGAAAGTTCCTCATATTACAACCTTAAATCTATATTATTATCTTCTGTATAGCGAATATTTAAGCGTGATACGGGAGCATAAACAATATGAAAAGAAAAATGATTAACCGTAATGGACCTTGTGCAAATACGTTATTCTTTGTAGGATTTGACATGAGTACCTTGAAATTCCAGAAATCACATCCAGTTTGTACCTGATATAAAAAAATCCTATTGCGAATGGACTTTAAAATGTCTAGAAAAATAATTTTAGAATAATTTTTCAAATATACATTTGAATATACGTGGGAAAAACTATCTATATGTTTTCATAGAATCCTGAAAATGAAATGCACCGCATCTTAATTTTTTCTATTAATTAACTACCTAGTCTTATACCAACGTATTTTTTGCTATATTACAAATAAGTAGTCTATAAATTTCATGATATACTTACAAAGAAAATTGTCCAACATATTAAAGACGGAATATATTTACGGAAAATTGACATTTTCCGCTGATTCCCCATTGTCATATTACGGGAAATTGCACTGCCATTCAATTAGTTTTTTTTTCGTTCGACACTTAACTTCAACAATATTATAAATTGAACACAATCACAAACAAAATAAACAAATGTACAAAGCTTCGTGTGTTTATATTATTGCACAACTTTTGTAAAATACAACACCATAAAATTTAAATTAAACTTAAATTATGTTTGTATTCAAAATCTCGTGCGTGTTTATCGAGCTTTTTACAATTCACTACGGACAAGGTTTGACGTCTCGACGCGTTGATGTCTTTAATGAATATGGTTTGTAGTTACCGAGTAGAGTATAAACTATACAGATGTAGGAAGACAGGTATTGTGTTTAATTGTTGTACGTATAGGTGAGTGGTGAGTACTAATGTCAGGTGTGGTACAGAGTGACAGCAATGACTGACCATTTCTACTTCTACTTGTTAGAGTGACCAAATTAATGATGGACATAATACGTATAGATTGGTTTTAGATCATGCAATCTGGTTCAACCCTTGTGCTTTCACTGTGTCATTCTGTCATTGCGTACTCAACTCACTTATAGGTACCTATCTTTATACGATGACGACAATAGAACACAATGTTTGGCATATCGGTACAAGAATGCAGATAATATTAAAATTAAATAACGATTAGTACGTTCTTTGAAAATGTATCTACATATACAAACTATTAAATAAACCTTGGGTGCTCTTATTTTTGTTGAAATTTAAGTTGGAAATTTATGCATTATATTTATTAAGTTTAGGTAATGAGAAGTGAACAATTTTACATTATTTAATGGATTGTGTGCATTATACTTTATTGTAATTATAAATACTAACTACTTTAATTTATTTACTCGATAAAACCTACCTTAAAGATGTACCTAATACGCCATATTAGAGTGGAACTTACTAGTACTTACGACTCTTGCGAGTAGCATTTTTCTGATGCTGTATGTTCAAGAACCATATGTGTTGTTTCTAATTGATGTGAATGATATGATATGATATATTCTTTTCTTTCATTACAATCGATTCAGATATCATCTTTACATTATTCATTCAATGGATAGCTATTGGCGTGAGACCAAAGTTGGGTTATTCTTTCAAAGATTGTGGAAAACAATAGGTAGATTGTTATAGTAGTCTCCCATAGTATTCAATTGCACTAGAAGATGATCCATCACATTTGACATGGACCCGACGAGGCGAGAGAGATATTATAAGGGACCAGCCAAGAAATTGGGTCCCGCGGTTACCGTAAGAAGAAGTGTATCGCTCAGTAGGTCAACACTACTTCGGAGGACGACTCTATACCTCTCACTTACACATTCATTACACATTCATTGAAAAGAAAGAGACGAACGTCGATTTATAATAATCGGTTGTGAGTTTATGCATAAGACATACCGTTATCTGTGGTAAGCAATATGTTGAATGAAGTATCGTGTATTTGGCCTGGTCTACATTGCTCTATCTCCTCTGTGGAATATGAAGACGTCGAGTAGAAAGAAAAATACTGATATGGTTCAATTGGTATTTGTTAGTAAATAGTAGATAATAATAATATGAAAATACTGTATGGTGCTTGGCTTGTAGCGGCTGCTGCGACTGCGAGAAAGTTTTGGAGACAGTTTGATGGCTATATTATATTAGCGAGCAAGATGCATCTGGTGAGCATGCATAGATTAATAATATAATATTATTACGTACCTACGTACACGTGTAATATACCATAATATCTGGCAGCAGTAGCTGTATACGACTGTGCAACACTATTACATATGTACTTACTTACTTGTCTTGGATTGGACGTACCGTACATAAGTAATACAATTCACACTTACATATATCTACTTGGGAAAGTACCTTTATATGTATTATTATGTTTTATAATCATTGATGATGCACTCTTTGATGAAATATTAACGAGAAGGGTGAAAAGTTTAGTATTTTTTACTGTCGCGAATATAAATTAATCGATTGAAGTGTTATGTATAGGTATCCTATACATGTTGTAGTAATTTTAATATTTCTGTAATATAATTTATAATGTGTTTAATTGAAATAATTGCTTGTACTTTTTAATTAGTTGTAACGCACTCATATGTGCGTAATGAGAAAAATGTAGTTTATTCTTTTATGTCGGAATCTAAGGTTGATTTCATGTTATGTTTGCTCTGGAAGGTTTAGTATGTGCAGTGCAGTGCGTATGGCAAGTAGGTTAATAGCGTGCATTTTTAAAACAAGTTTAAGGAGACAAGAGTCTGATGCAGTTTTTCTCTCACACAACTGTTAGCCTACTGCCTACTGCCTACTTCTACATACAAATACAACTTATCTTCTACTCATTACATTCATTAAGTATCTTTCTACTTCACGCATATAGTGCAAATATTGCAATGTATTTCTTTGTGGTATACTTCTCAATGTACCCGTTGTATTGGTACTGGTAGGTACTTGTAATTTTATATTCTTAAGATTGTTTATTTATTTATTTTTTAAGTGAAAAAATCATATAGTACATATAGTACAGATTGTAAAGCATTATTCAATAGGGCGAACTTATCGCAGAACTGCGATTTCTTCCAGTTAACCCTAATTCTTCCATTTATGAAGATTGTTTATGTTTTCTCCATCAATTAAGTTGCATACTGATAAATTTTATTATCGTACTTATATCGTACACACTTCATTATTCCAATTAATGCTTATATAGGCACTGCATAGATTCGAAATTAACCTGTAGGTACAATTAAAGCAGCAAATTGTTCACTTTATTGTTTGTTTTTGTTGATCAAATGGTTCAAGTTGATTTCAGATAGAATTAGTCCGAAGCCAAATTGTTTTCAGCTATTCTCGTTTTGTTACAAATTTGTGGTTCTCAGCCTATTTCAGTCTCCTTCAGCCCGTAGCCATCCACTCCTGGACGTAGGCCTCCTTCATCTATTTCCATGCCAAAAGTTCTTGGACCACTTGCATCCATGTTGTTCCGCCATGCTCAGCGGCGTAACCAGCATCGGTGCCTCCCGGGCGGGCTCTAGGGCAGAGCAACTAAAATTTTAATACAATTGTGAAAAAAAAAATTATACCACCTAGTTGTGGCATATAAAAGTGTTTAAGTAGCGCCTCAAGCGATTTCACATAAAATAGGATATAAAATTTTCCTCCACTTTCTTTCCCGGATGTCTTCAGGGACCTGCCTCTGGTGCGTGGTCCGCCCTAAATGGACATTGCTTATGACGCATTGCTTAGTAAGCGGTACTTTCTATCAAATCGCGATAAAAAAAAATCAATGAATTATCTGGCGAAGATTATGAACATAATGAACAGCAATAGACTTTTGTACACGGCAGCCAAGGAATTAGCGTCTGGGCGACGGCAACCTGGAAGGCTCCCTAAGCGGTGGAAAGACAGCCTGGCCTTATCCCAAGAGACTGAGTAATCTGAGAAGAACAGATTTACAGATCTATAAAAGGACAAGGAGAAGAATTTTCTGGCGACGAATTTTCCATAAATAGATAAATTTTCTTTATATTTTGATAAAACAAGGCTTTTCATCAGACATCATATCACTGAATAGGGAGATGTACTGTAAGTGTTGGTTATTTATGTTTTGTTTATGAAGTATAATATACTAGCTGAGTTACCCGTGATCGCAACGGCAAATTTGATAAAATAACCCGGCATACTTTATAGGCTTGAGCTGAACAAAATGTGACTTAAGATCTGAATTTCTTTTCGAACGCCCTTTCATACGATACCACACACGACCCCAGACAACCCTTGAATCTTCTCATCATCATGGCATCTCCTAGAAAAACCTTTTTAAATTTTTGCAGCATTCCATCGTAAAATGCGGAAGTTTTTTTATTTTTTATTATCTGGGTTAGCATACACAAACTCAAATACATTCCTATACACTTTGCACTAGGCTAAAAAAGCCTGTATCGCAAAGTGTGGAATACATCGCCAGCGCCGGGGTTTGAACCTGGCACCTCCCGTTTGAGAGACTGCCGCCTCAACCATAACTGCGCCAACCATGTACTCAAACAGTTATGCGAACACTTACAAAAATCAGACTTTATTTTATAGTTATAGATAATATATTATACATATCTGTTACGTACTTTCCAATCTGACTAAGGAAGGCTCTGTAGTGTGTAGTGTGTATTATAGTACCTACGTCCTACACACCATACATCAGATCACATGTGTAAGTAAGTAGGTGTATATAATACTTATTATTATAATGAGTTCTCTTCTCTTTACTTTATAAACAGTTTACTTTCACTACGGCCTACTTTACAATCCTCATCTTTCTTGTTACTTTGAATAAATAAACATTGAGAATATTAAACACCCGAGCACCAGTGGCACCAGTGAGTAACATCACAACTCACGATTCTATACACTCTTTTAATTCAATGTGCACTAACTTCGTTTTTACCATAGACCTTGTAGATAATTTTATCCACAGATAGTCCTGAGAACTTTTTTTTAATAATCTCATATAAAAATCTGTCCGTTCAAGACTGGCCTGGACCAATCACATCGACCAAATGCTTAAGGGGGGACGCATTTTGAGTAAGAGAAGGCGCAGATTCGGTACGACAAATTGTATGAATGTGACGGAAGCTAGGACTGTGTGTAAGGATTGGGAGGTCTGGCTTTCTGTACTTTCTGCCTACCCCGCAAGGGACACTGGGTATGCGGATAGACAGATAGATAGAAAGTACATATTATTTAAAGTCATCTTTCACAAAAAGTTATTTGTATCATACCTACCTACTTTAGTCATAACGAACCAAAGAATATTTGATTAAGTACTTCAATAATCAAAGTAACGAACCCTTGTTCGATAATTTAAAAACAGCTGCTTAAATTATAATGCACAACAACAGTATTGTTAGCATTATTAACATGTATAGAAATAATATTTTAATACGAAATGTTCAGTAATTTGTACCTTTGTATTTTGCCCTACTAATAATTGTGTACTTACTTAAATAAATTTACAGTTGCAACATAGTTCACGGACGACCTTCATGTTCGTGCACAGTGTTACTTGTTATATTCCACCCACGAAGTTATAATAATTATATGATCTATAGCAAAAAGCATTTTACAAATGAGTATACTTATTAATTGATAGATTTGTCCAAAACATGTGTTTTCCAAACGCTAGGAATCTATTTATAATAGTTTGTTTGTAGAAGTCTCCAAAAGCTAGAAATCCGCGCATAATGCGTGGTGTTTATCACAGTCAGACAAACTCAGTTAAAAAAATTTTTTGGTGGGTCAATGAAATTATTGTAGTACACTTTGAACAAACTTTTTAATTAAGTACGAATAAATAAAATATCCAATCCTGTAAAAAATGATACAAACTTAATATCAATCACACAAAAAACATCACACAAACGTAACACGAAATAAAATTAGTGTTGTGCAACAGAAATGTTTAATTTTGTCTTTACATTGACATTGGGAGTTCTAGTGCGTGTAAGTTTTGTAGCATTACATCCATATCACCGAGATTCAGTTTAGCCTGCTTAGCAATCTTTCCTTCGGGAAGATCCTCGGGTTCGTGTTGTAGAAGATGAATTGATTTTATGAGAATTTCTCTAGATTCCATCAGATGTTCTATTAAAATAGCTGGCCCTTCACCAGTTCTAGCAGCCCTTCTTCTTCCTGCTTCAGCAATAGCGGCGTGAAGTTCAAAAAGGACACCGCCTCTACCCCTGGTTTCGGCTGTGCCAAAAATATCATATTCATTAAAATGTTATCGTTATCTATGTAATAAAATTGCTCTTTTTCTAATTAAATATTTAGTACCTGGTACAAGTTTTTCAAGAAACTCTGCCAGCTTCCTGCATGTATCAATCTTCAGTTCCAAGCGTTCATCAGTCACAGAAGGTAAACCTCCTTCTTCTTCTTGTCCAATCAATTGACCCATTGCCAAGGTAACATCAATCATGTAATAGTGATTGTGGTTGAGATATTTGCCGTAATGCTTTAAAAATCTGAAATAGAAAGAAACATAATAATTTAACTTTCGTTTCATGGAAAAGTACCCATGTTGTTATAAGGTTCAAGTTTTTACCTCAAACAGGATTCACAATTGCCTTTCTCCATAGCATTAAGGTCTCTGCCAATATGTTCCATTAATTTCATTACACTATGCTCACTCATTGTAAAGGCACATTTATCACAGCTCCACTCTGTTGTCCATTGATTATTTTCTTTATTACTATGAGTTGTTGTCTGACCGTCAGCACTTGGTATTTTGTTATCTTCCAATGATAGTTTTTTAGTATCTTCGTTTATAGTATTAACGTGATGGTTTTGAGACGTGCTGATACTAGTGTGAGATTCATTATGGCCATTCATTTTCTCGCCATTTTGAATCTTTTCTGAATGTCCGTTCTGTGAAGTGGTTTCAATATTTTGAGATTTACCGTTCATTTCGGGTTTGACTGGCAAGTTGTTACTATCTTCACTGGGAATAAAATATTTGGGCAGAACGACTCCTTGGCAGTGCCTAAAATAAAATAAAAAAATATTATAAGGGCATTATGAATACTGATATGTTTTTTTTTCTTAATGTTCATAGAAATTGTGTTATAAGAAAAGGAACTCACTCTCTTTGACATCTGAGTGCACTGAACATAGTTCCCATTTCAGTGACATCCAAACATCTCTCACATGTACATTCAAAGAATTTGGTTTCTTCAAGATGATGCCTCCTGTTCATAGTTCCCCATAGTGGATCAGTGTAGCAGATGGAAATATTGTCTCCAGCATTTATGTTCACAGCTGCCACTATTAAAATCTGGAAAATAAATAACAGGTTACGTAATATATAACTTAGAATCAGTTTGGAATTGAACACTAATAATAACGACTGATGCTAATTGTTTGCCCTTCAGAGAGAGGCGTAATGTAAATGATCATAATCTCTAGTGTGCTCATAAATTTCTCATTTAAAAAAGTTTAATTTCATTAAAAAGCTAATGCAGTTATTAGTCATAAAATTTAAGTGGAAATCTGTAATGGTTTACTTTCTAAAAAATACATACTTGTGTAAATATCGCCGCAATGAACATTCAACCGGGACGTTTAATCTGTAGATTATAATATTAACACTAAAATTTGACTTAAGACTTGAATAGAAAAGTAGACGCTGCAGGTGAAAATGCAGGTTAGTGAATTTCAAAGTAAATCTCTTCACTCATATTGAAGTATACTTACTTCTCCACGGCTTGTGAAGCTCTTGTTACAGTTTGCTCTGCAGTTGTGTTCCACCATGGACGTTGTGTCGTATATAGCTACAAAGGGAGAGTCAGTCAACGGAACTTCGTGACCATTGACCTACAAAATAACAAAAATATTAGTTATCATTACTTATCTGTTTTAATAATTTATAAAATAGGAGAAATCAGATCTCAGTTATTATGTTATTATTATGTTCTGTAAGCAAGATAGTAGCCATATGCCATGCATCTATGATGTGATCCTCATAGGTTTCACTGCTTATTACTTATTAGGGCGTCATTGAAAAAGAAAACATCAACAAAATTGATATCAATGTTGATAATGCGCATTTGTATTTACTTCTACATATTAGGTAACCTGCACAATACAGGTTTCTGTGTTTTCCGGGCTCTAGGGCCGTGGTCGGGTTTAAACAATAAAACCTATTCGACCACGACCCTATACAGCCTGGAAAACACAGAAACCTGTATACACCGACCGTGAATGTCTATGAGTCTATTACCTGCACAATGCCACAGATCTTCATAATGTCTTCATCTGTGAATTCATTATCCAATTTAAAGAATCTCATGATGAATTCTGCAACTTGAAGTCTATCATTCTGCCATTTTTCAGTTCCCTTTCTGTGGTTACAGTGAGATTCTAAAGCCATTAGTTTTTCCCAAATTTCTGGATGACGTTTCTTCTGATAAAGGCACCTCAAGACAGTGAGGCATTGATAGTTTGGATGAGGCAAACCAAATGTGTTTATATGAACCTGCAAACAAAACGAACGTAATTTTGTATCGTGATGCGAGTTATTCAGATTGACGAGCCCAGTTTCGATTGCACAAAAGCTGTTATTTTTAAGATAGGTGATATTCGTTGGTAACAGAGTAAAGAATGAATATACTTATGTTTTCAGGGCTGTGTAAATACCCATAAAATTATTCATACCTTACTTCCTCTGGCAACTGTCAGTTCACATTCTGGTTTATGGTTTGGTGAGTTCTGGCACGTTTCACTGCAAACTGGCCAACCACACTTCTCACAAGGATGTGAATCATTCTCTGTGATTGTCTTCATGCATCCCAAACAGACTGGTGGAGTTTCCTGGATCAAAATAAGAGACTAGGTAATTGTTTTCACATTTGTGTCAAAAGACGTTCATGATAGTATTCACGTACGAATTTGTTTTCCACCGTATTGACGTATTTTGAAAATGGTTTATTTACCGTTTACGACATTATTACGTATCTTTTCCTTTTTTTAATACCTATCAACTGTACATTTTTTACATCACGTATATAATATATAAGTTGCATCGCAAATAATATTAAATTTACATTATTGGTTTGTTTATTTAAGAAAGTCGTTGGGTAATATATAAATATCTACCTGAGCAGGTCCAACGATGAGTGGTTTCTCTTTGAACACTATGTGGCCATCTTTAATATCTTTGGATGCAACCAAGTAACGACCCAATTTCTTATCTTCTTTTATCTGTAATCAACATACAAATGCATCAAATTCTCATAATTTAAACACTATCTCTTTAACTTAATTCTCACCGATCTCTTTATTGTTGTCTCTAATTTTAATTGCCCAATTATTTCAACTTCTCGTAGAATATTGTAGGCATGAAAATGTTTATTCTTAATTATTTTTATAACCGACCGGCTTGTAGTAATGCGTCGACAGTTAAGTAGGTACTTCCACTTTTAGTCCGAGAGCCCGCTGCTTAATTTATGACGTATCTGTTTTTTTATCGAAATGTGGTATAAACGATAGCTTACCAATAGGGTATTACATCGCACTAGGGTTGCCTATCAAAATCTTGCCGCAACCCCCCCTGCCCCCCCCGAAAAGGTCCCTCTTCACGGTTTTTCGCATTTTATAGGAATATGGTAAGAGATAGGAGAAAGTAGTCAATGACAAAAATAATCCTTGCTAAATTCTCTACAAAAAATGTTAAGTCAATTTTTTCATAGGACTAGTAGTTTACCCGTAATGGCCGGTCAAAAAACAGGATATTTTTTGAAAAAATAAAAAAAAAAGTTTGATTTTTTTTCTTTCACATTCTTCCACCCATTACTACTAACATTTTATGGGAAAACAATTTTGGCCTGCGGCGCTATATCACTGGTTATTTTATGAAAAACTAAATTTTAAGAATTTTCGTCACTGAGTTTTATTGTAATAACTCCGAAATTATTAGATGTATGAACATAAGTTATAGCTCGTTTTGTAGCTAAGACTATGGTAATTAATTCGTTCTGTGACTATTTTCCTGTAGCTCTTGTCAATGTTCAACCAATTTAATTTAAATACATTTTTTTTGTATTTTTAATGAATTTCGGTTTTGGGCCGGCCATTGCGGGTAAACTGCTAGTTCTACGAAAAAATTGACTTAACATTTTTTGTAGAGAATTTAGCAAGGATTATTTTTGTCATTGACTACTTTCTTCTATCTCTTACCATATTCTTTTAAAATGAGAAAAACCGCGAAGAGGGACCTTTTCGGGGGGGGCAGGGGGGGTTGCGGCAAGATTTTGATAGGCAACCCTAGTGCGATGTAATACCCTATTGGTAAGCTATAATTTATACCACATTTCGATCAAAAAACAGATACGTCATAAATTAAGCAGCGGGCTCTTGGACTATTTAATAACAACAAATATTGCATTCATTTCGCATAGGTACATAAGATCTTTGTAATTTTCAATAACAATTATCACTTACGACAACAGGTTTGCACATAGATTTATGAATTTTCCAGTGATCCTTTTGATGTTCCTTGGAGCAGTAGAAGACGTTGTGACATTTGGAGCATTTCAATGATGCCCTTTTTTCACAGATTGGACATGGTCCCTCCATGATCGTTCCTGAATATAAAGAAAGTATGAAATTAATATGAATATTCTTTTTAATGGTTATTTTAGGTAAATTATATTTTTGAGAAATTACAAATACTCGTAATAACCTAGACACTTATTCATTATTAGTTCGTCTTATACAAGGTATCTTTGTCTGTCCTCTATATGTTGTTGTGCGCAATTCGTCAAAGTTTCTGGCAAATGAGTGTATTTCACATACTTTTTCACGGATTCGCCAATCTTTGTATGAGGCGTGGCAACTTGCTCATCTGAGCATAGCTAATATAGTAGTATCTAACTGTATAAAGATCGAACTTTCAAGCTTTACGAGAAACTCATTTATAATATAAACAATACTTAAATCTATCTATATGTATCTATATGATGTATACTATTTATGTAACTAATGCTATCTACATCAAATAGTTATTTATATTTTGAGTGAATAAGAGTTTTCCTGGCAAATGATAATATCAACACATTTTAAGATAACAAACAATACTGCTGTGTACAACACATTAAAATTATCAACAGATCAAAAAAGTACCTAACTATGTACCTGGGTGGTGGGTAGGTACATTATAGGATATAAGAATAAGTAGTAGTAGGTACAATTATATCGTCTTATTTTTATAATTAAGTATTAATATTGAAGGCTTTAGAAATCGTCCACGTCCACAAGATGACTTCAAAAATGAAAGTTCATTGACATATTTCATATTATAAGACATATGTATAATGAATATAAAACAAATATAGATAGATTGGAAATATTTACATATATTTTAATATCATATACGAGTATACTATAATATTATGCCTACTGAGAAATGAAATGGAAAGTGTGTAGATATTTGAGATCTGTTAATGTTATTATTGAAATGAATGGTGTTCAAAATACTTCTACAAAATTGGAATGCATTTTTAATTAGCTACGCACTTTCCCTTTAAAAGTTTAAATACACAACATTTCAACAGTTTTCGTAAAACATCGCCAGGCTTTCAAATTTTCATCTCTTAATCGTAATCTGTAATTCCAATCATGCAAAAATATCGTAAAAGTAATTATTAGAAAGTCAGATGATAATTCAAGATTAATCCACTTCTTAACTCTGGTGATTATTAAGATTAACTGCAAAAAGATTTGGTTGACTGATTTTAACTTCATCGTCGAGAAGGAACATTATCAAAAACAATGCTTATAAATCAATCACATAATATATTGATTTTGTATCTAAATTTTCGAGTTTTACACTGTATGGATGCATTGGTAACTGCGACAGAACACCCAAACAACCTTGTACGTATAAAAAAGCTTCACAATTCACCTATTATCCGGCAAGTTAATTAGATGTTTTTCACTTGTAGTACTGTTGATTATATCGCGTTACGGAACTAAATGTTTCAGCTTCAGACTAAGCGTGAGATCTATACTCTGTCTGTAGTACGATGGGAACTAAAAATAAAGTTGTATACAATAATAATAATAATAATGTGTATTTGTTCGTCATCAAGAATCAGTAGCACGTGGCGTCCATGTAGAAAAAATACTTTTCACTCAGTGCACATAAGCACGTAGAGACGAGCATATAGTAAAAGTTATTTATATTCGGAAGCATGTAGACTGCAATCCAGATTCTAGATCTAGAATTATCACGTATGTTCTAATATTTATTACTTTAAAGTTTGCCCCGGTTTTTTGTCCTTGAAAGTTGTTGTTTTGTTGGCAATCTGATAGCGGTATTATATAATTAATTTATTTGTAGATATTGCAGTACATTGCAATTTACCCGTCTTTTTCTTTATATAAGACGTATTTTGTGAATAATAAATATAAATAATAATAGATAAACGATTCGCAAACCTAAATGGAACTGGGCTGGACATGTAGTCAGAGGATGACCGGTGGACCAAAAGAACCTTGGAGTGGCGATCGAGAACCGGAAGCAGAAACCCAGGGAGACCACAATCAAGATGGTTCGATGACATAAGAAGGGTGGCCGGACACCAGTGGCAAAAGGTAGCTGCTGACAGGGATCGGTGGAAGTCGGGAAGGGAGGCCTACGTTCAATACTGGACTGCGGAAGGCCGATGATGATGAATGAAATAGAATATTTTCGTATAATTGTCAACGCCGAGATACGAATCTCTGTCGTTGTTATCCAACCGAGTAAGTGCAATAATTTCCTTTATCTACTGTCGAATGAGGTTGAGAAAACATCTTTATAAGTATGTAGATGGTAAGATATTGGTTATCCACCAATGATGTCTACGTGAGAATCGAGAGAAAACAAAAAGGATGATGTTATTGAAGTTCCAATAACATCACTGTATCATATAAGTATTATAGGAATCTAGATGTTTCCATAGTATTAAAAGGGCATCGACCTGAATCTATTCGGGGAATAGGATTTTACTTTCACTTTCCCATGTCCATTGCCCAACCAGCACTCATTTTTTTTTTTTTTTTTTTTTTTTTTTAAATGAATCTGGGTTTATCGAAATAAACCCAAATACATCTTTGCACACTCCACAGAAAGCTTAAAAGCTTGTGTTGTGAAGTGGAGTAGGTCGGGGATTGAACCCGCGCCCACTGGATTAACAGTCGAGCGCGTTACCAACCAGGCTACCGACCACCTCATGATGCGTAGGTATAGATTGTTATTAATCACTAAAGGTACTCCTAATATTCTATACGGATATAACAACACGAATGTCTGCCTAAGTGAATATTCATTAATTTATTATTATGCAACTTGTTTTCTTCTATTCATCGATTCGTTCTTAGAAATTTCATTCATTGAAATACAGTGACGTTGACTTTGACCAAAATTCTCGAACTCGTTGACATACTGTAATTGTGTAGAGATAATAGGTAGGCGTACCTATATACAAATTTGTGTAATTATAGTTTAACATGAATGTAGGCAAGAAATCGAATTACGAATAATGTGTTCTTTAGAAGAAAACCTTTCCTTCTTAAGCTTTTTCCTTTTATCACTTATTTATTTATTAAGAATCACTACTGAATGTACTAGAGTTCCTGTTTTCTGAGTTATACGAGTATAAGAAAGATCTTTCAAGTTCCCTTTGATAGTTTGATGTTTTGTTTGTTTACTAACAACTATGAAATGTTTATTACAATGTCTGTGTGTTTGCGTTTAAATAGTGTAGAATTAACTTCTTTATTTACGGCTAATAGTGGGTAATATTCTATCTAGTTATAGTTTTTTTACACTTACTGATAATTACTGGTAGGTAAATGAAGTAAATCGAAAGAAAACAGAGGTAATTGTAAGTATTTATAATTATCACGCAATTTATGATAATTATATGTACTTAATATGAATAAGAAAATACGCGTAGTAATTCATAGTACTTTGTCAATACCTAAGTATGTTATAAGAAATCAACAGTTGTAAGAGATCGTTGCTGGGTAAGCAACGCCATCTCCGGAGAAAATCTGAAGACTATAATGAAAGCTCTTTTCTATTTCGATCTGTTTGGTACAAATAGCTAAAAGCTCAATATCACACACGAGGTAGATTGTTATTTATGTTTCTTCTCAATGAAGATATTTAATAGTATTATTCATTTCACGTAAGATGTCTCTAAGCTCAAAGCTGTCTAAGTATGTAGGTACATGTGAAACTATGGAATCGTATTCAATCAATCATTCAAAATAGCTTCAATAATTTCATTTTACCATAGTTTTCTGACTCGCTAATTTACTACTTAATTTTTCATGTCTGTATTGCCTTCTTCTTCTTTTTCATCTCCCTATTCCCATATTTATTTGGAGTCGGCTCTCCTTGTTCGTCTTCTCCAGGCTCCTCTCTCCTCTCACATCATCTAACTGGGCATCCCTCATCACCTTCCTCTAATTATGAAAAACGGTAAAGGTTAACTAGTCGTCAATGGCGTAGTGCCACTGCAGAGGGAAATAAAAAGGCGATTCATGAAAATAAAATTTATTTAATTATTTAGATTATTTAGAAAAATTATTTAGAAAATTATTTAGAAAATAAATAAACATTTTATAAAATGCAATTTTCTTTTGCGGTCATGTCTTTTATAGATTGTGACTGTCTTTTCTCTTTCATACACCATTTGTATACAATCACAAGTAACATTTTTCATGCGTGTGAGGATTTAGGAAAAACATTATTATGTAGATAGGCCTCGAAAAGGTTGTTCAGCCCAGGAAAAAAGCTCAATAGTTTAGAATGTCTTTCTTAATATAAGAAACAGTCTATAATATGAACAAATTAAGTAGACGATATGAAAGTGGTGATTTGTTTTCCATTATTTTATATAATTTTTCCAAGAATTCTCTCCCAGTCCTTGATTTGCTTCAGCGCTTCTTTCGCTGCTGTCGCCATGATGCCTTCTGAAGAATCTTTGGGATCCATTCCTAATATTATTGCTGATTCATTTAAACACTTCGCCACCTGGAAATAGTATTGATACTAGTTATATATTAATTAGTTCTTGTAGTTTTTTTAAAACAAATTATTACTAAGAAATATAATGAAATCGGTGTTATTTAAGGCTCGCGACCCAACTATGATGGACGGAAAATCTAGATTTTTATGCATATTTACAATACAAAGAAAACAATGATCCGCGACTTTCAGTCTTTCGGAAAAAAATCAATGGTGTTTATCAAATCTTTTTAAGATATCTATACAAGATAAAAAAATATATTTTACGGTCATTCCCTAGATAAAGGTTGGATGTATCTACTTTATTTTTTCCAAAACATATTTAGTAAGGTTATCTAGATCTAAGGTTTCCCGTTTTAGAAATTTTTGAAATGTCAATACCTATGCGTTCTCTTAAACATCGTGATTATCTTAATAGAGCCAACGTTACTGAACTAGTATTTTGTTTGATGCATTTCACTTTAGTTACCTACCACACTTTTACCAAATTAACTGCTTTCAATTTCAGAAGGTATGTAGTGATATTAGCGTATTCCTATAATTAAATAATTGCATGTGATTGTCTAGTATTAAACGAAAACAAATTATCTTAAGAATAACCTACCTCAATTAGTCTCGTTCTGAGCTCAGACTTGGTAATCGCCTTTTTTTCATAGTCTCTTGTAGTAAGCACCATAATTGGAGCATGTAATTCATACAGCGTTGTTCCTTAAAATTAAAAAAAAAATGGACGTTAATTAATGCGTTATAAATAGTTTTTTTTTTTAGGTAAGGTGTCTATTACAGTGGGTAATTTAATAATACGGATAATCATGTTATTAGACTAACAGACAGGGATCATATATTGGTAGGGCAAACATCTTGTAGACGTCAAATCCGAAATTTCGCTGCAGAAAGCGCAGAACAAAGAGGCGGAATTATCCCAAGTTCTGGCCGCTAAAAATATGTAGTAATATAATTTAGGGAAGTGTTTGGCAAGTTTGCAACCATCTCACTTGTTTGCTTTTATTATTATGACAACATCCGTCTTACAATCACTCATCTTTCTAATCACTACTACTAGTCCAAGAGCCCGCTGCTTAAATTATGACGTATCTGTTTTTTGATCGAAATGTGGTTTAAATGATTGCTTGCACAATTCATAGGGTCATACACCCGCCCCGCCACGAAAAGGTCCCTTTTCACGGTTTTTCGCATTTTTTAGGAATATGGTAAGAGATAAGAGAAAATAGTCCGTTACAGAAATAATCCTTTCAAAAAAAGAAATGAATGCAAAATAACGAGATCATCCAGTAGTTGTGAGATGACCGAAGAAGTTAAAGATTTCGATCATTTACTATAACACTTCTCCAATATAGGCAGTTGATACAGAATAATTGATAAGGATATTTGAGTAAAGCGTGTAATACCTCTTAATCTTGAATATCCGGGTTCTAGGATGTCGAAAATTTTCAGTATGTCTCGGCATATATCCCGTTTCTGTTGCAATTGTTTGGGAGACATCTTGTGGATGAGATGCGAATCTACCTGTAATATTACGGTAAAGTTAAGACATCTTTAGTATGTGTGTGTAATCGTCGTATTTGTATTCAGGAGTGCGTACTTGCCTTCCCATAAAGTTGACTAAGAGAGAGTTTAGTCGAGAGGAATAAGTAATGGTTGGGATGAAGTACATTCTTATATTTCTCCAAGAATTCTTCATAGCCTTCTACATCATTTACGTCTATGGAATCATATTCGTCATTTATTCTGAAATAAAATACATTTCTCAGTGATTAAACCTGAGGCTTTAGAACAATTTTCCGGATATTCCTGGACGAATGCAAAAATACACAAATATAACTAATTAGGTATGTAAAACCTTACTTTGAAACTATGCTTCCGATCATTTTGGATGACATTGTGAAGTCAGGACACTTATCACATTTCCAAGGAGTGGATTCATCAAGAGGAGCTAGGGGCAACATTACACCGACATCTTTTAAAATATCTCCTTCAAGGTCTGAAGGATCATCTGTCAATTCCTTTATTTGTACTTGTCCTCTTTTCTTAGAATTGAATATTTTGTTTGTGTTTGTGCATCGAGGACACAACATTGCTCCTGCAAATGTTCCAAGTTCTCGAGGGTCGCTACATCTTTGACATACACAAGCGAAGAATTTTGTTTCCATTAGATGTTCTCTTCTTTTCTGTGTACTCTGTAAATAGTCAGCGAAATGCGATGTTAAAAACTGCCAAAATATTTTTTCCGATTACAAATTTCAAGAAATATTCATACAAACCTGTAGAGTATATGCGTAGCTCAAGGTGATTGTTTCACCCTTTTTGATACTCCTGGCAGCTCTCACGGACAAACGATGTTTGTCATCGTCCGTATGCGTTGTATTAGGTGTACAGTCGTGGGCCAACAAACAAGCTTTTGGATAAAGTGCTCGAAGACTTGCGCCAAGGGGACCAACCTCAAAGGCATTTACCTAGAATGGACACGATTTTTAAATTGGTACTAAGACATAACGTTGAGGTTGTCGATCTACCGTGCTTGGTGGAAGCTCATTTTTAAGAAGAAAAAAAATAAGAGTATAGATTGGGGTACATACGAGTATATACGCCTGATGAAGAGAAGGTGGTTAGCATAGATTGTTAGTCGATAGCCTATAGAAAATATTTAGAAGTGCAGAGCTTTACTTGAAAATAGTATATTTTAATCTTACTTCTAATATTCCACAAATTGTGTGTATTTCTTCTTCAGTGTATTCTGACATGTTCCATTTTTTTCTTATCCTATCTACAACATGAAGCTGATTGTAATTCCATAAAACTCCCTTCTTCTTTCTAAGTTCATTATGCGCCACCATAGTATTTATTGCATCCCATGTGTCAGGTTCCTCTGATTTTGTCAACAAACACCTACAAACATGGAGTAATTCAAATATTACATACAAAATGATTTATCGATGGTACATCTGAAACCATGGAGATTTCTTAACAGAATATCAAAATAGGCAAAGTTGGCAGCGAATGGTATTTGTTTTAGTCGGTTAATTATCTTCGGGGAAAAAATACTGAAAATAAAGGGACAAATCTTATGATTTTATTTACCTCAGAGGAACAATAGCTAAATACATATTTTTGAGATCTTCCATATCATCGAGACCCTCTATACAATGTGTAGCGAGTGTGGTACATTCTAAGTTGGTGTGACCTATTGAAGAGTATAAGCCGTGACATTGAGGAGAGCATATTGGCCACCTGCAACCTGGACATCTGGAAATATTAAAAAGTTTATGATACTTGGATAACATTATTGGATATTTCTAACACAAGTATTTAAATTCAGACTACGGACATCCATTAACGTTATTAACATTACGAGTATTTTATAAAATACAGACAAGTGATTATACCTCTTCAAATTGCTCAAATCTACGTGATGATAACAACCTATGCAAATAATTTCACAACCAGACCATGGACCCACTACCAAAGGATTTGCTTTGACTATCAAGTCTCCAGGTTCCAAATCTCGCGATGCTACGAGATACCTGAAAAAAAAAAGCTTTTATGCAGGTACTATAATCAAGTATACCTACATCATAAAATATACATGCGTCGATTAAAAAAAGACAATTAAAAAAAAAACACGAGTCTTTTTGTATGCTAAATCGTCGACTGTCGAGGAACGGGGGGAGGGGCATGCGCCCCGGGCCCCTGCTGTTGAATGCGCTACTGAATGTAGTGATATTCTATACGTTTAATTAAATAAGTTTTTCAAGACTGACTCAACATGAAAACATAATTAAAAAGACATTACGTGTGTGTAAGATAAATAAACATCAATAATTCCAGAGGCCTACAGTAAAGTTATTTTAAAAACTCATAATGAACTAGAAGCAATAGGTACTTACTTACTTACTTAATAATATTTTCATATACACAAGATGGCAAGCTTGACATTTGACAAGAAGCGAATGTTTATGGGTTAATCTGAACATTAAAAATATTTTATTACAAAATAACACTATTCAATAATTTACACTATAAAATGTAAATAAAATACAAAGAATGATGTATATTGGGATTTTGCTTTAGTTTACGACTTGTTATAGACGAATTTAATAATACCTATAAATAATAAACTACATGCCTGCCAGGCGCGAGGATACCTAAGAACACGATTCCCATCGAGTTACCTTTTGGATATAATAGTACGAATACGAATAATTGTCTATTTTGATAAAGGTAATGCATTAAAAATGTTGACACTAGCTTCCATTCTATAGAAATCCACTCTTGCCCACTGGGACTACATATACGTCCTACATTTACATACACTATACTTGTAAGACGATAAATGCACAGTAATATAAGAACAGATACGTTTTAACATTTTTTTTTCTCTCTCATTAAATTGATGAAGTTTGAATATTTTTATCTTTTAGGCCTACACCACTAATTGTAAACTCATTGAGATAGACTGCTTGTAAAATATTGAAGTGTGTGCAACTTACCGTCCCATTACATCGGAAATTTTGATTTCATATGCCAAATTATCATCTTTATCTTGACAACATTTTTTTTCTTTCTTGATGACATCACTTTCGTCACACCGACGTTCCACATTTTCTTTTCCCGCCTTTTCACCGCCTCCATGATGATTATTTGAAGAATTATTATTTCTATGCTTGCCTCGTTTTTTCTGAAAAAAGTCGACGATTCTCAATAAAGCTCCACTCCACATTTCACTAAGCAATGTAATGTCAGCCTATTAAGAACTGTCACAATTTAAAAACATTCTGTATTTAAAAAAAAGAACTTTATCCAGTTAGAACACATGCGGCAAATACATAGTTAACTTGTAACTGGATAAATATTGAATTATTTTTTTAAAGTTTTAGTACATATAGGCATGCATAAATTATACGCGACCAACTTTTTAGATGTGAAATAAAAGACTGGTGAAGTGTCACAATATTGGATCATTATTGGCCGAGAAAATGATAAGAAAACAACATGATGCGACCATTATTATACTGAGGTGCGAAAGTCGTCTATTTTTTAACACGATGACCAACAATGTGGCATATAATTATATCTATATATACCTTGTTAAAGAATGATGACGTTGTACCTAATTGTTGGACATTATGTGGCAACCCACGACAAATAATACGTAGCTTTTTGGCATTGGTCTACATTGCGTATTACGAAGCGTTAGTGCAACGAAGGGTTAAGACGGATGGGATAGTTGACATTATTAAATTTATTGTAATTAAATTCTTTATTACAATTACAGTAATTTTTAATGTGACAATTTTAAACTGTTTGTAACTATCGCGTCAATAATTTATGGCGACGATTGAGCGGTACACGGGTATTTTTGGGGCGTTAGCTCATAAAAAATAAACTAAATTTGAATTCTCTCACTGTTGGTACGAGTACATAATATTATAGTCAATACAACATTATGCGGCCGCTTCACGCTCGGCATCCCTCCACGAGTTTTGTGTGAATGAGTAAAAGGACGTACGGACGAGGTGATTGTCTTGAACTGTATACGTAAACGACGGTTAACGCCTTTTTACTCATTCGCGCGGGACTCGTGGAAGGTCGGACAGCATGTGGATGAGGCATTAGATTCTGAGAATATTAATTCAATATATTTTTCACAAGATTGGCTAAAACCAAAGTAACTGAATATGTACCTGTATCGTGTAAATTAATAAAATGTGATTATGATTAAGGCTATAAAGTGTTTCTGTTTAGTGGTTTTTGTAGATCCAGAAAAGTTAGGTATGAGTTTTACTTCGTATACCTGTTTGCTTAATGATTCTGACTTGAAATATATAGCTCGCGACCCAACTATATGACATCACGGTCATTTCCCGCGGCATTAAGGGTCAAAATCTCATGAATAATTACGTCATAAATAATTCCTCCGCGACTTTCGGGAAACGAGTAGCTATCTTTGGAAAAAAGATCAGAGGTGTTTCTCACAATTTTTTTTTGAGAAATCTTTACAAGATATAAAAAAATATTTTATGGTCATTCCCTAGATAAAAGTTAAATGTACCTCCTCTATTTTTTCCAAAGCAAAGTAGCAAAGCAAGGGTAGTAAGGTTGCCGAAATCACAAAAGTTTCCCGTTTTCAGAATTTTTTAAAATGTCAATATCACTACTCTTAAATTTGAGCTTTATGTTTTACCAGGCTTAGAAATGTATTGATAAAAACATAAGACTAGGTACCTAATTTAATTATATCATTGACAAAGGCAAACAATTTAGCAATTTAAAGTTTTCACATTTTTATTCAACGTAATATTTTATTTATTGGCAACGTATCAATTTCAGACCGTGTTTGTATTACTAAACTTGTAGCTAATGTATCCAGAGGCGGTTCGTGGCACTAAAATGAAAAATACAGAATGTCTGAAAAACGTATTCCATCATTTTGGTTTGTAGTTTTCAATAGTTCCGTGTAAAGAGTCACAAACAATTTAAATATCATCTAAATCATGCCTAAATTTTGTACATTCCATGGTCCATAATATTGGATAGAAAATATAACGGTTTGCACACAATTAGTATAGACTCGAGTGTAACATACGCAATTGAAAACTATGTTCTATAAAGCCCCTGGTTCTAGCCACTCAGATGAGAACCAGGGGCTAAATGTATAAATGTGTAAAACCTAATTATCTAATTACTGTCGAAGCTGTGACCGATCACAACATGTTAAAATAAGTAAGTACCTAATGAATTTTTCTTTAAAAACGAGATTTTATGATTTCAAATCCTAGAACTGTATTTCGCGGTCTGCCATATGATACCAAAAACGCCCTTCCGAGGTGCTTATATTTAGTAGTCAGAAAGTGGTTGTAAAATCGATTGCAAGATTTTGTCACAGACAAAAAATACCACAGTAAAGTCCATCATACAATTAAAATGCAAACGGTTTTTTGCTGCAAGGTTTGCAATGTACACGATAGTCAATCAAATTCAAGTTATCTATAGGGCTATACTATTCCTACAGCTCGGTGTCTGCTTCGCCGTCAATAAGGCACATTTGACGCTGAAGTAGTTTTCGGGACATAATGAATATAAAAAAAAAAACAATAATTTCTTCGTCATTGGGTGCTTGGCAACGGAGTGTTCGACACAGAGCCGCCTCTGGCTGCTGTCATATATACCAAAACTTACAAGTAGGTAGTGATATACAACTGAGTTTACAAACATTAAATATATTGTAGTTAGTAACAGACAAATTAATGATATCATTATTAATGGACCATTTTTATTTTAGTTTTATTAACTCCAGTTGATGTAATGTTTGAATAAATAAACAATTGTATAAATTGTTTAATAAACATTGTTATTAACGAATCATACTAATCTGCCCATGTTTAAAGCCCCAACTACCAGGGATTTCAGACCTGACATTTTGAATCCTGGGCTGGGAACAAACATAGCACTTTTTCGTAGTCCGATGCTACTCTTGAACTAGTCAGATACTAAAGACTCTATTTGATCGTAGAGAAATTATCTGTATATGAATTTACACGTTAATAAATGTTATGAATAAAAGAAAATATAAGTATTTCCTTAGGTACCAGGCAAGAAGACGGTAAGGGATACAATATAATATTTTAACAATTTTGGTCTAACAAAGTGCAATAAAAATATTGGTTCAAATTTATTCTTCAGAAGTCATCTTAAAATATCGAATATTCATTACATATATTTTTTAAGATTTTACATCTCGTGATGCAAAAACCTTCACTAAAATATAATAATATAATTTTTAATTTAAGAAAACAATGTGTTTCAAATTATCGACAATAAAAATAATCGTCAAAATATACCACATTGCAAAGTGTAGTGGCACTGTGCCAAAACATGTGAATTCAATATAATATTATTTTATAGGGACACAGACATTGTTTTGTTTATAAAGGCAGAGCTCAAACAACAAACTATATAGTGTATTGTTTTCTTTTTATTTATTTATTATAGCCATGACACAAACTAATTTGCAAGGTTTAATTTAAATCGTGCGTTAATAAAAAAAAGACAAGAAAACAAAATAATCGGTTTGATAATTCAACATTAGTGGGATCAAATTATAATGAATCTATTTCCAAGAACAGATTAGCTAATGAATTGATTGTATCGTTTTTATTTTCGAACTAAAAACATATCGGATTTTTAATGATGAAAATTAGAATATAGAAAAGTGTAGATATGAGATTTCCTCTACGAAGCTATGATTTCCTCAACATTATTAAATGTTTGTAGAAGTGAAGAAAAAATGAGTTTCTCTAATAAGTAATTTAGTAAAATGAAGAGCAATTACGAATATGAATTATGAAATACTCTACAATAAGACTGTCATGACCTTTAAATAATATTTTGGTACGATGCATCACTAACATAACTATAAATCTATATGAGACACTTCATAGAGGATGTTATTATTTATAGTAATTATTACATTGCGACAAATTTACTTGGCCAAAGATTTTGTACTATGATAATAATAACATTTACCTTTAATATGCATAGGAGGATGAATATATTTCGATGTTTAGAATATTTCTTGGAAACGTTCGGTTAGATAGTTCGTACGATATTATCAATGATTTCAATACTGTAGCGTCATGTGAATTCAGTGAGTATTTTAGTAAAGTTAGTAATTAATAATCGTTGTAATAAAATATTACAACACTTGCACTGACTTACATGATAATAGTAGTTAATATTATTATGTATAACCAACTGGATGTAATTTAACGTATTGTTGAAAATGTGCAATCGTAAAACGTGCAACTTATTGCTGATGCACTTGTTCCAACGAAGCTATAAAATTTCGCGCCGATACCCTCTCTCACTTTATTTTATGACCATGCATTTCTGATGGTACTTAAGCTCTCAGTCTCAAGTACCTAGTAAGTACAGTTGTTGAAGAATTGTTTCGATTATACCTACCTCAATAAACCTATAATGTTATACTCTAATATTATCTATAGAAGTGCATCTGTATAATATTATACGAGATCAGAAACTCAAGTATGATTATTTTCAAACATCTGTGTATGTTTCATGTTAAACTCTTTCCATTAAAACTATACTTGATTATTATTATTATGATATCACAAATCTTTAACACTCAATTCGAGTTTATACTATAAATGAATTAGTTACCGGCATAAGCGCGAGTTGCAAAATTCATAAATAATATTAGTGCGTGATTGATACGAGTACATTACTATATGCTTATTTTATAAATGTATTGTTTATAGGGGCGGGTATCATAATATTATATGGGTTTATCGAACGACTTCATACATCTCAATAAAAATAGCACTTTACGATCCATTAAAATATTGTTATATTTAGACTTCTTCCACAATGCTCATGTCTGTAATACAAACTGTTGTTCCGAATAACACTAGCTGGATGTGGTTCACAGTAATTTAAGGAATGATGGAATCGACCAGATGCATGTGTGTATTCATCCTCACAATCGATTCGTACCACCCTAATTATCATAATTAGAAACATTGTTGCTTGAAATATTTTAAGTAAGAAACTAAAATTATGAAAACGTCCAATTTGAAATCGTGTTAGGAAATGCGATTATTTTTGTCGACATTATCAAACAAGTAATTAGTCAGAGCGCCACCATTCCAATTAAAAAACAAATATTGTATAGGTAGGTACCAACATTGTACCTAAAGCTCTTTAGTGATCGAATGAAAATATTTATAAATTGTTCATATGTATAATAATATGATTTATGAAATTCATTTAGTGATATGATAACTGAAGTCTACCACATGTTAACACGCCATGTTTCCGACACAATGAATTATTATTATATAAATAATTATAATGATAGGCGGCTCCCATCGAACAATTTTATTTTTGTACCTACTTCCTAATAGTAATAATATCTTCAATCGTGCCATTATTTTTTATTGAACATCCCATATAGTTTTGATAATGGATTAACGTTCAATGATTTATAATCGATGCTTCAATCTTCAATTCGATTTATTAAAGTTGAAAGTATTAATATAGTTATATACCTAACAAGTCGGGTATAGCTATTTTACATATTGGTACACACTCTATTTTTACTTAATTCAGTAGTCTTACATAATATATCTACACATTTGTTTTCGGAGTAGCCCGGTGTAAACCTAATAGATGAAAAAAAATATCGATTTACATAGGTATAAACATGTAGGTATACCTAAATTTTACCAAAAACGATAAATAAAACTAATAAACGAAACACACAAAAAATTGGAATGGAAAATCTAAAATAAAGATTACGATAATTGAACAAGAGATATCTTCCGGTCAACCTGGAAAATTTATGATTTAATATATTATAGAGGTTGCATATAGTCAGGCGTAAGTGAAAGCTCTTTTTATCGCTACACGCGTATTTTTCTTCTTATAGTAGCTATGAGTACATCAACATACACGAGATGACAAAAACATGACTACTATAACACTGTGCGCGGGTCTTTGCTGATTTTTGGTGATAATAATTAATAAAAAGAGTTCGTTTGCGTATAATTATACAATACTACATACATACTCACCAAAATATTAGGTATGTTTAGAATCTATCGACTGACTTTTAATGAATTAAATACCGCATTGAGAATTTGTCTATCGGTCGTCTGTCTGTCATTAATTAAATGTTACCATCAGCGTAGAGTTTAATTGTTATTGCATGCGTAGATTGATATGTTAAATCGTGTTGAAGGGAGAAGATTTTTATTCGATTTGATATTAATGGCTGTTGGCACGTTCCAGATATGTCCCACATACTACTTTGAAATAGATTGACGGATCAGTTTGACAATGTTGATTGCTTCTGTGGCTTAACTCTAGACACAATTGTGGCTTGTCTTACTACTATCTTTAATATGGCAAGAGGAACATACTTACATATCATTATGCTCATTCTAGAGTAAAACAAATTCTTTCTCTCTGCTGCCTAATGCTTGAAAAAATACTATTTATTTCTTCTACACCGTGTCATTTATAAGGTAAATCACGGCATTAGCATAGTTACTGTTAGTTTTGAGTTCGATCATGTCGATTGATTTTCATTTCGACGTAATGTTGCGGATGCGGTTAGGGTATTGTGAAAAGCCTCTCCCCTAAATATCGCAAATATTAATTAAGAGTTGAAGGGTTTTTTGGAATATGTTTTCCATTTAGGTACCTACACCTAGAATACAATTATCAGTACACGTAGTAGGTAGGTACCTAATTCCTGTGACCCCCAGGAAGGCCACCGAAGCGATGGAGAGACAGCTGGAGTTTCGCATCTTAGGAGAACAGTCCTGTCAATACAGCCTCGCTGAGTCTAGATACAGTTTAAGAAGATCTAATCCTTTCTATAGATTACAAGCCATACAAATTAATAGACGTACGTATAATTATCACAACGCTGGTTGAATTGAATTTATTCGATGGAATGTTCATACAGTAAAAGTTCTACGAAACTGCAACGTGTCCCAACTTCTGACATTAGTAACATAAGTTATTGCAGAATGTGAACGCATTGCCCGTTGTTATATTATAATAATATTCTCATTGTTATGTATATCGAGACACAGTAGTTGGCTATGTCTCGTGGCAACCCACCAGATAATCTTTCACAATGTTAAATTAACACGGTTTTAAAAAATCTAGTCACAACAGTTTAATTACTAAATCTAATAATAAATAAATTTTCCCCAAATCACAGTAGCGAATGTTGTGCCAAAAAGACCATTTAATGTATTATTTTATTTTACTTTTGAAGACAATGTGCTTGTGAATATTGACAAGTTTCACAATTAATCAAAGCGTAACTGATCACGCTTTAAATGATGTAAGGAAAAAAATAGAATTCACGATTAGCTACTGTTACTTGATATATTCGCGATACAGTCTTATGTACTTTAATGTATTGCGGCAAAAAAGTTTTTATATAGTTTGCCGATCAATTTGTATACCTAGATGTTGCACGATCACGCCACACCCCTAAATAGTGAATACAGCTCTCGTTTGCGTCAAATTCATATCAATATTATATACACATAAGGAAAAATGAAAGACTAAATATTTAGTTTAAATCCACAAAAATAATACTTTAGATTACTCGACCAGTGTTCGAGGATTTGCACCCTCATCATCAGGCGATTGTTGTGTGATTGATATACTGAATCCAGGTGCCTCTGCAGTTACCACATAATATTTTATAGACGATTTCCTTACTTCCAGGAGCAAGCTCAGTGATTTCGTGTGTGAATTTGTAATGATAATGACTATAAAATAAGTGAACCTAGTACCTACACTATACAGCGAATAACAGTAATACGGAGTTCACGAAATAATATAAAATATATTAATACTTAGAAATGCACTACTCAATGGTAGTATTATAGAGTGAGGAAACTTATAATAAGATGTTTCTTGTACAATAAACAAGGAATTTGAGGAATATAAAATGACATCTGTTCGATAATAAAGTATTAGTAGACTCCAATACATAAAATAATATGAGTATATTATGTAAAGGCGACACGTGGCGGTGTAAAAGAAAAATAACATAAAACATATTATAATATGAATGAGATGAAAGATCAATCAGTTGAGAAAATAGTTCGATTGGTATACATTATACAGCAACCTATGGATAGATTAGGTATAGTCACTAGTCAGAGATATTCTGTAACCATGTGATTCTAATAATTAGGTGTTGATTATGACATTATATTGCCTGATATATCGGATAATATCATTTTATATTTACCTACTAGTTGTATTATAAATAATTCAATATAATGTTATAACTTCTTGACACATTAAACGTTCATAGACTTGCGCAATGAAAATAACTATCATGTATCTATATGTACCTACTAAGATCTATTTATATATCTGCGTTTAATAAAATATAAATAAATACTGTCATGTTTCGATTAAATCAAACAATTTTTCTTATTTATATATATGTAGTTCTCAAAATTACTGACAAATGATGGTGTTGGGTACATAGAAAAAAGGTTCACAAAAAGTGATATAAAATACGACATATTTACCCAATAGTTCTTTAGGCTTGCATATAAAAACATGAACAGGTACTTTTTTTGCACACTTCGAGGTATGTTAAAGCTTAATTGTGTTGTGAAGTGCCCAATACCCTAATTGTCAGCACTGAGATTCGAACTCGGCATCGCAAGATTGAAATCTTTGATTTAAAAAATTATTTGGGCTTCTGTATTCAGACCCAAACATTATCCTACACGTTTCAAATAGAATTAAGCTATAAAGCACTGAAATTCGAACGCAGCATCTTTAAGTCCGGGCTCTAACCAATCGTGTTAACTAATGTAGTTAAAAAGGAGAACATAAAATATCTATGTAACATAATTATATAGTATTATGTCGCTTTACTGAGTTAACTAGCTGAAAGATTTGAGCTTCGCGCGTCATCGTTGATTGAATCATCTAATACAGATTGATTAGTTGGGTATAGGTTAGTATAGTCATTGTTATTAGATTATAGACTATATATCTGTTATTAAAAACGATGAAAGATCCATTTGATGTTATTAAGCCCAGTGTAGAGTGATTGTTTCATTACTAACACTTTAGAAGATTGCACAAACTTTTATAGCGGCTATAAAAGTATTAAAACATCTCTCAATATGACACGTAGGTACATACATCGTGTATTAAAAGTTTTATTATAATGTTTTACAGCAAGCACACGCCAAATATAATTACAAATACCTTGTTCTTTTGATTGCGATGCATTTTTTATTGTTTCAATCGTTCCTTGGTGCTGAAAGATATTATAAGGTGAGAGCTTTTTACAAGTACGATCCCTAAAAATGATTGGGAATTCTGAAACAAAAATTTAAATTAATGAGTAAAAAATCTCTAAGAATTACCTACATTAAGGTCTTGTTTAAAAATATAATTGTTGATTGTTTTATTACGTTCTAATTCTTTGAGTGACTGATCCACTTGGCTCAATATAAACGTTTCAGATTTCAGGAGCATATCTACGCAAGGGTAAGAGACAATAGGTAGGTGCCTATATTTTACATATGCAGTAATTTGCTTCTCACCACAACGCGCAGTACCAACGAAAAGTAAAAAGTTTTTTTCGTAAGGGTTAGTTCAAGTAGGACTATACTGTACGGCAATCAGAAATATAAATAAATGTATAGCACCCTATCTATTCGGATATTGCAAGACAAACATACAACTTACTCTCTTTTAGTGCCTATATATCCTACCTAAGTATCTACCAAATTTATGACTGTAAAATGTCAGTAGGTAATATTTAATTATACTATCTACTACTCGTAGTTTAATTCGCTGAAATAATTACATTTGGAGCACTACATCAGCGCTTAAAAGCCAATTTGTCACTGCAGTATATGACTATGTCCTATTTTAAAATAAAATCAACATTAATGATAAAGTAATACCTAATCTAATTTAAATGATGCCAACTTATGTAATTAGGTAAGAAGCATAAATACATAACTAGTACTTCACTGAATTATATTTTAATACTATTATACATTAATATATCTGCAACTAAACTCGTATTCTCTCTAGGTTCATAAATCGCTCAAATTTAGATGAGATTCAAATACGTTGGACAACTAATACGAAACGCTAATTTCCACCGTAAGTTATTATGTCTTAATGAAATTGTTAGGTAGTCCCGTATTTTATTAGGCAATTAATAAAATTATTACATTCAATTAAAATATACAATAAAACATTGAGCCAAGTTCTAAAACGTTAGTGGTTAAAATAAAAATATACCGATCTAATGAAACGAATCTCGTACATAGCTGCACGTATTCTTTACAATACTTTAAAGTTTCCAGAGTTGTACCTAAAGGTTGTGAGTGCTTTGGGTATATCCTGATATGCAGAATTGGTGCACTGGTCAATATATCTATCTAACCTACAACATTCCTAGAGAAATGAACCGAGGAAAAAACGATGAAAAAACAAAGGAAGGTATTGTCTGCCGGCAACCTTCTTTCTTTTTTGAAAACGACTTTTCTGGGTTTATTTTACTATAATTATTTTGTTTGTGACTGATGCTTCGATGACTTAGGTAAAATATTTTATTTATTTATTGAAACTTCAAGTGAACAACAAATACATATAAATACAAAAAATGGACATAGTACAGATTATAAATCGTTGTTCACTAGGGCGAACTTATCGCAGAACTGCGATTTCTTCCAGTTAACCCCATCACATAAATTATCGTGAATGAACAGTGATGTACATATCTATTTAAACTACTCAAATGGCGGGAAAACTCTTAACAAACGCTGGCGCTGGTGCAGAGTGAAAATTCATTATTAATTTACAAAACATAATTAAATAAATTATCTGAAAAAGCGTGAATTATTAAAAGAAAAACGCGGATAAAAAATAAATAAAAACACCCACCTGTTATTGAGGAAACGAAATCTTAACTAAACAAGAACTACACAATTAAGAAATAAGTACACACGATGATATTTTTCACAAAAGTATGCTAAGTAAATACGCATATGTTCACAAGAATTATGTTTTTTTTTTTACTACCTATGTTTAATTATATTCTAAAACTTTATATTATTAGGCATTGTTTCTTGCAAAAAAATGTTTTACAAATACACTGAATCACTGGAAGGTCTGAATTATGTGGCTCTATGTTCAATAATGTTTTTATGAATTATTAGGCGAGCAGACATCGAGAGGAGATGCCGAAGGATCGGTGGTTAATATAATATTATTAATATGAAGAAAGTCTTCGATGATAATGTAGATCTGTGAATATATAAAGTTGTTGGCAGCGGGCATCATATCTGTGTGTGTTACTGGTACTACTAGCCTACATATAGAAACTACATACCCAATACCTACTAATGTTTATTAATGGAATTTCTTCAGCGGTATCGACAGTACAAGGTTCATAATAATGATTTATTTATTAAAAACGAAATATTTTTTAAAGAAAAATCAGAATATCTTAATAAATAATTTATATAGTATGTATATAGGTATCTTCAATTTAATTACATTCATTCCTAGGTTAATTTTGTTGGAGGTGCAAACTTTTTTGTTATAAGTAACGAAACGAAATGAGTACTGTAACAAAAAAAAATCTTGCGTAACTAAACAGTTTGATTTACACCAAATTTTGTACTCTGCAACAAAAATTTTGGTTGCTATTTACATTTTTTTTTCAGTGTTCTCATCTGCCATCTCATTCCTAAAGTACAAAGTCATAAAACCTCACAAAAAACACATTATTACTACATCGTTCTCTCATCATATCATAAATTTTCTAATGAAAATGAAAATTTATGCATCGGTAATAATTATTAACCGTATTGTTTTGTGCGTATTCTGTACCTACCTACAGTTTGTATTCAACTTGGGCCTGCGCCTGGATTTTACGTTTGATGCATGGATGTATAATACTTCTAGTAAACTGGATTCATCTCTTGGCCGACTATTGCGGTTCTAGGGGAAATGGCCAGTTAGGCAAAAGAAGCAAAATGGAGGATTTTCCATACTAAACGGGCTATAGGAAACTGCGGTTTTCACATGGATTTTTGGTTTTCACTGTTTATATTTTAACTGAAAATGAATTATAGACATCATATTGACATAATTATAGGACCAAGGGATGTAAATAGTCCGTTAATCAGGATTTATAAGCAATTTTTTTAACAGAGGAAACAGCGTACGATGGAAGTAAATTAAATAACTTTTATTTTATTGTCATTAATTACAACATAAATCAAACATTGCACAAAAATTCATAAATACATACACATTAGCTTTAAATAACAAAAAATATGAAAAAATAAATTCCTACATAATAAATGATATATTTAAAACGTCTTCACATCCGTGATATTCAATATCATAATTAGTGATAGGCAACTACTAAAAACACATTTTTTCACAATTTTTTTTTTCTTAAATTATGCAAAAGGTTTAATTCTTAAAGGGAAATCTGAAAAAAGAATAAGAAAAATAAATAAAAGTAATTTAATTTGCTTCCATCGTGTGCCGTTTCCTGTGTTATAAAATTGCTCATAAATTCTGATTAATGGACTATTTACATCCCTTGGTCCTTTAATTATGACAATATGATGTCTATAATTCATTTTCGGTTAAAATATAAACAGTGAAAATCAAAAATCCATGTGAAAACCGCAGTTTCCTATAGCCCGTTTAGTATGGAAAATCCTCCATTTTGCTTCTTTTGCCTAACTGGCCATTTTCCCCAGAATCATACAGAATGTATAGACAAACACCTATGTTCTCCATCCAGTTTACTAGAATAGTATTATAGATCCATGGTTTGATGCAACCACTATTGTATACATGCATGTTGCTTTGTAATTAATTAAATGTCATTTCGATCTTTATTTCATTAGGTCACCATTAGGAACTGTACCTAGGGTAGCCACCTCTCCGGGTTTGACCCGGAGTCTACGGGTTTGAGTGGTGTTCTCCGGGCTCCGGGTTAGCATAGTGTATCTCCGGGTCTGAAATTTTTGTCAGGACTAAAAAAAAAAAAAGAAAAGGAAAATACTCGGGGTCCCGGTCCCCCCCCATAGAAAAACTGGGTCAGCATAGTAAATCTCCGGAAAAAAGGAGAATACTCGGGGTCCCGGTCCCCCCCCCCCATAGAAAAACTGGGTCTCCGGGTCAGCATAGTAAATCTCCGGGTTTGGAATTATGGTGTGGACCAAAAAAGAAAAAGGTCAACTATGGTCACAAATTCGTTTTTTCAGAATCTCCGGGTCTACGCTCTTACAAAGGTGGCAACCCTAACTGTACCCGATTGCCTCCCCCCCTAGCTTCGGAGCATGTGATCCCTGAGACAAAGTCTGCTATATTTTCCTGTACGTGCACTTAAGGAGCAAATAGGGGGGTTTGAGGAGGTAGCGCGAGAAACTGCGATAGGAATTCGGTAACGAGGATTCAGGCTGTGGTAAGGTAAATTATAAGAATATGTAAGTAGAAGTTGGCTATTGGCCATGATTTGTCTATTTCTTTTTTTTTTTTCTTTCATAAAACAATCCTGGGAAATGTTATGTTAGGTAGTTTCTCATGGAGAATATTGTGAAATTACATGCACATATTTCATTCTAGGAATTGTCTCAGAACAAGTTAGCAGTTCTAGGTAAGAACTAACTCATAGAATAAGGTCAAGGGCAGACCAACTGTAGTTAAGACCGGAAAATAGTTTAATTTTATTTGGATCCTAGAGTTCCAATGTGGCTCCATCAACAACAGTCTTTAACATTTATTGTATCACAGTAATTTGCATCTCATATTTGGATTATAAAAAAAATGTGGTAGCCAAATATTTTGATATAAAAGAACATGCAATGCATATTATTATGTCTCTGGTTTCAGAACACATCCGACGCAGATCACAAAGCCTCTCTAACATCAGTTCACAACTCATTGAAGAACCTAATCCTTTTATAGAAGCAGCATCTCTTTAATTGTGTAGTCGAGTCACAGTGTGCTGGAGCGGTATTCGGAGCTAAGAATGCATCCGAATGTAACCAGTATTAAGTAGAAAACAAAAACATGTTCTGGTAAAGTAAGCAACAAAATAGTTTATTCAATACAATTCCATTATAAAAATATCATTTTAATATATCCATGTAATAATGGTTATCCTAATCCACTATATTATAATTGTACTTAATACTTCTAGTAGGCCCTAAGTACCCTGATTAACATTGGTTGGAGTTATGAATAAGGCTGATAGTCTCTTATTTCCATAATGTCATTCTTCAGTCTTAGTTTTAATATTTCTCTCCAAATAGCTTGTCGATGTTCAGCACTTGTGATTCCCAGCCTCATGAGTGAATTATCATTCATTCTGATTAACGCTCTACCTGTCACATCATGCTGAAACAAAAGTAGACAAGATTTTCTACAAACACATGCATATGTTGTCGTTAAGCTTTTGTAGCAAGCGTAGAATTACATAGATAAATAAATAAATTGTTTATTTTCCTTTTCATTATTTACAATATGTTGTTACAATGTGACACCCCACTAGCCCATATGGCCCGTCTCAGGGTGTCTAAAATTATAATTCATACACATATAAACAAACTAAATAGACAATAACAATCAACATACATATAGATGCACACTCATACTAGAGCAGACATGCAACAAACATAATATTCATTCACACTCTCACTCCGATGTATGGCCACATTAATGTATACATTTATTGTATTATAAGACAGCATACCTTTGCAAACACATGTCCATATAGATCGTTGTATTCAGTACAATGCCTTCTGAACCACTGCTCAACTTCATGTACTGCCCAAAAATACACCGCCTTAGGTCTAGTTGTAGTTTTTGACTGAAATTATGTATACAGGACATTGTTAGATTGAGACAGGATGAGTAAAAAGATATATTATGTGGGTGAAATAATAGAAGTGGGGAAACATAGGCGTATGAGGCTGACCTGGAACGATCGGGTCGACTATATCTTTTGACAGATGCGTTTTGAGTAAAAAGAACGGAAGCACGGAGTGTGTGTAAGGATAGCACAGTCTGGCTCTTGTCTCTCTCCCTACCCTGCAAAGGACACTGTGTGAGGGATAGGGAATACACACGTCATAAATCTAGATTCTATAAGGGCTGTGTTCACAATTATTAGATAGGAATATATTTTAAGGGCCTGAAAATAGAAACATGGAATAATGCAAATACTGATTGTCTTACCCTGGGCCTTATTGATATAGTGAATGTTGTGTCTTCAACCATTTTCTTCACGGCAGATTCTACTCTTTCGGGATAAAACGGGATAAATTTCGTTGTTGAAATTAATATTCGAATCCAACTGATACAACTCAAAGAATCACTTCAGAGAACAAAATCATAACAATCACATTTTAAACACAAAAGCTTACATTTTCTTGTGCGTTTCATCCACTGAGTTTGGCATTGGGGTTTTAGGCGCGAGTTTTCGGAGTTTACAAATTTAACCTCGATTAATTAGTAAATAATTTTAATACCTAATTACATGATTTGACACAAGAGATAAGAAAGAGAAAACACAATAAAATTTTGACATTGACAACTGTGAAATGGGTTTCCTAACATGCACTCCGTTTCGATGTTCGGGTTTGTTCGGCAATCGTATACATTAAGGTATACATCGTACAGCGCTGGTAAAGTACCGAAATAGATGTTCTGAATGAATCCTTCATTGCTATAAATGAAATTGCTATCTACTAAAGTTAATCAAATAAGTAAATCAATTTTTTTTTTGAATTCCACTCCTTACTAGCCATTTTTCCCCACTTAGTATCACTACCGTATTTCATCTGTTTCGGTTATTTCGGTACTTGGCCGACGCTGTACTATTGCCGAAATGTGCCGAACATACCCGAACATTGAAACGGAGTGCATGTTAGGAGACCCCTGTGAAATGACAAGAAATGAAATATGAAAATGAAATGAATACTTCTTAAAATTGGTACCTTTACCGACATCTATTGAATCTTCTGTGGTTCACTGAATAACTATCACATCATTGTAAGATAACAAGTATTTAATAGATGTCGGTAAAGATACATTTTTGTTTTTTAATTTATTTTTTTATTTATTAATATCGTAATTCTTGGTTTATAACTCATCTGTCTGATTGAATCATCATCTGTTGAATATAATTAAATATCTAACATGCTACAATTAAAGTGTACATTGAAATAATGAATACATGCACCATACACTAATATGGTTTGTTACTACAATAAATTTTGTTAAATAGTGTTATCGGTAGATGGCGATATGAGTTATTTATTTTGATTACCTTTGGCCACGTTGGAAGCGCTGCGAGTTGCATTTTTATTATTCGATTTGGTTTCCGATCGTGGTTTATTATATTTAATAAAAATATTTCCTCTTTTTGGGGAGTTTGTATTTAAGTGCAAGAATTATTAGGTAAGTAATTCAGTGTAAGCTGTATAAAATATGTTAACGTTATGTAGATAAGTCTTTTATGTTTGTATTCCATTTATCTGCTTTGAGAAATGTCAAAATTTTGATGATGGTTATGTGGATGATGTGTCAATCTTACAATAACAAATCTGTATATAAGTTTTTGACTATTTGTTTGCCGGTTCTTTCTTTTTAATGCGTATAAATTTATCCTGCACTTTATTCGAATGAGGGTACAGTTAAAATACATTATTTTATTTTAGTTTGATTTGAATGCCTGTGATGTCATCAATTTTATAACCCATCAAATGCCACTGAACTTTATCTTATTAGTAGAGTACATACACAATTAAAACGTCTCCCAGTTAATAATATACGTACACACAATCAAAATCTTTTAACTACCAAATTATAGTTTAATGTATTCATATATTACAAGGATCCCAAAGAAAAAATTGAATATTTTTATATCAAATAACCTAGTATGTATTAAACATTTCCAGTTCACTCAATCATTGATGTTATTTATATTATTCCACTAAATAATTTCTGTTGACAGGGAGAATTGATCTCTTGTATTTATAATAGGTATACAGATCTACATACTTTAGCAATCAGTTTCAGACTGTTGGTGTATGTTTACTATATAAAGTATACATAATATATATTATATTTGATTTGTTTAGATAACTAAATACCTTCAACATGAAGGTTAAGGAGTTGGAGAGTATGGTGAATGTGGCTTGGTCCCCTCAGAGCCACCACCCTGTAATGTTAGCCACTGGCTCAGCCGCCCAACACGTGGATGCATCATTCAGCACCTCTTCCTCTTTAGAAGTGTTTGCTTTGAACTTGGGGGATCCTGGTTATGAACTGGAACAATTAGTATCTATCCCAAATGATCACAAGTAAGTCTATATAAAATCATTCCCAGTCATTTTTAAGTACATCGCCTAGGAAATATTTTGGGGTATGACCAGAAGCAAAATTTAGACTTTAATTAAATTATTGCTAATATTTATTTGGAGGAATTTGTGAGACGGGCTCTCTTGGTGAACCTCAAGGTCTCGTAGATAATAAGTCTCGGCTCTTAGTATGGAGCTAATACTTCTGAAACATCTAAGGGTGGATGTGGGTCCACCTGTAGGCCCTACATAAAAACAAAATATGTATGTCGTCTACACCTGAAGTTTCTAGTTTTGCGCAATGCATATTAAAACATAATTCTTTTAATTACATTGAGATTCTATGTACAAATGTCAGCAGCTAAATATTCTTAGCTGTATGTTTTATTTTTAGGTTTCAAAAGTTGGTGTGGTCGTCTAGTGGTATTCTTGTTGGTGGGTGTGACGGAGGTTTGATGCAGTATTTCAAAGTTGACGATTTGTTGAAAAAGAAGAATCCCCTCATATCTTCAAATACAAAACACACAGGTAGGCACCATCATATTATGTATTTCTTTTCATAACCTCAATCGTATAACCATATTAATATCATTTGTATTTTCAGGATCCGTGTCAGCATTAGACTTGAATCCATTTCAAAAGAATCTTCTGTGTTCCGGAGCATCAGAGAGTGAAATATACATATGGGATCTTAATAATATAAGCACGCCTATGGCTCCCGGGAATAAGGTGCAACCTCTAGAGCATGTGCAAGGATTGGCTTGGAATAGACAAGTAATTACTTACTAATACATCTATGACATTGATTCCATTTATTTTACCTGACGACGAAAACTATCACATTATCAGGGATTGAAATAGAGTTGCAAGTTCGAAAATGTGTTGAATTGCTGATCTTAGTTTAAGCTACAAATTGATTGAAAAAATTTTTTCAGGTCCAACATATTTTAGCCTCTGCATTTTCTACACGCTGTGTTGTTTGGGATTTGCGTAAAAATGAACCAATCATTAAACTCAGGTATGATTAGAGGTTTAATTTATCTTTTTTATTTAACTGCACATTGTACTATAGCTACACGATATATTTAATATTTTACATTTTAGTGATGGTTCAGCCAGAACAAGATGGAAGTCAACTGCATGGCATCCTTCTGTAGCGACACAACTTTGCATTGCGTCTGAAGAGGACCAGAATCCCGTCATCCAACTTTGGGATTTGAGGTACGTTTTGTTCATATACCTACTGCCAATTTATAACGAGAGATCCAACATAAGGAGGAATGACTATTTGTTTATTGCAGGTTAGCCACCTCTCCCGTATTGACGTTGGAAGGCCACCAGAAAGGTGTTCTGGCACTGTCATGGTGTCAACAGGATCCCGACCTTTTACTCTCAGCTGCTAAAGATGGAAGAGTCATGTGTTGGAATCCTAACAACAGTTCTGTAAGTTTAAAAATTATGTCTAGGCATTTCAACTGACGTGCAGTGTAGGATGAGCATCTACTAGACTTATAACCGGCCATCTGTTGGTTTATGTGATCATTTTACTACCCCATCTCCTCAACAGAGGGCAGGACTGTGAGCTTTATTTATGTAGTTCTGTAAGTTCGTAATTATTAAGATATCATTTAGTGTATTATTTGTAATATTGTTTGTTAGCAGGGAGCTGAGCTTCTGTTAGAAGTGTGTAACACGGGACAGTGGATGTACGATGTTTCTTGGTGCCCCAAGAATCCCAATCTTCTCTATTCTTGCAGTAATGATGGTCGTGTTGGTATTTTTTCTATCAATGGAGGAACTAAACATCAACAAGTAAGTTATTTATTAAAATATTTCAACCATTAATTCCATTACTTCTATAAATTTGGTGGGGCAATGTTTGTATTGTGTCAGGATCACGCACAATTAGAGTGAAACTATATATCTGTTTGTTTTTCAGGTAGCTACTACAAATAAGATAATGGATTCATTCCCTGGAATGGAATCATTGCAGCAGGCACCAGTTGCTGTCCATCCAGAGGCGGAACCTGTCATACAGATGCTGCCTAGACCACCCCAGTGGACCAAAAGACCAATTAGAGCATCTTTTGGTGTATGTAAATTTATGAATTGTACAATTCACTGCGCTACTGCTGTATGATTTAATAATGTATCTATTCTTCGTTTGCAGTTTGGAGGTAAATTAGTCACCTTTGAGAACCATTTAGATGCATCCGCAGGACAAAATGGAGTGGTTTCAAATAAGCAAGTATTCATTAGTCAGGTCAGTTTAATGTGTTGTTGAATTCCTTGATTGGTTATGATAAATAAAGTGCATATCTCAAATGTTTACTGTGTACTTCCAGATAACGACGGATCCTGAGTTAATAGATCGCGCTCGTGTTCTCCAAGATGTTATTGGTGCTGCTGGTTCCGAAGGGGCGGCACATCTGTTAGCAGAGCATTGTCTACGAAGGGGAGAGGCTGCCAACGATCAACATGAAAAATATATTTGGCATTTCCTAAAGGCTAGCTTCTCACAGGATCCTAGATCTGAAATGTTAAATCTTTTAGGTGCGACTTATTAATTATTAAGTTGTATTTTAAATTTTCCAAAATATCTTTTTCCTGACATTCCCATTACAAAAAAAATACCAATGGTTTTTGAGTTATAAGATTGAGAATTAATTTTTGTTTTTCTAGGATTCAGACACGACGATGTTAATGGCAAGTTAAGTGAATATATAACCAAATTAAATGCTAAGAAACAACAAAACAATGTGGATGGACATAATAGTATTGATCAAATCACCGATAAGATGGTTGGCCTTAGCAGGGTGAGTTGCTCAATAGTATTATGTATCTAAATGATTTCTCTAATTTCGTTATACAATACAGACATTAGTCAATTGATCAATAACGCAAGTAGTTTCTGTGTTGGTTGGTTCAGCCCTCTACCATTGCTTTTACTATGTTTGCCATCCATGTGGATTAATCTAATTATCTACTAACTAGTATCTGAGTGTTGTGGCTAACTAAATATTATGTATGTATGTTGTCATTGTTGTGGGTTGATTGTGTGTTGTGTGTCTATACAGAGTGAATCATCTGAAACGGAACCAGAACCTTTGACTGATACAAGCACAGACGTGTCGGTAAGACGTAATGCAAACTGTCCTCCATTAAAGCATGCAGTATTTTGTTTTGTGGATGTTGCATGTCATTGTAGAACTTCTTGAGTTATGTATTTCCTTTTGTGCGAATCCTTTAGACAAATGTAAAGAAATTCAACAATTAACCATTAAGAAACCTTTATAAATGATGACTGAGGAATAGTACTGTAAAATAATAATGTTTCTATTTAGTATTCATTTTCTTCAACCTGCATCCTTTGCAGGGTTGCCAGAGAAAACAGTAATCTATTCTAACATTACAATCTTCTGACGTTGCCGCCCATTGGTGGCAGAAGCCGTACGAAATAATAATAATAACATTACAATTTATGTTTTGCATATTTCTTTAAGGCATAGTAGGTAGTACACTCGTATGCATTATTTTTTATACTATTTTGTAAATAGTATTTTATTATAAGTTACATTCTATAGGTATTGCATTGTATATTTACTTGCATGGTTTTTAGACTTTTATGAAACTAGTAGATTTTTCTCATGAAAGACGTTGCCTTAAAAAAAAACATTTTTTTTCAGGGACTGGATGGTACGGCTGCATTTGATAATATTGCGCATAGCAACAAATTAAATAATGAATTCAAACCTCCAGCTAAATCCTTCACTATTCCTACTGGAGATGGTAAATAAAATTTATAGCAAATCAATGTGTGCAAATATGTATTAAGATTTGTTTATCACTTGTATGTGGTTTTGTTGTTCAATGTTAGATTCTGAAGGTCTCATTTGCCAAGCTTTGGTCAGTGGAAACATTGAAGCAGCTGTAGAGTTTTGCATGGATTCTGGAAGGACAGCGGATGCTCTTGTGTTAGCCAGTGTTGGTATGTATTATAAATCATACTTCCACATTATTTGTTATGCATTACTAGGAATGTGTTTCAAAATTGCTTTTTGTTTTAGGTGGTGGTGATTTATTGCAGCGAACTCAATGGCGTCATTTATCAAACAGCACCGGAGCCATAGGTCGTTTGGCTACGGCTTTGGTGGCTGGAGATTGGACTGGATTTGCAGAAGGTACTGCACCATCAGCGTGGAAGGCGGCCCTATCTGCTGCACTAACTAGCTGCAATCCTGACCAACTTTATGCAGTTTGTGGTAAGACAATTCATATAGGATGAACAGTATTTTTCAATAGGTTTAAGTTTGCTTAAAAGTGATTGATATGCTTATTTTAATCTTTAGTTATGTCTCAATTAACTTAACAGCGCATTGATGTATTTTTCAGAATTACTTGGTGAAAAGTTGGAGAAGGAAAGCGATCCAAATTTACAACGAGAAGCTGTGATATGTTACCTGTGCAGTGCTAGTGTGGAACCATTAGTTGCTTGGTGGTTGCAAGAACTCGGAGGATCGAAGTCTGATCCTAGTGGCCTCACACATACTGTGGAGATGGTTCTAATTGCTCGATTAGCGGCAGTCCAGAGAGGCAGGCCTGTGCAGGTATGATCTGAATAATTTTTAGTCCTTTGAGCAGTTGAGAATTCTCCTATGATTGTAATATTTTATGTGCGTATTTAAAATATTTCTAGGCCTGTGGTAAGCTGTCCAATCTGTTGACGAGCTACGCCATGAAGTTAGCATCCCAGGGACATTTGGACGGAGCTTTGAATTGTCTATCGGGTTTGCAAGATCAGGACTTAACCTACAGACTCCAATGTGCATTGGGATATGCTCAGCCATACTCCACTAGACAAAATGTACAACCAAGACGTACATCTGCACTGCCACCACCGGTATAACATTACAAATTATGTTTTCCTACATGTTTATGTATTTAACAACTTATATCATATTTTATCGATGGTTCGCTTGTTAATTAATTTTTATAGCAAAGTCAATGGGCTTCAACAAATAGGAGTCGTACTTCAAGTTACAATCAAACTCAGGAGCAGTGGGGTCAGTCATCTTTATATAATACTGGTACCGTATTATAATTCCTTTCATTTAGTGTATTATCAATATATTGCTAACCTAAAACATTTATTTATGCTACATTTCATCCCATAGGAGTGGAGAAGCCAGTGATTCCTCCAGTGCCTCAGTCCTACGCTCCACAGCCTCCTGTAGTACAACCTCCTCCTGCAGCACAACCTCCTAGACCCGCCAGCGGTAGTATGTTTCAATTATATTTAACAATGCGCTAAGAGACCCATATTAACGACGATAGCTGTTTTATCAAAGAACATATCTACTTACTATGTAGTTACCAAACCTGTTTGCTATGTATCTTCAGTAGTAAGTTGGAAGGTTTGGTAAATCTACACTAGTCCACTACCAGTTTATGGAATTGTTTCACATGGACACTCACTTATAGATTGTATTTTTAGGTGGTGTAATTGGAAGAAACAAATATCTCCGAGATCCATCAGTACAGTCGGCATCACCATCCTATTCATTGAATCCCATTGATACCCAACCTGGTTTCGGGAATAGGAATATGATGCAACCTCCCAATGCCGCTTATATGGGAGGACAGCAGTCAATGAATTCACAGTTCAACGCTCCTCCACAATCACAATTCCCTTCACAGCCAACGTTTACACCACAACCTTATAATCCTGGTCAGATTAATAGTTCGGTGCCTCCATTAGTGCCCAATGTCCTCCAACCTAATCCTATGAACTCTGCACCGAGTTACCCTGGAGCTTCCGGAGCTGGAGATGCTACACAAGGTGCGGGATATTTCAAACAACCTGAAATGGGTGTCGATGCACTTCAAGCAAATCTTCAACAATCGGCGCCCGGGTGGAACGATCCTCCTGTATTTTCTTCAAATAAGCAGGTAAATTTTTACTCACTTTGTTTACAAAAATATGAGAATATTTATTATAATAAGTTATTTCAAAGTGTTTGTTGGCATTTTAATTAGAAAGAGATGTCTGCGGAACACGCAGGAACTAAACAGTGGAAACAGATGATAATGCATTCACGTTCACATCACCACTTGGATGAAGAGGTAGTTTGTGTGAACACACTTGGAAGAGTTTGCTTTAACATTGAATGAGCAATGAACATACTATTTACACTTAATGTTTGATCACATCCCAAGTGTTCATTCCTCTTAATTCATAACACATTTGCCCTTGGAATCCAAGCATGAGACACCAGTATTGTTTTTCTACTGTCGTTTTGTTAAGTTTTTTTGTTCAATATATCATGTAGTTGAATACATACATGTAACGCCATTGATTTTGTATTCTATTAACAAATTTACAGTTACTCTATTAGTGGTTATTGAACTGAATGAAGAAATGTTGATTTGCTTTCTTTGTGTTTTAGTTTAAAAGGAGTTTATGTTTGTATTAAGCCCATTTGGTTAACAAATAATATTAGACTTTTTTATTTGAAATCACATCGGGCCAGAAAACTGAGCAATAAAATGTTTCTTTTTTAAATATTTTACACCCCAGATAATATCTCGATACCCTCAATCACAAGTGAGTTTGTTCTAGTCTTGAAAGTTGGATGAATGCTAAATTAATTGTATTGTTGTAATTTCAGGCAAAGCAGCAGGACTATTCGACCCCTGCCCCCATCACCCACCCGCTATATGGGGTGGCCCCCGAGCCTGCAGCTCCCATGATGCCCAACATTCCTTCACAATTCCCCCAAGCCAGCAGTATGATGCCTAATAACAATATGATGTCCAATAACTTGATGCAGAACTACAGTGCGGTTCCACCATCCATGCCACCATCAGTTATTCCTTTCCAAAGTCAAATGGTATGTTACATCACCATTATGTATATTGGAAGGCAGTAGATGAAAAGCCCCGGTGGACTTTGGCGCTAATGTGTTGTATCTTGCGTCAAACAAAATTTACATTAATTAGTTACCACACAGTGAAAGAATCACTCATTTAATATAAATTGTTCCAAAGTTATACCTTTTTAAAATGAGGGCTTTCTTTTTCAATGATCCTGGTTGACTGTAAGATATGGCTTTTGCAATAAGTCTGCCTTTTGGCACACTACCATTGTCTTAACTACCGTTGTCAGTAAAAAACTCTAGTGATATACTCATTATCTCTTCTTATCAGAGTCTACTATATTAATGACAATTATTAATGAATATTTCTTTTAAATTCTAGCACCCTTCTGCAGTGGAGGCTGTTCCCACTCCCCCCCCAGCCGTGGCGCCCCCTGTGCAGAAGCCCCCCATCCCCGAGCAACACATCCACATGCAAACAGTATTCGATGCCCTCAGAGCTCAGTGTGCTCAATCTGTTAATAATCCAGTATGTTTTATTCCACAAATTCATTCAACTTTTTGTTAATAAGTTATAATAATTTATTATTAGGGTGCTCCATAACAAAAAAAAAAGATAATCTATAGAGTTTTGTTCCTATTGTCATTTGAATATTGCTATGTATTGTTGTATTATATGATTTGTTTGTTTTCAGCAATTCAAGAGGAAATTGGATGATGTCCAAAAGAAGTTGGAGGTTTTATATGATTCTTTGAGGGAGAATAAGGTAGGAATATTTTGATCTTATTAACTGTTAAAATAAACTATATTTTCTTCATAAATGTCTATTAGATATGTTATTGGTATTAGTGCGTGCAATATTGATTTGTTGTCTATGTTCTCTAGTTATCTGAAAATGCTCTGGGAACTCTTCACGGCGTGGTTCAGATGGTCCAAGGTGGTGACTACGCCGGGGGACTGAATACACTCACAGCATTAGCGAGTGGGCCGGACTTTGCCGCGGTTGCGTCGTTCCTCCCTGCCTTAAAAGTCATGATACAGATAGCCTGTAATGCCCAGATTTACTTAAGATGAAATCACGTATTAATATAATATGTAGCGTAATGTTTACAGCAGAACTAATGAGAAATAAGTTTAATTATTTTATACTTTATATTGCATTTCTTGTCCTACTTTTTCTTTTCTTTCGCATAATACTATATATCTGCAATGCTGACCTAAAAACCAACAATTCCACCGTACTAATATGTGTACTAGTATTTAATTCTTTTTTTTATCTGAATTTTGGGGATCAAAAAACAATACAATTTACTTTAATTTTATTGTGTTGTTTCATTATTACTGTGTCATGTATTTGATGATGTGTGACATATTTCAGGAGAAACATTAAAAATTACATATGTAGTAAATGCCACATAAGGGCATTTATATACTACTACTTCATACGTGAACAAGTGTGTATGTACTCGTATGCATTTGAGTTTTGTTTAAACTATTGGATTAATAAACGTGTTTGTCTGTTTTGTAATTGAATTATGAATCATTAATTTAAATGTACATGCATAAGTAATTAATTAGCAAGTCCATATACTTAATACATATTATTTACTCAGGTGAATTTTCTGGTTTATAGCGAGTCACTTCTATCAAAATTGTAAATTGTTTAGGAAAAATGAGACTCACGTTAAATTAACATGATTCATTTCAATAAGATCAAAATATATGTAGCAATAAAAATAATTGTAAATTGATTTTGCTAATCAAATTTCTTTGGGTGTGTTTTTTCAGTTTTATAATTCAGTCATCAGACAAGAATTATTATTGAGCTGTGTTGAGTTTTATCATCAAAGTATGTACATATTTAAGATTGAATGTTGTATTCATAAGAATTTCAAAGATTTAGAGGACCCTCTTCAAATGTGTTTATATTTCAGATTATTATGGATTTGCTTTTTAAAAATTACCCTGACATAATTTATTTTATTCATACTGTCGATGTCATGAAATGTTTGCGAGCTACAGTCCATCACGAAAGATTTGGTTTCGAATTAATTTGGAACTGTTATTTTGTGTGCTAGCAACTATGACATTTCTATTGAAATTGTATTGGAATATTAAATGTATTGTCACTTTGGCTGCCGAAAAGCTATACTATGCAGCGCCCTCATCGAAAACCAACTCTTTCCAGTCGGACTGTAATTCCAGTTGTGTGTGTCTAGAAAGGTTAAACATACTTGATAACAACTTGAGCTCATCGTTCATTGGTGCAATATGAATATTAATTCTCTGCATTCTGTTTTGTTGAAGCATGTTTTCTGTTTTAATTAATAAATGTTTATTATGTTGTTTCTAATTTGCAAATGTTATTTAACATAGTACTTAGTAAATTAATATTGTTCTCTATCATTGCCAATTATTGTTAGGTTAGAATGGGCGCATGGATCATAAACAGTTGATGGGAAAAGTTTACAGTTTTTATGATTGCACGTAGGTATTTCAATAATTTTCTCAAGGGAACACAGGGAGGTGTATTAGCCCTTACCTTTGTCGCTTTAAAGACTCTAACGTATCGTCATTCACATTTACTTTACTATAATTTCTTGAGTCCAGTATTTGGTCCATGATGCACCCACTCTAAATTGCATAATGTACTACTGTCTATTATTTTCACTATATGTGTGTGAATGTTATACCAAAATTTTACAGATATGTACTAGTTTGTATTATTTTCTCGCTATAATCTGTAATTTAGTTAGGTATATGAGTTTAATAAAAATGAATATTTTTTTGTTGAATTGTTATTTCACATAAACAAATTTAATCATTATCCTTTGTTTGTAATTGTATATCAGAATAATATTACGTACTATAATTATCAATTTTTTATTGTTATCATATTATGTAATATAAATAATATATTTTAATGAAATTTGTTTTTATATTTCTTTTATATACCTATTTATTCATTATTATTTAGTTGAGAATAAAAAGTTTACTGATTAAAAAGAAGACAATTTGTACTGTCGAGAATTGTTGTCTTTGAGATCACTCGCAGACGAGTGGATAGCCATAAAGAATAATAGAAAATAATAATGGAATAATTGTTGTCTTGTGGTGACGAAAGGACGAACTAAAATGACGTTCATAAACTCAGCTGGACATTGCTATGAAGTGACTGAATACCAAGAAGAATTGCAAATAAAGAAACCAGAGAGTTTATAGGTTGATGAGTTTATTATTAACTTTAACTATGTATATAATAATGCAGCTTTATATATTTAGCTACAGTGCGAGCATATATCACTTTACAATATTGTAAAATAATACGAGGTAACTATAGTAGGTATATGTATTACAACAATACGAATTACAGTTTAGGTACAATATAATATTATATACAGATACATATGAAAAAATTATACAGAATTATTTATCAAGGAAATTCAGAAATAGATTAGGTATGTTGTGAAGTAGATCTAATGCATATTAACGTTTTTAGAATAATTGTTTAGATCACAATGAGGGAATGTTCTTTTGCGGTCTGGTACTGCATGAAACTCACAACCATGGTGGAGACAATTTAAGGAAAGGCAAGACTGGCTCTTAGATAATATGTGTGATAAAGTTGACAAATTGCTTTTTTATTTCTGTTGTAGATACTACTTGCATACACAAACCCAAATACTTTCCTGCACACTTTGCACTAGCCTAAAAGCCTGTATCACGAAGTGTGGAATACATCGCCAGCGCTGGGGTTGGAACCTGGCACCTCCCGCTACGGAGACTGCCGCCTCAACCAATTGCGCCAACCATGTGCTCAGTTGGTTATTATTAACATCAAATTTTCTTAGGTTACATTGAATTGCCGAGTTGTGGGGTGCATGTGAATGTCGTGCAACGTAGACCATGCCACACTTGTTGGAGTATTCTTCGTGCCTTGCACATGCATTATGGAAGATATATAAATCTGATGCATCTCCATGCGCTGTGCACTTTGCACAATATTGGAGTTCAGTTTATTAGTTTTTTTAGTTTGACATAATAAATAAATAAAATTAATGTACAGTTTTACAAAAGTATTCACTATCATAATTACTAATTGTAATATTATATTTAATATAAAAAGTTTAAACTATTCACAACATACTTATTATGACAAAATGTTTAACTTCCTAATGCACAACATTTTTCTAAACAATATACAGAATAATATTATACGGAAATACAAATTACTAATAATATTCTCAATATCACATTTTTCAATAAATAATACCCAATTAAGTATTTTGTTTATTACAAATTATTATTAAAACATATCCAATTATATAGTTATGTAAATGTACCTATTTTTATATATAACTCTTAATACGTAATTCTAAATTAAATTCAGAAATAATTATATTCTGAAATTACCTACTATATATTACTATTACATAAGTATATACAAATAAAATAAAATAGTACTATATAATATTATGACTATCCAGTACATAGTAAATATTACAATAGTCGGATAATCCTGACATATCTATGGAACCTTTCTCTCAATTTTAAATACAAAACATAGATTGAAAAGCTATGAAAAACAGTGTGTACTATTCACAGTATAATGTACACACCTTTGGTACTCTTTAACTACAACTTACAAAACTATTTTACATTTAAAATTATTACTCCCAGCACTGTTCTGTAATATTTTCGGCATTGTAGCTTAATTTTAAAAAATACAATGTGGGAATTTTACGGACCTCCGACAGTTCTTATGACAAGGTTTGATAATCAGGGCTACCAACAACACAATTTGCAACTCCAAGTTAGAAGAAATGGTCTGTACTTTCAAGCTAAAATAAATGATTTTGTGTGTGAATTGTGTACCTAATTAGTATATCCATCTGCATTCATTTTCACATTTATTGTTGTTTCTGGTATACAAGATCTTTATTTGGATTGCTAATAGTAATTGCAGAGTAGATGATCCAGTGACATTAAGAGGGTTGCAGGTTCAAGATGGCAAAGGGTGGCAACGGATAGGAAGTCCAAATGGGAAGTCTTTGTTCAACACTGGACTCGAGAAGAAGACTGGGTAAGTAAGTAGTGTAAGTTGAATACTGTTTTTCTATTGTAATGTGTAAAAAAATAATAAAATGAATAAAAAACGATATTTTTACACTCGGTCTCAGAATATAATACTGTTTGTGTAGGTAGAATATAATGCGTTTGTAAGTGTTCATAGATATGTCTGAATCACAGTATATAATAATATTTATATGCACTCTCAAATAATATACAACCTTATTCAATAACATTGCTTTTTACGTCTTTTTTATTAATAATATATTATTGAGCTTATAGACTTGCACAAATAACTTTTTACAATATATTCGTGGAGGAAGGATTATATTTCGTTTTTTTAAATTAAAATTATAAAATTAGGTAACTAGGTAAGTATACAGAATTATCAAAAGATTAACATTTTAAAAAGTTATTAGAGGATAAATACAATATGTACTTAATACAAAATACCAGAGAATTTATATAATTTATGAACGAATTATGAATACATATTACAATACTTCTATATTTATGTTAAGTATATAAGTAGGCAGGTAGGTACATATACAATAATAAAAATATGGAGTAAATTGAAAAAATATAGTTACTATATACCATGTATTATATATTGTTTTGACTTTATACATATTGTATTTATCAAGTAATGGTATTCAATCCATATTGAATAAAATTACAAGTGAGTCTAATACTCGTAATTATTATTGTAAGCTCTTGTTTTTCTGGAAAAAATTATAAGGTACATATTGAAAATAACAAAGTATCAGAGATCACTCCTTCTGTATGGGTGCAATGTCGATAAAAAAATAAATAAAGTTAAAACAGAAACAAGAAATAATTCTACAAGTTTATATAATTTGAATTTCACATTCCGGAATAACTGTCCTCTTATGTCACAACAAATATGCAAGATGGACAGAGAGGATTTATTTCAGGCTTGTAAACTCACATGATAATTTTGCAGTAGTTTGTAGTGGTGTCACCCAAAAGTAAAAAAAATACCCCTACATAATTAACGAAATGTCACATAGTAGAATATGAACCTCCCATGTATAAAACGTTGAAAAAAATTCAGATTAGAAAATAGGATAGGTAGGTAATGTATGTCAGTCTTAAAATTGAGTAGGTACTAGATTCAATTCTGTATAACCCTGTTTGTTTGCTTTCTGGTTTTATTTTCCCCGAGGCCCGCGTAATATTATCGTGAAGGCCAGGTCCAAGTGACATTTGGCGATGATGACGTCACATAGGATGGTTAGAAATCTATGGGCAAAAATATTTTATAGACCAAGTGTTTATCACCAGGACAAGGTGACGTCACGATAGAGGGTGGTTGCCATGGTGATGTTATATAAGTGTTAAGGCTTAACGAGGGCTTTGTTTTTTCCTAAAACTGATTAGTTTTTCCTACAAAAAATTATTATTATATTCAATATGGACTGAAGGTATAAGCATTATTACATAATAAAGTTTAACAAATAACTTGTATGTTATATTACATTATATAACATTTTTTGGCATAATTGCATTGGTAACGTTGTATGTTTCATAATAAATATTTTTACAATATTATCTACAGCCAAAAATACTGTTACATTTCATTTCATATTATAGGACTAGATAAAAGTCATCAGTACTAAAATACATCTTTACAGTATGTTTACGATATTATTCTTTAAATGGGATATTTACATGGAATATTATTACTTCAATACACTTTGTACAGGATTTCATGTGATTTCTATTCCTAATGAGTAATGATGGTGTAAGGCCCTTGTGTAAATGCTTAAATGTGATTTATTTCTATATCCATCCAGCCATTCTGATATCTGTAGGATGTGCTGAGAGCATCGTTTGATCTATGCTGTGGTATTCCTTTCCTGAGCGAGGTCTTAGAGTCGTCGTGGCCTGTCGGTTCATTCTGGAAAATAAATCAGACATATTGAACTATTCTAATCTTTGATATATTATCATGTATAATTGTTTAAGAAGTAAGATTATACGTGTATTTACCTTAGTGTTTCTGCAGCATCAGAGGAGCCATGCGATGACATGGAGAGTGTTTCTATGTAATCAGACATGTCGGAGGCGCCGCTGCTTGAACTATGGGAATCAATCACTCCTGAAATATAAGTCATAACAACATTTTTATAATAGTGAACTATGTAGGTATATGTGTCCTTATAATTGTTTAGTTCATAACTATTTATATCACCTTTTACAGCCTTTGGAGGACAAACTGGAACTTCAGCTTCTGCTGATGATGATTTAGCTGGAATAATAACTTTCTGGAAATGGAATGTTAATTCTCTCAGTGGATCTGAAGATTTTGATCTTCTTGGTAATGAAGCGTGCAAGCATCCAGGATGACCCTTTGCTCTCTGAGCCAAGGCATGAATATGTCTTCTACTGGACATGGATGTTGTAAGTGGTAATTCAAATTCTGCAAAATCTGCACCATGATGCTTCAAGGAACAACTAGACACCCCTGAATCATTTGAACTCGAAGAATCTCTGTTTGGTCCAGATTTGCACGGAACACTGGATGATCTTCGAATATGAGCTATTTCTTTAACCTTTTGTCTCAGTACAGGCAGTCCATTAGGCGTGACATCTCCCTGTGTGTCTTGTGAATTAGTATTGTATGCTGCTTTACTACAACAACTACCATCTTCACATTGCTCACTTTCTATATGTATGCAAGGAGAAGACGATCTTCTGTTATCAATTGATATATTACGCAATGTTTCTAATGATGAAGATGTTGTTCGACTGCTCAGGCTATCGAATTCTTTCAAGTCTTCTAAATATCTCGATGAGTCAGCTGAGCTGGATCTCTTTCGATTCTTAATCAAGTCAATGCTATCACTAGAATCCATAACTTGTTTTCTAGAGTATGGACTATTTGGTGAATTAAGTGTCGTCAACATCGCCGATCCTGGAATCCTCATTTCTGAATCTGCTCGTTTTTTACTTCTGTCTACTGGTGGGCCAAATAGTGTTGGATTACTAGCAGACTTTTCTACGACAAGTCTACTCACTCTCGTTTTGAGAACTGTTATTTTAGTTGTTTGTGCAGTGATGTTAGTTACTGGAGACATTGGAGTATAGCCTGATAACATTTTAGTACCATGGACATCTTCATTTTGACATTTGGCTGACACAGGTATTGTTGTAGAAGCAGCTGGTTCCATTAACAAATAATCATCGGATTTGCTACATTCGGTTGTTAGATGTTGACCTGTTTTTGGATCATGTTGATGGTGTACACATTTTTGACAAAACGGTTTTAGGTTCTTAATCGATTGCGATAGTGGATTTAGGCTTTTTTCCAATGCTTCTAGTTCTTCCGGAGTGATTCCAATTTTCTTTAACATGCCTTTTGCGTTTTCGTAGTATTCGAGTGAATGAGCGAAATCTAGATTGGCATAGTTAGCTGATGCAGCTTCATCACTTGTTCCTTCTTTTAATAATGTTGATGGGTCTATGTTTATGTAGTTTGATGATGTTTCTGATTGATTGTCTTTAGTACTCGACGAATCATCATCGTGGCAAGTGCATTCACTATGTGTTTTTCTATTGGTTTTCTTTGATATATCTATTGTGGCATACAACGCTTCTTGGCTCTTTAACGTTTGGTGTTTAAATTCCAAGTTGCTGTGTATGGACATTTTGGGTGGTTCATCTTGTTTTTGTTTTTGGCAATAAGGTAAAGAGATTAGACTGTTCGCCCAGTTAGTTACTCTCTGACATGGACACTCTGGTGGTCTAACCTCTTCACAATCAATTATTGTGGGCTGTGGTGCCTTTTTGCCAAGTTTTAATATGCAGCCACAAGGTTTTCGTAGAGTCATTACACCCGGGGCTGCACTTTTCGTAACTTGAAATATATTTTCCATTGCCAAACATTCTTTTATTTTCTTTGGTGTGTCATAATATTCTCCCGCAGCAAGGAGATCCTTTTTGTTATCATTTTTCTTTTCTTCCAAGTAATGAGTTTTTGGTATGTCGTAATTCTCGTAAGGGCCAACCTTAGGATTATTGGCATAAGAATCTGATGACTGACTTGATTTATGTTGGCAAGCACAGCTGGTAATAGATTCAACAGGAAGGGGCATTGGAGGCTTTTTAGGCTTGAAATTTGAATCGTTTGTATTAATATTCGAAAGTTGTAAAGCTTTCGGGGGTCTGGCAGGAGGGCAATTTGGACATTTACAGAAAGCGGGTTCTATTTTCTGACTCGTATTTGGCACTTGATGAGGAATTGGGGATGATGGAGTTGCAATATTTTCCGAATTTCTGGAAGTGGTATTTACAAATCGCGGTACTGAATATTCCCTGCTATCTCCAGAACTATTATGTGATGAGATCGAAGTCATGTCACACGGTTTTTCTACGACACTTTCCATAGTCCAAGCGGGATGGAAGTGTGAACCAGCACAAGGAGTCATAGCAGCCGTGACTGTTGAGGATCTCGACATGGCACCCAGCTTGCTGATGCAGCTCATACATCTTTCTAATGTGACTGTGCCACCTCCGCCAGCCCACGTATCGTGATGAATTCCATCTTGCATGTCACTTACTGATGTCGTATCACCACAACCATAATTACTATCGATATCTCCATGATGGCAGTGCTGGGACTCTACAGATGGCCAGTATGGAGAGATGGTGCCGCATGGAACATCGTCATTGTCATGCGAGCAGCAGTTATCTTCTCCGTAAGAATACATGCTTCGATTTATGGTGTTGCACATTTGGGTAGTCTCAACTGAATTCATGTCTGACATTCGTGTGTCTGGTCTATACGGTATTTTCTTCGGACTATCCACATCTGAAATAAACAAAGGGTTATATAAAAAATTTCGTAATGTGAGTTGGTATAACAAACTAATATGCAGTAGTTAATTCATAATATCGTTATGATTAATGATTATACAAACTTGAAATTTTTCTAGTTTGAGGCCTTTTCTTCACAGATAGTTTTCCCTCTGAAGCCAATTCAAATGTTTGCGTGATTTCTTCTCCCTGATCCGTTATTAAAACGTGAAGACCTTCTCCCTTTCCACACCTTGATCCTCCTTCGAAACAAAATCTTCCGTCAACTACGCCGTACCTCCTATAAACACAAACACATTATTATCATGTGACTACATTTTTTTAAATTTCTAGATATTTTCAACACAAAACTTGTATGTGACTATGAATTTCCATAACGTAAATATGCGCTCATGCGTTCGTATGGGATCTGATCATTGAGTGTAAATATCTGATTATTTCAGAATTAATAAGAAATTTGAGTGGTCTTACCTTAACGCTACAATTTCCCATATTCCGATAAGTCTTGGTGGTACACCAGATGTGAGACAAAATTTGTGGTCTTGAACGTGGAGTTTTGCCGGACCTGTTGCAGCTTTGGCTTTGGTGGGAGCTGATGCGATTAATACCAAGAACTGTTGGCCTTCTCCCAAATTGTTGGAAATCTTGACTTGCCATTGTATAAGCCTCTCTCTCGTATCAAATGCCAGAACTACGATAACGTCTTGGCAAATTATGGCAATGGTGTTGGATTCCTTGTCCAATGTGAAGCCAGACTCGAAACCCAGGAAGTGTTGCAGTGAAAGGGAAGCTTTGGTTTGTCCTTTTTTGTATCGATCTTTGGAGTCGCGATATAACTGAAGGTGCAAGCAGTCTGTAACAAGAAACAAATTAAGTTGATTAGTAAATCATATTACTCGTATATAAATCATTAACACTACAGAGTAAAGGTGTATTACAATGTTTCTTTATATTATTCGGTATATTATATGGATATGTCTATGGTGAGAAGTTCTCTCGGATACGAATATGATTTCGTCAATATTTCGCTTTGTTGTGAGCCATATGTACATATAGGAAGTATAACACTCATACAGGAAACGAATAATAATATAATACAACATGATTTTTACAGCTTGAAGCACAGAATGTAAATGAATAAAAAAAGTAAATATTTAGAAATAAAATGTAAGAGCGTAATATCGTCAATTTTACGAGATCGCCTGTGGATTTGATAGCGGAACTCCATACAATTTTATACTAGAGTCGAGAAACTGAGAGAGGTCTAATATAGAGTAACATTGTAAGTTAGCATAATAATAATAATAAGTATAAAGAAAGAAATACGAAATTCTTGTACGAGTCTGTGATAATATATGAGATTTCAGATATGTGAATTTTATGTGGAAATAAAGCATAAAACGATTTATGTGACTATTTTTCAACATGGCGTAAGGTTGAGTAATCTTCTACTGACTTGTGAAACGTAACATTTCCCATTCACGAATACAAACAGACATTGTGCGGGTAACATTACATTAGGTATATTAATACATTACCTATGTAAATATGAAGGCAATATACTTTGCCTTATTTGAAAAAGGAGTTTATGAAAACTGTATTAACGTTTCAGAAGATCAAATTCAGATTTTATTATTATACGTATCTTGATTAAGTATGCGTGCTCCACTGGAGGATAATTGAAATCAAATCGAAATATAAAGTTAAAAGGAAATCTGTTTTAAAATCCAGTAAGAAACTAATATTTTCCCTCTCCACACATGAGTCTTGTCTCTATTGGGTAGGTATCTCGAAACATGTATAGTTTTAAAGAACCATATTTGTATGTGTAAAATATTGAGAAAAATAAAAACAATATTGAAATTGATTTTTTTCACATGGCTAGGGGGAAAGCTTCAGGTTCTTGGTTGTGTTACCTAAGTGTTTCATTTCATAGGAAATGTCGATTATAAAATTATGTAAGATGTGGACTCTTTTTAATCATTAAAAAAATGGCTACAATAATATTATAGGTGGGAATGATAAAATTACATTGTAGATTAAGTGTGGGTTAAATTGGTTTACGTTGTAGCGTTTGACAGATTGTCACTCTTGTGGAAACCACGTAGTTCGTCGGGGTCCCGCTTCACTTCATCGCCTCCTCCCTCATATACGAGTACTTATCTACTATACGTAGGTACCATACATATTGTCATCTCTGACAAGTTCCGTGACAGCATCACAAATTCGCAAGGATCGTCAACATGAAGACTGATAAAACGTACATTATGTAAATTTCATTTCTCTTTCGTGTTATACTGCGTTCGATGAGTGGCCAAACTATCTAAAACAAACTACTGGGTAGTGTGTATAGTGTATACAGTATACAAATTACAAACATTTTTTGCAATCTTCTGTTAATATAGCCAACGACTGTAGCATTGTGAAAAATATAAAGCGGGGCAAACGTTACATTGTTCGTGAACTCGAAAAAAGAATGTTAATTTTGTCCCCGAAAAAACTAATTAAAATATACAAAGAGGTTGTTTATTTAAAGAAATTATGTAATTCTACAAAAAAAAACATAATTAAACGAACGGGTTATACGAAATATAAAGAATTATTCTCGTTAATATGATAAAATATGCCACAAAAAATATTCAAATAAATTTCTAGCGGATAAATGGAAAGGCGTTAATGAATCACCGAGGCTATAGGGGGTGAAAACAAAGAACACTAAAGAGGAAAGGTTGACAATATTTCCTAAAATCTGTTTTTATTTTATGTAACAACTTTCGTTTATCCCCCGACTCCCCGACTCACCACAGCGGGGAATGAAAATGTTACTTACATATTTTTTCCTCAGTTTTCATTTCGGCAGAGGCTATAAATTTAATGTGGAGAACAAAAAATCTTATATTTTTCACTACTTCGGTAAATGGGTTCATGAAGAAAGTTATTCTTCCAATAGTTTATCTTGGTTATACATATTATACGCGTACGACAGTTATTAAGTTTTTTTGTACCTACATTTCGAAGTAAGCATAGATAAAACATATTTATAGGGAATTAACTATTTATTATCTTATTCAATAGCATCTAAGATTTGATCAAGGTGTCCGATTTTGGGCTTTAGAGTTCAGGAAACAACACAATAAAAATAAACTATACCTAATCCATTTCAAACTACTTAATCATAACGTAGGTACATTGGAAAGTCAACGTCCTTTTTCATAGGCACTACATTATACATACTTGATAACAATGATAAAATCTCTCCTTTTCAGGCAAAGCACCCGGGTTCGAGTGACAGAAATAAGAACTAGAAATGCCTGGACATACATAGGTATTATAATTTTATGATCTATTGTACTTAGGTACTTCTGAAAAAAAAAAACTTTATAGAATCAACAACCTTTTCCGGAAGTTTAGTATAAAGTTTTTTATTATCCTGTAAATACATTCAACAACAATTTCATTGCTTTATTATGGGAGATAATATTTTACGTCTACGTTACGTACTAGCAATGTGTACCCATATTAAAATGATACACACAATAAAAGTTGACGATATTCTATGTATTGAAATAAGATGGTACATTGTTACGAATATGCTATTTCAATAAGATGTAAGTTTTTGAAAGAATGGCACATTATAGGTATGTATATACCACGTTTACGGAACGTAAAATGATACAGATGTATCGCAAATAAATTGAATTTTAGAATATAACTACGTACAGTCAAGAAAAACCAAAAAAATAGTGTTTTGAAAAATAGGTAAACAAAAATGTTGATAAACGACTAACAGAATTCTATCATGATAATTTCCATAGAATATCATTTCCATAGATTTAGTACTCAATTTCTATGTTTCAATTTGACAAAATGATATAAAGGAGAGTATTTTCAGTGACTAGTTTAGGTAAAGATACGACACCAATAAATTCAATAGTGAGATTAATAATATTATTATGGATCAGATAAACTCATCTTCTTTTAGCGAAATGATTGAAAGAGCGGTTTAATTTTTCAGTTTTTTCTCGTTTTTTTAAAGGAATCCGAAGATATTGTATTATTATTATAAATCCGCAAGATGGCGTTGGAGTGTGAGGAGCACTATTCTTTCATTCTACAAGGATATTCGATGAATTTGAATCGTATCCTTTTCCATTCAATTCTACCATGTTTGTTGTGAATGACAAATCAATACAAGAGAATGAAAAAATATACCAAATGTACTGAACTTTATGTTAATCTGTGGCTTTTGATATTAGTTATATTGAAAACGGAAAATATATACGACGGAAGTAGTTTTTATTTCCAACAAAAATATTTTTTAGCACGATACGAGATTCTGCTATTGATTTTTTTATTGTACTGCCTACTCATATTGAGATGCCTACTTAGATTGCTTGAAAGCCACTGAAAAAATCTTTCAGTTTAGGATTCTACCTACATAGAGATGAAATAAAAAATACATAAAGCTGATCCGAGTATACGTAATACAATAATATCTAAATACAATTAAGCAGTGGAAATAAAAATATTTTAATAAGAGTAAGAGACTTTCTCAACGGTTTTACCTATATCTCTAATGTCAAATAAATAATATGTGACACTTTTATCATTCATAACCTAAATGATTTTATTCAAATTGCAGTTAGATATTACAGTTGAGGTGGTCGGTAGCCTGGTTGGTAACACGCTTGACTGTTAATCCAGTGGGTGCGGGTTCGATCCCCGATGCCGACCTACTCCACTTCACGACACAAGATTTTCATGCTTATTGTGAAGTGTACAAAGATGTATTTGGGTTTATTTCGATAAACCTAGATTCATTTTCTAAAAAAAAAAATTGGACTACTATTAATACAGGTGACGAATTAGTTTTTTAAGTTTGATTGGTAAGTAGGTATTTGGGTGAAATTATTCTACATAAGTATTTGGATTTCTCAATTACATTACGGAACAAAAGTCTTTGATATATTATGTACCCACATGTTTATATCATCTACAAACTGCCGTATTAATTGTTTGTATCTACAAATCAAAATATAATTAAGCAAAGTAAAGATATAGGTACAAAGGCATAATATAAAATGGAATAGACAATATACTCATAGACATTCCCCCGCGAAATGCGGGATTAATCTTGATTGAAATTTTCTTTGGCATTTGGAGTCACAGAATGTAGGTATTGTATTATTTGTTCCTAACGAAGTGATGATTAAAGCTTAAAGACAAGTCGTCAGGCTTTGTGGATGATAGCATTCAATCAGAAGAATAATGTAGTTTTATTTCAACGTCTCACTATATCAATACTATAAGTCGTAGCTAAAGATCGGTTAAACGAAATTCTGCCATTTAGAATCGTATAATAGTAATGATGTATACGATAATCTACATACATATATTGGTTTCGACTTATTCGTAGGAATTCTTGATGTTACATGTCATACTGTACAGTGTATGTTAATTATGCGTATGTTCTAACATTCTGTACTGAAATCTGCTTGATAGAAAATGTATTTTTCGGACATAAACTGTAGTGAAAGTAAGCCTAATAGGCTATATATACTGTGATATATTTATTACAATGTTTTCACTGTTTCAGTAATTTAAATTAATGTGAGAAAAACAAGCAATTTTCACTTCTTTTCTACTCACTTTATATACATTGCGTTGTCAGCAAAAACAAAGGCGCGAGTTAATAATGATGATTACTGAGGAAGATTGCTCTTTATTGTTTATCAAACAATTCGCTAATTGCTGTAAATCTATGTCTGCTCCAAGACAAAAGCAATTTGCTTAAAAGTCTTGATTTAATCAAGAAAGAAATACTAAAGGAGCACCGAACAATATTCAGATGATATTTTTTTCCCTGCGCTTGTTTTATCGGAACAAACTTTTCAAACAACAGGATATTGAATTCCCTAAGAGTAGGAAAAGTAAATTATTCCGTAGGAGGGTATATTATTAGTACAGTACCTACTAGAAGGAAGAAAGGTGCCTGTATACCTTCCAAAACATTCATGAAATTATTCAGTCTGGAAAAGTTAAACAGCTGCTTTTCAAAATGAGAACATTTTCATCATTAGAATATTATTATTAGGGAGGCATAACAAGGAAATCCCAAAGATGTCGAGAATTTCAGAGAAATTATGACGCGTACAATAATACAAAATATCAAATCACTTATTATTTTATTTTCTGTGCCAAAAAACTTCCCCTCTTGGGGTGATGTATTTGTATAAAGAGTGTGATTTGATGAAAACACTGGATAGAAAATAAAGGCTAGAGTTGTATAATAATACTCGTAATACTCTACAGTAGCACTTATAGTGTTTTGTTGCTTTAGACACAAGAATGTAATAATATCAGGATTATGAACTTAATGATAGTATATACTGGTATGCAGTGCATGTATTAAGTACCTAGTGTAGTTGTGCACTATGCAGTGACTGAAATGCGATATCTCACTTCTCAAGAGAGGTAATTTGAAGGGATATGGAGGGTCGCCTTTAGTCTGGAATAGTGGAGAGCACTTGTGCAGATTACTGTAACAGACAGATCACCGCGTGATAAATTGTTTTTTCAACCCCCTACATGATAAGACATCGATGTTGATAAGTTGGTGTAATAGTAATCCGCGACTGTATGGTTGCTTAGTGCGTTGCTACTGAGTTTTGACATTTGAAAAATGATTCCAAAATAAACTTAGCTTACTCACTTTCACCGTGATCCTACAAACATTCAGGTAGGTAGGTACTACGTACTATATTATTGCATGCATTTTGTTGAAACGGCGGTCAAAGAAAATTGTAGCTATACCTTGATCTTGTTACATAGACTGATGATATGGAAAAATACATCTTAATAATTGATTTATTAATCTAGTATGTTACGTACCATAACATACATAAGTGAAGAAAAAGTTCCCAACATTTCAAAATAAAAAAAACTTAAGTAGGTACGTAAAATAACTTTCCTCATGAAGTTGTATTTTCTTACGTTCCGTATAATAACAAAAAGGGAACAATGTCTGAACTTTTATCTTTATTGATGTTGATTTATTTTGATGACTAGTGAATACAACATGTCGAAATACATAATAACTCCCTGCGGTAAACAAAAATCAATTGTCGGTCGTTGCATTTGAGTGTAGCGGAGTAGGACAGTAACGAGAATAAGAGGGTTGAAATGAGAAATGAAACGTCAAGTTTCTCAAGTGCAATATATTTATTCGACAAACTATCCCAAATGTACATGCCTATTTTGTAAAAGAGCAAGATGTAATGATGGTAGGCAAAAGTGGTAAGAGGAAGACAAGCTATAGATAAATGATGAAAATAGTACTGAAGGGTCGGAGGAGTCGTTGGTTGGGAGACGTGCTGTTGTGTTTATTGCAGTCGCATCGGTCGGTTGTTTTTCTTTTATGCGTGTTGTTTATAAAAGTTGGGGGAGTTATGACTTTCCTGATACGTTCTATGGCCAATTAAGGAGAATAGTATAAGTTTAAATTACAACCAATAATGTGAATAATCGCAACAAATAAAAAGACGGTTAAGTGTGTTGTGATTTAGTAATTTACAACCAAAAATATAGACTTTTCGATGGAAGTCGTAGAGTAACAGGGAATTGGAAAGAGTATAAAAAATAGAAAGAGAGAAGACTGGGTATACACAACAACCTCCTAACCCATATTAGGTAGGTACTTTGTAAATAAAAATAAAATGTTATAAGCATAAGGTATATCTGCACCGCGTGCAATAAAAAATAGCAAAATAATAAACAAGAGGATTAAATTTTGCAAAAGAGGATCTTTAAAAAAAAATGTAATATCACGAATATATTTATAGAGAGGCTAATTTACTGTACAATACATTGGTTGATAAATAAATTAAATAATGTATTGTGACGTATCATATTACCTAAGATTTACTCGTACATATAACGAGTTGTGCATTCATTGATTTACCACACAATGCAATGTACGAAATCTTTTTATCCATAGTATCATTGATGGATGACTATATTCCACGATGGGCGTATCGTACATAACCATATCGTTTTTAAGGTACATTTTTTGAGGTATGGTCCTTCTACATGTAGGTAGTATAAGTAACGGGTGAAAATACTGTGAAGTTATATTACGTTAAATATATCCACTGCATTCAAGTATTCAAGACACTCGATACTTTCAGGTAACTGAAAAAGATCTCACCTACGTAACATTACAAGCGTGTTTTAAAATACTGCGTAAGTAAGATATTTTTCCAGGTAAAATTATTTTGCCAATATCCAAATTTATACGGAAAGATTTAAGAATAACTGGGAATGTAAAAGTGATTTATTCTGTAAGCTCTTTTTTTGCAAGAAATTTGCTTTTTAAAAATAGTGATTTGGAGGTGAAACGATCCATCTTGCGGTACACCTATATATAATATCTCATACTACATTACTAAGTAAGGTAAAAACGAACGAACGTATTTATTTAAATCGTTTAGTAAAATTAAGGCCTTGGTACCAAGAACAACGTCACGGACATTTCCCACAGCATAAAGTTTCAAAATCGCGTGAACAATCGCATGATAAAATGGTAAAAATTGTGTTTTTTTCCATTTTTTGGGGTTGATTTTGCGTCTATCAAAAAACTTTTACGGTTATTCCCTAGATTTTAATGCATATTAAAAGAACAAAAAAAAATTCCCCTGACTTTCGGGAAACGAGTTGCCGTCTTTCGGAAAAAAGATCTGAAGTGTTTATCTTTTTTTTTTTAGATATGTATACAAGATATAAAAAATCTTTTACAGTTATTCCCTAGATAAATTTTCAATGCATCTACTCAATTTTGCTGCAAAGCATATTTAGTAACGGTTGTCGAGATATAAGGTCTTCCCTTTTTAGAAATTTTTGAACTGTCTGTATGCATACTCTTAATAGGAGAAGGTCCAATTATATAACTTTCTGAACTAAAATAAGAGTTTTTAATTTATTTTACTTTAAAATAATTGAAAAAAGAACTTCTTATTTTAGTTACTACCTACGCACGTAATTAAGTAGTTACGGAATTGAACCCACTCACTGCCCCACTACATTATCCACATATCAAACATCTAATATTTTTTTTTTTTATAAATCAATCTGGGTTTATCGAAATAAACCCAAATACATCTTTGTACACTTCACAGAAAGCTTAAAAGCTTGTGTTGTGAAGTGGAGTAAGTCGGGGATTGAACCCGCGCCCACTGGATTAACAGTCGAGCGCGTTACCAACCAGGCTACCGACCACCTCCGAATATATCCGAACATTTGATAGAATAGTGAAAAACATACTTTTTTTATTTTTTATTACAAAACACAAGCACAAAACAGACAAAAACTACAGATTTAGGTAAGAGTTAAAACATATAAGTTCATTCCGGTCGTCTCACACACCCACACTCAATCTCGCTCACACACTCACCCATCAAGCACGCACACTTCTGATTTTACAATTTTATTATGAATACAGAAAAAAGAGAGAAAAGAAATGAGAAGACAAAAAATAAGAAGGAAGAGGAGTAGAAATAAGTACACTGATTAAAACCCTTAATTCTAGGTCATTGTTTTAAGGTTTTCTAATGTTACGAGAATATTACGAGTTCTACCCATTGAGACCCACTTTACTAAAAGTCAAGTAAAGGATGCATCACCACCCCAGCGAAATTCGATCCTGTTGAGAAGTTAAATATTCATATTCAACATCGCATCATAACACCTCTCCTGAAGGAGCTGCACTGGCTACCAACAGAGGCCAGAGTACAATTTAAAGTGTGCACAATGGTTTATAGAGCACTAAATGGCTTGGCACCTACATACATTGAGGATCTGTGTACTTTGAGGGATCTTGGGACGAGGCAGCGTGCTCTGAGGTCAGCCCAGAGTGCACTTTATGAGCTACAATTTCCACACAGGGAGCGCTTAACCAATTATGGTGATCGTGCTTTCTCTGTTTCAGCCCCTAACTTATGGAACAAATTGCCCCTGGGGCTCAGGGTCGCTGCCAACTTCCAAACCTTTAGAAGGGACCTAAAGACGCACCTTTTCAATCAGTTTTATTGACCCATATTTATTGTTTATATTATTTATATTTTTATTGACCCATATTTATTATTCATATCACTTACATTATTGAAATTCCACATATGTATAGTATATGTATTTTTATAGTTAATCTGACGCGGATACATAATATTATGTATCTTAGGTATTGTATGTATATTATGTATGTATTATGATTTTATTTCTTGGACACAAACATTTTGTTGGTGATGACTTTTTATTATACAATGTTGCTTTTTTGTGAAGCGTCCTCGAGGTGCTCCGGCACAAAGATGGCGCTATATAAATGTTCCAATTATTATTATTATCGCAGCAAATATGTATATTACTTTTTTATAATCGGCGATACCAATTAATGTGGGAGGAAGATACTTATACCGGAAAATCTCTACAAATAATTCACACCATTTAACCTAATGATCTCTGTAATGGATACAAATTAACCAATACACCGCTTCACCCGCAGAATGACCACCATTCATCCTGTCTTCTCTCTACTTCTATCTGCCTTGTTCTTATACTTACAGTACACACCGCATACATAACATTCTGTTCTGATCTATCTAATACGGATATTCTTATAAATCAGCCTCATTAACCCTTTTGCCATTTGCTTCGGAGGTTTTCTATGTTTTATTCAAATCTATACAAAGAATATCTACGTATACCTAAGATGCATCCGATGTGCCCCCAGCTCAAGCGTTTAGTTGTTTATGGGGGGGGGGGGGGGCAGTATTTTTTAAGTGGGTTAATTCTTTGTAATCGTTGCATGCCTTGATTTTCTTATAGCCTATGTGAGAGTCAGTCAATTCGCAGAATATGGAAGCTATAAAGATAGCTTAGCTTATTAAGATAGGTTAACTTAAAAAAAAGGCGCCCTTGAGGTGGACTTGCTCCACAAAACGGTGCATTATAAATTGTCCTCGTTATTATTATTATTATTATATGCTTCAATGTATAATAAATTATGTTAGAATGTCTAAACATGAAATATTTCTCTTGATTAGAAATTCGATAGTAAAATCAATATGTTTTCATTAGGTTATTACTACATTTGCTAGAGTAATTAGGTTAGTGCACATTGGACAAGTAATTTTGGAAGAAGATAATAAGGAGAAAGCATTCAAATATCAAGCATTATTTCTATAAATACCTGTATTCAATTCATCATAGTGATAATCATTTACCAAACAACTTGACAAGTGCCGCATATAATAAAAATACTAAACATTATTAATAACAATTCCACTGGCAATATATCATTTTTACTTAAACTCTTGAAAACATTAATTTCAATATCGTTTACGATTCAACGACATAATGTAATCCCCTAGTGGATGTGACCCAACAAGGATTTTCGGTGGAATTTTTTACCTGATGTATGAATTTCAAGCAAAGGTTAAAGTTACCTCCTGCTTCATGTCCAGATGCCCCTGAACGAATGATTTATATGTTCTGGGCCTCACTTCCTACAGGTACACCTATAAATATATGCCTAATGTTTCTATGTATACAAACACTAATACATACCATCATGCAACGTTGGCAAAAAGGCGACACTTAAATATCTATAGACTAAATACTCGTAATGCATAGAATTTAGAATCACTTCGAAGTAAATTAGTTTGGTACTAGTTTGGTTAATTCTGTTAGTAATTAACCCTTTCGTAGGCCGTGGGAAGATGGTTTCCTAGCGGATGCAAAGTGCAAAAAAAATCATTAGAAATCGAAATATACGTATTAGATTTGAAGTGACCTCTCTCGAAACATTAGAAAAACACTTTTTATAAAAAAAATGTTTTGCCGACACTCGGACGCCTTGTTATTAAGCGGGAAAACTGACGTTTGACAAATTTTATGTCTCACTGCTTAGCTTTTGCTGTACTTTTTCAATATTTCTAATTTATTTCTAGTTTTTTGCTTTTTCTAAGCTCTAAGTGCCACTTATTTTATCAAAATAACATACATATATTTTTTGTAAAGCATAAAAAAAATAATTTGAAAATCCAAAAAAAAATGTGTTTTTCTATAGGAAAATTAATTTTTTATGCCAGCAAAAGTTCCGTGGGAAGCATACTTCCCACCTAGTGTATCTTGTAAACCGATGACCGAATCTTTTTATTTCTTTTTTTAATTTCATTAAATAGGTTAAACTGAGCTTATTACACACAATAATTACAGATAACACGGCTTAAAAAATTTGCCCACGAAACGTACTACCGGAAAAAAGATTTTTTTCCATTATTTCGTATATAAAAAAAAAAAAAATATTTTACTTCATAAAGTTATGGAATTGGACTTAGATAGTTATGTTGAACTTGTTAGACGGCGAGCGTAATCATAACATATCTCCCTTAAAATTTTCTGCAAGAGACCAGAATTTTTAAGTTTATATGGCATTCAGTGAACATTACATTATAAACCGCAAAAAATATTTAGTAAGGTAGCATTATAAATAGGTAATGAAATGATATTTCCTTCCAATAAAATAAATAAGACCTTTTCATCAGTCCTTTGTTAATTTTATAGTATGAGTACGCAGTAAGTCACAAAACATTGGTTGTCGTATATCTAACAGGACAATCGTAGTGTTTGCATAACTATGTTCTATATACATACGCGGGGCGTAAATGTTGGATGTAGTAATAGTGGAAAGGTTATAATACAATGTTTTATGTAAACAAAGGAAGAAAACATTCTAGGAGGGATTGTGTAGGTATTGTATTAAGAGACGACTCATAAATGATTCCTAAGGGTGCGTCAAGGTAGAAGGTCACTCCCAAATGTCAGGTGAATTATAAAATTTGCCGGATATAATATAATATTATGTTATGATAATAATTAGGATGGGTTAAGAAGGGTACAGAGTCAATAGAAAGGGGACAAAAATATTGTTTTGGGTCGTTGGAAAATAATAAAACAGGTGAAACTACTATCCAAATAATATTATACGTATGAGAAATAATTTAATTCGTTCTATTCTCTATGGAACTCTAGTAGGGCAGAATAAATCTGGGTGAGAATGAATACTACTGACGTGGACTATTATTTCGTGAATTTTTAATGTGACTTATTTTTGGTCCAACCGTTCATTTCGTCAACTTTCTATAGGTACATAAATAAATCATTATTAGCGTAAAAATTTTCAGTGGTTACAAAACAAGAAAATAGTTGTATGTTAAAAGGCGGACTTATTGCGAAAGCAACATCTTACAGTCAACCCGAAGGGAGGGAGATTTTCATATAAAATATTCCTTTAATTATCTGGTACCTACTACTCCAATACTTTTTACTCCTATACTGTAACTACATCAACGCACAGTAATGTAGTTATAGGTCCATCCTTTGCTGTGTATCTGTTAAGTATAACTAGTTGTTATATTCAACTACGACATGTAGAAAAAATCCGATGTTCTCTATCTATCTATCTATCTATCTATACCCTCACGCCACATCCCTTGCAGGGTAGGCAGAGAGGACAGAGCGCCAGACAGCCCTATCCTTACACACACTCCTAGCTTCCGTCACATTCATGCAATTAGTCATACACGCTCTCCGATTCCTTTTACTCAAAACGCGTCCATCCTTGAGGATCTGGTCGACATGATCGGACCAGGTCAGTCTCGGACGGCCGCGCTTTCTCACCCCTCTTCGCTCATTCAGATATATCTTTTTTGTCATCCTGTCATCATTCATTCTCTCAACATGCCCAAACCATCTTAGTTTGTTTACTTTCATTCTTGTCACTACACCAGTCTTGCAGTCACTCATTTCCCTAATAACCTCATTCCTTATCTTATCTCTCAGCGTTTTCCCGCACATTCTTCTTAATGACCTCATTTCTACTGCATTCAACCCTGATTCATCCTTCTTCATCCACGTCCACGTCTCACTAGCATACATCAGGGTCGGCACCAAGACAGCATTGTGCACTAGCACTTTTGCTTTCATAGACACATTGCTACTACTAACAATCGGACCGAGCGCACCATTCGTCCTAGTACCGGCCAGCTTCCTTCTTTCAATGTCTCCATCACAGCGTCCATCTCTAGTAAACAAACTTCCCGATGTTCTCACAAAAAATAAATTGTGATTTCAAAAATAATCTTGTACAGAAATGGAATCACTAATTGGTCTTCAGAAAGAAATCATAACCCTAGTTTTAAAAAAAAAGAGATTTGCCCCACTAGAGCCGTATCGTATATTTATAAGAATATCGTTGGTTATCTCAATGGTGTCATCAAAGATTGGAATTACTAATATTGTGTGCAAAAAAGGTATTGTAAAATGAGTTTGTACGCCTAGATTTTTTTACGAGCGCCTATTCCCCGAGGAAATTCTTTATGATTGTGAAATTTAGATTTATGAAATTCTTCAGCCATGTACGAGTAGGCTAAGTCTATACAAGGGACCTGGAAAGATATTAACAATACAAAAATTTTTCGAGAACAAAATCTTTAATATAATATGTATCTACATCACCTACTCGGGCTTGGGTATTGGAAAAGAGTTCATTTTTATTTCACACGATGTTACTGCATATACTTGTTTTTAATAAAGTTTATTAGCTCACAGGTACTGTAAAATACGGTGATTTATGAAGTTTTTGATTTCCAGTTTTTCTACATACGATCATTTTCGCTAAAGCTTTTTGAACAGAGTCATGGGCTTCGCCATCCTCAGAGCTAGGGGAGAGGCAACAATATTGAAAAAAAATGATGTAGCATAAAAAACGCGAAAATTTTTTTGCGATAGTAAAGAAAATCGTGATGTGGTTTGTTCATTTGAAAATGCATATGATACTTTACAGAACAATATGTATGAAAAATATCTGCGCCTATGCAAACATGAGCCATGTAAAAAAATGCGCGAAAATAACTGCCCCCCCGCACCCCCCTTAGCGACGCCCATGCATAGTGTAGCTATTAAAGCATGAATTTATTTCTTATAAAGAATAATTTTGTTTACTTTATTGATAGCTTTATCGTTATGGTAGCATTTATGATCAGTGTTATTTGCTCAGCGTCCCATAATAACGATTGTGCGTCGGGACGCTAATGGCGCGCCGAATTGTGACTGTGGCCAGCCACGTGGCGGGCGCTGTGCATCCTGAACTATCTCACATAGCGACTTATATTTTGATCGCTTCATAACACTATAGAATCAAAATGTAGCGTCATCCATATTATGAAACAATAACGTACTACCTATTTGAGATGTAATAATAAACATCATAGTAAACATTAAACGATGAAGACTTCAACCAATTGTACTTTTTTTCAAACATTTTTAGACACTAAATACACAATGAGTGCCGCTTTTCACCTTATTCACCAAGATGTGTGTATTTTTGTGCCCTGCACACGGTACTTACTGGTTAACCCATTATTGGGATATACATCAGTGACGGCATAGTAAAATAATATTTTATTATGCAACTGGTATAGGAAGGAACAGGAAGCATACACTTCAGTGGTATGGAAGCTACGGGATTTTCGTATAAAAAAATCAGAGCACTGAACTAAAACGTTAACGACACATGGTAGGAAAAATAGAAATAAATATTTTAGATAAGAAGGCAATGCGAATACAATATGTTGTATTATATTTTTTACTAGATAAATTAGTATAATGGATATAATAAAAATGGCTAGTGAATCGTGGCTGCTCCTAGTAATGATTAGTCGGAGATAATCTTAAAATAAAGTATGAGTCTATCTCTATTCTGCACACAATAATGTGATTATACTGTCCTTATCATATTCAATTGCGTACTTTTTATATTCGCGATATCCAAATTGAAGGCACGGTTTTGAGCTTTGATCCCCTGTGGAAAGAAAATTTATCTACAAAACTAGGGGAGGATTTTTTGCGTCAAGGGAATGAAAATTAATTGCCCGTTCATCTGGCGATGACGTAACGAGGTACCTACTTTATACAGATATTAATAAATTCAGAATATTTATATGTAATATCACACATAGACAGGCATGTTGTCATCGCTGGAACATCAAACAATGGAGAAGTTTTAGAGTAATACAAAGCATAATATACTCGTATTATCTCATACATGGCCGTAGGCAGGAGTTTTGGGGCCCAACTAAAATTTTGGTATTAGTCCGAGAGCCCACTGCTTAATTTATGACGTATCTGTTTTTTGATCGAAATGTGGTATAAATGATAGCTTACCAATAGGGTGTTACATTTAGTATTTACAACTCTTATCAATTTTCAACCAATTTAGTTTAAATACATTTTTTTAGTATTTAATTGAATTTCGGTTTTGGACCGGCCATTGCGGGTAAACTGCTAGTCCTACGAAAAAATTGACATAACATTTTTTATAGAGAATTCAGCAAGGATTATTTTTGTCATTGACTACTTTCTCCTATCTCTTACCATATTCCTATAAAATGCGAAAAACTGCGAAGAGGGACCTTTTCGGAGGGGGGCAGGGGGGGTTGCGGCAAGATTTTGATAGGCAACCCTAGTGCGATGTAATACCCTATTGGTAAGCTATCATTTATACCACATTTCGATCAAAAAACAGATACGTCATAAATTAAGCAGCGGGCTTTGGACTATATTGCAATCGGTAATCGGGTACCAATGGAACGCAGGCCCTGTGGGAACTTTTGCAAGTTTGTTTATTTATTTATTCACAAAGCACACGGACAGACACTGAACATGAATTTAGACAAAAACAAATTGATACAAGACAAAGAGTCAGTTCAATACCCTATTACTGTGTTAGAATAGAAAACACTATGGTGTATAAAATTTTAATTTACCATAATAATGTACGTACATTATTATTAGTACTTCTAAGTCGTAAGGATAGTGAAGTTTGGCGATCTGCTCTCTCTGCTTACCCCACAAACCGGGTAATTTTTGACGCGTTGCAGCTAGTTGAGTTATGATACACAAAACGTCCGTCTGATGCATCAGAACATTTTCCTATCATAATTCAATTTCGCCAAAAAGTGGACATGCGATATTCATATATGAGAATGGGGGAAACACTATGTTATACTCGTATATAACTATTAAGACACATTGTAGGAATAGAAAACGAACTTTCAAACATGGTATCTTTACTTGTTTTAAATAAAAATATCTTATCTTACTATAGACAGGTAATGTGGGCAGGTCGAACTTCCTTATAAAAGATCATGAAGATGGAAATGAAGTAGTACCTAAAGGATCCCATGCTTGCCAGAGGATAAAAAGTAATTTATAGGCTCAATATTCACACGCAACTTTAGAAAAAAGAGATAGAGTAAATACACGGGAATTTCCTAAGTAATATCTCGATTCACCTTAAATCAAAGGTGATGTATGAGTGTGTATAGCAATATCATTATACATATGAGTGTGTGAAGTATATGTACCTACAAAAAAAAGGTTCTGTTAAAAAAAACAGACTTCCGAATTTCAGTTTGCCCATTTTAGCTATATTTGTGGTCGTAGTTTTATGTAAAAGGTTATTAGGTAGATAAATATGAATACCTATATTCTAATATACCTACACTATTTCTTTTTCCGTTCACTAGTTGCTAATGGAAATATAAGAAAAGTTACATTTCCAAATCGTGTCGATATTTTTGGTTGTAGACAAGAAAGCGTATACACATATAGCCTGCACACTTCATGAGTATCATTATTTCTATTTCGCACATAATACAATATTTGTCAGCCTACTTTTGTACTCACTTGAAGATTCGGTTAATTTTTTCGCAGTGTTAATTTCTTACCCTATACCTAATCGGTGTGAGAGTTACAGAAGAATAGTTTTTATAATGCAACTATGTGCGAAGGCACTAATTGTTTCGGCTTCATATGAAAATCGTTATATTACACTTCCACGCAGTAAATGGAACCTCTCGATGCAATATTCTAAAATAATAATATTATTAGAGCATAACATATATTGTTATGGACATGAGTTCCTACTAGATAAATATGCAGACATGTTGGAGGTATGGAGGTATCCCTATGGTACAATAATGGCTGATATACGAGCATAATTATGTGAAAAAGACCTCGCCTCGTGTGTCGTTTCTGTTTTGTAAATACAAAGCCAAGTAAATTGGACCTCGGGGATTATTAGCGCGACCAAGAATTTCAACATGATACTTTTAAACAAGATTTCATTCCGTATTTAGTGACTCCTACATATAGTTTTACTTCATACTGGAATCTGATCTCTTCGACGAAACACTAATTTGTTAGTAGCCTTCGTCGCTTCATATCCCATTCTAGTACAATGGTAATTGAGAAAGACCTACGATATAACTCATACCGTACCATGGAGGAAACATCCGAGTATATACATATTTATTACAAGTCAATATGTGTCTACACACTATTATTTTATATCATTACCGCTGAATAGCCCATACTGGGAAAAGCCTGATGGTAGATAGATAGATATTAAGTATAATAATGATATGAAATAAAATAGATACCGCATTATTATTTTATTTATGTACAACACGTAGATTACTTTATCCTAAAGATATTCAATACAAGATAAATTAATACCACATAAGATTATTCGTACAATACTAATAACACCATATGGTAACAAAATATACATGCCTACCTACTGTGTAATAATATATCTATACCATATCAATATAATACGGATTGTCGAATTTATCCTCGAGAAGACCAATTCACCTCACAAAATAATAGGCCAAAATGGGAGAAAAATGCGAATGTAGTGGAAAATAATATGAAAATAGTAGTAGTTGAAACAAATTTGAAGTTGAAACACGTTTTCTTTTGGAATTATTCTACCAGTACTATCGGAAAACATTCTGCATATATTACCTAAGATTGGTAAAAAAAGATTCACGTATGTAGGTTTAAATAATAACCATCTTGATCTTAGTCGTAATTTCTCCGTAGGTTAGAGACTTACCTTAACCAGAATGTATCCATTTATTATTATGAAGTAATACTATTAGTATTGAATATTGGTCAAATATATATTTACTATATACATTAGGTATATTATATTACAATATAATATGTAAATTGTTAGGCCCAGTTCGGTTGCCTAATACAATTTGGAACCCCTTGACGCAATTTATTATGGAAATTTGTATAGGATAATACCATGTTAATACCATTACGTTATCATAGGTAGGTACTTATTGTAATAGACCGATGTTATATATAACGAAAGACCTAGATTTCGATACCTATCTAATCTATTGAGTGATTTAATTTGAATAACAATGTCATTAACATGTTTAATTGCGGTTGGACTATGTTTTATTTTATTGATTGCGATATAAGATGACAAGTTACCAAATAATTTTGTATAATATATAATATCGTATCAATACTTCACTATTTTACTTACGATTGAAAGAACTTTTAAAAATAACTAGCTTGTTTATTTGCACCAGAAGAATATCTACTTCAGGACTTAAGGAATATTAAAGTTGATCAATGATCAATGAACTAGTACGAACTAAGAAAAAGGTCTGAGATTTGAAGAAATTAAAATGCATAGATGAACAAGAAATGTCTTATTGTGGTTGCACATAATGCACATTAGTTATATATCTACTAACTTTGACTGTATTCGGTAGCTATACATCAATAAGATAGGGGCGCATTATTCAGATTGAACTGAAGTATTGTGTACTTGGCTACGATTCCAGTTCATGGTATATTATCTTGGCACCACCAACTCTCTCTATTAATTCAGAAGTCTTGTTTTAAAACAAACTCTCTATCTGTTTCAGGAGAATAATAAATCTACCTACAATATAATGTGCACGTGTTTGGAATATCCATCATTCTTAACAACAACACGACTTTTGCTCATACCTACTGTTAATGAAGAACCAACGAATCAACAATCAGTATTTTTATTTCATCTCAAGGAAAACTTGGATCACGATCTCTGTTACTTATACTGAGAAGAAGAGAGCTCGTGTAAACCAGGGTTTGGTGACTGAATCATAATAATATACATTGTATATAATGTTATAAGTTTGCATGCCCAGTCAAAAATATTCTTTCAAATTGATTAACGTTGAAATCAATTTGAAAGGTTAAATTGAAAAAGTAGGGTACTGATAGGCTGTAGGCCGAGAATTTCAAATGTATTAAATTAGTAGGTGTGCACTATGGATACTTACTGGCAATAATTCAAGTGGTGTTAATCACTTGCCTAGTATTATGGGATGGTAAAACAAAGCACCATCCCATAGAATTCAATGAATGGCGATCTATTTAATTTACGGACAATGAATACGTAGGTACCTATACCTGGAATAATTATTATACCGTCGATATTATCGAATATAATTTAATATGATGGCAATACAGGGATTCATAAAAATGAATAATGTCTTTAATAATTTATTGCTTGAATTGTTATCGATCGTTGTGATGCTCGCATCAGACATTTATAAGTACGAATATTATGCAAGGACAAATATTTATAAGGCGTGTAAACTACATAGCACTCGAGGCAGAATCATCTGATATAGAGCAATTAAAAAATACCTACAAAATATTTTGATGACCTAAAAGTTAAGCGAGTGGAGATTAGCATCTTGGTAAAAACTTTCTGTGGGTAATTTGTACTATGTACGTATTTAGTAAAATATTTACGTATTACATAGTTTTAAGGACGCTGGTAAAATTAACAAACCTAATATTTTAATACTATCATAACTTTGAAAGTTTATATATTTCAACTGAAGCGAGATGAAACTAAAACGAATAAGTGTGGATGTTGAATAAAAAAAGCAGGAGGCTGTACTTAACGCCATAATGTAGAATTTGTAGAACCTTCCGCTTCTGTTCCCCTCGAAGAAGGAAAACTAATTAATGTTTTTGCATAGAGTTACAAGGAGTTATTTCTCTGGGGGAGGTTGTCGAGTAGTTTAGTAACTACCCGCACAATAAAATCCGTATTACTTCGCGCAAGAGTATAATATTGTCTTCGACAAAAAATATATTAACGGTAATGCGGGAAGTCCTGTCTTCTCTTCTTACGGGAGAAGAGAGAATGGGAAACCCCATTAATTAATTTATTGTAAGATTCTGGAAACCAAAACACTTGTAAGTTTCTTCATGCATGGCGTTTTGAATTTAATAATAAATCCTTAATAATTATTATGAAATAGAGAAACTGTAGGTTGTTTCACTCAAAACGTGTCACTTGAAATGGTCAAGATACTACGATAGCTTAGATGCTTAGAAAATTCATTGACCAAAAACAGTGCCTTATTTAAAAAAAAAAACCAAAAAGTTTTGTGTTAGGTTAGGGTCCATGAGGGCTAAAGTAGAAGAAGTGAAGCATATTTGGAATACCAGTTTCTTTTTAGGGTCTAGAGAAAAAAATGGAGGAGAATTGGGGAAGAAAACAGCATTTAGTTATAAAAAAAATAATTCTTTAACAATTAAATTAAAAAATACAATTAAATTAGTAGGTAATAGATAACTATTCATTTATGTCATATCTACTATAAATAATATTTCGCTAAAGTGGTCTCAATTTTTGAGATTGAAAGTAAATTTCTTTATCGTATTAGGTAACAAAAAATACGAGATATTCGGCATCAAAAAGACAACCGTAGATACTAAAGTAAAACAATAATATTTTTATTCTAATTGGCCAAACAAATACACAAGTGTCTGAGATGAGAATAAAAACAAACAATCGGATAAGCTCAAATGTAATTTGGAGGATTTTCTCTTTCTGGAGTTAAATTAAATTTATATCGTAAAAAAAAATCTTTTACAATGTTGAAGAGGCTTCTGTACCCGTCGACGGTCGTCGCGACGTTTTATAGATACAAGTACCAATCCTATAATGTATACTCTTCTACGAGTATATACAACTTGCCTACTTAGGTTTTCAACTTCAACAACTTTCAACAATGTTCTATTGTCAACTAAGGTTACTACTTACTACCCTACTTAGTTGTATTAATTTTTTTTTACCGAAAAACTTTTTTCCTCTTTTTGAAAACGGAATATACTACTATACTATAGCAACGTGTTTGACATTCAAATTATACTTATATACCAAAAAAGGTCTTGACTAAGCATCGTACATAAAGTATCCTTTTGGGTAGGAAATAATAATATATTTCAAGTCAGATTCTGAAATAAACTTAATATACTTATTTACCTTTCGATAAAATTTGTGTATCAATTTTTGGTATACAGAAGGAAATAAAGTGTAGTGGTTTCCACATATATTGTGTATTTATGGGTTTGATCTTACTTAGACGGTACGGCATTTACATTTTTTCTCTCAAAATGTTATTCGTGGAAACAAATTTCGGAATAAATTATATTAGTCGAAGAGATATTAAATTAAAGAAGGTAGGAATTATTTAAGATCTTTTCGTATATCGTGAGTGGTAACTAATCAAAAAATCCTCTAGGATGTAGAATTTGAAAATCAACTCAAAAGCCGAGAATATACAAATATGTACCTAGGCACTTGTACACACAAATATGCAACAAGGATTAACCTATTTTTTTAGGAATAATTTTGTCCCTAAGTGTAATATGCTTTTCTTGTGAACAAAATTATAGGGATTTATTTTTACCTATGCGTTTGAATGCTGTGATACTTAAATCAAGAATTATTTTTCAGAAGTCAAAATCGACTAACCAAAAAGAATAATATTTAGTTCACATATTTGTAATTAAGTGAGTTAATTTTTAGGAATTATTTCTCTTTCAGTCGACGATACAATTTACTTAACCTCAATCAAATTCTTTTACCAATACCTGTGACACGGAAAAGTAATTGCTTATTTCTATATTATTATGTGAGGTTTCGCTAGACTGCAAATCAAAATAAAAAGTCAAATAAAACTTTCCAAACACTAAGAGCTTGACAAACGTAAGGAGAAATTTGTGTTTAACGACATGTAATATTATTATTGTTAATACGTCGTTGAATACAAAAAGCTCTTGAGATAAGTGCGAATAAATTATTAACTTTTTTACGTTCGTATTTTTTTGCTCGCTTTTCATCAAAAGTTGCAAGCAGAACAACAAAAAAAAGATTACTGAAGATGATACCTTACTGCCAGGATGTAAAATTTAACGATGCCTAGTGATTATGTAAATCAGGAGAAAAAAACAAACATACTATAACGCAGACACAACTATATTAGCATCGTGGATAATATGACATGTACGAGACATGTATGATGTATGTCTTCTTTCTCAGCCATCTCTCCACTGCTGGATGTAGGCCTCTTCCATTTTTTTCCACTCCTCTCTTCTTTGGGCTTTTCGGATCTACCCACTACCAGCGACAGGGACAATATCATCGGCCCATCTTTTCTGCGGCCGGCCTATTCCTCTCTATCTCAGGACTCTGGGTGCCCATCTGCCCATGAGTATAGTACCTATTTATAAATTATAATGTAAGTATATAAATTAACAATTGGATTTAGACCATAGAGTAATAATAATGGCGGATTATTAAAGACGAGACAATGATCAGAAAGCAAAATAAAAAAGATGAAAGAATAATTTTATGAAAGCTCGTTAAGGAAACATTTAATTTTATTCATTGGCTGAGGATAAAGCGATGTACTAATATATTAATTTATACATTGAGCGTGGTCCAGTAATTTCTTCATTATGAACGACTTTTATATGAATTATGTCCTCAATTCATGATTTAGTAATTAATGAGAGAATGTTAATATAAGAAACTTATTCTTGAAGAAAACTCTACTTATATTTAATTTATTTTAGTGAGCTACCTGGGGGTATATAGTTGCTTTAATAAAAAAATAATAAAAATCTCTGTTAGATAAGGTGACTGTGTCATCTTATAAACATTATTACAATTATTAGTCCCCAACAGTGCGATCGCCACTAACTGGAATCTGACTTAAGAAACAATAAAATAACAAAATATAATGTATCTATCTATCCTCTCACGCCGCATCCCTTGCGAAGTAGGCAGAGAGGATAGAACGCTAGACCCCCCTATCCTTATACACACATTTATTGCCTCCATCACATTCATGCAGTTTGTCATACAAGTAAATAAGCCCTCCAATTTATCTAACTCAGAATGCGTCCATCCTTGAATATCTGGTCGACACGGTCGGTCCAGGTTAACCTCGCACGGCCCATCTTCCTCTCACCTTTTCGTTCACCCAAATATTTCTTTTTAGTCATCCTGTCGTCATTTATTCTCTCACAATGCCCAAACCACCGTGGCTTATTCGTATAGTATTTTTCTGTCCATCAAATGATGTCGATTTCGATTCCAGCCGACAATCTACGTTTCATTAAATCGGGATGCTGTGTATTGCGAGAATAATAATTAATAGGGTACTTGCATTTTTTTTATCGTTCGAAAAATCCATAGTTCTACTTACTAGAATTACAAATGAAATTATGCAATGTAATTTTAATTTCCCATTAATTTATAATAATTAATTGAAAATGTTAATTTGACGAGTTTTTCTATGGTGCTCTGAAACGAGCGGCCATTGTTTAACGTGATTGTGACGTCACGACGCCATGAAATTCATAGTCAGAATCGGATTGTTTGTGGGTTATGTATGGAGGAATTGGGGAAAGTGACGTCACAATATGGCGGCCAGTCAAAAACCTGTTTTTGCGCTAGAATCGAATATGAGACTTTATTTTATAAATATATCTACAAAGACAGAGAATTAAAATCTCAAGTTTTCGGAAAACCTTAATTTATAGTTAATGAATCGAAAACCAAAATAAAAAAAAAACATGCAAGGACCCTATTGTGATGGTGTTGAATGGTCACAGTCAGAGCTAAAAGTGTCTGTATATAACATACCTACTACTACAGAGTATAAAATTGTAATCATTTGTCATTTATAAAGGGGAGCTCACTATAATATTGTAAAATGGTTATAGGATTTTAATGCGTTTTGTATGTGACAAGTGTTCTCCCGTACACTTGCTACAAGATATTCTGTTTAATGTCTGAATATTATTTCACAAGACCCGATTATCTCTTAATCCACTTTCAATTTAATGAAATTACTAAGTCATTACTACAATCTTTTGAAGTAGGATTTGTGCGGCCGATATAATCAGTTGGGAAAAGAGCCTTCATACCTCTTTTACGTTACGTTTTATGAAATTAAATTGAGGCTTCCGTAAATACTTGGAGTAGAGGACTTGGTACCTAATACCAATCGTGGACTTGTAAAAGATACCTATTTGTTTGTATGATACTGTATCCGTAGTTCGGTGTGTATACTGTATATATATATAACTTAATATTTATGTGAAAAAGTATAAAAAAATATACCAACTATCGGGGTTGCCATATTTTTTAAACTTGTTATTAAAATCCATCCATTCTGCTTTATGCATCAATTTCAGTCCGCAGGGAATTAATAAGTTCTGGGGAGAATTAATATTTTTTCTATAAAATATTACAATATTTTTCAATATTAAAAAGATTTCTTCCCTCGAAGCATTCCAGCGTCATATTGCATAATAATATTGAATTTGCAAAATAGAAAAGGGGAAGCGATTAGGGATCTAGTTCAACTATTACGAGAATCGTTGGTAGGGGGATGGGGTGATATACAAAGCGAATGTTATTTAGCATTGAATAGTATATAGGGCCATGGGCTACATACCTAACCCTATTAGAAAAACTGGAACATTAATCATTTAAATATGTAATGTGTTGAGCAAATAATAAAGTATTAAAACATTTTTTTTTACATTATATTGGAGGCTCAGCACTAAATACATAAATGAACTCTACTCGTCCTTGTGCATAGTAAAAGTACCTATAAAGTTACACCTTGTTTACCTACCGGAATAATATTGAATATGACTTAAAACTGTTCAAAATATACTTTAGTTTCGTATAAACCTAAGTGCACAAAAAAATAAAACAAAGGTGCCTACTTAAAACATTCGATCCGAATCAAAGTTGATCTAAAAATAATATGGGGTTAGTAAGTTTATGTAGGTACCTACCTAATGTCACTTTGGTCGAGGTACATAATATAGAGTCCTATGAATTAGTTCAGTGTATTACAATGTTCTTCCTTCAACCCTGAACCTATTCCTATGGGAGAGATGTATCAAAAAAGGGAAAGAAATTTCCCTCTCCATAGTACTATGGCACATAGTAGATACCAAGTAGTTACATTAGATAAGCTGATACTGAATGAATATATGACTAGCCCGATGTCTAATGCATCATCATTACATTATGTAAGTATAATATTTTGGTACCTTTTGGTACATTATCATTTGCTCATTGTTGATTCCCCTTGATAAAAATACTGTTACAATCCAATTACCATGGCAATTTTTGATGGACATGTAATGCTTTTGATGTATAAAGTCCTAGTAAAATTTTGAGTTGTGAATGTAGAACATACTTACTGGTATTGTAAATTCATGTACGAAACAACATGTTTCCTATTTTTTAAGTATAAAGCAAAATTTTAATTGTGTTTTTATTACTACTAAAAAAATTCGAAGAATTTTCATCTAAGTTTTAATCTTTTTCAAAGTTAAAAAGCTGATTTTGAGCATATTGCAATGCTGCGATCTCTTCCATGGTACCCATAGTAAAATTACATACGTACTAATAAAAACAAAGAGAAAAGAAAATCCTCATTGTACATTTTGTTTGTGATGATCCTATGTGGTGATTAAACCCTAAATACAAACATTTAGAATGGCTATAGTGAATCTTAATAGTGAAACTGCAAAGTTAAGCTTCTCTAAATGATATATTATAAAGAAAGTATTGTCGGTATGGAGTTATAATAATAAATAATAATAAAATTTGCTTTATTTAAGTTTGAGAAACATTACAATTTAAAATAAATATTACAAATCAAATGAATAATTCAATACGATATACCTTCTCTCTAAAGTGTGTGAAGGAAGGGCGATCGTCTCAACCTTAACTAATTAACTTCATTCCACACAAAATGTAGGTAATTATGTAGGTACATGGAAAATATTTTTTTAGGTTGCATATGATGAATCCTTTGGTAAGGACAGGGGGATTCACTGTCGGGAGTTGCACAACTATTAGAAGTAATTAAGTAAGTAGGTATGTTACTTCACGCGCTCCTCAGTCCTCAACCCTACCATAAGTAGTAACAGTAGGTACGCCACTTTGGAGACCACCAATATTGGATAAAATCGTTAGTGGTTAGTAATTCAATGCTAACCTAATAGGTTCAAGAAACCACAATCATTATAGAAACCGAATATACTTACGTAATGATAATTCTATATGATTATCTTCGTTATATTGTCACACGATACTTATTAGACAATGTCTTATCTTCTATCTGCTTCCCAATGTTAATCTTGGAATCCTTTGTCGATTCCTAATGAATTCTTATAATCTTCAGTCGTCGTATCTACATACCACCCCAGAAAGTGTCATCTGACGACTTTTCTCCCTTATACACAAATCGAGAACATGAGTGAAATATTTAATGTACAGTTCATCTAGTACAAAAAAAGAACTGTCCTTACTAACTGCATAGTTTTGTTTGTAGTTTTCTCATTGTATTCAATAAATGTAGGGCATATCAGCTTTTTTGACAGTGCACATTGAAGTGTTCCCTTATATGTATAGGTTATTATCCTATTATATCTTTACTTCGGAAATCCACACAAAACCGAGTGGTCTTACATATGAAAAAAAAAACGATTAACGCAAAATTTATTTCGATTTGTATTTATTTCTATCTATCTATCTATCTATCTATACCCTCACGCCACGTCCCTTGCAGGGTAGGCAGAGAGGACAGAGTGCCAGACATCCCTATCCTTACACACACTCTTAGCTTCCGTCACACTCATACAGTTTTTCATACACGCTCTCCGATTCCTTTCACTCAAAACGCGCCCATCCTTGAGGATCTTGTCGACATGATTGGACCAGGCCAGTCTCGGGCGGCCGCGCTTCCTCACACCTCTTCGTTCACTCAGATATATCTTTTTTGTCATCCTGTCATACTTCATTCTCTCAACATGCCCAAACCATCTTAGTTTGTTCACTTTCATTCTAGTTACAACACCAGTCTTGCAGTCACTCATGTATTTATTTACGTATCTGATTTACAGAATAAATATTTCAGAATCTGCAGCTCCACGTTGTCAGAAAAGAGTTTTACCGAAACCTACTTTTATCAAGTAAAATTATGTTGAAAATTAAGTCGATTAATATTTTCTAACTTTTATTTTATATTCTACTATCAGTAGTATAATTGAATATCTGAGAAATATTGACGCGGAGCTCTGACCCAGACTCCCAGATCATTTGTACAATGGTTGTAATCGCATACGAAAGAAGAAGTAGTAGATATCGATTATTAGTTAACTAAACTTACTAACTTACTTAAGGGAGTAATAACATTAACATTTTAATGGCAACTGTGATAATTGACGTTTTTGTCACCCGACATACAGTTACAGCAGGAAATGTCCTTTAGGAACGTGACCAATCAGAGGACATTGTTTGCGAGTCGTGACGTTTCTGTTGAAGTTGAACGTTCGTCCCCTCACTCCATACAAACTCATCATGTATTTACAATTCAGTAAAAGTAAATTTCCCCATAGGCACTGACCTCACTACCGTATCATGATTTTCTCTTTTCCTTATTAAATCTTCTCGTATTAAATACGAGTCGATGCGAAATAAAACCAATGTCTATAAATTAACACGAGATTGAAACAATTTCATATCGAGAATTTATTATAGTCATATGAAATAATATAGCGAACAATCTTAATAGTTTGAACAATTACTAAATCTCATAAGATTTTATTATGAAAAAATAATCAGAAGGTTTTTAGTTCCTTCTGTAAAGACGTAGTATTGCATCTTGTGACTCTCACTGAAGTATTCCACCTTGGCCTTTTCTCCAAACACTACACCATGATTAATCTTGAAATCATCTACAGCGCCGTCATCGTAGCTCACGGTGACTCTGTAAGGAGCTCCATGGGACCTTTTGTTTATTTCCAAAAGGGTTTCACTGGTGTCACCGCGTTGGAGAACTGTTCCAATGAAACCATTTCCTGGATGATGCATTGTCGGATAGTCGAATTTATCATAATCTGATAATTTGATATTATTCATGGTTTTCCCAGTGTTATTTTGGATTCTCAACAACGATTTAGTATTACCCATAGTAAATATAATTTAATTGTAAATAAACACAATAATATACTATTTCAAACAGATGACTCCTAATATTTGTCTATAGGAAATCATTCATTATATATAGGATGTTTTTAGCTGGTACTACAAATATAAAACTCTTATAATGTGACTGAAAATGAATCATTTTCAATTGTTGAAAGTGAGTTCATATAATTGTAAGGTAAAATGAAGTCGCGTAATCTAGTCATTTTTGTCGATTTTTAATTAAACATTTAGTCTTTTATTTTACCTTAGAATTGGACTTCCACCATGTACCGACGGTAAAAAACATCGAGGTTATCATATAATTAATTACATATGTGTAATTTTTGTTAAATAATTTTCCTGTGCGTTCTTAGCATTTAATCAAAGCTCAAGAGATGTTCAGTCTCGAGAATAATTATCTGTCATGGAAAAATGAAGCTGGGTACGAACTACGAACGAATAGCACCGCAACAGAAGCCATCAGTTATTTTATTACTTTAATATTAAGAAGATCGCACTGTTTTTACACCCACAGAGTTTTAGATTCTGAACTAAGAAAATTTACTAATCAGATTCTGTTTCTGTAAAAAAATATAAAAATACACCATTGATTATTAAGAAATTCCCATATTTTTCAGTTACTTTCTCAAAACGGACCACAGTTTATGAATAGTTCCAAAAATTCACGTACGTGGTAAAGAATTATTTGGATTCTTTAATCGAGTTGTTAATCTTGTGGCTTGATAACACTGTCAAGTTCACGAAATGATAAACCATAAAATTGTAAACAATAGTTAGTAAGGAATATCATTTGAGGTATCCGGTATAAGAACTGCGTGGTACATGGAGATAGCATCTCGAACTGACGACTGCAGTCAGAAATCAGAATCCACTGATGTTTATGATTTGTGATACCTTATTTACCTTAGTGCAGTGCAGTGCAACCCTTTTATTGCCGCGGACCGGTCAAAGCTTGATCATTTTGGCGCGGCCCACTGAAGGGTTTTTATTTGCTGATTTAAATTTAAGCATGCTTTCAAAATAAAATGAATAAACCTTTCACCCATGGAAACTCGCACGAACCTAAGACAAATACGCCACAGCAAATTAAATGGAAATAATTTCATGTATTTATTATTTATATTTAGTATTTATATATTTATTATTCATCTACTGGGAGGTATCTCGAAACATGTATAGTTTTAAGTAACCATATTATTTGTGAATGTAAAATATTGAAGAAAAATAAAAATAATTTTGAAATTGAAAATTGAAATGTTTTTTGGTCGGCTCGGCACCAGTTGATCCACAGACACAGGAGTTTGGGGACTACTGCCTTAGTGAATAAATGTTCATTCTAAATATTATATTTAGTAAGATTTCCCATGACAGAGTGTATACTTGAATGAATATTATTACACGAAATGACGAATCTGTAATTTGCAAAATGAACGTTAAAATATTGAAATACAGATCCCAAGATATTTCAGGCTAAATTATTAATTCTACCGCAATTTACAAATGAAATGAAAGATTCATAAAAATAATCTTGACAGATGTGTACACTGTAATACTAATATTCCATAGTGTTAGATTATTATATACATACACTTTATTTCTACATTTTAATTAATTAATAATATGATACTTCAATACCTATTATTAGGGGTTATGTCAGAGTCAAATAAATAAATGGGTAAAATTATAATGATAATCATTTTTGTGGGACATATAGTTTCACTGATAATAGATACATAGAGTCCAAAGCGATTTTTGTAGAGAATTTAAAATTAAAAGCAATTTTACTAAGTGGCACTACTTCGTCCTTAAACGTTCCTCGTGGGAATATAGGGAAGGCGCTAGACAACCAGGAGTAGATTTGTGATCTTCCCACGTCATTCCTCAACATAATGACACAATGGAAACTGTTACTAAATAAGGCGGTTGTTTACAGCTTGGTTTGCAGCAAATGCTTTTGGTTGCACATCACATTCAATAAAAAAATTATTTTACCTACGCTACAAAGGTTTTCAGGTTACGTCCGAAAATATTTGATACAATTTAATTTTTATTACCAATACGTACTCAGTTAGAAATATCACGTCACAGAAAAAAATTAATGTGGAATATAATCATATTGTATGGTTCATACGCAGTGGCGGATCCAGGATTCAATTTTGGGAGGGGCTAAATGTCGTCACATGGTAAAATGTACTGTCACTCATCGTTTTGGGGGGGGGGGCTAAGGGGCTGAAACCCCTAGATTTGTTGTATATAAAGTACTGTCACTCATGGTTTTGGAGGGGGCTTCAGCCCCCTAGCCCCCCCCCTGGATCCGCTAGTGTTCATACGAGTATAACCAAATTGAATGAATTGAATTACATGACGAGAGTGGAATATATTATTGTATACGCACAGGAACATCACAAATTACATTTTAAAAAATAATGTGCAATACGTCCAGAGACTGCTTAGTACTAGAATTTCTACGGAAGGTGCGAGATATATACTTACATTAAATGAAATACGAAAAACTGGGAAAATTTGATGTATGGTAAGGTAGGTGTAATTTTGGGTAGGAATATTCCTAAAATAGTAGTAAATCTGTGAGGAGTTGAGTTATATTTCATTTATCTGTCAATATTCATTCTCTCCAACAAACAATCATACCCACCTACTTTGGTGTCATTTCATCATGAATTTTCCTCTCCATTAAATTTACATCAGATATGAATTTCTTTCAAAAAAGGGTCGCAAACGACAGTACCTACCTAATAAGAAGACTGTTAGATTCCATCCACCCCCTTTTATTATGACTGAATTCTAATATGAATATTATGAAAGGCGAAACTGACTGTTATGATGATGACCTACTTAGGGTCAATGAAGGAAGCAACTGTCGTTAAGAGGGTTAATTAGAAACAGAACTTTGAACGTAACAATGAGAACGTTGGAGTACCTAATTCATTAAATTATAAACTGAACTATTGAATGATAGACAAAGAATTTGCTTCTAACAAATTATATACTACATTACATTACATCCTTTCTCTTAGTCATTCAAAATTCTTCTCGAGAACAAGTTATTAACAAAAGTTCTACGCACTGGTGTGATAAACTCTCTTGTCATTCTGAATGCTATACGAGTAATACTAGCATAACGTATCTACTTTAGCACAATAAGAAACAATACCCTATTATCATAAGTATTCGCAGATTTATTTCATCAATGATTTCTAAATTTCTTTACAATTAAACATCTCAGTATGAGGAACGTTAGTTTACTATAAACAGATAATTAGATATGACAATAATTTTATAATTTTATATCAATAAGTGAATCGAAACGAATGCTGATGGACATACGAGTATGAACAGATCATGACAATGTAATTAGGAGATTATTTTGTTTATTTTCATTGACAGTGTAGTAAGTTATCTGGTGAGTGTTCCTCTCGTATATGTTCAGATGAGCTTCTTCTCCCCAAATTAATTTATGGTTAACTTTGAACTCATCAACTGATCCATCATCATAGGTGATGGTGACTCTGTAAGGTGATCCGTTGGCAAAAGAATTAACTTCTAAGTTGGCTGCTGCAGAGCTTCCGTTGTGGATGGTCGTTCCTTTGAATGCGTTTCCAGGATTTTCTTCTTTCGGGTAGTCGAAAGGATCAAAATCTGATAGTTCGATCTTTGTCATAGTCTTTCCGGTGTCATTTTGGATTGTCAACTTTGTTGATAGATTGCCCATGTTGACAGTTAATAGTGCAGTTATTTACAGTCGAGCGCAAAATTCATTATGCCTTGGCATACATATACCCCTCTTATTTATCTGAAACAAATGTGTATGAAATGAATAAAAAATAATATGATAAATATCATCATGAAGGTAAAGTTACATTTACGTAACTGGGTTATAATAATCGTTGTTGTAATCTTGTAAATTTAATCGATGTTAATCTTGCGGTTTGATAATGAAACCAATGAAACCTAACAAGTGTTATACTATCAAAAAAAATTAAATTGTAACAACTATTACATTGTTATTAAGGGCTTGGTACTAAGAATGACGTTACAGCCATTTCAAACGGCATTAAGGTTCAAAATCGCGTGACGAATCGCATGATAAAATGGTAAAAATAACGTTTTTAGAATATTTTTGAATTATTTGAAATATCAGTATGCATACTGTTAATTTTACTAATAAACAAATATTATCTCTTCACAAAGGCTGATTGCTTTCTAGTAGACACTGTTGTACTGTTTAGCAATTGTCTAGGAATTTAATACACAATGTGTAGCAATTAATTTACATAAATAAAAATGATTATGATTAATCAATGGGGGAGGCCTCTATGTTGAAAAATGGACGCAGAGAGGCTGACATGATGATTATGTAAGGATATTAGATACCATTTATTAATTAAGTACGAGTATTATCAAGACCTGCCTTTAGCAATGTAAACTCCAGTACCCTGCAAAACGCACCGAAAATAATAAATAAAAATATATCCTCCATAACACACGTCATAGGGCCTAGAAAAATAAACATTTTTTTTGTGTCTCAATAAAAATCTGGCATTTTTAACGGCCATTACGGGTAAGCTGCTAGTCTTATGAAAAAAGTGTATATTTTTTGTGTAGAAAATAATTTCTATCTCTTACCGTATTCCTAAAAAATGCGAAAAACCGCGCAGAAGGACCTTTTCGATGGAGGAGGGGGGATGACCATGAATGCAAAACGAGAAAGAGAATTGTCATGATGTCGCCGAAACGAATTGCTGAATATCCAATCGGTTTGGACATTTAGTCAACCTCTCTCTCACTTTAAATATTGCCGAAGTATAATTGCTATATTATTTATTTATTAATTAATACATTATGGCAATCCACCCGTAAAGAGTGATTTATAAATTGCTATATATTGGGAAATAATCTTAATCAATACGATCTGTACTTGATGTGTAAGAGCACCATTTGGCTAATATGTTTTTTGTACATTTTTTTTACATCGGTATTCCACTCATATTCCACAGAGAGATTGTGGAATATGTAATAATGTGTTCAGCGAGCGATGGAAAGACAAATGTTGGGCGTCAGTCTTCGAGATAAAATTAGAAATGAGGAGATCAGACGTTGAACAAAAGTTGCCGACATCGCAGAAAGAACAGCAAAACTAAAATGGCAGTGGGCGGGACACGTGTCAAGACAGGACAGTGTCAGATGGGCACCTAAAATCCTGAAATGGAGGCCCTGGGAGAACAAAAGAGGTGTAGGAAGACCACAGAAAAGGTGGACAGAGGACATTGTCCAGCTTACAGGTCGTAGATGGCAGCAGATAGCCCAAGATAGAAGACAGTGGAAGAGTTTAGAAGAGGCCTATGTCCAGCAGTAGAACGCAAGTGGCTAGCAGTAAGTAAGCAGTAAGTATTTTACTTACTTACTTACTTTCCGTGTCCGGAACACCATCAAATTTGAAACCCCCAATATTCAGCCACCCGGATAGCCCTGGCGTTCGCCAGTAGCGCATCCTCGGGCGTGCATTTTACTCATAAAGCACTAGTGACTTCTGTTTATTCATAATTAAGAAAGCTATGAAACTAACATTACTATATGATTTTTTTCCCCTAAAATAAGCAATGTTAAAATACGGGCAGAACACTAAGAGATAGAATCAGAAATGAGACTATACGATCTGACTGCGATGTCGAAGATATAGTAAGGTGGGGGAGAAGTAGAAGACGCTTCTGGAGGGACCATGTCGACCGAATGGATGACACCAGATTGGCAAAGGTAGTCAAGACGGAAAACCCCACTGGTAGAAGATTACCCGGAAGGCCACCCAAAAGATGGAAGGACAGCTGGACCTCCTCATCCCAGGACAGCCCGCCGTCACAAACAGGTCACCCGATCTAATACAAGAGGAAGAAGAAGAAGAAAATACATTTAAAGAAAGTGGTATATCTCTTCTCAAATTACTATAAATTGAAGTCACATTTTTTTGCCATCGAAAGAAGGGTTTTGTGCAAGATAATGAGAAAGCATTTCACGGTTTTTAATTATTGAAAACGCCAGATCATCACTTACACAATTACTAATTAAAATATAATTAGTTTATATCGGAAAATTCTGATGTGAATAGATCGAGATAGTAGGCTGTAAGATTTGGTGAGTGTCACTATAAATTGTATGAAAAGGCTTGTCACCTCAGACTACTAATATTACTCATCTTTTCCTCGTATTTTCCATTACATGTGACAGGAATGTTAACTATGTATTTACTCAACCGAAGGACAAAAAACTCTGCTTGTAGGAACATAGAATTGTTGTGTCAGAATCAAAATAATGAAACGCATGTTAATGCTTCGTAATTAAATAATATAATAATACATAAAACAATTAAATATTATAAAATAAGTCAATACGTGAATGGGGAAAAAATTCTGTGTTGATGAGATTATGACAGAGTTATCAGGAGATTTTTTTGACCATTTTCTTCAATAGTGTAGTAAGTTATCCGGTGATCGTTACGGTAAGCTGTAAAGTTAGGATTTTCACCCCAGACTACTTTATGATTGATTTTGAAATCATCTGTCGAGCCATCATCATAGCCAATGGTGACTCTGTAAGGTGCTCCATTGGTTCCATCCTTTATTTCTAAGTCGGCTTCTGCAGATTCTCCTCTGGATATGGTTGTTCCAATAAATGCATTTCCCGGATTCCTTCCTTTCGGGTAGTCGAATGTATCATAATCTGATAGTTTGATGACTCTCATGGTCTTGTCAGTATCATTTTGAATCCTCAGCTTCGTATCTGAATTACCCATGTTGAAAATAGACTAGAAGGATTGACAATTCTCCAGTAGTGGTATCGTAGGTCAGGCACACGACTTATTATATCTTGCTAGATCATTTTCCCTTTATTTATATGAAACATAAGTAGGCCATCATGAAGGTGAATAATGTTCCATTCATGTAAATAGATTATAATTACTGTTGTATAATCTTGTAAATTTGATCGGTTTATTAATCTTGTGGCTTGATAATGAACTATGAAATATGCATGTAGTTTTATTGTATAATATCTAGATCCAGTTAGATGGATCGACTCCTTGCTTCCCTCATATTCATGCAATTTATTATACACGTTCGACGATCGACCCAGGTCAGTCTTGGACGGACTTGCTTCCGCACGCCTCTTCTTTCACCCATTTAATGATCATTTTAGTTATCCCGTCTGTATTAATTCACTCAGCATGCCCAAATTATCTCAGTTATTTCGCGTCAGTTCTAGACACAACAGCCGTCCTATAGTCACTCATCTCCGTAATAACCTCATTCCTTATCCTATCAATGTTTTTCCACACACTTTACCCAAGAATCTTATTTCCACCGTATTCTACCCCGATTCATCCTTTTTCAGCTACATATGCTCAAGTAGCGGGGCAGCATTGTGCACTAGCACATTTGATTGCATCGTTCGTACCTACTATTCTATTATATAAAGCTATTATAATTGTTATAGTATAGGTAATTGCGATAGTAGTGTTTGCTAGCCAAAACAAATAGTCTACGTGGTAGAAGTTATTTAAGGATATCAAAAAAATCATTGATTACTTAGCCTTCTGTTCGATGTTCTCATAATCTGGAAATGAGCATTGTAAGATGATCATACCTGAAACAAGAGAGGAAAAAGCGATATAATTGAAGAGTCATAAATATAAATAATATATTTTGAAATGAATGACCAACTTTATGTACAAAAGTGAGTACATGATTAATGAATAGTATTTGTAAATATGTAAGGAAAGGTAAATCATCTGAATGTTTGATCATAATAACAGTAAGATAAAGGAAAGAATATGTATTTATGTATTCTACAGGCAATTTGACCACTCGTAACAAAATTACAGAAGACAAAAAATACATGCTTTAGATAAGTTCGTACTTTCGTAAACAGTGATTGAGATAACTAGATCCATGAGAAACTCACCCAGGAACTACAAAGAATTGTCGCAGTATTCATTTCCATTCATGCAACAATAGAATCATATTTAACCATTTTCTATATCTTGAGTAAACGACGAGTAATATGACGTTAGCTCTCATACTATCGGGTGTATGATGCTTCAATATTTTCACAAATATTTCACTTTTGCAGGCGACATCTGTAGCTTTCAAGCTAACAAAAATGAGTTTAGGATCGGGAGAGAATGGCTTGCACTCAAGTGCAACTTGCATCGCAAAGAAACGCTTATTATATCTTGTCTCTCGTCACTGTAGAGAATGTGAATTGTAGTTGGAATTATAAGGATCTATCGAAAGTAATTCTGTACTTTTCAATCCACAGAACAATAGTATTTCATTGAAGTAAATAGGTACAATATAAATGATGTGTATGATATAGATACCTATTAATGTTTCATGTACTAGAAGTACCTGCTGCATATCAAGTAGTTGATTTACCCATGTTTGTAGCCGCTCGTGAATTGTGTAGTCAAACAGTGTCCAATTTCTGGTGCAGTCATTAGTCAAGAAAGGTAGGGGAGAACCACCATGAAGAGAACACTTTTTTTTCCTTTGCTCCAAATAATATATTAGTACACTAATTAAAAAACTGAGTATGGCGTTACGTAGAGTATTCTTTTTATTTCTTAAATCCAAATCAAAATTTTAAATATTCTAACTGGATCTCAGGGTATGGCTGATTTTCTAAAAAATGGGAAATGTTCACTTCAAGGGATTGTGTACTATGAAGAGAACACAGGTCCCCATGAAGAGAACACGCCTAGACTTGGATCACAATGTGGACTTATGTTTATATATTTTTACAGTTAAACATTAAGAAATATATATATATAGCATTTTATTAGTGAAAACAAGAATACAAACATAATTTAGAAACATTTGCGACAAAAAAAATTGAATTTTCCCTTTTGTCCGCAAGATTCATGGCTCCATTGGCTACAAATTTTACACATCAGCCATTCCTCGCTACTCCTGAAATAATCTTCACTGCAAATATGGCACACAGTATTGTCAGTGTTGTGAGGGGCACAATCTATTAGGGTTTGGAGGGTAAGGGAAGAATCCGATGAATCGTCATGTATGGAAATTTGTGTGTCGGTAGATTCAGAATCACTCACGTTTTGTCTTTTATTTTGTTTTATTTTAGCATTTTTGCCGTTCTGTGTCTTTTTCTGTATTTTTGCTGGTTTAGTCTTCAATATAATTCCCTTTGTCTTCTTTCCCTTGGATGGTTTTTTCTGTTTTTTTTTATTTTCCTTCTCAATCAATTTATTTTTTTCCGGTGTATCTGTGATTATCGTAGATTTTGCTTTGTTTGGTCCTCCTTTTCTTGTATTTTTTCGTGGAGCTGCTTTCGGGTATGGTCTAATTATGTCAGGTGAAATGATCCCCAGTAGTTTACGACTCTCACAACTAGTCGATGGCTGAGGCTCAAATGATTGTTCAATGTTTGAGATGTGCACTGTTTGTTGATCCTGATCTGGAACCTGAGTTGTTATGTCACTCTCAGCAGGTGAATTCTCCATATTTATGAACGGTTCTATTGTTGTTGGTGGTATTTGGTCGAATGGACGGTCAGTGACAGAGGAACAAAGAAAATCGGTCTCATCAAATATATTTCTATTAAATGGATATATGCCAGTATTCAGGAACCCACTACAGATATTTGTTATTGAAAACGATGTTCCATAGGCCGAATTTACCAGCTCAGCTATCTCCGTTATCGTCACTCGTTGTCCTGGGTTGGTTATCATCCAGTTGTTCATAGCTTGGCGATATTTGGATTTGAATGGCCCGTAAACTGATACATCCAAAGGTTGCATCTTATGACTACAATGTGGTGGCAAAGTTAAAATGATGATGTCGTTTTCTCTAGCAAAGTCTACTATTTTAATGTTTATGTGTGTTGTGTGATTGTCAAAGATTATCAGGGCTTTATTGTCCTTTGAGGGATTCACATGTTGCTTGAAGTGTTTCAGCGACTCCAGAAAACAGTCCTCAGTCATCCAACCAGTTGAATAGGCAAGACCTTTACTACCTATAGGAGCACCTTTGAGCATCCTGTCTTGGAAATGTACTCTTGGAAATACAAATACAGGTGGCACCGTATTGCCCGCAGCATTGATAAAGAAAAGAGCAGTTACTAAGTCTCCTCTTTCAGCAGATGTCACTTGCCCAACCTGCTTGGAACCTCGAACAGCTATTATTTTTGGTGGTTTTGTAACTGTTGTGCAAGCTGTTTCATCTAGGTTCCATATCATATTTGGAGGAAATTTATACTTCTGCATCAGCTTCTCCAAATTATCAAAGAAAATGGCAACGTTTGCGGCGTTAAAGCTGGTAGCTCTGCCCAAAGATGTACTTTCTGGCTGCCGTACTGAAAGTTGTGGTTGCCTCTTCATAAACCCGTCTAGCCAATGCATCCCAGCTTTCTTGTTGCTTACCCAAAACGCCGGAGTATTGATGTTGTTTACATCCGCGAATTGGTATGCAAGCTCCCTGGTTTGAATTTTAGTGAGGCCGTAGCACATTTTTGAAGCTGTAATTAGGTATGTTGCCAGCAAATCCTCATGTTCCGGACTGAATACTTTTCGATTGCCTATATTTCTCGTATATTCAAAACCCTCACCAACTTCCTGCGCCTGCTTTGCTCGTTTGATTACTTTCCAAAGCAAAGTTGTAGCTATCCCCGTCTCCTTAGCTACACTTCTAATACTTTTCTTGTCAACGATGACGGCATCTATCGCTTTTTTAAACTCATCGTCCGTCTTGCGATTTATTTTTGGCATCTTAAAAGAAAATGTATGATTAGATACATTCTACACAACAAATTGTTTAAAAAAAATATTATTTAATAAATATCCCACATATTAAACGAGTATCACGCGAAGATAAAATACACACGATGCTCGGAAACATCATTTTATACCTAATAAAATACATGCTGTTGAAAAATAACCATGAAAAGAACATTAAGCCCATGAAGAGAACGTTCCCTTCATGGAACTGCGCGGTGTTCTTTTCATGGAATTATGACTTTTTTTTTAAAAACATTGAAATAATAAATTGGATTATAATATTATTCAAATTTTTACTCACTGTATAACAACTATATAGTCAGGCTACACTTTAGATAAGTCCTCTTAACTCCAAGTTCACTATTAAAAAGTCAGCAGATAATTGAAATACAAGAGAATTTTTTTCTGAGATGCGCGGGAACTAATTCATTCCACTGTCACGAGAACACTGAGTGGAGATACATCTAACTTTACTCGCGTTGTCAACACAGGACTACGAACACGTGATGGGATGCTGAGCGTCTCTAGGTCATTAGTATGCGTGCAATTGCAAATGTTCTCTTCATGGGCCGTTCTCTTCATGGTGGTTCTCCCCTACCTACATGGTACACAATACATACATTTACATAGGGAAGTACTTCAGGTATACTTAATGTTTGAATATCGTAGAAACTTACGGACTGAAGACATACGTATCATATCTAATAATATGTATTTTTCAAAAAAATTATATATGAGAGGACGATGAGCCATAGGTACACAGAGGAAAAAAGCATTACAGAGAGAAGCAAAGAACTTGGTACAGCCTTTTTATGCAAACAAATTGATCATCTCAACATTGATATTCCCTATGAGATGACGTCTCGTTTAATCAAAGTTAAAACCATCGCGGCTGGTACACAATAATGAGGTAAGTGCAAAAATAAATGAGTAGTACTATAGAAATACTCAGCTATACGAACACCTGACCTTTTACTTAGAAGACACTAGAATACATATCGAAAAATAGTAAGGAAGATCCGATTGGTGATCCCAGTGTGCGCCATTATAAGCTGATAAGGGTTACAAATCTTGTTTTAAGTAAAGTCAGATAGAGATATCACCAACTTTTTAAAATAAAATAGATTATCTTTATAACCATAGACACATTTCAATAGATTGTTTGTAGCAAGAAAACATGAAAAGCGAATGTATAATAGAGATTGAATTCATTAGTTATATTCACAAGTAGATGCATAACCTCGGTGGTAATGTAGTTCTTATAATATATTTTTGCCTAAACAGGTAAAAAAAAAAAGATTCATCAATAGAATTGTGTGAAATCAGCAACAACCTACTAGGTAATTGGAACCTTTTTAAAGGTTTTCAATAAGATTCTACAAAGCTACCCGAAAAATTACTAGCATAATAATATGTTTGACGTTAATGTTTCCGTATCCTCGTACCTGTGTTTAGAGGGCGAATTTTGTCATGAAAGGTAAGGTTGGGGAAGAGGTTGTTTAATTAAGTTTTAATCATGAATAAACTGTTATCTTTTGTAAGGGAAGAAGGGTATTTGTATCTCAAGTTCTTCCCTTCAGGTTAAGTCCTTTTAAGTAAGTATGCATGAAGATAGGTAGGAGTCTTCTGAACATACTTTCTGTGAGTTTAACGTCGTAGTAAAAGTAACTATAATTAATTTGAATAGGTACAACAATGTTGTCAACAAATGAATCGAGAATCAGGGCATTTCACTAGATTCCTATATATTTTTATACCGAAATTTTTCAATGTCACTGGTAAGGACTAAATTATTAAATAAGCATATTTCGATATTCGAGCAAGTTTTTGCACGTCTAGTAGTGTTTGTTTTCGTAACTGAATGAAAAAATGTAACAATAAGAATCATAAAAATAAAATCGGGGTGAGTGTAGTAAGCAGATAATGTTTACCCTAAAGATATTTGACAGTGTTAAGGGATTTAGGGAACATAAAATATTTGCACATACAACTACTGTTTAGGATTATGACCCTACTAATGATCAGTGTAGTGCGTCTTGCATCAGACCATGACAATGTTTGAACTATGACTCAGACACAACTTATATCAGATCCTTAGAGACTATGATACTAAACAAGCCTAACGATTAACGAATCTCGTCGTTGTTGAAAGGCTGGATCAAAGAAAATGAATAGGTAATATTTATTTTCTTCTTCTTCTTATCCAGCCATCTCTGTCCACTGCTGAACATAGGCCTCCCCCGTACTCCTCCATATATCTCTATCTTGCGCCCTCTGCATCCAATTACAAGCAACTCGTTTAATGTCGTCTGACCATCGCGTGAGGGGTCTCCCTCTGCTTCGTTTATCTTTGCGAGGTCTCCACTCCACTACCCTCTTTGTCCATCTTTAGTCCTGGAGTCTCGCAACATGTCCCGCAAAAGACTACTTGAGTTTAGCCACTCTGTATTTATTTTATTCCTGAATATACTTTTTTTTATTTATTTAATCTTTAAGTTAACAAGGTATACATATAAACATAAAAAATGGACATAGTACAGATTTCAAATCGTTGTTCCCTAGGGCGAACTTATCGCAGAACTGTGATTTCTTCCAGTTTTCCCCAATAATTTCAGTTTTCTTATTCATTTTGTAGTAAAATAATGCTTTATACTTAGAAATTAATTTACTGCCATTCGGCGCTTCTGTTTGTTTTACAATAGTTTTATTTTTGCATAATTATTTTTAATCACCCGCATTTCGATACGACGAATATTTGTTATGATTCTTTGAAAATAACGGGTCGTATAATTTTTTCCAAATACTTTGCGGGTTTTAAACTATGACGAGGAATTTAGGATTGAATTTCATTCATGATTCTGGCAGCTAGTTAGAGGTATTTTTGAATTATACGTAAATCAAAATGGTCCAGAAAACATACATGGAATTCCACCAATTGTTGAAGGCCTTTCTGTTCATATCAAATGAGGACCTCCTTATTTGCAAACGGAATAAGGAAATGAGGGAATGCAGTGATTCACTCCTGTGTAGAATAGTAAGTAGGTATTATGATTATTTTATTAAATTCTTTACACCAAGACGGACGCGGTAAATTCAATCTCGCTAAGGGGATTATTTTCTTAATTCAATAGATAGTCTGTTCAGGGCTGCATGGGTGAGATAAAATACATTATACTTAGAGTCTTAGGGCAAAACTTGCATTTTGGTACATCGTCTGTTTACCAAACTGCATTTAACTACTTCCCAAATAAAATCGTAATGATACTACATCTATATCCGATAGCAGACAGCGATCACTAAATGTATAATGTACATAACAGTAAAATTGTTGCATAAATACGAAGGTTAATTCATGATTACGGTTATTTATTGTATATATCGAGTTTGAAACCTTTCTGATGATGACATCCTGTGCAGCCCAGGGCAGAAGCCACCTATAAACATGTCCATTGCCCACTGATGGGAGAAGGCCTGCACCCCTGGGGGTATTATTATGTGAAGTGCCATGGCGATATCTGTCGCCGCATATTGGAGTGACAGGATTTAATTCACCTAGACACAAGTAAGTAAGTAAGGATAGTATGAGGTTAATTTGCTTTTTGAAATCAAACCGAAATCAAACAAATAAAGTTTTTGCACCTTAATATTCTGAATCTTTCGAAAAGTCTAATTATGATTTTTCGGGACACCGAATCTACGATTATAATATATAAGTAATGTAAGTTTGCTAATAAACTACTATTTTTCAGATCCATTAGTTCTAATAAATAATTAACGTACTTTAGTACAGAATGGTAATGTTTTGTGAGGATATTATTTTACTTAGATCACCAGCGAGCGCGCGTTTGAGCCTGATGAAAGACAGTCACATTTAAGATAAATAATGTAAATCTTCTATGAATGAATTATGAACACATATTTTATATTATATTTTTATATTTTATTATATTTATATTTTTCCAAAGACTCTTACATTTCTTTATTATTTTTATTTTCTGTCATATTATTTTGTTTCTTGTATTAATATTTTATTTATCTGACTACTCTTAATATTTTATTGCCATAATTCTATTTTTATATACTAATTGTTAATATTGACCGATTGAACTAATTGTGTGCACCTGTAACTGGGCGTTACTTTGACTCTTTATTTAGTGTATAGTTTCCATTGTAATTGATTTGTAAGTTATGTCTGTATGTGTGTGCCTTTGAATAAATAAATAAATAAATAAACACACTTCATGTCTACTGTCGTTCTTTGCCGAGATTATTTTTGTAGAAGAATTATATCGATCACTGAGTTTCTTAACCAGAAAAATGATTTAACTGAATTTACAAAGTGTCGCGGTACAATAACTTCTATAAAAATAAAAGAATTATTAACACAAAGTTACGTAACCCTTATTATTTATCCGATAGCATAGAAAGTATTTTCATTTGCACGTGAAATAAACAAGAAAAGTCACTAAATAATGAAAGCATCAAACAATAAAGTTAATTATCTAAAACAACATTTGTTAACTCGTTCCATCTGGTAAGGGGTTATTATTCTAAGTATATATATTATACAAGTCAAAGAATACAAGAATTTTACTGGAGTATCTTTGATGTGGTCACAATGGCGCTTGATGCTCCGTGGATTTTCCATTGTCATTAATATTGTTTATCTTTTTCACATCAAAAAGCTTTTAAACGTTATTTGTTAGTAGGTATGTTTTTCCTATCTTTCTTATTACTCGTGTTTTATTGTTATTATCTTTCCAAATGAGACAAAGGACAAGATCAAAAGGTAATCATCTATATGATATCTCGTTAAGCCTGATCATCTGATGAAGCTTAAGATATTAAATGGAATAGGAAAACACGTACAAACAAATAATAGTCACAATATTACTTAGAACATAGACTAGGTATTTGTTAATACATATTCACTTAGGTTCTATCTAAACTATAACGTATCTGGAGAAAGTCATAAATGCAATTTCTTATTTGTATTAAATTTATAAACGTATTGAAAATATTATTAATTCAACGTATATTTTCTTACTTATACTTTACTAACGTGGAAGTTTAATCGAAATGCCTTTTGGTATGTCTATTAAATTTTTTTGTTAAATTTTTAGACAGTGCCCAACGAAAAGCAAAGATTCCTTCATCGATACAGTTTTGTTCCTCCCATGAAGAAGTTTAGGTTTCTCTCCATAGTTCGGTGAACGTCCTGGCCTGGTGGTCACCGTCCTTCAGGTATCTCTTGCATGCTTAGGGATTCTTGTGTGGTCCTGGTCATCCTTTTGATATGATCCCTCCAGTACCTACCGTCTTCGTTGCCTGCTTCATCTTACGATGTCTTCAACATTCCAGGTTCTGCGATTTTTTTATACTAACCTTTTAAATTACTTTACCTAGATTGTTTTACACCTCTAATGACATTTGTGTATAGGCTCAGTTTAATGAAATATTTTTGTATCTCAAACATCTAATAGATAACAGGTATAAAAAAAAACAATGAAATGCAAGGAAAGCTGTTAGCCGTCCGTTGTTCCCGAGAGGAATCAAGAAGACAAAATATCAAAGAATAACAAATTCTCACCTTGTATTTTATTGAATTCCCTGATGTTTGATATCTCTTTGATAAAAAGTTCACCTTTTTTATTTTTCATGTTCATGCTCTGAATCCGTGAATAACTTTACGTATATACATTTCTGATCTTGTAGGCGTTAGGTACTTGTTTATTTAAATATTATTCATTTTCAATCATTACATTAAATTTCTCTTATGATATCAAATTCTGATACACTTGACAAACTTTTATTTTTAGCTCCTCATATTAATATTTGTACACTTTGAAGAGAAAAGTTTCACTTTACAGTTCCTGAGTCGACAAAAATAAATAATTACAAAGACGAATTTAATAAACTTTATAATTAAATAAATTATTGTTTCAATGGAAGAAAAACGTGTGTAGGCAGTTGAAGGACAATAAAATAATTATCATTGTTCGTGAAGAAGACAGTAACAATATGATAAAAATCTTATTGTACTCTTTTTTTAGTTGACTGAGGAAAAATCCTAAGTATATAGTCATTGTAGTAACAATAGAACCTTTTCTTCTGTTCAAAAACTAAGCATTCTTTTTTAAAAGCCTAGTGAAAAAAACGTTTTTTGCCGACTTTTACTTTCTTTATTATATTAATATAAAACGGATTACATAGGTAAGGTATCTGATATTGATTTCATTATTGATAGTATTCTTGTAACTAAACTTAAATAGATACTGTACCTAGCTGCTCAGTATAAAACTGGGCGGATCTAAAACGATCTAGGATAACAAGAAATTGAAGTCATTTAAATATCTTTTTCGAAGAGCAGAAAAAATACTAATAGCCTAAAAATAACATCACTCATCAGTCATAAAAATGTCGAACCAGAGAAAATCATGTCAAAATATCTAAGAGTGAAGAAATGCGAGTATACTTACTGAAAAAATCGAGTAAGTTGCAAACATAAACTTTACAGTTCTATGCGGTTCTCTAAGATAATTCTTACTGTTGATAATAATATACCCGCATGGTACACTCTCACAGCTCCACAGTTCAGCGAATTTTATATAAAATTATTTACTTTCATACTTAATTGATTACGAAATCTATGAATTAAAACAACGTTATTTCATTAGATAGCTACAAGTTCCATTCAAAATATTTAGTGTTTTGTAGAACAGAGGAGCTTTGCATAAGATATGATTCGTGTTATATAATTAGAATACTATGTTGTTATATTGGGTTATTGTGAAGCTGCAAATAAAGTAAATAACAGTTAGTCAAAGAAGGGCTGAATCATTGGTTCGGTTTGGGGGCATTACGACTGAACAATCTCGCTTAAGGGGCAAATTGAGTGTAAACTCGGTTAGTTTTTGTTCGAACAATACAATCTTCGTATACGAGAGTATTGGAACCCCTGGGGTTTGTATGTAGGTGAAACCTACAACCGTAGCTTCAATAATCATTATCTCTCCTTTTCTTTGTATTGTATTGCGATCTACCGAGAATCTTCCTCCTACATATACTCCTTCCTAGTATATTCAAGTAAATACGAATAGGTTCACTATATGAATCAGCACAGGCGAAATTACATAGGATGAAAATATACCTCATTTTTTTACATTTTATTTCATTTGAGTTAACTTAAATATTGTAATTTGCATCCGACATTATACAGACGAATTATAGTAAAACAGAAAAAAACAGTGTGTATTTAATATTACAATGTTATATGTGTAAATGATTTGTAATGTGTGTGAGGATTTATAAAATAGTTGGGTTAGTAATGCCTCCTTAGAGTGCGGGGTATATGAATCCAACCTCTTCGAAGAGTTTGATAAACAGAAGCAGGTCTGATCCCAAGAACAAATATTGGCAAACTTTCTGAAAACACATTTATCCTCTCTTGGGTTAAGTTTTCGCCCCAGCGGGTATGGTCAATTCACGTGGTTTTAAAAGGAACGCTTGGTTACAAAACAGAAACTAACGTCGAAGTTAGTATAGGTACTTATTATACAAGCATTATGAATAATATAACATCTCAAATTTTCCAATATTGAAACTTTACTTTTTCATTAAATATTCATAAATACAATAGAAGACACTAAGTCCTATTCTAAACTTAGAAAATTATTCGCAAAGAGAAATGAACTTTTTTGTCTAAGTAGATAATCGTTAGATAAGTTATTATATTATAGTTTCATTCCATCAAAATGTGGATAATAAAGTCGTAATTTCTAGTTTATTTTACCATAGAGCATTAAATATACAGATGCTTTATCCAATGTAATGGTAATTTGTTACAAATTGAAGATAAATTGTGCATTATGGAGGTAAATCATGATAACAATGATAACACATTATTGTGGTTTGATAGTAGTTAGTAGTCGGTCTACTGATTGATGCGGTCTCTATAAACATGTACTTGTTTTATATTTACTAACCACCACTATCGCCTAACAACGTTAAATGAAGCACGTTTATTTACAAAACCAATTTTCTAACCCTAAAAACTTTTCACAGCGGCTCTTCTTTTCATCCCCTAGGCTAAGACCGGGGGATAAAGATATCGTGTAATTGTGTCTGCCTTTGAAAAGAATAATTTGATTGATTAGATAAGAAATTTATCCAATGTGCATTATTCACTTATGTTTGATATGATATAGGTAACTTCTATTAATTTCTCGGAAATATTATTCGCTTTAAGTAGGAAGTTAGATCAAAATTTATGTGGTAGTGAGTTGATATTTTGATATACCAACTAGTGAATATGTGATTTCTTATCCGATAAAGGTTATCTTTTTTGTAATACTTTTTCAAACGAGATAAGCGCTGGATGGTATTTTTCTAGGGAAGTGAACGTGTGGACTTAGATTGGATAAGTAGATAATGTTCTGTCTAATGTGTGGGTAGAGAAAACATACCAGGAGCTAAGATTTTATGGATGTTACGAGTGGTGTGCCATCTAAGAAGCTTTTCATGTCAGCCGGTTCGGTACGTATAATGACCCAACGTATGCCACTGAATACCTGCACCACGACACTAGACATACAGTATTATGTAGTACCTATACACGTACGTCGTACACAAGGCGTGATGTATTTACTATTAGAAATGTTAAAAGTTTTTAAGAGATAGACTGGCATAATTTAACATTCGTCCACTTTTCCTGAATACAAACTGTTTCCCATCATAATAGGTCATAAGGTTGAAATTAACTTATTATGTGCGTCACGACGGCCCACGTTTGACTTGACGACGCAGCATACAAACCATGACCACCGCATCTGTCTAGAGTCTAGACGCTAATAAAAAAAAATGTTATGTTTTTAAAAACGAGACATTACTTCAAATAAGTTAAAAAGGATTTAAAATAATTTAACGTACATTTACATATCTCTGTTTACACTGATGTCTTTATCAAATTCTGCTGACGTCATTTTGTTCTGGACAATTTACATCCTGACCTGCACTGAACTAATCCACACCTGTTTTATATTTTTGTTTTGTCACCATGTGTTTATATTGCTTTCATTATTTTTTGCTGTAACTGTTTATTAATTTGCTGCATTTGACTTTATAATGTATGTTTAATATGTAAACCTTATGATTCCAAGTGCCTTAAATAAGGCCTACGGCGATGATTAAAAACCAATAAACCAATACATTATCAAATAGATATTAATACATGCTTGCATAAAGTGTTCAAAAGCATGGAATACCTCTCAACAATTGATATTATTTTCATACATAACAATTGATATTATTTTCATCTTGCGAAAATTGAAACGTAGAATAAAAAAAAAACAACTTGTGTAGAAAATATTCTTCCAAATCTCCTTACCTATCGTGAAAGCATTTTGTTGTTTTATGAAATCAGATTTCTCGAGACTTGGCAATCTTATAATATTATATTTGATACAAAAACACCGATAATATTATCCGCGCTTCGAAGATATTTACCACCGAAGTCGGAAGTTATTAAGATTAATAATCCGAAGAATAATAACTTTGGAAAGCAATGGAAAAGTTGATGTTCTCAGTATGGGAATAAAACAATATAATAATATGGTGTATAAGTCACCTCCTTGTATAAGTGATATTGAAACAATAGTTATTAATTTTTCAGCAATATTGCTTTTCAGCTAGACACCTAAAAGTTTTGTTATTACGGGGTGTAAAATTGGTTCTATTAATGTCTGTAATATTATTTCCTTATAAAATTTAACGTTACTTCGATTGTGTACTATTATGTTTTTGGATTTTGAACTTCTACTATTTTTTTACATTCACTTGATTGATCGGGTTGACTGTAAGATATTGCTTTTGCAATAATTCCGCCTTTTAGCATACTATTGTCTTGTTTTGGAACCACTGATAATTTTTACGCTAAAATATTTATTTATTTATTACATAAGTATTGTTTCACGTGCGTAAACTATAATTTATTTAAAGTGGTATAATGTGATGCAAGATACGAGTAAGCGAGTTTACAATATCGAATTTTTATTAGAATAAAGGGGTTTCGATATTTCTACATGGAACACAGGTATGCCAGAACTGGAATTTCATCATTGAAATTATTATGGTATAATATGTTACAGACAAAACCCGTTGTTAGTTAAAACGCATTTTGACTAGTCGAAACCCGTTGTTTTCATTTTTGATCAGTTAAAACATATGCCAGGTAAAGTTAATTTTCACTTCACATAAAGAAGAAGAAGAAAAACTTGGTAAGTATAACGAAAAGAAAAAACAACTAAGTACATAGTTTTTTAACTCAACAAATATCAAAACAACGGGTTTTGACTAGTCAAAATGCGTTTTATCTAACAAGGGGTTTTGATGGTACCATATAAGTACACTTAACTCGAAAATAGTAGCTACATAAATTCTTGTTATTCTAAGGTTATAAAAGCAGCTGTCTTACATAGTGAGATTCTACTGGAAGGCAAAGTAAACAGTGTATTATTGGAGACTAAAATTGAGTTTTGCGATTACCAGTCAGTATACTTTTGTAAGCACATCTGCTTTGAAAGCGCACGTTGAAAAGAAGGAATACAAACTGTTGGAACTTGTTTAAACTAGGAATCTAAAGCAGGTGAAGTCTTCTACAGGATAATAAGTGAAACATTTACGTAGTGTGAATGTATTATTCTATCGAGTGAAGCCAAATGTACATAGAATATTCTTATACCTTGCATTGCATGGACCTGTCCTGTTTTACTAACTTATCTGCATATATTTGTATACGAAGAGATAAATATGCATCGAATCATATTGATTGATTTGTACATATTTTTATGTAAAAAAAGTTTCTTGGATTTAACCAAGTACTTAATATACATGAAATTCGACAACACAGCCGTCGCTCCTTGTGGTGTAGTGGATATGATCCCTACTATGCGAGACGAAGGTCTGGAATCGAATCCCAGCCGGGGTGAACTGAAATGGCGAATGTTTCTCAAGTGTGAAGTGATCACTTAAGCCAGCCGTGGTCGGTCGTGAGCCCGACAATGTTCATCCTTAATTTTTCTACTGTTGTGGGAATACTACAAGTTTCTTGGATTTGGGTTGGTAAAATATGAATTAGATATAAATTATTATTATACATATTATTTAAATAAATCTAATATATATCTCTAACTGAACCGTAGCTTTGAGGTTATACCAAATTCGTAATAAAATCTTTGAGATGTTTTGAGAGAGTTATATTAACAAGTGAAGCAGATGGCAAAACAACATAAATTTTAACACTATGATCATTCTACCTTATGGACTATTCAGGATTTACGATGAGGTTTGAGTGAGAAATATTAGCAGATGAAGGAAAATAAACTTACAAAACGTGGCTTCTTATAACAATAATCTAATAGAGGGAGTTATGTAGTTTACATAAGGTAACATTAAAAAGGCTTAAACAAAATATACAATAAAATATATATTTGAAGAATTAAAGTGTTGGAAGGCCTAAAGGTGACGAAATTGTCGAACAAACCTACAGAACATGGATGGCGAAGGGGAAAAACAGAGCGCGTGGTAGTGGATTGAAGAGGCCAAAATCCAGCAGTGGAGATATCATATGCCTGGTATAGAATCTCTTCTGTAAAAAAATAAACTGTACTTATGGTGTCACTGTGGTTGCCTAAATGTTAGGCGCAGGAAATAATGTTTATTGCAAAAAGAAATCTATTTCGAATGAGATGGTTATAAAAGCTTATAGATGTATTAAAAAGTGAAAATATTCATTAGAGAACCATTTTAGTACCTACCTATCTCAAAGTAATGTAAGGTGGATTTTGTTTACGCACGTTAAGAAACGTTATATTGATGTTACGACTCGTCTAAGAAAAAACTTTATGATATTACTGAACTTATTATTCACTTCTCGTACAAAATACATTACGGTAAGTACTCGTATGTTCAGAGAGTATGAGAAAATTATGATGTAGAGAAATATTATATTGAAGATGACAGCCATATTATTGAAGACACTAAAGAAATAAATTGTTTACAAAGCATTATTATTATAATAAATTCTCGGATGTTAAAAAACGTGAATTGTAATTTCGATGCCAAAATATATGTTAAAATACTTTCCTTCATAGTTGGAAACTTGTGAAGCAAAAGACGAAAGCGAATTATAAAATATTTAAAAAATCAATCACAACCGAGTCTTGAAAACCTTGTTAAGAAAATGGCAACGGAATTAACTGTGTAGTTCATTGCACCATTGATTAATGTAAGTAATTATATCAACTTGTAAAGCAAATTGTGAGAAATATTACTAACCCGAGAAAATGCTTAATTGCAAATTGTATCCGGAAGGTAATAAAGCCATCAGGATAGCGTGCAGCGGTTAGACCATCAGGTGACTAAATAAGCTTAGTATATCCCCCTATACGACGAGGTGTAAAAGTGATTGCCCATAAAATGCTGACCCTGTAGAGTGTAGAATATTGCAAGCAGGGTGAGATGTAAGGTGAGGCTGATAATAAAATTTTATTAATCGCATTTATAAATAAAGTTATATTAAGTAGGTACCTATTAGTACTTTTAATCGTCTCAAGTAATAAAATTAGCTCGAATATTTCGAGGCATTCTTGTCTGGTGAGGAGATTCTAAAATAAGCCTGTGTTAGGCGCAAACATGCGCGACGCTCGTCATATCTCATTGTCTCTGTACCTAAAAGGTGTGAACTCTGGAACGAACTTTCCTTGTACATGAATGGTATCGTTATTGTAATACTGACTGGGAATCAATGTGAAAAGTTCACACATATAAACACGACAGATGAAAATATTTTAATGTTATTTGTAAAAAAAATATAATCGTATTGTCATCCGGATTGAATAGGAAAACACCGATACTTTGAAAATGCATTGCTTTGCTCTTATTTAATTCGATTGCACAATATTGTGGGATTAGCTGGCAGATATCGAAGCAATTCGAGCTGGCCCCAGTGAAAAAAAGATTTATATTCGTAATGTTGACATATCTCTGTATTTCTTGCACCAAACGTGTAAATAAATAAACATAAATATTATTAAAAGATGTACTAACTATGCCCTAATTAATAAAATTCATAAAATAAATCGTGAATACGATACAGGAAAAATCAGCGTTTTCAGAGCACATATTACAGATGAGTGAAATGACTCGTTCAATATATTATTGCTTACTAGTTCACTTCACAGATGGAAAAAATAATTCATGGGTGAAGAGAACTAAATAAAAGTATATAAAATAGCATGTATTTTATTTTTATTGCGAAGAAGCTGAGAGGATATCATATTTTGTGCAAAGGTACCAAGTAAATGTAGGTACAACGAATAAGAATAAATATCCGCTATGCATAGTTTTATTGGAATCAATGCTATACAACTATGTAATAAAAGTAGGTATAATTATTTTGCAAGATTATGTTGAACAAACACAAAACATCAGTCTCGGGCGGCCGCGCTTCCTCACTCTATTTCGCTCACTCAAATATATCTTTTTTGTCATCCTCTCATCTTTCATTCTCTCAACATGCCCAAACCATTTTAGTTTATTCACTTCTTGTCAGTACCAGTCTTGCAGTCACTCATTTCTCTAATAACCTCATTCCTTATCTTATCTCTCAGCGTTCTTCTTAACGACCTCATTTCTTACCTATTCTTCATGCAAATGAACTGGATTTATACTCTATATGTATAGACTTTGCTGTAAGTAAAGCTTTCTCTTCTATCAGTGATATTTCCCTGGATTTTTCGCCAGTACTCCTTAGTCGCGTCCTTTTGCGCCAAAGCATATTGGATAGAGGTACGGTCGGTATTGATTAGCAGAAATTACGATTTAGTCATAACAAGTTGGTTGACGATGATTTGATATATAAAGTGTGTAAACAATGTATACTCTTCGTATTAAAAACATGAAATAGAGAATTTATTATATAGGATGAATTTCTTATCAATAAGTTTAAAACGATATGCTCCATTGTTCAAGGAAATGTATGTAATGCCAATAGGTAGGTATATTTAAGTTGATGGATTGAACCAAATATTCTTGTCGTTAGCAATTATTCAGTCCCGTCATTTAGAACCTGTTAGACGTTTGGGGATATTTTCCCCATGAGCTTTTCGTAGTTCTTGTAGTAAATGAAAGTTGTACGCATCTACGTTATTATTAATAGGTACGAGTATAATAGGTGGACGGTTTCTATATCATTAATTTCCTAATGGTTTTTCCTACGCTTTCAAAAAGAAATATTATTTCATTAGTAACAAACCAACGAATACATGGGATTATGACCGAACAAATTTATTATATGTATGTATGTATAAGAATGGGTACAATGTTTGAGTCTTTGTTTGTCTATATTTTTTTAATGAAGACGTAGTTTTGATATTTTGTTGGTTTCGACATTAATTTTGGTTTCGATGTTTACGACATGAACTTTGTAGCACTTCATTATAACAGATTAATAGAATTATATTATACAAATAAAAATATCTTTATGTATTGCTGCTATTACTACACGACCGATTTCGTGAGTATGCAAACTCGCATCATCAGGTGCTAATTGTATACAAATTTACTTTTATAATTTGAACAATTTGATGTTAAGGACCCGTGGAATTTAATGTCCATAATTTTTTTCTTCTATTGCTATACAACTGAATGATGGACACCAGGTGCATATTACTTAATACTTATTGTCTGTTCTACAGTCCAGTGATTGTTGTTAAGGTACCTCATGCAGTCTATGGCTTTGATCGATGTGAATTAAATTTATCTTGCCATGACAGTAAATGATTTAATGCGCACATCAGAGACAAGGGATAATACACATAATTACCTTGCATCAGTCAAATCTGATTACCAGCGAACCACAGACGTGTTTTGGGATATAATATTAATACGAATTACTGGTAAATTATTTAAGCTATTAATGGTAAAGGAAATATCTTAATACATCGTCATTTACTTTGAAATTATCCCGAGTAAAATCCTAGAATTATTAAGACCAAGGGCTGTCGTGGTTGAATGATTTTAGATAGAAGGCAGCTTTGTGGAGAAATTATTTTATTTCTATGTAAGAGGATGTCTCGTATCCAGTAGGTATATTAGATATATAATTGAAGTGATGAAACAAGCAGGTACTTGTGTCTCTTAATTAAATAATTGGAGGGACCTACGTGGATTTTACTGGTAAAATGTATCTTAGTATTAGAATTAGCAGAATTAATTTATAGTTTTTTTAATATATATCTATGAATAAAAATATACGAAAGAGGAGAAAGAAGATTACAGGAAAATATATTTTTTTTAAGTTGGTTGATGGAAAATACAGAAAAGTAATATTTGTAAAAATCTATCGTCAATGAGCGGTGGTAGGGATTTTGTAGGATTATTGACAGAGATCCCAATTTTCTTCTTCTGTTAGCCCTTTGCACTGTTAGATGTAGGCATCTACCCTCCCAATGTCAGGCAATGATGTTAGAAACTAAAGTAATAAAAAAAGCCTATAATACATTTGATAGCTTGTTACAAATATATCCTACATTTGTCTTAATAACTACTCGTATGTAGTACAGTAATGCATAACTTGTTTATATGTATGTAGGTACTCTAGGTAGGTACATTAGTTAATTAAACATCTCATAGAACATACTAACAGTAATTGGTAGTTAATGACGTTTTGTATATAATACCTAGCTATCTATCAACATAAGCTCAGGTGATGTGATAATGATAATAGATTTGTATATTAAATTATGTGTTATCAACATTACATTACATATTGAAACAGAAAGTGATATTATAATACTCGAACATAACCAATATTGTTATTATCAACATCTAAACATCATCAGGATAATATTATTATGAAGTAAGATGACATATTATATGACTTGTAGGTATATCACTAATAATTAATTTTAGAAGTCATTATAATAAGCTATGTTGATACGTATAGGTATATCGCATCAGAATATAATACAAAATGTATCAAAAACTTAAACACGAAACACTCACACAAATTATATTAAAGTTTTTTTTTCTTTCCCTCAGCAGAGACGAGAGGCATCTTCATTCACATAATGCAGCGTTATGTGAACTCCCTTGGGGAGGAATCAACTCACACAAATTTAATACGTATCCACTAGGACGAACTTATCACAACTTAAGATTTCTCCCAGCTAATCCGAACAAAATTTAATTTGAGAAACTGTAGAAATGTTTTTTGTCATAGGTACGTGATAAGGTTAGTCGATTATAGAGTATGTTATTATGACGAATTGCTTAAATGTGACGAAAGCATGAAGTATATGTAGAGATGAGGAAGTCTATTATTCTGTTCTCTTTGCCTGCCCCTCAATGAAATCGACGTTAGGTGATGTATAACGGGTGGATAGAGAGATAAGACCGAATAACCGAATACATTATTGTACACTTAATAGTAAGTAAAAATGCTCGCGGTCCAAATCGTCATCTGGTAGGTATTGAACCTGCACCCACCTGACTCGCGGTTGAACGCGTTACCAATTCAGCCTTAAGGGAGCAGGATAGCGCAAATTTTTTTACACACAATATATTCGCCCTATGAACATTTTTTATAGATTGATTTGTTGGAAAAACATGAGGTAAACTTTAATATTTAGAACAAGATAAGTTGTGCACTAGATTATATTGGAAATAATCTGCAGTACCTCATATAACAGTGGAGGGATTTAAGATAATATTATATTTCATGTAATCTGTTTAGAGAGGGAAATGAAGTCGTAGTCTTACAATAATAATATCTACTTGATAGAGAATATTCAGACATTTGATATTGTATGAGTACGTTGGTACACCTGACTGGGAAGGTACTTGTACTTTACTTCCTTGCAGGTAGAACATAATAGTCCAACAGATTTGTGGTGAATACGCTTAGCTCTGAAACACTGTAATATAATAATATGACAATAGAATCCATCTGTAAATCTAAACTTGGTAACACATAAAGTTAAGGGCTTGGCACCAAGAATGACGTCATAGTCATTTCCCACGGCAATAAGGTCCAAAATCGCGTGAACAATCGCATGATAAAATGGTAAAAATAGCGTTTTTTCCACTTTTTGGGCTTAATGTTGCGTCTATCAAAAAACTTCTACGGTTATTCCCTAGATTTAAATGCATATTATCAGTACAAAAAAAATTGCTCCGCGACTTTCGGGAAACGAGTTTCCGTCTTTCGGAAAAAAGATCAGAGGTGTTTTTCAACTTTTTTTTGAGAAATCTGTACAAGATATAAAAAATCTGTTACGGTTATTCCCTAGAAAATGTTCAATGCATCTACCCAATTTTGTTCCAAGCCAAATTTAGTAACGGTTGTCGAGATAGAAGGTCTCCCGTTTTCAGATTTTTTTGAAATGTCGGTATGCATACTCTTAATACGAGGAAGACGTTGCAAGCATCTTCTTTACTTTAATCCACTATACATCACTTCACAGTATGTAGGTAGGCGCAATAGTGTAAACTTCAACTTAATATTTATTTATTTTTCATTTACTTTGCTATTCAACTTCAACTTGACAATTTTATTAACACAAGTTGAACATTTTTTTATCTCATTGCAATAAAAATAGTTTACATTGAATGAGAATCATTCAACACTAAATACTAAGGACTTATGATAGTAATAGGTAAGTATTCGTTTTTTCATAATTTTGTAGTAAGAAATCGTGATATTTTAATACATTTCCAATTTCTAAATGTACTTCAATCCTTCGTGGATTCTTCAATTCACTCGTAAGGTGGAAAATAAAATGAATTAATAATTAAATACCCAATGAAAATATACATATTAGTTTCAGTCGAACTAGTTTAATATGTATGTGATATTTTGCTGTCGTTGCAATAATAATCATTTCAACGAATTTCTACTGACTGAGAAATTTCTCGTACTATAAATAATACACCCATGTTTTGCTTTGTTAGAACTTGGTTTACTATAGGATAGGAAAATCCGTGTAAAATAAGTTTGGTTTTCCCATAGCAGTTTTTGTTTTTCATAGTAGATAGATAATACCATGAATTTGTACATAGCTAATATTGGTACTCCATAATATAAAGGAGAATATATGGGAAGGTGCATTTCAATATACTGGATGTATATTGAATGTTGATCTAATAAATATGTATGAAGCATACGACCTAGATTTACGTACCTTTTTATTCGTAGTTTTCCCCCGATTTTTTGACAGATGACAAACTAGCAAACATTGCATATGAAAACAGTAGTTATATTTTGAAAAATATGCGGTTGGTTTTCGGAAAGGCATTATCATAACAAAGAGAAAACATTATGACATATAGAAAAGTTTATACCCACATCCCTGAAATCCATAAAGATGGTGGATAACATTTATTAATAGATGGTTTCTGCCACTACAAAGATATATTATGAAACACTGGAGATTTATACTATAATATGAGATGTTCGCCACATTATCGTAATTAAATCAGTGCAATTATTCATTTAAAACCAATAAAATAAAAAATAAAATAAACTTTATTGTACAGAAAAACATACAAGGGGCGGGCTTATTGCCAAATGGCAATTTCTGCCAGCCAACCCAAGATAGAAACAAAAAATGAGATATACCTAATTATATTATCACTATTCACATACGATTAACACACGAAGGCGACAAGAGTAAAATAATATTTTAAAGTACAAAAAAAATCAGTTTTCAGGATTGTCATCACTCTATATTCCATTCCGCACTGCAATAATTGGACCTATAAATAAAATATTTACCAATCCTACCAATTTTCTACTTTTATAAGTTAGTATATTATCTACTATTCTATAATTTAATATCTAAAAAATAACTTCCCAGTATTATTTTATCTTTTATGTGAGTAGCAGATATTAGAGCAGTTAATTAATAATATTGTGTCAAACTATTGCAAAGCGGCGAGTAGTTATTTAATACCTACTGAATAAACACAACTTGAATAAGAAACTTTAGAACAATGAGAGCGTTAAGTTTCAATTGAAGTTATGAATATTGATGATATAATACATTAGAACATATCTATACGCGTTATATAGTAAATTGAAATTACACACAGATTCTGAATACAATACCATACGAGATGTACTGAAACTTACTCTAACCATATCCGTCATATCAAGGAGAAAATATTTTTTGATAGTATGATTACATATACATATATATCAATTTAATTCTATGAGAGGTGTTTAACGGAAAATTCTTAAATCAAGGTTTCAGAGTTTTTAAAAAACGTTCATTATTAACAGATACTTAGGAATCTCAACCGATGTACGGCGCAAGATGGATAACCACCGAATTGATCACTTTACGCTCAACAAATGTTCGTTCGCCTCTTGTGTCTTACGCACTATGAATTCATTTTCAGAGTACAATATTACACCATCAAAAATCCTTCTCTGGGTGGGATTTGAACCCTGCATCTTCGACTGGGAAGCCGCGGATTCACTACGCTTCCGTCGTTTCTGAGAGTGTTTCCAAATCACTCTCAATCTTTATCCACATCTGTGGATAATTTTTTTGTAGTATATTTATTAAGATTGATCACTGAAATAATTGTATGTTACCATCGTTGTTTCTTTGTGATTCATTCATATTACACAAATTTAGCAACAAGTACTAGGTATCATCTAGTAGATACTAATGCCCGATCCCACCAACTACCACCTAGTAAGCAGACCCCTAAGGAATTTCCATACAAAACCATAGATAATTTGAGTGATTATTATAACTGTCATAACCTTTAAGATATAAATCCATACAAAATACAGCATGCAGCTACTTAAGTGAGGGAGATTCTGGGCGGAGATATTTGGGCACCTAACTAAGTAGAGCTGCATGTTGTATTTTGTATGGATTTATATCTTAAAGGTTATGACAGTTATAATAATCACTCAAATTATCTATGGTTTTGTATGGAAATTCCTTAGGGGTCTGCTTCCTAGGTGGTAGTTGGTGGGATCGGGCATAAGAATACTATTGTACGCAAAGTTTTGTATATAATTTTACGACAAAATGAATAAAGAAGTTCGCAAAAGGAATCGCTAGCAATCAGATACACGAACTGAGATGAAGGCCTTTAGGCAAGTGAGGCTATTTAGGATTTGATAAGGGTTAATGACCTTCTGTTCTAATTCCTTCAAACATTCTGCGGGGAGGGTCGCCCTTTTAGGGCAACGCTAAAGATACATTCAATCTAATAAGACATCTCGCTGTTACTTCATCATTTCATACGAAATTTCAACAGGGACAAGTAAAAGTTTTTAATTTGATGAATACATTATCCACGGAGGGTTGTTTGAATTAAAACTAAGTATAATACATAATTTGAATTAATATTCTTATTCGAACAAATCCACGACTTTTAAAATAAATGTTAATTAGAAGATTGAAAGATTCCCATAAATTATTAAACAAATTTATGCAAAACTCTAATACAAACTTTTCTAGAAGTGGCTAGAAGAGTTTCTACTGACTCACATACATTGAAATAATCTAGAAGAGGATTTTCTATTATCCACCAAGTAGGTGAGTTGAATTATGTTCTTTTTTATTTCATTCTTATCAAGTTTTCAGATATTGTGGATTTATTGGAGTACTTAGAGGTTTGTATTTGTTTTATCTACACAAATGTATTAAAGTTTAAGTAACATAGGTTAAGTTGATACCTTGTTATTTCTCTCTGTTTCTCACGGAAAGAAAAACTTGCTGACGTTTGGTGTAATTTACTGACGAAAATTTGGAAAAGAAATGTTCTCGACAGGCAAAAACATAAATTGTGATGAAACTGGGAAAAAAGGGTTAGACTTTTCATGAAGGTAGAGCGGTAATAGAATTCTTTGACATGGGTGCAAGATAAAAAAAGACTTTTGTTTTTATTACTTGCACACACTGCGCCACTTTATTGTGGTAAATTTATGTCCAGTATCAGAATATTGTGAGCATAGGATACCACTGTCTTGATAACTATAAAGATAGATTTTAAGCCAATTAAAGTAATTTAATTGACAATACAATCAGCTGAAGATTATGTCAAATGAAATCCAAGATTTAAAATATAGGCAACTCCTTCAATCAGAGTTTATCGTTGAAGTTAATAATATTATGGAATAGACATTTTAGTAGGAAGAATATAAACTATGAGGATACTTAAATTGACGAAGGTCTAATGCTATTAAACAAATGTTTTCAGATTTAGTAAGGATAGTAGTAGGTATCTAAGTTTGTTGGCATATGTGTGCGTATCTACTTACAGAATAGAGAACAAAGTTTCGGATTAGTATCTCTAAGTATAACAGTTTTAAAAGCAAATTGACGTTTTACATTCGACGGGATTTTCCTTTAAATCCCTATAAGATTATCCGCAATCCCGAAGACGAGATTTCAAGGATCAAAAGATTAGCGAGATGCCTGTTGACTAATTTAATTCATTAAATAATTTTAAAGCATCATTTACGATTTTGTCACGAGACATATTTCACTAGAGATAATATTATCTTTGATGAAATCTCACAGAAACAAGACTTCACAACATTGATACTCGCATTTCATAATAACACACACCCAACTCTGTATATTCTAAAATATTATGGGTGCGAATTTATTTTGGGAAGGATTTCAAACAGGCGAAATTAATAAAAGGTGTGCTTTATTCATTCGAGAATTTTTGGATTCATTTGAATTTATTCTGAAATTGAATTAAATATAAATTCCATGCGCAATCTGATTTCATGGTGTGAATGTTGTTTGAATACCATCACCTTTGGTCATCAGTACCTGTAGTAGATAACAGGATGGTATAAACGGGAGAGGGAGAGTTAGTAGGAATCCTTTCATCCTCACATTAGATATTACACGAGTATTATAACATAACAATATATGTATAATGGACCTCTGATATTATTCACAGACAGGTGATTTGGTATAAACTAGATTAAACGCTTATGCACAATTAGAACCCTAATATTATTATTATACTCGCTATAATTGTCCCCTTTGTTCTCTACAATAAAGGACAAATGTATCAAAACATCAAGCAAAGCAAGCCAGATACGATGGTTTTATCTCCATTTCTAGATAATCGTTTACGCCTAACCGGCAAACTAGAATTATATTACGAGCGATTGTCAAAATTGTAAGTAGGTGAATCAGATATTTACTTAATATTTTATATATACTTTTCGTTGAGTGAAAGAGGCACCCATGAGGCGTTTTTTTACGTAAATAATACGAATAACGTCAATCCTAATTAGGGAGGGTCTCTGAGTAAATAAATTGTGAATGCGCACTAATGAGCTAATGAAATGAAGTAAGGCAGGTACGATGTACGTATAATATAGGTAAAGAATAAATGGTTTAAGCATGAGGCACATATTTAGGGAGTACGAAAAAAATAGTATTGCAAAATGACAAATTACTTTAATCGTTTAACAAAGCCTATAAATACATCTGATCCAAAGCAATTAATAATTGGGAAGGCTCAGAATATAGGTACAAATAAATTAAGGAGGGTAAACAAGTAAAATTATATTTCTACATCAGGAGATAGATTTTGGTACTCCTAGACCCCCATACACGGAGTAGCTAGTTCCCCATACACAGATTAGGTCGCTTTCGGTTATACACATATTGTATTAAGATTTTTCGTGTAAAGGAAATTTTTTTCTACACTATTGCCATTCTTGACGCCATTTTGTTATTACTCTTCTTTACGCGGCCTGCAATATCCATTTCTGGATATAGGCCTCTATTATTAAGTCTCTCCATTTCAGTATCCAGTCATCTCAATGCTTTTCGATTGATGGGATATTTCTTCAACGTATTCCAGATAAATAAGCAATTATAAATAAACAATTATTACAACCAAGTATTATTAATTCCTCATATTGTTCAGTGATTTATACAACAGGACGTTGTGTCTTACAAACAATATGGAATAACTTTTACTGATAATTGAACAAGTTGTTTTAAAAAAGCAGTGTTGCTACTAAACACAGAGCTTTGATCTGTTTATTTTTACGACGACCAAAGTTTTCAGCAAAAACTTTTTTCGCTTCGTGGCTCTATTTACCTACAAATTTATTCTAAAGCTGTCCCTACTCCGTTGTTTTAGTTGCTATCTTACCAAAAATCTTTTTTACTGTTATGATGATCAGTCATAAGCCTGATGGAAAGTTCATCCTTTGCTGTACATCCGTTGAGAGAACTACTTGTTATATCGGATATTGTTTAGTACGATTAAAATATGGAAGTATTCATTCGAAATGAAGCATGTAAAGAATATAAGAGTTTATATCGTGATGCAAAGGCGTTTCTCTTAATAAAAGTACATTTTCAAAAGTCAAAGAGTAAAAGATAGAGCCGTAGTACGAGTACGTGCTTCAAAGATATTTGATCTCAAAATGAGATTTCTGTTGCAAGTATTTATGTATGTAAGTACTATTACAGAACAAACAGGCAAAAGACCAAAGGTGGTTAGAGAAGACCTAAGGTTTGGATGCACTTCCCTTGAAACACGAGCACTTCTTTGTATAATAGTTCCAATAACTCACAATCACTCCCGCATGGTTATACTAATATAAACTATTTTAGAACCAAAACTTGAACAAAGACTGTGGTCGACACTTAATGTAAAGCTAACCCTAAGTGTAATATATTCTAAATAGTGAAATAAACAAGTTTTTCAACATAATGCCACGCTTTCTATGAAATTGAAATGAAATAATACTATTCATATTGACTATACGAGAAAATAATTAATGTATTTGGGAAATAGTATGTTTTGTTGGGTAGCTAATAAATTATAGAAGAGTAATATTTATGTAGGTAGGTAGTAGTAGCTGGATACAAAGTTTTAATGTTGTATTCATAAAACACTTATATACTAGTACATAAGTAGTAGGACGAAGCTATGAAAGTGTATTCAAACGGATGTTTTTGAAATAGTAGAAAACAGAATCGTTATCGATGTTAGACATAAAGTACTAAACGAATTTAAAGTTTAAATGTTAAAGAGGTGAGCTGTATTAAAAATGTATAAAGGAATGAAGGATAAAGTTGTTAAAATGCAAAACATTAGATAGAAAAGAGTGCAGTGTATTTTATTTCGTCACTACTTTTGAATTGTGTATTCCACCAGCGTTCTTCCTTCCTGTGTCGCTTTGTGCTGCGGATCTTTCCTCTCTAAAAATACTTTTATTTCGTCTCCCTACTTAGCCATCTTAAGTTTCAAATGCGACTTCACTCCAATGTTGTTTTTCTTTATTGCTTTGCTAACCTAACCCCCATTCACTTTGTACAAATATTATACTTAGCCCTGGTGCATTTTAAACATTCTCCGACACTGCTAACGAATCTTGTACAAACATCACTGTAATTGAAACAATATATCACGGCGGACTCACATCCACTCATTAACAATCAAAATACTCGTAATATATTCAAACATCTGACTTTTTACTCGTTTTTTTTAACCGTTACTATTTATCCTACTTCAGTGAAATTGTTTTCAAAACACTTTTGTTGTGCAATAGAAGTCCTACTAAAATTGAAACATAGAATTCTACTGCAAATTGTAAGATAGACACAATAAAATGATACGGTAATTTTTTTCATCAGATCCATTAATTTTTTTTATCAATAAGTGTAATTGTTTATTTGACTGGTCTAAAAGCCGTATATGCATACAAATAAATAATTGGAATGTTTCCTGAAAAAAAATCGTACACTGCGCAGCTTTCTTATAATGAGCAGAAATATAATGCAGTGCAACAGATCCATTATTTTTTTAAAGTAGTGAGATAAAATTTGAAGGTATTTGATATTATATGAGCGAGTACTAGCAATCAAACATTTAACAAAGTGTTGGTGTCAAAGTAATAGGTACTTTCAAGAGTAAAAAAACTAGTTTGATGACAATAGGTAGATAAGTGTATAATAAGAATATTATATTGTGCCTATTGTGTGTGTGCATGATACTATAAGAGGGAGACTGTGTTGACAATGATTGATAATACATAGAGATAGATGGTACAACTTTCTGAAAGAAACGTGAAATGAAGAATAGAAGAAGAGACGTGGAAGGTAGTAAAGTTTTTTTTATATAAATAGGTCTTCCATACTTTAGTGTACGTTTTGAGAAATATATTTTGATAAAGTTGTAGACGTATCACACAATCGAACCGAGGATCAATAAAAATGTAATATTATTAATAGGTGTTATAATTTTCTGAAAAAATGCATTTGGTATTTGAAGGGAAATCATGAACCTAGTATTATAGTATCTTTAAAATGAAAAATTGTCTAGCATTCCATAGACTTATATCGATACAGGAGTTAACCTGAAAAACCTTGGAATCTTTTTTTTAGTTATAGATTCAGTGGCGTCATGTTTAGATAGTCAAAGTTCATTAATTTAATTAAGCAAGTTGCAGACCTTTTCTTCAATGTAATTCTCCTATAGTGCAAAAACAGTTTTGGTCTCTGAGGAATGAAAATTATAATTCATGAAACAATTTTAAGGTGCGATTTCTATGATCGTTAACAGCTCTCTATCTCTCTCTATCTATACCATCACGCCGCGTCCCTTGCATGGGAGGCAGAGAGGACAGAGCGCCAAACAGTCCTATCCTTACACACACTCTTAGCCTCTGTCATATTCATGCAAGTTGTCATACTTGTTCTCCGATTCCTTTTACCCAAAATGCGTCCATATGAGGGTCGACATGATCGGAACAGGTCAGTCTCGGGCGAAAGCGTTTCTTCACACCTCTTCGCTCACTCAAATATATCTTTTTAGTCATTCTTAATTCTCTCAACATGCCCAAAATATTTTAGTTTATTCACTTTCATTCTCTTCACAACACCACGTGATAAACTACGATATAATATAATCTTTGATAACCTTATAATTTTTTGTAGAAATTGTTATTTGAAATGAAATACTATATAACATATAATATAGGTAATTATGAAAATTAATTACCTATATGTTCCGTAAAGTTAAGAAGCATAGGAATTCAATGATAATATAGGGACCATTCCTAATTATCTGCTATGTTTAATTAGTATTCCATTAAAAACTTTGAAATCAGAGTCATGAAATGTTTCCAAAACCACTAGAAAGAAGAAACATCAGAATAATTTTAATTTAGTAATAAGTAAGAAAACAACGTAAACTTTGATTCGATACAAAACAGTGGTTAACCAATATTGTTACGTAGTGACAGATTCCTTGTGATAAGTTGAGAAAGCTTTTGAAGTAAAAGTTGGTTGCCTTGAGGTTAGGGGAAATTATGGGTTCGTTTCAGGGATACCTTCGCGTGATTTGTAAGCTTGTTAAACGAAAATAATTTGTTGCTTCGGAATATTTTTACTGCGACCAAATAAATATACCTAATAATATAAAGCAGAGAATTTTGTCTTTTATGTTCACGACAATCTTAAAAGGCAAGTATTTCTGGTCAAAAAAAAAACACTCGAGTTTCATTTTTCATCATTCAGTAGATTTAGATAATAAAAAGTTAATTACTATACATATAAGTTTATTACATCGGAGTTATATCCCAAAAAAGTATAAACATATTTGAACTTCTTGTAGATTTATTTTCAATGGCCTACATTTTTAAACTACAGCAAATATATATCCTTTCCATTTCAAACTACACAAGGATTCATAAAAAAAGTGATGTCGAAATTGAAGTCATAAAAATATAAGCGGGAATTAGGTGGAACATAAACCGAGATGGGGAAATTTTGAGAAGTAGTACAAGACGTAAAACCCACATCAATTTGACGAAGTGTTATGTTTTATTGAAGGTTAAGCAAATAACTTTGTAGACCTATTGAAATGTTACGGAATATATCAGTTAATGACAATGTCTACCTCTCCGTCAAATGATAAAACAATCGTGGATTTGGCGTAATTAAAATTAAACTGTGTAATTAAAATGGCGGTATGTATTATGTATAATTTATTAAGTTGGTTAATGAGGTATCTGTCGTTTGGAAGAGAAAGGAAGAAAGGAAAAGGGAATAGAAATAAATAATAAAATCTTCGTGACTTCTAACATGACAAAGGCGGGACTGAATTATTATTTGTATCACAACATGGATGTGTACGCGAAACATTCAAACATAAACAGTAAGCGAGATGAACAAGTTAACTCTAGGGAAATGTTCCTAGGTAAGTTAACCTACATAACACTAGTATGTAATATGTAGGGAGATATAAAGTAAATTGAAACACGTGTATTATCAAGATATCAGAGAATTAGAGTTGTTGAACTTAAGATTTAGTTGCGAAGGTGTCGTAAGAAATATTATTTACAAACTCCTATTAGATATATATTAACATAAGGGAAACAACTTTGTGGAAAATTTGGATACATAAGAATATCGTTTGTGGAGAAATACTCATAAATGTTGAACAAGCACTTATCAGTTCACCTGTTTATTTGTTTATGGATATTTTACAGGTGTTACAATTTTTATTAATGAGTAATCTAAATAACTCAGAGAGCTCAGGAAGAAAATATGATTGACAATTAGTCGATCTTTTGTTGCCGATATAGTTTCAAAAGGTAGTTTCGTAAGTAAAGCCTATAGGTTTTTCTGTATCCGCAATATCTACGTTAAATGTTAACGTAAAATGTATATTTTTGATTCCTTGTTATGAAATTTAAAACAAAAATTACAAAGCTGACTTTAATCTCTCTAACATTCCTAAAATGAGGATATTCAAAATGAGCCACAAAATTTAAACCGGGATATAAACGCTTTGAGGAAAAGGTTCGCGGGTTTAACGTAAATTATTTTGGAAAATTTTCTTATGGCTTACGAAAATTAGTTTGAAAACAGAGGGTTATTTCTTGAATACAAAGTGTAAATTTCTAAAAAAAAGTAAATAAAAACACACAAAGATAAAGCGAATCTTGAAAGAATATACCTATACCTATCTTAAAGTTAAAATAAAATGGTAGGTTATTATATAAGTACTTTAGTAAAAAAAGTAAAAGTGCTTTATTTGGGAAAATAATTTCTTGAGAAAACTTTCTTTCATGGCGAGAAATTTCCGTTAAATTTTAAATAGAATAAGTAGGCGAACCTTAATGTTCTAAAAGAAATAAAATTATTACAAAATGTTATGAGGTACTCATGAGAGTTCATTAACTTGAAGGGTATTGACTTGAGATTAAAAAAACTTATGATGGATATCTTGACTTAGAAGAAAATTTCAGCATAAAATAATATATGGTAGGAGAGAAAAAAACAAGACAAAGAATAACTTTACTGGAAATTCGCTCGTAAATAGTTGCCTGTTACAAAATAAAATAAAAAAATATTACGATGTTTTGAAAAAAAAAAATCTATGGACGCGGACGGATGCAATGAAACGAAGCTTGAGTACTGAGTAGCGTATGTAATAGTGAATAAATCCGTGGCGGGCACAATAATCCTACACTTCTGTATACGAATTACCTATAGTCCGAGAGCCCGCTGCTTAATTTATGACGTATCTGTTTTTTGATCGAAATGTGGTATAAACGATAGCTTACCAATAGGGTATTACATCGCACTAGGGTTGCCTATCAAAATCCTGCCGCAACCCCCCCTGCCCCCCCCGAAAAGGTCCCTCTTCGCGGTTTTTCGCATTTTATAGGAATATGGTAAGAGATAGAAGAAAGTAGTCAATGACAAAAATAATCCTTGCTGAATTCTCTACAAAAAATGCTTAGTGAATTTTTTCATAGGACTAGTAGTTTACCCGTAATGGCCGGTCAAAAAACAGGATATTTTTTGAAAAAAAAAAAAAAAAGTTTGATTTTTTTTCTTTCACATTCTTCCACCCATTATTACTAACATTTTATGGAAAAAAAATTTGGCTTGCGGCGCCATATTTCTGATTATTTTATGAAAAACTAAATTTTAAGAATTTTCGTCACTGAGTTTTGTTGTAATAACTCCGAAATTATTAGATGTATGAACATAAGTTATAGCTCGTTTTGTAGCTAAGACTATGGTAATTAATTAGTTTTCTGAATATTTTCCTGTAACTCTTATCAATTTTCAACCAATTTAGTTTAAATACATTTTTTTTGTATTTCAAATGAATTTCGGTTTTGGACCGGCCATTGCGGGTAAACCGCTAGTTCTACGAAAAAATCGACTTAACATTTTTTGTAGAGAATTTAGCAAGGATTATTTTTGTCATTGACTACTTTCTTCTATCTCTTACCATATTCCTATAAAATGCGAAAAACCGCGAAGAGGGACCTTTTCGGGGGGGGCAGGGGGGGTTGCGGCAGGATTTTGATAGGCAACCCTAGTGCGATGTAATACCCTATTGGTAAGCTATCATTTACACCACATTTCGATCAAAAAACAGATACGTCATAAATTAAGCAGCGGGCTCTTGGACTACTAGAAGAATTTTGAGAAAATACGCAGTAGGTAGATTAGCTACATATTATATTCTTAAACGTAGTGCGTTCACTGTAGCGCAACAATACGAATATCATCGCTCTATATCTTTTGATATCGTCAAAATGGAGCAAACACAGCGACAGTCAGTTGGATGTCGGGTAATAAAACTGTTATGGCCATACTCTCCTACATTCATTGCCACCCTCATCCTACCGGGTAGGCAGAGATAACTGGAAAGTCTGATGGAGGAGTCATCAACCATCAATCTACCTGCACTTGCACGAAATATTTTGATTGTTGATAAAAACATTCGGTAACAACATTATTTATTGCATTCATCTGTACAATACTGATAAAAATAGATTGGCTTGCAAATTACAGGATTATATAATATGTAAAAGATACTATAATTATATGAAACTATAAAAGGTGGTAGGTATTATCAATTAATTAATATTATCACAATAAGTACTCGATGTTGCCAAACGATAAATAAATAAATAATAGAACCCTTGTCAGGCTTAGAATAGATTCAGACAGGAACGCGCGAAAATCGTGTAGGTACATAGGTTCAAATTATGAAAATCCTTATTCATTTATTTGATTTTTAAAGTGGAATCTTTGTTATGGAAGATTTAGTCATTTCTTCGGCCGAACCCGTTTTCTATATGTATAAAAAGGTAATGTTAAACTGCACCATTTTTTTGCTGGTTTGTGATCAATGTTCTATTAAGAAAAGGGGAAACGTAACCACTTTCTGGGATACTTAATGACTCCATCGAGGAATATTCGAAAAAATGGGAAGGATTTGGAAGCATCTGTATTCTGTAACCCTCAGCCTCTCCGAGTATAAATTGCTTACATCTATTAATCACGAATGCTAACACTATACCTAATGTTTACATCATTCTGTATAATTTTCTAATCAGGTTGGGAGAATATTTCACGAATTTCCCGTGTAACGCAGGAAATATTATTATGTATGAATTTATAGCATTAATTTAAGTAAGTATGGAATACTCGTACAATATTATGTTCTACATGAAACATTTTCGATACAACGTAGAGATTTTCCCTCATAATAAATTAAAGGTGGTATTATCAATTAACATTATCACGGGCTGTTAATACTTTATTAAACAATACATTAAGTTCATACACCTACCAACATTATACTTGAGGTATTTAATGAAACATCGCTACAATGTAAAACAGTTAAGCAAGACTTTGAGAAAATTGTGAAAAAAGTGTTTTGTTAAAAAATGTGATATTTAATGCTAAAAGTTTTCAAAAAGCTAAACTTAACTAAATATAATATGTCCACATGGTATCTTTTAAATGTTGAGTGCATTATGTAGTAGATAATGGCTATATGTAGTTAAAGGGCCGGCATTCATTTAAAAATCATTCACAGCAAAATCCGTCGAAAAGTTCTCTAACGATCCATAAAGTAAATTGGACAACGGGGGAGACGGATTCACTTCCGTAAAATAAAACCACGTAAATACACGTGAATGTGAAAAAAAAAACGTTTTGTTCTAGCCAGTCTGCTTTCTTGTATGCAGTCACCGATGCGAAAGTGCAGTAAATACTAGTGGGTGGAAGTAGGATTCATACCTATTAAACTGACTACATACTTGCAATCATATACTAGCAGACAGATTAACCTTCTAAATTAAATATGGAGGAACTTTTAAGCTGGGCTAATACACTAGCGATTCTATTCAAAACATTTCTTTTGGATGACTGATAGCAAAATAAAAATGGAAATCGGTGTATTGTGCAAAGCAATGATTTCATACTTGCTCGAATTGTAGTTCGTTCATTAACAAAGTAGAGGATGATTACTATTTGGTCAATACCTACAGGTATTGTTACCAATTTATTTTGCATAATGTTACAATAGCAATATAGGTCAGTCGAAATTCAGACATCATCATAATAACATTGGTTGGAGATAGTTGCTCTTTTATACATTGAAATTAGTAGTCATTCGTGGAGTTATTGGTTATTGTATGGATCAAACCAAAATTAATCGTAATAAAAACATAACTGTGAATATAATTGTGGTGTATAGTGTGTGCAAGCCTATCCTTCGTGTCCAAATCCATTCCCCAATTCCTTTAGTCCAAGGCTTGGGAGAATTCGGAGCACACCAGGAAAGGTACCTTACACTGTTTTATGATTCTGATCTGTTTTTTCCCCATCGCATCGTTCGCAAAACAATCGCAATACAGTCCGCTTTTTGTTGTAACAATTACAATGTGATGATTTTAGCACTCGTTATACAAACTCACTACTAAACAAGATCTCCTGAGCCATGAAATTATTATTCACAAAGTATGCTGGTTACACCACCCTGCCGAGGAGCGGTTGATTGGCAGAAATTACTTAAGTCCACCATTTTGTAAAAATGCAAAATGTTAATAAATAATTTTTGGTATTAAAATTGCTTTCTTTTGTGAACACAATAAAATATTATCCAGTTATCATTATGTTAAAAAGAAAAGAATCTCTTTCTAGTAAAATGCAAAGAAGGTGAATACTGTTACCTGTACCTATTGTAATTGCAATGGAAAGAAAACGAAACGAACAACTTTTCAAATTAGCGTTGTGAAAATTTTATTTCTGTAGGAAATTAAATACAACCTGTTCACAGAAAAGAATGGAAAATCCGCTAATTTTGAATGCAAATTTAACACGAGGAAATATTACAGAATGTAACATGATTCGCTTAATATTCTCGGTGCATTCAAATTCATATTCAAATAGATTTTTTTTACAACTGTAGGTATTAGATTTCTTGTCTGTGAAGCTAGTCGTTCTGAATTAAATACGAACAAGACCTTTTCACCTACGTTATTAGAACACGAGTGAAGAACTGCATTGATTAATTGACAAATTTCTTTGACAAAGACATGCATAGAAGCTTTAGGTCGACCTTCCAATAATTAGTATTCTGTCTATATGTATAGCATTCTTAAGGGAATTTTAAGAGGAGGATTAAGAGATGATTAGAGTGATGCGTAATAATATTAAATACATAATATAATGAATTTTACTGATGACATTAATTGAAAAAAATTATATCAGGTATATTCCACACGAGCTGATAAGACAGTTAAATTGTCCATGATACAAAACAAATTTTGTTTTATTCTTACGTGCCTTCATCCTTACGACACCTATGTAAAAATACATAATATTACATATCATTAAAATCTAAATTAGAAGCAAATACCGTTTAATCCACCTCCGAAACGTCGCGTCGGTCCATATGGAATAATATAACCTCTTTTTGTGACTTTCGTATAATAAAGCAGGTTGTGGACTGAATATTAAAGTTACCACCACTCAATAAATTAAATTACGTTCATGTGGGTAGGAGGGGAAATACTTTAAACCAGGGATGATCCATCTTTACCACTGATAAGCTCTCAATGGTTCGGTCAATATAAAAGTATAGCATTGTTTGTATTAAATTACTTGTAAAAACACAAAGACCGAACAACATTGTCAATTTGGATAAAAAATAATTCGCCAAAGAATTAAAGAATACAACATTAACACTTCCAAATTAAAGTTAAAAAAAATGAAGCGAAATTAAAATAAGTAATCGCAAAAATTCTTTTTAAAACCAAGATTTTATGACTTTTCATCCTCGAACTGTTTTCGAACTTGGATTCCCTTTTGCGCTTGGTGGTCGCGTCTCCCAGACAGATTCTATTTTTTTTTAAAAATATGTGTGTTCATACGATACCACACTTGACCTCTACAACCCTTGGACCCACCTAAAAACACCTTACATCTTTTTTGTCTCTGGAGATGGCTGATCCAATACGTCACCGAATTTACGTATGTTTGCAAAGTTTCAAGTCTTTATATAGTCAGGAAGGGGTTGAAAAATCCATTGCGAGATTTGTGCACAGACAAGACAAAAAAGCGCAGGAGTGAATCTTGTAAAATTACTAATGCTGGATTTCAGCAAATTCTTGGGTGAGAAATAGCGGAGATGAGAGCAACCTAGCACAAATTTTGTATGAAAAATAATGATAAGTAGCTCCTATCTCCGCTATTCCTCACCTAAGAAGTTGGTGAAATCCAGCGAAAAGCATGTCAAACTTTATATTAATGTCTCTCTCAATTAGGAAAAAACTCTTTAATCTAATAGTATTGGAAACTGTAGTTATATAACTGAATGTGGCGAGCAATGGGGGCAACTAAAGAAGATAAATCTACCACTTTTTTCCACAATAGCTTTATACAAAAACCATAGTTTCGAAGAAGAATCAGAAACGCTAGAAAAGGTATCAAATATCTGCAAAGGTAAATATTCACCTGATGTACTAAAACTATCTCAAACTGTTTAAATGCCTTCAGCTCTACATTAATATTATCCTAGGGTCCTTTGCTACAAACGTGCTTACCTCATCATATAGATTCTACATACGTACGTATTAAGATATAGCGCGCTGCATCAAACCAAACTGACCAAATCACGTATTTATTATTATATAGGTATAGTAATAAGTAAGTACTAAAAGGAAACCCCAATGCATAGATGCGTATTGCAGACGTGCGTGGTGTGCCAATACAAGATAACGTAACATAAATTCTGTCATCAAGAATAATGCCTATTAGGACAAAAAAAACGGTGTGCGTTCAGCAAAATACGATTGCATTTCTGTCGTTTACCGCTAACATAAAAATAATATTAAATTCCTTATATAAAACCTTATCAAAATAGTCCCAACATACCTAAGGACGAAAATATCGTCATGAGATTTTTATCTCTGTTTCTATTGTAGTATTGATGCAATGGCCTCACCGTTATACGTTTTATTCATGTCACATTCACCCCGTAATAAAGTAACCAAATGTTAGGAATAACGACTTAAAATAAAAATTTATGTTCAGGTTATAGTGTCAACCAAAATATTTTTCAATAAAGGCATGGGTACCTATAATGGTAAACTAACGCTTTGATCGAATTGTGAGAAAACAATATAGAGAATAGGTATATTATAATGGGATTTCCCTAGATTTCTAATAAAGATATTCATTTTGACAATAAATTTAAAGTGTCGGGAGCAGGAATCTAAAGGAAAAATAAAAGTGTTGAAAGTAGAAGGTATACACAATATATTCCGAATTGTTCCTTCAAAACTCTATTTCATACCAGTATAACATTTATCTGGTGCCGACACTGATGTATGCTAGCGGTACGTGGACATGGATGAAGGAGGCCGAATCAGGTGTGAAATTTGCATGAAACCAGACATCCTAGTTTCTGACGTTATGAAATACATGAAAGTATAATTTAGTCTCGATTAAATAATGATAACTGTGAGAAATAGTGAATTCGTAATATTTTAACGCTCAATTACAAAGTTACAAAATTACAAGGAATGATGGAAATATTTCTAGTTGACCTGGGTGCACTTCATAAAATTGAATGTGAGTACTCACAAATGAATGAAATGAATAATATATTCTTGTAACATTTTCATCCACTTAGTCATTGCACTGTTGGATGCCGTTGCATGTGGAGTGTACATATATATAGCAGTTACATTGAGCTTCATGCATCTAGCTTATACTATACTATACTCATACCTGTACTTCACAAATAAAACGTCACATCTTTGCAATATTACAATTTACAAACATCCATTACTACGATGGATGTTGCAAATAGCTTTAGACAAATTGACATCACGGATAATATCTGAATATACGTGGGATAACAGCTTGTCACCACTAAGAGCGAATATGTCTATTGTATAATACCTAAATGAAGAACACATACGACTCCATTCATTTTATTGTTTGTTTTACTATTGCAATTTACAGTTTTAGCCCGTCTTAAACTAGCAAAGAACCTTTATTCGAAGAATCCTAAGTTGGCTTTGTGGGTTTTTAAATGAAAAGTATAAACTTCACGGAAAGAAAATAATCATATAAAAGGGGAAGCGTACCGTACATTCGAATCCTTTCAAATTAAAGTGTTAGTGGGCAATTAATTTGCCAGTGCCACCTATTGTGATTCTTCTCCTATCAGACAAAAGTTGAGAAAGTAAATATGAACGAAATATTGAGATATTAAAATAATAAAAAAAGAGAATTCCTAGATATCCATAATACCATAACAGTATTCATATGATTTGATGTGAAAAAAACTATTATGTTTAGTGTCTTATTGCTAAAAGAAATGTAGGTGCAAGTACTCGTACCTACGAGTATCTTATGTTTTTCGAGATATTCCAATTTCAATATGCAAAAAAATATCTGTTTCAATCCAATCGTTAGTCAGCGAGAAAATATCCTTTATTTTTATACGAGATGTTATCATCTCACGGTTTATACAAGTATGAGTATTTTATAGCTACTTTTACCCACTTTGTTGAAGACACTCTTCAAGTTTCTTCTTTTTACTTCACACTTTCGATGACTTGCATAAGTAAACAAGTAATAAGTTTAATTAGGTATGATTCTAATGGATCTAAAAAGATCTTAATTATGGAGTTTTTCCGAAAAATATTACTCGTTAATCTGCTTCTAGGCTAAAAGAAATAAACGGATTGTTGGCCTTGGAAGCGTTAAAAAAGGTATTTCATTAGGTCACGTAGATGAAATGGAAACAATGTACGAAGTACAGAAGGAATATTGGACGAATTGAAGATTGCAGAAGAAAAAGACGTCAAGTCAAAGGACGCCTACATCTAGAAGTAAACCTAAGAAAGGTTGGAGAATAAGAAAAATTCATCTAAAATTTCTCGTTTTGTCATATATATTTTGTTTCTCAATATAAAATGAATTTCCAAACACTGAGGTAACTATGCTGGTGGGCAGGTCACATGGCTAGAGACTCAGACGATAAGTGGTTGAAGAGGGTCTTAACCTGGAAACCCAGAACGACTACCAGGGGTGTAGGAAGACCACCACTACGATGGTGAGACGACCTAGTAAAATACGTGGGTGCCAACACTGCCAACTGGATCGTCAACGGAGTGAACGGGAGTAGGCTGACGAAGATTTTCGAACGATTTTCGGTTTGCACCATACAAAATTACAATTCGAAGATTTCTAAGGGATACAATGAATCAATAATTAGTACAGATACAAGTAAATGTAATTAGAAGAATACTGAATATTGTGTAAAACAGAATGGTGGGGAAGGTTTGATAAGTGTAATCATTATTGCTATTGAAGTAAGATATGAAAGTAGAACATTTAGTTGATCGCAGAGAATCCGAACAATAACAACCCAGGATAGGATATTCTGGCGCCTACGTACGAGGAGGCCCGACCCTGGATGAACCGGGACAGAAGGGCAGGACAAAGAAGAAGAAGAACATTTAATAGGTTGCAAGATTTCTAACTTTATTGGGAAATACAATCATTTTTTAAGAAGTTATATAAACAGGGTGGCCGTGATATTTTTACAGAATAAATAAGAATAACCTACCTTTGTTTAATTTAGAAAAGAATTTTTTAATTAAAAATTAGATATAAAGTACCTACTCACTCACTTATTAAAGGCGAGAACGAGGAAATTGAAAAGTAATCTGCATAAAGGGATGGAAGAGAGATACAAATCGATGCCTATCTTCATAAAAGTCTACTTTCGTCCTCTTTCATACCGAATTAATAAAATACTTTGCCTAAAATGTTGCATCTCTGCCAGAATATTTATTTGATATTTACCATTATTCTTTCCCTGTTTGCTACGACTACAAAATATAAAAGATACTTGTTTATTTAGATGAGTATCTGCGCACGAACGCGTCATGTAATAATTTTATTTATGCGCATTCTGCGCAAACAGATCGGAGATTCGAATCTAGATCTTTCGTCTTAGAGGATTGAAACGCAAAAGTCATAATAAATAAAGCCTTTAGTGGATCTAAAAAAACATTATTCCAAATGGCAGGTTTATTGCCGTAGGGAATGTCTGCCAACCAACCGCGAAATATCATATCAAAAAACATATCAGATGATAAATAATTATAATTGTCTTGCTTGGAAAAAAATACATGCACCATACAGAAGTAACATTTCTTTAAAAAAAAAATATAGCAAACTGTCGTCGATTTTACCTGAAAACGACAAGTGTGGGTATGTAGTTTATATTACGTTCGAAGTTCTCAAGAAATAATGAAACAGGAATAAAAAATGCCATCCTTAGCAGTTACTTATCTTCCGCCATATACGTGACAGCTTGTCATCCTTACTTGCTAGGTGACATCTCTGTTAAAGAAAAAGAGTTTAGAACAAAATACAGCATCCTTACTATCTGTACAGTGTACTACTTGTACGTATATTGAGTAAAACAATTGCGTCGGTATGATATGGTTTGTAAGAAAAATTAAATCAAAAATAAAACGACTCAATATTATACTGTTGAGTGAGTTTTCTCGTGACATGAAAGATATTATATTTGAAAATTAAATGCCTATTATATAATTAAAAATGCCTTTTAGCTTTTGCCATCATGCCACGAAGTTAATTATGTTCCCCTTATTTTCAATTTATTATTTCATATAAATTATCCGGTAGATTAAAAAGATTTTTCGAGTACAAATCCTGTCTATTTTAAAGAGATCTTCATCTCTGGATTAATTTCCGGCCATCATGCGTGAATGAATAAAAATATAAGACATTCCCCGTATTATGATCTTTTGTAAGAAAATTAAATTCCACGATAATCTCTTTCTTTTTGAAAACATACTTGAGATAAAAAATTCTAAATCTTAATTAGTTTTTGGAATAAGGCTTTTTTTTTTTTTTTTTTTTTTTTTATTAGGCATTTCACCCATAAAGAACGAGTGATCTCTGCCGTGAACTATTTAACTATTTAAAAGCTGTCGGGAATCGAAGCATATATATAAAAAGGGCCGGCCCCTCAAACCAGTTTTTGATTCGAGTTAAGAAATTTCAGAATACAAAGGTAAATACCGATATCTCTAGTTGACAAAAGGAATTGTATACTCACCGGGAATGTTGTACACTTTCTTCTTATTTCACGCTCGAAATCAACACGATTCATCAGTGGACATTCGAAGAAGACATGGTTAATTGTTTCTTCCTCTGCACCACAAGCACAAGAGGGAGAGTCGATTACTTTAATTCTGTGGAGGTGGGAAGCCACACAGCAGTGGCCAATACGAAGTCTACAAAGTATAGAAACGTCCTGTTTGGACATTTTCTTGCCCCGGAACCACATTCCACCCGGAAGGTCACATTGGATGCTCTTGTAGTATGCACCCTTGGGAGAGGAGTGCCATTCATCAAACCATTTCATTTTAATTTTGTCCTCGAATTTTGTAAATGGTTCGTTAACGGGAGGAAGAAAATCCTGAGGGGAAAGTCCTGCACCGCACGCATCTTTGGCCAATTGATCAACATATTCGTTACCCGTAATACCCACGTGAGATGGGATCCAAACGATATCCACAGTACAATGCATAAGTGTTATCTCGTAGAGCAGGCTCTTTATTTTCCAAAACAAATCGTCGTGGGGATCATGTTTAGAGTTACATCGAAGTTTTTGAACTAGGCTGAGAGAATCTGTAAATATGACCGATTTCGGGATGCAAAGATCTTTTATATTGGAAAGCGCCTCTCTCAGAGCTACACATTCCGCCGTAAATATTGATGCTCCCTTTGAGAGTATAAATTTTCGATCTATGCGCCGTTCTGGAATGCAAAACGCGGCCCCACATGCACCATCGGGGGACCGAGATCCATCCGTATATATTCTCGTATAATCAGGCCATCTGCTAGACACCTCGGATGCAAAATATTGATTTACCATTGAATGATTCAACTGGGCCACCGTACGATCAATACCCATAGATTCTAGTATATTGCATCGGTGGATTATTGCTTTGAATGGGATTGCAAACATTGGGACAGAAACATGCGCAGATGAAACAATAGGCGGTGAGATGTCCTGATAGTAAGAACACAAATTGGGGGAGAGCCGAGACCACCAGCTGCCTCGCCGAGATTGGATTTTCGAGAGGCTGTCAAGTTTGGAGAAAAACAAGTGCGAACCGCCATTTTTCTTTTTAAGTATAAATTTACTAATCAAGAGTTCCCGACGGAGGTGGAGAGGCATTTCCGCGCATTCAACTTGTAACGAGTTTATGGGGGACGACCTCATGGCTCCCACAATCATTCGCAGACATTTGGACTGGACTTTCTGTAGTTTGAATATGAGATACTTTGGTAGCGGGTCCATAAGTTGACAGCCAAAGTCCAGATGACTACGTACAAGGGCAACGTAAAGTAGTTTCATAGTTTCCGGGTGGGAACCCCACCAAACTCTAGAAATGGCTCTTAAAATGTTAGTGCCTTTTTCGCATTTCGTGACTATACTATCTACGTGCAGCTTCCATGACATTTTTCTGTGCAGTATAACACCCAAAAATTTTATCGACTCATCTTGCGGGATTATGGACCCATCCAGCTTGACAACTACATCCGGGATTTCATGTTTTCGGGAAAAAATAACAATTTTACTTTTTGTTGGCGACAGACTCAGTCCACTTACACTTAGCCATGCATGCATGGCACTTACTCCATCCTGTAGCCTTCCAGCTGCAACGGGCACCTTTTTATCTCGGGAGTACACAACAAAGTCATCCGCATATTGGAGGATGTTACAAGTAGTGGGAATAACATGCTGTAGGTTCGAGGTATATATATTGAAAAGGAGTGGGCTAAGAACCGAGCCCTGCGGTAAGCCCCTATATAACGTTCTTCGGATTTGTCCCTCTGGACCCTCCAACACTATACATCTTTCCGACAGAATATTGAAGATAAGCTGTGAGACGTTTGGTGGCACACCTATGTCAAGAAGTCTGGTCCTCAGTAAAGGCAAAATAACATTATCATACGCACTGCTAATGTCAAGAAATGCTGCAGCAACGCTGGCTTTGGTTGCGAATGCGATATTAATGTCAGTTGTGATGACGCTGAGGCTGTCCAGACAGGATCTGCCCTTTCTAAACCCAAACTGCCACTGTGGCAGAAGGTTTTTATTTTCAGTGTACCATTCGAGGCGGAATTTTATCATTCTTTCTATAATCTTAAGAAAGCAGCAAGACAAGGCAATTGGACGATAAGAGGAGCTCTTTCCAGGTTCTTTTCCGGGTTTTGGAATAGGAACAATGACTTGCTTTTTCCAATCTTCTGGGACGATTCCCTTTGATAGAACAAGGTTAAAAAAGTTCAGCAGGTGGAGGAGGAGGGGTTCGGGGAATTTACGAATAAAAACATATGGGATGAGGTCCTCGCCTGGAGAAGAATCTCCGGTTGCCTCAATAGCAGACAGTAATTCCTCCAGAGAGAATGGTGCAGATAACTCAGGTATTGATGAAGAGTTTTTAGAAGTAATGATAGAAGGTAATTCAGTGGAATGAGGAACGTATGAGGGGGCCAGTTTGTCAACGAATTCGCTGATCCAACCACCTGAATTTTGAGAACTATTTTTATTGGAAAATGTTCCACGGAATCGTTTGATAGACTTCCAGACTTCTGAATTATGGGTATCAGGGGATAAACTAGAGCAAAAATTTCGCCAGCCTTGTCTTTTTTTCCTTTTGAGTGTGCGTTTTGCCGCAGCCTGTGCATTCTTTACGGAAATATAGTTTTGGAAATTCATCTCCCTCTTGTATTTGCTCAGAGCCTCCCGCCTTTCCTGAACTACAATCGTGCAATCGTTATCCCACCAGGGAGGGTTTGGAATATTTTTGTAATTAGGCCTGTTTTTAGGAATAGAGACATCGGCTGCCGCAGTAGTGATTCGACGTAATTCATCTGCCGCTTGTGGAATTGATGGATTTTCAATAAATTCCTTCAGAGAATCAAGATTTGAAGAAAGTGACGATTTGAACTCTTCCCATTTGGCTTTCTTTATATTGTAACCTCGACTTCTACGGGAGTGTGAGCGATTATTAATATTTTGTTTATTACCCAAAGATAAAAAAATTGGGAAGTGGTCACTGGAATATAAGTCATCGGAAACCTTCCAATTACAAAGGGGAGCCAAGTCGGTTGTACACATGGTAATATCCACAGCGCTAGGTTTCTGGTTAGGACGGCATATTCTTGTCGGTTGCCCATTATTGAGAATACATAGATTATGATTGTCAATAAGATCTAACACCTTTTTTCCGGAAGAATCCGTCTTAGAACAACCCCATGTCTTAGAATGCGCATTGAAGTCTCCCAGAAGGACAAATGATGTGGAAAGCATCGGAATTATTCCATTCCAATATGTCAAATCAACGGGAGTTCCCGAGGGGATATATGTCGAAACAAAGGTCACTCCATGGATTACTGCCGCCACTACTTGACACGATGGGTTTGGAGGTAAGGTTATTTGGGAAAATGGAATACCCCTTTGAATAAATAAGGCAGCTCCAGCACAGCCGTCCCATCTATCGTCCCGAAGACATGTATATCCTCGGATTTCAAAGTCTGACAGTGGAGGAAACCACGTTTCGGATATAGCGGCAATTTGAATGTCATGTGATTTAAGCAACTGAATTATTTCGAACTTTTTGGCGACAGCGCTTTGGCTGTTCCATTGAAGAATTGACATACCATTACTTCTGAGGTGATGTAGAGCCATGGCGAGAGAGAAAAGATTTGAGGTTATCAATAAGAAAAGCAGCGTTGGACGGTATCGAGTGTTGTGAAGATAACAATTCAATTAACATTGTAATCATTACTTCAAGGAAATTGGTATTATCGGAGGATAGAGTTTTAGCTAGATTTTCATTTTGAGGACGGGAATCATAGTGTTTGAAGACTGACGATTGATTTGAGAGAGCACATCCATCGGGAGCTGATGACCATTCAGTTCCGTTTGGATATAGAAGAAGTGAATTATGTTCGGATTGGTTATAACCTGGGGTCGAAGCCGCTTTTGGGGTTCTGTACCTGAATTTGCCTCGAGAGGACGGCTCGTGACGAACGGAAGTTGAGGAAGGGTCTGCGAATACTGTTTTGGAAGCAATTTCTGCATATGAAGATTTGGTATCAGGGTGGCGCTTGGTAGCCTGGAAGAAGGAAATATTTTCCGAAGCCATTGTGTGTTTGATCGCCTTCTGGCGAGCTAACTCGGGACATGTTAAGCTAATCGCTTTATGGGCACCGTTGCAATTTAAACACTTAATTTCAGATGAAGTACAGTTTTCAGACGTATGATTATCACCACATTTAAAGCATTGTGGTTGAGATCGGCAGGCTGCTTTGGTATGGCCGAATTTACAACAATTATAGCATTGAATTGTTGGGTAAAAATACGTCTCAACAGGGAAAGAGCTGTAAAATAAATATACATTTTTCGGAAGTACCTGTCCCTCAAAAGTAACCACTACAGTCTGGGAGGGTTTCCATGTAGGTGTTGTACTAGATTTGTCCTTATAGTTAAGTCGTCGAACTTTGACAGGTTCCCCAGCGTTCGGGTTAGACTGACGCAGCGAAGACAATAATTCGTCGTCAGTAATACTTGTGGATACGCCTCTGATGAGGCCCATCCTACTGATGTTAAAAGTCGGGATAAATGCTTTGTACGCTGCGTTTGATTCTACAAAAATATTCTTTATAAAAGAGTTGGCACTGATAGCGCTTGTAAATTCTAAGGACAACTTATATCTGCCCTCCGATTTGAGCGACCCATTAACTACATTTTTATTATTTTTTGTGAAAAGGAACTTCCCAAAATCCATAGGATGGATTGGCTTGCTCGTTTCGGAATGTTGAACGTGTACAATAAACGGCCCAGAAGAGTTTGTTGAATAGAAATTTGTACGAAGAGGAGGGTTAATAGGGTTGTTATAGGAGGAAGGAGTAGGAGGGGTGTGGATAGAAGCGGGGGTAGAGAAATGGCTCTGAGAGGAAAAAGAAGATTCCACTTTGTTATCATCAGAAACGACTAAAGATGTTTGAATGTCCAATTGATCCACTTGCATTACCCCATCGTTCACCCGTCTTCTTTTAAGGTCCGGGGGGTCAGGGGGGATGGGGGGCAATGGGGGAGGGCGGAGATCCATAAATCTTTCTTTATAAAAAATTAAGGAAAAAATAAACGAAATACAAAAATAAAATAAAAAGGTAGGAAAACAAAAATTAAATTAAAAAAAACTCACCCTGTAGTTGAAATATTTAAAGAAACAAAAATGAAAACAATAAATGAGAATTTTTAAATTCTTACGGAGCTATTCGTATCAACACGTCCACACAGCGCACTGTCGAAAGACTAACTGATAAGGCTTTACAATATGTAGAAATACTTATGAAGTTTAGAACTTATTATCTAAAAAAGTCTTTTTACCCTTCAAGGTATTTCATGAGAATCGTCTCGTGTTTTGTGAGAGATTAGTAGACAATGCAATCATGCGAGATTCTCTGTAAGAATACAATAAATTTGCGAACCTATTGTTATTATTTAATTTCTATCAATCCTGCGAAGCTAGTCTTATGTGCGTGTTTACTGATATTTACTTATTGGTTTAACAGGCTGTATCATCTCTAACATTTCTGTATTAACAGTTAATGATTACAATCAATCACGCACTTAATCACTTGTCTAGCCTTCTTGCGGTGCACTTCTGAACATAATATGCCTTCCACGATAACTCCCAGATATCCCGATTCTGATAGTTTCCTACATCCTTCTGAGATTATTACAAACTAAAAATGATTAAAATATTTTAGGTAAGTACTACTAGAAGTGTGCAAGTATAAGTTACTAAAGATTTAATTTAAATTTGTTCATTGTATCTTCTTTCTTCCTCTTCTTCCTGTTTTTGGCACTCGCCCTAGGGCGAAAATTTCCCTTTTACCTTTTTCAATGTCCTCATTTATAATTTTCACGTAAAGCAAAAAAAAAAAAAAAAAAAAGTTTTCAGCTTTTTAATAATGAATGCGTTAATTGTGCTTTAATCTAAAAGTTGTACTAAGGATTTACGCTGATACGCATCCCTAAAATGTACGCCTAGGTAATGTTAATATTTTAGAAGTAATAATTTAAATAATTAATCTCTTCGCTGGTAATTTCTACAAAAATTTGGAGAAAAGCTAAGGTTGAATCATTGTGTCATAATACGAGTATATAAATAAACAATTATAATCCGGGACATACTTTATGCTCTTTTAGTCTTTTACTATAAATTAGATTTTTTACAGCATTTTGGTTTAAATTAAAGAAAAAAAAAAAAAAAAAAAAAACTTCAAATGACTTAACTTATAGATTATCGTAGTAACCATAACAAATCTTTTTTTCCCTTCCCATTAAAATTTTAATTACTTCAAATAGGTATTTTGTGATATGTTATTAAACCTAATAATCTTGACATGTCATAGAATTAGTGGCAATTAAAATAGGATCAGGGTAGTAAGCATAAGTTAGTCCCTTATTATAACCACGTCCAACCCTAGTTTGTGGAAGGGATTGGGTGTAGAGTAGAAAGCTGAAAGTACTGCCTAATTAGTGACAAACAAAATATATTACTCGTATATCCCCCGCCTACATATGCACGTAGTATACGTAGTTCCCTCCAAGAAAAATATTTTCAGCATTAAATATTAAAATTTAATATGTAAGTAATCTTGGGTTTGCTTTAGAATATATAATCCTAATGAATTGTTACAAAATTAATGTAGAGAAGTTGGTAGTATAATGTATTAAGTACCTGAAAATGTTCTCGTTGTACTTATTTGATTCGATTTGTTTATTAAAGCTATTTACTCTTGAATTAAAATGTCATTACCTAAATCTATAAATATTTTGACTCCATTACAGAAAAATAATGATTATATGAACTTCTTGCCATGACAGTTTACAGCAATTTCATATCCATATTAAGTGATTCCGTAGTGTTCAATATTTTAATGATAATGAGATCACATCGTGAATAGAGATTTAAATAAATAAATAAATCTTTATTGACCAAAATGATTACAATGATTACAATGATTACAAAAAAATAAGACAATTTTGTGTGCCAAAAGGCGGACTTATTGCTAACGCAATATCTTACAGTCAACCCGAGGGCATCGTATTAAAATCAGATCAAAACGGCAAATTGAGATTAGATAAGAAAAACCTCAATACCCACCAATATATTTTTTACGTCATTTTATCATAAATCCTATTGCATTATGGTGTGCCTAAGTGTTGCTGAAACGCATTTTCACTATATTACCCTTATATGTATTTGTGTAGGCACATAAATATTCACAATATAAAATAATAAATTAATTGTTTTGCCTAAAGAGAAAAATAATAATGAAATAACCGAAAAATATGGAGAAAATCGTCTATAAAAATGTAGGAATTGTATCGCATATTATACAGATTCTCACATTTGTGTGTTGTATGTGGAGGATAAGTTTCAAAGTAAACGAAAGGAAATTGAGTGAAATAAAAATGAACATTCAACATGGCTTATCGTGGATTTTCAACTTGGTCAAAATTTTCTGATGCGTGATGGAGATTTCAACACACAAGTATGATATCTCTATATAAGTTACGTGAAGTTTGAAGTTTCCTCAATATCTTCCTGTTGCAGAAATTTCCCGAGATTCGTGTGTTATTTGTAGCGAATAATCTAACTATAGAAAATCTTTTAAAAATACGTTTTCTTTTCTTTTATGAAGGAAACACTTCGTGCTGCAATATTCATAAGTGTTTTACAGTTATTTATTTTATTTATAAAAGTAGTAAAAACTAGAAAGAAAAATATTAGACCGCCACCAGGACACAAGCATGCACTACGCAGCTTCGCCGGGCGCGATACAATAATAATTTTGTTCTTTATGTATTTGTTGTTATATTATATTGTGAAAAATGTATTTTATTCTGAATATAAACATAAAGAAAAAAAAAACTCATCTAATAAGAGTTACGAGTACAATCACAGTGAGCGAGTTTCTGAATAGAGAGATCTACCTGATTATAGAAAAATAGTACAGCACAGTGGATCGTGTCATATGTATTATTATCATACATAAGATTTGATGAAGATGTTATGATATTTTCAAAATACTGGAATATTTTTTCACATCTTCATTGTCGATAAAGGATCAGCGGTGGTTGATAGCGAAGTTGAATGTCTGGTGAACAAAGCAGAAATCTGTTGAAATACGCGACAAAAACAAAGCTATAAAAAATGAAAGATGAGATAACACGCTTGCAGAAGAAGAACGGCGGGAAAAAACATTGAATAGGAAGAAAATAAATTCTGAAATTATTATAATGCAAAGGAAAATGTATGGGAATTCTTTGGGATTTAATTTATACCTAATTTAAAAGGTTTAACCAAACACAGAATATTTTCTCGATTATTCTCACGTTTCATTAATTGAGTTCGAGACTTCGAGTGGTATAGTTGAGCTAGTGGCGAGCTTATGGTTTCAATCCAGCCATCACACGATATTTTGAAAATAATATTTATGACCATATCGAAAGTACCAAACGAGATTCAAGTTACTCGATGTAACTAAAAATAGCTCGGTGTTTTTAATTATTAGGAACTATTGTATTGACAATGACACTGAAATCATATCGTAAGGAATGATGTAGAAGATTTGTACACTGCATGCCTATGACTGCGTTGATTGACGAAGCTCGTTACTTTCTTACGTTATCAGGGGAATGTCAAAGGGTGGTCGCATCTAGAGTGTAGTCTATACAAAACAAAAATATATCTTAATTATTTAGTAGGATGAGTTCCATGTTCCTACTATAATATTATGTCATTATACTCGTGGAAGCGTTCAGTGAAATACAGGATTAACTACATACGCGATGTATGATGAGTTTGTAAACATATTACATTACGTAAGTATCAAGTTTATAGGAGAGAAAGAGCTTTACAAACTGAGCCAGGTTTTTGTGAGATATCATTATGAAAATCTCCTCGTAAGTCCTTGTAATAGATAACATGGTTCTTTGAGTTTTACTTTTTTATTAAGTATATTACTTACATACTCGTACACGCCGGCAATAATATTTATTTACCTAATTGATTTTTGCACTACATGTAAAACAGGTGAAAAAACTTGTAAAAAACGAATATTGAATAAGATTTGTAATTATTGCAACTAAATTTGACAGAATTAAGTAATTGTAGTACCTATGTATTATATTTACAAGAACCTTTTTTATATAGGAATCGGAGAGCGTGTATGACTAATTGCATGAATGTGACGGAAGCTAGGAGTGTGTGTAAGGATAGGGCTGTCTGGCGCTCTGTCCTCTCTGCCTACCCTGCAAGGGATGTGGCGTGAGGGTATAGATAGATAGATAGACTTTTTTATTTCAATGTTAAACGATAAATCGAAGGATATGTATTTACGGATTTATTTATTAAAGAAATGTACACCTGGAAATATGCAAATTTATACAAGACTAATTTTGAATACAAATGTTTCTTTATGTTTTCCGCGACGATATTATTAAAAAAAGTTTGCTTAAAATTTTCGTAAAAATGTAGGCAATTTCACAAACAAGCGCGAATCCCCCTAACACAATAAGTGTGCCAACTTTCGAGATTGCTTAAACAGAAACGCAAATGAAATTCTGTATTTTTATATTATTATAAAAAAGTGGTTTTAAAATGAAACAAATTTTCTAAGTAATAGAAAGTGTAAGAACGTTTCCATTTCCACAAAACTGTTAGTCACAAACTTTATAATAGGTACATATACTATAGTTTATTAACCTTTATTAACGTTATTAACGTTTAATTAGTTTAATAGTTAATAATGGTGCACGTACTAGATGTTAATAATTTTTCACCTTTATTAAAAAATTAAAAATCCTATTCAAATTGCCTTTTATTTATTGAAAAGTCTTGCAAACTATCTGTCAATTATGTATCGAAAAGGGTTGTTGGGTTTTTGAATACAATTTAATAATGATATTATTCTTGTGTAAAAAAAACGGTTAAAATGGTCCTTTAGAGAAATAAAAAGTTATTAAAATACACCGACAACAATTTGTTAGCGAGTGTATGTAAAATAATAATATAATGATTTGTCTTTCGCAAGGCAAGGGTAGGAAGTATAATAATGACACATTAGTATCAGTTAACTCGGTAAATGTTGTTACAGAAACTTTAGATAATATACCATCCTTTTGTTAATGTTCATAATGTTATTACATATTATTATGTGATGTGACTAATTACATTATACGTGTCAGGGTGTACTTTATTTTCGTTGTAGTATTTTAGCATCCGTAGGTAAACCATACCCCATAACGTCCCACATAGTATGTACCTACAACATGACGATATGGATGGTATTTTGTGGGGATATAGTCTATCAACACACTACCCAAGTGGGATAACTAATTTGTGGTGCTTACTTAATTGACTAACTATTAATTTTTTTCGTAATAATTTTTCACAGGAACATAGCTAGGTCAAAAGGATTTGCCATCAATACATGGTTTGTGCAGTGTTATTTTTCCATGCCATTTCTAGATCATTAGTAATTTTTTTACGGAACCTAGTTATTTTTAATGTTTACTTGAATTATTTTTGGTTTCAAATTATCCTTGTAAACCGTTGGATTTTTCTACATTCCGTAGAATACACAATGCAGTATTCCTACAATAGTGTAAAATAATTAAGGATAAACATTGTCGGGCCTACGACCGACCTCGGCTGGCTTAAGAAAATTCTTTATTTTCGAGAAACATTCCCCATTTCAGTTGGTTAGAAGTCGATCGTAATCCCGACAATGTTCATCCTTAATTCTTTTACACTGTTGTAGGAATACTGCATTGATTTTTAATGCTACCCACTACAGAGTCTTCTTTGCATACACTTATAAAAACTTTCAGCACGAAACGCGGGCAAAGGGCGAATAAAATGAGAATATATAAGAACTGGGAATTAGTTAAAAGGATATGCCAAAGGCCAAAGGAGAAAAACATATATATTATGAAGTTTCATTATATAGTTCCTATGGAAGGTGTGAGAAAACACGGTCGTCCAAGAATCACTTGGAGTGAGGACATCAAATAAACTTTGGTGCAGATGAACGCTCAAATCCAAGTACCTAAATCGTAGAGCGTCTATGACATATGTTTGTATGTATGTTACGGACAAAATAAAAGCGAGAGACGTATGTGAGAATGTAGAATAAAAGAAAAAGTTTCAGCCCAGTTCAAGTAATGAATAATACCTACAACTACCTAGTACAAAAATATATGAATACACAATTATTTAAGAATAAAATATCTTATTTTATTTAGTTACTAGATTTGTCACAAAGAAATATAATTCAAGCATGTATATAAAAAAAAGAATAACGATATCATGTTATAAGGGTACCTACTTAATAATATTCTGTAATGAAAAATCTACATGGAAAATATATTTCAACAGTAGATATAAAAATATACCTAGCATCATCTCGCGTCTTTGAGTACAATCGCTTAATAGGTCACGTGTGTAATTTAATTTACTCGGCTTGGAGAAGAAAAAAGTTTTCAGAATGAAAATGTAGTATCGTATCTGTAAAGTAAATTCTGTAATACTTATGCCATGTATATGATGTTATATTTTTCTCCTTTTGAATAATTAAATTTCAAACTAGGCGTAGAGAGACAGTTTTGTCAGTGTGTGCTTATATATTATATTTAATAATATTCTCGGATGTTCAAAGCCTCCAAAATATTTACTTTGCATTCTACAAGCGTGCAAACTTTTCCTTTGACATTGTTTGCTACTTTATTACTTCTTATGGCTATATCCCACGGAAGGTGAATCCTGCTTCGTCCGTAGATTCGCATGCCGTGGGAAGGAGTGAGTCCGTGAATCTACAGACTTTTTCATAGCGATTTGTATGGCGGTACGTAATATCGCAGACGTGCACGGATCGTGGGAAATAGGTTGCCTGTGAATCCGCGGACACGCCTTGATGAATCCAGATGAATCCGTCTAATCCATAGCGTTTGGATAACTTGCAATACAAGTGTTGAATCCAATATACATATACGTAGATATTTCTTTAGGAAACAACCCAAACAGACAGTTTTTTTCATTTTATTTCTTCTTTTCTATTTTAAAATGTATTTTAATTAAAATTAAACTTTTTTTTCAATTATTTCAATGTTAATTTATAGTTTGATAATTACAAAATGTGTAATATAATTATGTGTGTGTGTGTGTGTGTGTGTGTGTGTGTGTTTAGAGTTTTATTGTTTAGAGCTTATTACGTTACTTCATTTTCTATAGTATAACTATTAAACGTAATACATATATATTCCATTTGTCGCCGTCCACAAGTTTTTTGTGTATATGAGTAAAAAGGCGTGTGGATGGAACGTTTATCTTGGCTCGTTTGCGTAACAGACCGTTGACGCCTTTTTACTCATGAACGCAAAAAACTCGTAGACGCTCGCAAGCGTGTGGCGGCGACATTAACTTTTACTTAAAGTATTATACCGAATCGGTAGGTATTACCTATATAATTGGCACCAGGAATGACGTCACAGTCTTTTCCCACGGCATTAAGGTTCAAAATCGCGTGACAATCGCATGATAAAATGGTAAAAATAGCGTTTTTTTTTATTTTTTTGAGGTTAATTTTGCGTCTATCAAAAAACTTTTACGGTTATTCCCTAGGTTTTAGTGCATATTATCAGTACAAAAAAAAATTTTACTCAACGACTTTCAGGAAACGAGTTTCCGTCTTTCGGAAAAAAGATCAGAGGTGTTTTCCATTGTTTTTTGAGAAATCTATACAAGATATAAAAAATCTTTTACGGTTATATACGGTTATATAAAGGTGCAATGCATCTACCCTATTTTGTTCCAAAGCATAATTAATAACGGTTGTCGAGATAGAAGGTCTCCCGTTTTTAGAAATTTTTGAAATGTCGGTATGCATACTCTTAACATTACTTACTGTAAATTAATACTGATTCAAAAGTTATTCATAGGTACAAAAATACATAATACAAGAATATGATACTAAATTGATAACATGTAGCTACCTACATTAACTGAAAATAACGTGTTGTAATTTTTGCTAGTCGGGTAATTTGTATATTTTTGTAACAATTTTACAATAAAAATAATTATTATTCGATATATTTTCGGATATATATTCACTAACAACGAGGGTTGTCAACCGTACTAGAGTATAATAATAATATTGAAAGTGAGTTGCAAGAAATATATGGATCGCAAAATACTATATATTTTTTTTTTGGCAACAACTAAGAAAATATCAACCAAATCCGCTTCACTTGTAAAATTTAAACGTAGTTTAAGAATTATATCATTGCCTGCAGTTTTCGACTGACGAATGAGTGTGTAATTTACATTAATTTGAAAATTGAGAAAACCACACTTTTCTAGCAAATAAAAATATTATAAAATTCAAGCAGTTCATAAAATGACAGTTTTTATTTAAATAGATAAGTAGATATTTATTTATTTATTGCACATGGAACAGATACAGTCACAAAAACAAACATTGGCAGGTACATTAATACAAAAATATCAATACACAAGACCAATTACATCCGTTCACAATTAGCACACACGCAAAACAAATAGATTACATTACATAGTTAAAAATATATATCTTATATCTATAAAACATTTATGGTAGGGAAGGAGGAAGCATGGGAAGAGGAAGAAGAAGAGGAAGAAAGGAGGGGACAATGAAGGAAGCAACAAAAAAAGAGTTAAGAACTGATATCAAGAACAATAAGATAATGTGTATGTTTTCTTTTATTTTCATAAAATTATCGAATTACACCCTGATACATATTTGTACACTTCATAACAAGCTTAAAAGCTTGTGTCGTGAAGTGGGGTATGTCGGCATCGAGGATCGAGCGCGTTAGCAACCAGGCTTCCGATAACTTTTTAAAATTACTTATTGATGCAGATGGAATAATCAGCTGAAAAAATGTTGACAACCCTACTTACATGTTTCAGCGCGTGTATACACAACGGTTTCCGAAGAAAAACCCATAGGAGTATTTACGATGATGTAGTATGAACCCCAAAAAACACAAAAACCCTTCAGAAATATGACGTACTTAATGTAGTTCTGGACAATTTACATCCAGACCTGCATTAAATTGTACCACAAATGTGTTATAGTTTTGTATTGTCTATGTGTTTATTGCTTTCATTCTTTTTTGTTGTGTTTATTGATTTATTGCATTTGATTTTGTGTTTGTAAACCTGACGATTCCAAGTGCCTTAAATATGGTCTACAGATGATTAAAAACCAATAAAAAATCCTCAAATAATAAAAGCTTAAACTTTTTAGTTGGATTTCAGTAGATGAATTATTTATAAAATGTTGAAATCATTGTCTATCCCATTTTAGATCCGCTTGCTTATTCGTATTTTTTAATCTATTCTAGTTCCTAATATAATTTACTCGAATACTAATCGATACAATTAATTTTATTTACAAAATTCAATTAAATTTGTGCTTTTATCCCTAAAAAAAATCCTGTGTGGCTTTTGTACGACTTTTGTGGGGTTTATTTATTTTGAGCAATATGCTTATGGGTTTCGTACTGTTACAATATACAACGAGAGTGAGGGAGACAGACATACCCGCATAATTCGAAAAATAAAATCAAAATAAATAATGTATAAATTTAGATTCCCCAGTTGCCATAGAGTGGGGAACATTATATTTTCTTATTATTTATTGAATTAATTTTTCTGGAATTTTGTTATATCGAATTATAAGTCCATGTGGTGCATTTTATCAGTATGATGCCAATCTTTCAAATGTCTCCCTTAAAAAATTATGTACCTAGTCTATTAGTCTAAATAACACACGAATGATAAAGAAATTATAATTTTATTTAAAATTAAAAAAAGTTTAAGGTACCAATCATTATATTTTTCTAATACCACGGACCTGAAACAGCACAATTTTTGCACTGATACTGGGCCGGTATTCTTTTATTCTGATAATATCGACATTAATAATATTAAAAATAAATGAATAAATTATTTAATGGGTTCTCTAATTTCCAGTTATGGTAGACATTTTTTCCCGTACAAATAAAATATATTGTACACCCCGACACATAATGCGCCCGCTACACGCTCGCGAGTCACCGCGACCTTTTGGTGTTCATGAGTAAAAAGGGGTGCGGATGGATCGTTTATCTTGACATGTACGTAACCGACCGTTGACGCCTTTTTACTCATGAACACCAAAAGGTCGTGGTGACTCGCGAGCGTGTAGCGGGCCCATAACGGGACTGAAAGAGATTAGCAGCTAATTTGAGAAAAACCGGTGTTGAAAAATAACGCGTGATACAAGATACAAAAACTCCGTGTGACAAACTTTAAAAAATATCACCCACAAACAAGTTTAATTAATGCCGCAGGCAATGCTTTCTTTTATTTTTTTTTACTAAATTACAATTAATATTGGTGTAAAGACAATAATTTATTCTCGTACCTGATCGATCTAATTTTTAAACACAAAAACAGAATTAGTATATATTCAACAGTATGACAGAGATAATTATTATTATCTATTTATTATATTATATATTTATTTATTTATTGCTTCAACGGACTCAAGATATTTTCAAAATTTACAACGTTAAAGTTAAAAAGTTAAAAATATTAATACAATGAATTATTATATTATTATAAAAATAGGGAACTATTTCCCCATACCCCGTGCACGAAATCATCCATCCGGAAGGGATTAATCCAGATTCGCGTACGAATCCGGATTCACTTGTCGTGGGAAGGCACCCTTACAGCTTCATAATCCAGATTTATTTTTCAGTAATTATTACGCATCGACTACAATTTTTAACTATCTTAAAGATTTAGATTTACATAAAACTGCTAAAACTTGATCATTTTATATTTTCGTATGAATCCAGGTACTACTAAAATAATTTCAACTAATCAATGCTGACATGTAATAATATCATATTAAAACGAAACACGATATTAAGTAACTTCCACTTTTCTTATAGTCTTAAATACTTTATGCTATTTGCCATGCGTTTACCATCATCTGTTGTGGTTTTTGTTGTTGGTATCTACATTTTCTCTGAAAAATGTCCCAGAATCTTGAAATTTCGACTGCTTTGCTCGTAGGTGACAGCGTATTATTGTTTTATAACTAACACGTATTAATTCGTAATAATTATTATGTTTCAGATTTTCATAATCAACTAATGGTACACCTGAATATATGTAACCTCTGTATCTCCCAACATTTCCCTCAAATTGGTTGATAGCCAGACAGATTGTAAGCTTGTTTTTCAATATGTGTCTAACTGGATCGATCAGAATCAATGAAGTTATTTTCTCGTAAGTGAAATGGTAGATCAGTTTTTTTTATTGTACCAATTAATAAAACATTGACTTTTGAAGGCTTCATCACAACAACAGAATTAACCAGAATATACTTTCTTATTAATGAATATTAATTAATATAATGGATCTCCTACAAAACAATGGATGAATTGCTAAAAAAATATAAATTCTTACTTATTATCTGAAGTTTCAATTTATGCCATTCACAATTCTACGAAACTTAGAGAAATTCCCTATTGTGTATTAAATTTAATGTTTGTTTTTTGGTATCAAAAACTTTCTACAATTCATTATCTTTGTGAAGTCGAATCAACAGAAGAAGAAATGATAAATCATATTCATTGTTTGTTAAGACAGCCGCTAAAAAACGAAGACTAAATTATGATTAAAATGCAAGTGCATAAACACAATTTATTATGTCGAAAGGGAGATTCAACTATAATAAATTATGCAGAACTCTACAATATTTGTACTCATTTATACTATTTCACTTGTATATTACATGACTTCCTATTTCATTCAACTTTACAAATGAAATTAAAATGTTTATGTTTTGTTGACATTAATTACCGGTCTGCAGAAAAATGATAGCACAATTTGATTGTTGTGGATTTACCATTGTGATTTAGGTGGATTGCGTTTCTTTTAGGGTTATTTCAAATCTTTACAATAAATTGAAAAACACAAGGTAGAAAAGAACAAAAAAAACAGAATAAAACAATATTTCAAGGAGAGTACCATTATTTCGATACAATTTTACTCGTACGTATGATGAAGGCTTTTTGAATAATGATTTTGTAATAAATTGTAACAATGGAAACAAAGTTTAAGAGATAGTAAATTGATGGTAGGTAATAATACTATTGTTTCCTAAATAAATGTTTTATAAATCAATATAATTACCAATAAAGTCTACGTATCTTTCTTTAGACGTTATTTTCTTTTAATAATAACGCCAGCAATACAATGGATAGGCATCTTAGAGAGATGTATTTTTTATTATTTTACCCATGTGTCATTATTTCCGCATGACAAGAGAGAAATGTGTTATCCAATAAAACGTTAACTAAAGCTATTGAACGCTGAGGTTTACTTAAAAAAAACGGCAGAGGATAGTATCACGATTTCCCCTATTTTTTCCCTATCTGAAACATTTTAACTTTGACAATGGAATTCCTTGGGTGGTAAGAACAGGAAATCGTTAGGAAAGAATTGTACAGCAAGAAGCAGATAAGAAATCCAGAAAATCAATGCTAGATTCGTGAAAGTGTGGACTGAGTTAGAATATTTCGGCTTCATACAATATATTGCATTCGAGGGAGTAAACATTTACTTTAAGTTATGGCTTTCATCTTCGACATGGGTGAGATAAGCTAAACCTCGATAATTGTTGCAAGATTGAACATTGACACAGATGCACTGTGAATTCACTTTTGATTTATTATCAATAAGAATTTAAGATTAGTGGGGAAATAACCGAATTCATTCTTGTAAAGGGCAAAGCATATTTTAATTCATACTTTGCAACAAACTGTGTTGGAAAATTTCACATCAATTAGGCAGTTTTTAGTACCTAAGACACTTAGTTTCGTTTGAGAGAGAATCTGATGGAGATGTAGCTAAGAAACGGTAGAAATAAAAAGGATAGAAAGATTGTTGCTCCATGAATGTTGGTAAGGTTTAGTACGTGAAATCGTGGTGTACCAGAAATACGATGTATCGTGTACTGTTGTTAAATATCCTAATATTGACGTCAACTTTGCATTTTAGAAAGTATCAAACTTGGTAACGATCATTAGTGAATCATGAATTATTGATATTATAATTAAGTTTCACATCTTAAATTTATGAGCCTTATGAAGATTATAAATAAACAATATATGCCGATGCTTATAAATAATAATATGCCGAGTAAACATAGGTAAGTACTCAACTCATATTATGTATTCAACAATGCAGATAAATATGTGAAATGAAAACATCTCATTCGTTGGGATATTAATATAAGAGCTTACCTTTACATTCATCTCTTGTTAGAAGATCACTCGAGATAATATTTCGTGACCTGGATAATTTGATATTAAATTATCAGATAGGTATATGCTTCATGGTTTAACTTAGTGAAAAAACGTAGGAGTCTTGACGATTTTCTCTCTCATTTTACATTTTTTTCCCCAAGAAAAACACTTCTCGTTCAAATATATCTTTACCGGTGTCTGTAAAAATTCAAGGTTTGTTTTCATTGAATTAGTAGCTAGCAGGCAGGTACTCATTTCTATGCGAAAATATAATTTAAATAATATTATTTTACATGATTATCTCATAATATTTTTCAGCTACCTGAGGTAAATGTCTATGTTCAAACTGTAAATAGTCTACATTCAATATTTACATCACGTAGAAGAAGTGTGTGGAGATTATTACTCAAACTGAATAGTTTCTTTAAAAATAGTATAAGATGGAATAAAGAATCGTGCAAGGTACATATCTATCCTAATCTCGTATGTTGCAAAATATATTGTACATACTGAAAAGAAAGGCATCGATTACCGACACTACTTTTCAAGATGAAATCAAGTTATCCTGCTGTGAACTTCGCAAACGTAGCGAAATAATGAAAACATTGTCGTTATGATTCTGAAAAAATAAACGTTTAAAGAAAAACGTAATTAAGCTTTTATCTAAACAATGTTCAATGAGTATGGTGAAATGCGATGTGATGGTGTAAGGTTATTTTAGTACTTTGTACCTTCGCTATCTCGCCCATATTATACAAGTATGTGTAGGTAATGGGGACGTTTTATCTACCCTTATTTATGTTATATTCCCCTTTTGACGTGGGGAAAACTGCGGGCATAACCTTAAATCGCCTTCATGCACCACACAAATCCATACTCAAATATGCGTTTTCACCTATACCGATTTATTTTATATGCTTATCTATGAACATCAAATTGAAATTCTATGAATATTCCTACCCCCTTTTTATTTGGATATACTTTGTAGATTTATTTATTTATCTTATGGTCAAAAGAAGTACATCACATCCCTCAAAGGAAAAAGTTTGAAGATTGGGCATTAGGCAATGATAAATTTCGCAAGCAAGCTTGGTCGTCAGAAATCAAAGTGAACGTTCTTTATATAGTCGCTGGCTCATTCAGATATAGGAAGTCACAGAAGCTCCCTTCATATGCTCGGAGGCCGCACTCAGTCACAATGTAGCCCACGGTCTGCCTCTCTGCCCCACAGATAAAGATGTTATTTCAGTCGCTGTGATTAGTACCTTTCAATGGATTTTTCCTAAGTCTGTCTTCATTCTACCAACTCCAAAAGTATATAGGTGAGAATTGAACCCGGGACAATGAAACATTACCGTATCACTGTTTCTAGTGAAATGTATCCCATCTAGTTCTAAATATTGGAAAAAATATTCCAGTGAAACAAAGAATTGATGCGTCTCTCATGAATAGAAAAAATATAGATTGGATATCATATACGTCATTCAAATGATAAAAAATCAAAGGGTCAATCTTTTGACAAAATAATTTGTGGAAAATAATAAAGTAAGTAGGTAAGGGGATTATGAATGGAATAATATAAAACTTCTTTTTGAGGCGCTTAATTCGAACAAAGGGGTGAGAGAGAAGACATAAAAATAATAAGACATTTTGTGTTCAACCCGAAAAATAGAACACTTTGATCTTCATGCAGCCTAAAATGAAGAGCCTCTGAAAACTATAAAACAACGGAAACTCGTAAAATATTATCCAGCGCTGCCTTTCATCCCTTAATTTACAACAGGCCTGATCAACAACATGAAATGTTTTCTATTTCCTTTTTCTCGCATTGTTTGGCATATTATTATATTGTGAAAGTAAATATATTTTTGAACAATAGTATTTGCATAAAGTTAATTTCTAACACCAAAACAAACAATTCAATGTTTTTGTAACATTGTGTTTTCTGTATAGGAAAGACATTTCAGTGATATTACAATATGTATACTAATTTTTATAGATCACTAAGCATCCCAGGGGACTACTACTGTAGAATACGAGTATGTTTTTTATGTTGTGTCAGGCGGAATAGATAAATAGATAGATATCCACATTGTTGGTTAAGGTGGGTTACGTCTACATAGGAAATCAAAGATCTTTAATAGTTAAATAAAGTGTTTTAAGTAAATGATTATCAAGGCAATGATTTCATATTCAATTTGTTAGGTGCCGTATTTTGACAGATTACCATTTCAAAATATTGTGTTAGCTTTGCTTTCGAATGTTCAATTATATCTCTGGCGCCGAGATGCTGTAAGGCCGACGCTTAATGTTTTTCCAACGACTATGTATATTCCTTCGCTGAATATAATATATCATTAGAATCTAGAAGGAATGAAAAAATGGTTCACTTTAGAACACTCGTGCAAACGTGATGGAGGGTAAACATACCTATTAATTTCAGTTTAATAATGACTTTTAATATTTCATAAGAAAATGAAATATCTCACTTACCATACACTCGTCTGATGTTTGAATGATTGAAGGCAATAATTCTTGTTGCAAAGTTATTAGGAGAACTTTTTGAACCACTCACCTGAAAAGAAAAATACAAAAGACGTTAGTAATTGCAAATTTTATACTGCAAACAGGATAATAAACAATTTGTAATAACAATGAATTACCAATCTGCTTCATGTAATACACGTGAATATGCAATATTAAAATTTATAAATGAATGTACCTAATAAACTGTTAGTAATGTAAACATTATTTTGTCTTGAAAAATTTGTACTACCCATCCTATTTTCTATGAATAATATTTATTTATTCATTTACACTTTTGGTGAACAAGATACAGAGACATGTAAACATTTCAAATATATCTATCTATCTATCTATCTATACCCTCACGCCACATCCCTTGCAGGGTAGGCAGAGAGGACAGAGCGCCAGACAGCCCTATCCTTACACACACTCCTAGCTTCCGTCACATTCATGCAATTAGTCATACACGCTCTCCGATTCCTTTTACTCAAAACGCGTCCATCCTTGAGGATCTGGCCGACATGATCGGACCAGGTCAGTCTCGGACGGCCGCGCTTTTTTTCAAATATAAATCACGACATTTGCTCACTAGGGCGAGCTTATCGCAGTGTTGCGTAAGAATATATTTTGAACAGTGTTGCGCACATGGGAGAGTCTCGCAGATCGCTCTCCCTTGGACGATGTCGCAGGAGTGGTTGTGGCCTTTTGGGAGTGGAAAGGGATCTTATGAGTGCTGACCGACACGATAAGAAGAAGAAGAAGAATATCCCGTGTGTCCAGTGACATGGGTAATTAATTAATGTTGTTGCAATACTGCACTCTGTACACAAACTGTTTCGGTGTCTACTGCCTCGGAACAGACCTCGGTCTAGTGAGGCAGTAAAAGTTTTTCCAGGATAGTCGAGGTACCTTTGTGCCACATTAACGATTTGTTCATATACATATGTGTTTTCGTATTTATTGTTTCTTTGTGTATATTCTGGAAAAAATAAATTTGTTTATTCATTCATTCATTCATTTTTTTTACGCTAAATATTGTAAAAGGAAAATAGGCCGTTCCTGTATAAATAAATAAATTTTCATAAAATTTGGGACCCTCTTTAACCGTACATCATCCATTCAATGGGGATTCTGTATTCGCCGTATTCCCGTGAGGGTACTCGTTTTAGTCAATTACTAGAGAGTAGTATAGTAGTTGAAGATCTAATCGACCCATTTATGTATGGTTCAATAATACATTTAGATTGGTGACTTATTATCATTTGCAAAAAAACTGTCCCTATCTATTGTGATAAGAATATTAACTAATTATTTATACGTATACTTAGACGATTCATCTGACTAAATAGTACCTACTTAATAATAATAGTGTCTTTTGTAATAATCGGCATCGGGTTCGATCCCCGATGCCGACTTACTCCACTTCACAAGAAAAACTTTTCAAGCTTACTGTGAAGTGTACAAAGATGTAGGTATTTGGGTTTAATTCGAAAAACGCAGATACTATATTTATGTATGTTATCTGTACGAGTGCTTATAAATAAATAAATAATAAAAAAAGTGTTTTGTAATTAAAATATGACCACAGATTCCTTGTGAAAAGAGTAAAATTCAGATTTCCCTAAGAACAATGAATGCATTATAATATTAATGTTATTATTTCTCAAAAAACGTATTCAGAATATTTTCAACGTTCAGTGTGAAATAAAATATATTTTCAGGATTAACAACGTACTTGTAGCTAGACAGAATATAAAAAGCGTATAGCAGACAGGCAAAACACGATATATTACACGATATCACGACATTAATTTCACTCTCTCGCGATAAAAACATTATACCTAAACATGAGAAAGAACAAGCGAGCTTGTAACGTTTTATTTAAAAACCAACAATAAAACCCCAGTAGGTATTTTGATATTTCAGAAAGTACACACTTGGATATACAAATCTAAAGAGTTTCTGCCAAATTCAGAGTTTGTTTGTATTGGGCAAGAAAACGCAATGATCCTGGTGATACTTTTCTGTATACGATGTTCATTGGAAATTGCCAATTCCTAGACTTAAACCTCGGACAACAAGGTAAATAACAGTTCCACCTCTACAAGTGAGTTAAGGTTGAAGTCCGAATAACTAAAACATATATTTCTTTTTTCGTATGTGAGTGACCATCGTACAGTGTATCTGAAAGTCAAAGTTCCGCATCAATATTTCCCAAATATTCTATTACTCTTGACGTCACCTCATGGATTTCCCCAAAATTCCCACAGTGGCCTAGCGTTGGTTTTTGCCACCCGGAACGGAAGCCATAAATCTGTCGCCCCCTTATTTAGGTATTTAAATCCAAAAACTCGATAATTTACAGGAATTATAAATAATTTCGAAGCTGGAATGGGGCTACTAAAGTTTTGATGTTGAGATGGTATAAAACAGAGAAAATACCGAAATTTTTACAAGTTTTTGACGAAACGAATGTGATTAAATTGATTTTTAAAATCTTGAGATGAAAATACTGTTCTCTAAAAAGCACCGCCCGGGGGCGGACCGCTCCTGCATCCCCTCCGCCTCCGCCCCCTCATGTTACGCTTCTGAGCTCCTTGCAAACTTCTTATTAAGATAGTGTCCAATAAAAACTTATAGAATTTGTCAAAACCGAAAACGATTAGGTATGTAATATGATAATTCATAGCGCTATAAATAACGAATATGATGTGCATTAGGAGTGGAATGAATTTATTACAAAGTATAATATGAAGCCATTGGGCAGTGTTATTGTGGATCTTCAGAAACCATTAAGTTTAACTGAAAAACAAAGACTGTATTAGCGGGGGAATACGTAGGTAGAGGTTCGGAACATGAACTGAATATTAAATTAACCTCCAATTCAACTCTACGTACTTCTTCCATACTACACTTGGATATTACTCTATCTATGTGCTTCACAGACATGCATAGAATTAATTTCTCGGAATGTGAAATCGAGATAATTTTATCCCACAATATTTGCTTGAAATGATCTCCTTCGAAATTAGGTCAAAAACTACTAACATACTTGAAGAAACAAATAATACGAGTGCCTATATAATTGATCCTAACGATGATTGGGGTAAGGACTGTAAAATGGTCATACTTTTAGATAAGTGTTAAGCTGTGAAAGTGACATATTGAAGTAGGGACATACAAACTACACTTGAGCAGAGCGAGCAAGAAGTTAAACCATAAATAACTATGTAATTGCTCAATGCAAATAAGTGTAATTAATAATATTAATTATTTCTAAAGTTTCGAATCCCTAGAGATTATACAGTTAAATTAGATTTATATTTATACAAGGTAAAATTTTAGAAATTTCAACTAACATTTTAGGATTGTCCTTTCAAAATACAAACATGCTTTTAAAAATATTGCTCATTTACTTTTTAGGAACAATTATTACATTAAATTTAATTAGTCTAATCGTCAAGGACCTTAAATAAATTACTTATATTGATTCCTATCGGTTAATGGTCTTTACAATTGACATCAAACATTTGATACAATTTTTGTATTTATCTATGTAATTTATAAGAATTACATATCACTGGTGGAATATCTTTTTACTTCAATGTAGTTTTAACAAATTTTAAACAGAAGTGCGCCTAGAAATGAAAATTTTACAATTAAAGTCAAAAATAATGATTTGACGTTAGTGCGTCGATTTTCTGTTTACCATTATAAATTATTGGGAATGCATTGAAATTTGCTATTAGATTGTTATAGTATGAAGTTTCGAATTATTTTTTTTTGCTATGTAGGTACCAAATAAATAATTATTTTCATAAACCCTCCTCGTACGCGTCATTTCCTTAAATAAAATAAAAAGGAATTTTGATGGAAATATTTCAATGAAATTATTTTCCATCAAATAAGAAAATATTTTTCCTTTTTTTTACTCACAAATTAAATAAAAAGGATATACAGAATATACAACGATTCCATGAAAGTGACATTAAATTAATTTTAAATGAAAATACTTCAACATAAAATAAAATGCTACAGAATTCAATAAAATATCACAACTGGGAGAACATTGAAAATTCATTAGCGAATACAATTCTTCAAAAGTGCAAATTTGTTATTTAAATATTTCGGTACACTTTTATCGAAACAGTAATTTCTAATATGCGTCGAGGGGTAACATCAAATTTTGGTTTAAACTTTTTGGGGAGTTAAATACATCCATTTGGGAGCTGCTACAAGTTTTAATTCGATTTGAAAGTTTAAAGGATTATAACGCAAACCATATTTTAAATTATACAAAATTCATTGGTGACATACTTAATTCCGATAAAATCTAAATTATCAATTTGCTAGGAGAGTTGTAGAGAAATTTGTAACTTGAGCAGTATTTTTCAATTTCTGCATCGCATACAAAAAACCTTTCAGCATTTTAGGAGTAGACACGCCAAAGACAATTGGAATAAAATAGAAATTTGGTGAAAAGAGAAAATAATATTAGACAGGCATTGTAGGTATAGAAGATACTTCATATCATTATCAAGAGAAAGGTTTGATTATATGTACATATATAGGGTACATAACATACGCACAAGGATATTGTACTTCTAGTCTATATTAGAACTCTGTCAATATTATTATGTAAAATAAAAAACACTGTTTTTTATTTCCACTATTTATTTTTGAGTACATACACCAGAGGTTTTCTATGAACTTCATAGAAAACCACTGAAGATAAAGCAATAACCTTTGAAAGATCTCTGGTGTATATACTCAAAAATAAATAGTGGAAATAAAAAACAGTGTTTTTTATTTTACAAATAATTTTACAATGTGCATAAGGTTAACCTTCAAACAATCAATTAATCTTTCAATATTCTTACTACTAGAGATTTTTCTTCAATATAAATAAATAAATCTTTATTGGCAAAAGAAACATACAGAGTGACAAAACAAGACAAAGGTAGTGTGCCAAGTGTGGACTTATTCCAAAAGCAATAACTTACAAAATTCGTAAGATATACTTACCGTAGGAATGTTTTCGACTCGTTAACAGACATGACGACAAATCAACGCACTGCCGAACTCGTAATTTATTCGATAAAGAGAGCTATAAAAATCTTGCTAAAATATAACGTACCTACTAATAAATGTCGAAAGCAGATTTTAAATATAAATGAAATATACCATTCACGGTATCACACGACGCAATGAACAATTCACACCAATTTATCGATACACCTGAAATAAATAATTCAAATCGGTTTTCAACTTTTGTTAAAATAGGTTTATTTAGCACAAACAATTATGAAAAGGTTTTGATTTTAAATTTGTATATACCATTTTTCAGCAATATCTGGAAAAGGATACTACCTATAGCTTGAAGTCAGTTTTTTGATAATATTTACACTAAATATATATTTTTATAGGTATTGTTTAAATTTGAATATGATGGTCCTGGAAACATTGATTTTTAATTATGTATATTTTTTACTTCAGAATAACGTGTTTCAACTTCAAGAAGAGTATTGTGAAAATTACAGTTCAGTTTCAATAACACTATTGATAACATAATATTGAAATATTTTGTCGGAAATCTTTCTCTCATAGAATGATATTCGAGTGAGAGAAAAAGAAATCAATTTCATCTCTTGTCGCGTTACATTGGTAATGACTAAGTATAGATAGTAGTAGCAGATCTAATGTATCGAGTAGTAATAGTAGTTTGGATGTGGGGAAAAGAAAATATTATAAGGGAAAAAAGTGATTTAAATGATGTGTGATATCCGAGTATCATTGTTGTATTGATCGTCTCACTTGTAATAACCTGAGCTGATGTGTTATTATTATAGTTATTGGTTTACGACTACCTTGTATGTATAATATACTCCCTCTGTGTGAGAAGTATTAATAATACTAGGATATTATTACTCCGATACTTTGAACACTACTACTGTTGTTGCTAGTATTAATATTAAGACAGTGCGATAGTAAGCACGTTTTATTACGGTTTATTGGAGACATCAGCTACCAATTGATTGTACGGCAGATAATATTGTGATGAGTGAACAGATCGTTAATGTTGTGATAACGTATAATATTTCATACACTACGTAGTATCATAAACATGAAATATAATAATAAATTCACACACCTACATGTTACATGAATTAATACACTTCACTATGTAAAACCACATTCTAGTATTAGTTTTCCAAATGTATTGAAAAACTTTTTCAATATTTTGGAAAATAATAATAGATTAGATATATGTATTGACAAATATTGTCAAATTCTTTTTCAATAGACATAAATATTATCGTGAGAATAATATAGGATACACTCAACAAATAAACTCACAAATATCTTCAATACATAAACACAATACAAATCATCCCCCGGGAGAAGGTTCTGGAAAAGTTTGGAAAATAACTTGCTTTTGGACAAAATTATTATTTTGTCTTTATACCTTGAGGGATACACTATACAGGATGAATGATTCAATTTTTGTGGATGAAGTAACTTATGTCTGATAAATAAATCCACTATTACAAGAGTATCTAATAAATATCTCATTAAAACAGAAATCACGTTTCATTTACTAACAATACGCTTAATACAATATTAATTAAATGTATAGACAATAACTTTTTCGTAAATACAAGAAACTTGGAGATAAAAGAGCGATTAATATTATTATTTGTAGGAAATTTTCATATTGTAGTGAGTGTTCATAATATCATTGTACCGAATATGGGTCGAAACAATAGGAATTATAAAACTCATATAGAAATAATACCTATTATTGTTTTGGTATTGGACTCAGTAAGCCGGAGCCGGAAAACAAACAAAGCAAACAAAATGAAGAGAAATTTTAATTAGTTTTGAGCAAATTAAAAATAATATTTATCAAAAAGAAAAACCGACGAATTTGTTCCTAGTGCTATTGAGAATTGAGAAAAATATTAAATGTAGAGATAACTATTTACAGTATTTTGCACTTCTCACGATAAAGAAATCTGTTGGGAGATTTGTTCGTACCTTTGCCAAAGGCCATGATTTACGCGAAGGTCGTGAAAATATTTGTTTGCGACTCGACATTATCGACGACCCTAAAGTGTCCCGCAGAAATATCCGAATCGTCGGTGTGTAAGTTATAAATAATATCTCAGACGTCATCCACGAATGAATTATATTAGGTTCTCAAATATGTCTATACGTGTTCAAAAAAATAATAATAAAAAAGGCCTTTCGGAAATTATTTGGTTCATAAAAAGATTTTGTCATTGGTTGACCTAATACTATCAGAGTTGGTTATGATATTTTTATATTCAGCTATTTTTTACTGTACAAAGAAAAGTAATACAATATACCTACCGTCTGAGAACCGATTGAAATACTTTGAATTCATGACGGATAACCTCATTGGAAGAAGGAAACCGAATGGACGGATGAACACGAGTGGTTTTATTATGAAGAATAAAATCGTTAAATGTTCGGAAAGACGGTAAAACATTTCGTGAAATCATCTCGCAAAATATGAAATGAAAGAGGACTATGATCCTTAATAATATACCCTTCTGACCTAATGGAGGAGAGGTGAAATTATTATTGATTGTGAATTATTCATAATGTGTGGTCCGTGTATAGGATATTATTAAATTTATTGACCAATTCCATGTGCATTACCTGGTACATTAAATTATTATGTATCGTTTGATGTATATCTAAATGCTCAACTGGACGAAACTCTGGATAATTCATTTATTGTCAAGTTATTTATTATACTAAGGTACCGTAAAAAAAAAATACAAAATCTACTCCCAAAATAAACAGCTTCCCGAAATTATTTTTGTGAAATGGGCTGAAGAAGATTGCGATTCATCATCAATATAAGGTTACACTCCCGGCTGGATTATAGCATTTCCATGGAGAATTTTATACTCTAGGTAACACTCATTTGGCTGATTGAAAATACTTCAAATAAAAGAGAATGTTGTATGAATGTTAAAGTAGACAAAAAATATTAATGCTGGCTGGTGTTTTGAATTCTTTTTGTAATCTTATGATAGAATAATAATTATGATCAGTAAGTAAACATGGCTTTAAACTAGCGTAGGATAAGTGATGGTGTGTGGGTTGATAATATTTTTAGGTAAAAACCTCATTACGTTATTTAAATAAGATAAGATATTAAATAAAACAGACTTATCACATTTCAATGGCGGTATGATATATTATGTTTTTATTATTACAGCGAAAACTGTTTTAATTTAATGAGTCAAAATAAATAAAGAGATACAAGACACCCGCAAAAAGATGATACGCAAGAATAATAAATACCTAGGAGAATATCAAAGTAGTATCTACCCACCTTTCAATAAAGAGAGTTATGAGGGGGTAGCTGTATATTTGATATAATACATCAAAATGAAAGACTTCTTCAGGACACACTTGAGTGAACACAAAAATGAGCCCATTGTGGATTCTAGACCTGTCTTATATAAAAGATACTGACAAAGCTATATACGATAACTCACAATTCCTCCAACTTTATACATTTAACATAACATTACCTAAAGAATGTCTATGAATGAATATTAATTTAATATAACACATATGTCTATCTTATTGTAAAAGAAGCGAAATTTATTTTAATTTTCTGTTGGAATTTTGCCCAAATTGAGATTTTTAGCACAAAGGAGACGCAACTTAATTAATGCATCAAAAATTGTACATAAGTATCAAAAGTTGGCATTTACGTGTTTTTCACAAAGATGTTTCGCAAATTAACTAAAAATTGAAGTAAAATGTTTTACGTAACTTTAACCCATTTAAATAATAATTGAAGTTTTGCGATTCGTAGAATTGACACGTGTTTTTAAAAGTTCTGATAATCACGGATATTGTTATTCTACTCGTATTAGTACACACGGCAATAGATTGTATCAAAACTTCTACGTTCGATATTTTCTCTGGTAATAAAATAAAGCGTTAACTTCTCAATATAACAAGATTTCTCAGAAACGCTGCATAGGGTAGAGAGATATATACATACTTACATACGACAGTTATTGATTTTGTCAAAAGGAAAATACGAGGTAACTACCTACGAGTGTGTCTGTTCTCTTCAACTGTAAGAATAGGAGAGACAGAAGTCCGCAGTAGACAGACAGTAACTGGTGCCTTTTTCAATATTATTATTAAGAGAAGATATCAGAAATGCCACATAGAATTGTGAGGCGGCGTTTGATGAGGAAAATAAGTACGTGTTATTTACAGGTAAAGAGAAAAATTATCTCTTTTATAAAAAAAAATACTTTACGTTATTTCCGTGACAAAAAAATATTACTAGTAGGGCGACGCTGAAAAAGAATACATTTCAGGTTTTGAGGGAATCATTTTACAAAATATTTATTATCTTCTCCCTAACATTCAATACATCTCCAATAATAATTAAAACGATTCCAAGTAACGACAAAGCCAAGCTTTTATTAAGTAGATACGACTTAGTAAAATATCATCAAATTTCAAGTATGAATGTTTAATCTTCGCCAACAATAATAATTTGTAAGCCATACACTTACGTTTACTTAAGTAATTAGAAATATAATAACTTCATGATTAAGTCAGGTGATTATGGCACGTTTATGAATCTGTACTCTGTAGGTTTAATTTAATATTCCCAATGGAAGCCTCACAACATTATTATTATTATTAATATGCAAATAAAAATAATTACATGAGGCTTGACTTAATGAGAGCTTAATAAATGTGTGAAAATCTCGCTTATATAGGTATGCTGTAATTGCACAGGTAGCTTTAATTAATTGAACGGCAGAAATGAAAAAAATAATTATTTGACTCGTAAATCGTGTGTTAGATTTTGGAATCAAATCCGTGCTATTCGTCATTTGTACTCATTCATCGTGAGAAGTTAAGTGTAGGAATCGTCATCGGGTTGTAATTTTTGTGCCTACAATATTACTTACTGAGGATTTTCATTAAGTTATTGATTTATGGACTCAATTTATAATAAAATATCAACACACAGCATAGACATAGCAACTTTCACCTCCTTTATATTTTGATACAGTTCGTGAACGAAACGACAATACACCTAACGAAATTATAATGTAACAATGTGTACCTATTATATACTTACACTACACAGCAGTGGCGTATATAGGTTTTCATCTCGGGGGGAGGGGGAGAAACAAACTCCCGGGGAAAGCAGTTTAAATTTCGCCGAAAATGTTTTCAAAATTTTTCGTGAAGGTGAGTGAGAAAGGTTGCGTTTAAGGTTTCTATAGATAAGTGTCGTGTTAAAAATAGAAAAGAATTGCCGCAGGCAAAATTTTTATGAAAATCATTGTTTGTCATTACAGGGAGGGAGGCGGCCCCCCTATATACGCCACTGCTACACAGTATATTTATGTTACTAGTACAGTACACGGGATATTAAAGTTGTACAGAATGATAAATCTGTAGAAACGTCTGTAGTCAAAATTAATATATCTCAAATTTTCTAACAGTTACAATTTAGGAATGGCTTGTGAAACACTTCATTATTATATCGCCGCCACACGTTGGCGAGCGTCCACAAGTGTTGTTTGTTCATGAGTAAAAAGGCGTCAATGGTCGGTTACGTACACGAGCCAAGACGAACGTTCCATCCACACGCCTTTTTACTCATATTTTAAAGGCTTTCTGTGAAGTGTACGAAGATATTTGCAAAGGTATTTTTTTTAAATGAATCGAAATAAACTTCACAGAAAGCTTAAAAGCTTGTGTCGTGAAGTGGAGCATGTCGGGGATCGAACCCGCACCCACTGGATTAACAGTCGAGCGCGATACCGACCACCTCAAATTAGGGTTTATAAACTCTGATTAATTGAAAAAACCTTGTGCCATATCTGTGGATTCATGGGTCTACGAGTCAGTCTGAATCCCTGTGAGGGAGTGATCACTGGTAATTAATTATTACAAGCGGGAGGATTTACTTTCCTCTGCTTTGTTTTTCATTTGAATTGAAGAAGGCAGTAATTATAAACAGTTATTTATTGCTATTGTATTATGATGAATGTTTACGCTGACAAATAATAACACTAATGAAAACACTTTTGTATATTGTGTGAATATCTATCTAGACACTATGGTATGTAACTTATAAAATAATACTTTTAAAGCTCGCGGCCCAACTATGACGTCACGGTCATTTCCTGCGGCATTAAAGTTCAAAATAGCATAAACAATCGCTCGAAAAAATGGTAAAAAATTACGGTCATTATCTAGTTTTTTTCCGCGACTTTCAGGAAACGAGTACCTTTCAGAAAAAATATCACAGGTATTTTTCAATCTTTTTTTTTGAAAAATCTATACTTTTAAGAGATATAAAAAATCTTTTCAGTTTTCAAATCGGTCATTCCCTAGGTAGAGGTTATACTCTATTTCTTTAAAGCATATTTAGTAAGGTTGTTGAGATCTAAGGTCTTTCGTTTTTAGAATTTTTTGTAATTTCAATATGCCTACTCTTAAACATGGGGAGATCGTTGAGCTTTGCCATTCAAAGCGGTTTTGGATTTCATAATTAGATCATCCGTAGTCTTTTCGAATGCTTTTTTTGTATCTAACTTATATAAGAATTATTGAAAAAGACGGTCGAACATCTATGGCCTCTACGTGTACGTGTAGTCATATATACCATCGAGTAACATTGCGCGTTCGAATCACTTGATACGAGTGTGCACATAACAATCTATACTACTTCTTCTGCGTCGATGTCCTCACTGCTGAGGGTCGTGACCATCTTCTCTCCTTGCCCATATCTTTACTACTACTGGGTACCAAATGTTAGAGACATTTAGAATGGGTGCGGAATCTCATTGGCAATCTCATGTTGTTTTTTATGATGTAGTAGGCTGGTGGGCACCTGCCTTTATTATATTTTCCACGCGGGGCACAAAAAAAAAACTTATTCAAAATAATACTATTTGCATACTTCTTCTTACGACATGTAAAGATTAGGTGAATTTGAATATATGTTAATGCATCATCATTGCGCTAAGGGTTTAGAATAAATCATACAGGGAAACGTGTGTACGTAGTACCTGTTGTGTTATTTCAAATGTACACTAATGTACTTGTAATATATGAAAATGTCATAAACATGTATGAATTTCAACCAGGTAGAGAGGCTGAGTCCAAAACATCACAGCATTATGTAAACTGTAACTTCATCAGCCACCAAAAACTTTCCAGATTATTGGAGCGAGAAATCTAGCGAGCCACAATGCTGGAATATGTAGGTAAGTATCTAAAGGTAGTCGAGGTTCAATACGGTCAGTATGTAGTAGGAAGTATTGACAATATGTGATAGATTTCAACACTTTGGTTTTGGTTTTCTGATGTCTATTATTAAATAACGGTTGCCCACTCCCCGTCTGACATACGTAGAACCACGCAACAGTCCAGTACTGACAGTGACATATGACTGTTACTTTTCGACCTAACAGAAGTGAGATTGATTGTGTGTAAGAGACAATGCATATACGATTCCGGATTCGTTCGCTGAATTAAAAAATAAATAAATTTAGTCAACAGCCGACTGAAGTAGCTACGAGTATAGTCATGACACTTGGAGTCAAGGTTATATAGCAAAAAGTTACATAGATTGGAATAAATTTGATATAAAAATTTAGATATACAAAAGATATCAATTAATGACATAACCCACTACTACCCTTAAAAATAGCCCCCATATTGCGGGACGAAACGTCGGATCGCTCAATAGCCTATAAGCCCGAAAGACGAATAAATCAATCATAACATTGCCCGAAACTACTAATTTTTATCGTACAGAAGATACAGATTGTCAAGAGCTTTGCTGGTTTTTCCTAATTATTTTATAAATAATACACTTTTTACAATTAAATACCTATACATACATTACAACAAATCGACGGATCTTAAAAGTCTCCAAGGTTTTATCAATAATTTTAATTCGATTCGGTGTGGAAATGCGTTATAACTGTGTTGAATTACAGAATGAACTTCATTATGATAAAAAAAAAAAAAATTCAACAAATAACGAGTTACTTAAAAGGTTTCGAGAATCCGACTACCTTTCTAGATGCTTAGTTACCTGTTCTTTGCCAAGAAAAATGATTGGAGTTTCAAAGTACAGGAAAAGTACTTATTTAAATAAATTGAATAAAGTTTTAGTAGAGTCTGAAGTTGCCGATTCAAATTAGAAACTTCTTAGAGCAAAGAGCGTGCAAGTCCATTAATGACTTACTTTATTATTACCTTCTGAAGCAAACATAATTGTTATGCTTTCAACATTCATCTTATAGGTACAAACATTAGAAGAAATAGATTCTGTAAGGGACTATACAAGTATATATGTTCGGATGGGATTTGATCTTTCATATTTTAAAATAACATTTTAAGGTGTTGCAGTCGGAGATTGGTAGTGCGACAAAGAATCTGTGTCATCGGAACTAGCGAACGAGCTGTGAAAAGGCATTATAAAGGATGTGCGACAAATATAATGTCCATACAATTCTGTCTCATTGGACCCCAAACAAAGACATTCAGAATGAGCGGTGGACCTTATTTCACCTACCTATTTGAAATACGTTTTACTTTGGTATTTGAAATACTGAATCAAATAGAATTCGCTAAAAATTCTCCCCATCCTTACATGTAGGCGTTGCGAAAATCATTTCATTAATATTCATAACATTAAAATAGGTGATTTGATAGGATAAGCCAAATATTAAAATAAACATTAATATGAGTTTCGAAGTCAATATAGTTTTTAATTTGTATTAATACAAATAAATCCTGCAAAAAAATAACATCGGTACGAATACAATTTCTAGAAAGACTACAAGATTATGAAGGTACGTTGAAATTTCTCAGGAATGTGGATTAAAGACTCTGTTCTTAAGTCAACGTTTAAACCAAAATCCTAATGAAAATTTATAAACGATAATAAAGTAATTCATCTAAAACTGTCAGTACTAATAGACTCAATTAATAAAGCGATATTAAAAACAATAGGGGGCTCCATAATCAGCGGGGAGTCTTTACGAGAATGTTATTGCTGTGTATGGGATAGGGATGAACGAATATCTACCAGAAAACAGTCAGTTTCAAATATTAATTAAACTAATGAATGGATGAGTACTGATTACATAACAACATAATAATATAATGCCTATGAAGAGCTGGAGTGCTGCAATGTATTGAGTGAATTAATGCGTTGGTTGATGTATTGTCATTAATTTTCTCGTGAATTAATAGTAATTATTATTGTAAGTAAAACAAATAATAGATTTGGATAAGCCGTAGTTGTTCTCTTCATTTATTGAACATAATTTGAAGGTAGTTTATTAAAAGTCGAATTCTAATTTACCTACTAGCAACGAACCCACAATTACTGTTTAAAGTATCTGTTGTTTGTCGATAGTACATGCTTATGTATCTTAAAACAATGTAAAGATATACAAATAAAGAGGATATGGGTATGTATGTTTCTATAAATATTTTCGACGCTATACTATAATATAATAATAATCTCAATAAATTAATTTCAGTAACAAAAGATTTTAGTGATACAATAAAAATGGAATTTGGTTTGGATAAATGTGCAATAGTTAATGTTAAAAAAGGGGTTATCGAACAAACAAATACAAATGAAGTGATTAATAACACAGTAAATTTACCAATCCTTACAATAAATGAAACCTATAAATATTTGGGAATAAATGAATCACTGGGTTTTGATCATGTATTTTTAAAAAATAATGTAAAAGCGCGTTTCATCTCTAGATGCAAATTAATTTTTAAATCACTTCTTTCTGGACATAATAAAATTAGGGCAATTAATTCATGGGCAATTCCAGTAATTCTGTATTCATTTGGTATTTTAAAATGGAACCAAACGGAATTAGACACACTAGACAGAAAGGTGCGTACTACAATGACAAGATATCGAATTCATCACCCTAGATCCTCCATGATGAGACTTTACCTTCCTCGCAAAAATGGTGGCAGAGGATTACTTAATTTAAAGAATTTACATAATAATGAGGTAGAGTCTTTAAAGAGATTTTTTATAACTCATAGGAGTAAAGTAGGCTATGAGGACTTGATAGATTGTGATTTGAGGTACACACCTTTATGTCTCTCGAATCCTGGTGCTTCACTACCGACAATGTCAGTTGAAAATCGAGTAGACGTATGGAAAAGTAAATCTCTTCATGGCCGTTTTCACCAAGTTCTGACATCTACAAATGTATGTTTTGAAGACTCAATCAATTGGTTAAGGTTTGGTGATCTATTTGGTGAAACCGAAGGTTTTGTTTGTGCAATACAGGATCAAGTCATTGTAACAAATAACTATGCAAAATTCATTATGAAACAACCAAATATAATTGATAAATGTAGGGCTTGTGGTCAGATGGGAGAGACATTACGACATATTATGTCGGGGTGTTCTCTTTTGTGTGGCACTGAATATTTGCAGAGACATGACCAGGTTGCCAAAATAGTTCACCAAAGATTGGCTTTAAAATACGGTTTACTCGATGAAGAAACTGAATATTATAAATATAAACCATTGTCGGTGCTTGAAAATAGCATTGTTAAGTTGTATTGGGATCGACCAATACAAACCGATCGTACAATTCCAGCTAATCGACCGGATATTGTATTGGTTGATCGTAGGGAAAAAAAGACGTATATTGTGGATATCACTATACCACATGATGAAAATCTCCATAATGCTGAGCAGGACAAGATTACTAAATATCTTGATCTTGCTCATGAAATTATGGAGATGTGGAGAACACCTTCCACTGTCATCATTCCTATAGTGATGTCCACAAATGGTGTCATTCCTAAGAGTCTCAAAGTAAATCTTGAGAAGCTTGGATTGCATGGTGGGCTTCGATACGCCATGCAGAAGGCTGTCCTGCTATCATCTTGCAGGATTGTTAGAAGGTTTCTCTCTCTATAGCTCTTAAAAACTCTCTCATGATAAGTGCATTTTTGTGCACATCATGGGAGAGAGGGACACCCAATAGTATATAGGTAGTTTTTAGTTCTATGTAATATGTTTATGTATGTTTAAAATTTTATATTATTATTTTTATTTTAAAGCTAGTTTTAATGTTTTTGTATTTTTTTATGTGAATGTATTATATAGAGCTGAGAATTTTTTGTATACTTTTGTGATAATAAAATTGATTTGAAATAATAATAAAATCTTTATTCCAGATCTGGAGGTGGGATGTGCAAGCCTCTCAGGTCCATATTATCATACATATTCATATTCATATAAAAATACAAAATACAAAATAAAATATAAAAAATTGGTAAAGTCACAACATACTCAATACAGTATAGTTAATACATATTCAATACGGTATAGTCAAATCAAATGTAAAAAGTATGATTGATTGATTTCAAGGTCTGAATGGTGAGTTGACCGCTGGTTTTGAAAAAAAGATTATTATAAACTATGAACACACAGAAATAATATACACAATATCTGGTTTCATAATGTTTATACACGTGGACTGGGTATCCTTAAAAGGACGACCCTCAGTTGGGAACACAAAGGTCCTGTTATTTATTAGAAACATTACCGCAGTAGACAGTTGCGGCATGTATTATTCGCGGTTATATAAATAATAATGCAAAAGCTAGTTAAACAATGAATATTTGGATCAAAATAATTCCAGATAATTCTGAACCTTTTTAGAAAATCGCCTATTCACCGTGGTTTTGCCTTAATTAGGAGTAATACTACTCATCTCAACTTATCAGCAGAACTATTTGGGAATGGGTATTTAAGGAAAAACCTATAACTGACTTTTTTCCAATGCGTATTGGATTCTTTGTTGTATGTTGAGTTTCAATTTGGGAATGATAAAATCGGAATGTAACCGACGATTCTTAAAGAAATCGTTTTGGTAGACGTATTCAACATTTTGGAAGTGATGTACCTATTAGATGAGTTTTGTTAAAAGAAAATATCAGAGCGATGGATCCAGGTATAAATATTAATCCAATGGCTGAATGTAGACAAAAAATCGCTGTATAGGTAGGCATCTATCTACCAACAAAAATCCGGTTAGTTAGAAAGTAAACAAAAGGAGGCTTAAATATTTGAACATGATCAATAAAATAAAACATTGATTAGTTTTGAGTACAAATCATACCTAATGAATATACTCCAAGCCTGACATGACGGATGGAATATGAATCGAAGTCGAATCTCAAGGCTTGTGATTTGTGAAATAAATTTATTAGGATTCCTACAAACAATTTCGTATTGTAAATAAAAATGTACCCAACTATGATAAAATATAGTATACGCTTATACAGTTTATGTAAAGCTGTGTTTTGTTTGATAAAAAAATGGAAAGGAAAAGGTGAATTGATGAGGACCTGAGGCGATCAATGGATATCGTTCTTCGTGGAAGGGTTTTGTAGGAAATATTTGAAATATAAAACTACTAACCTGAATAATATTATGTCAATTTGATGTTAGGGACAGGGATTTGTATGTCCTTCTATATTTTAGTTTACAATACGAGTACTTTAAGATGAATTTATGTAATATTGATTTCACGGATGGCAAAACCATTTCTTTTACACAGTAATCCTTGTCCTACAAATCTGTGAATATCTTCCTATAAAAGGGTCTTAGTTAAAACTCTAAATAATTCAGTAAGTTTCTTTTATGTTTCCGATACCGTAGAATATCTTACGATGAAATAAATATGACGGTTGACAAAATTTTTGTTGCGACAAAGAATTCTTACTTTAATTTGGTTAATTGTAGTCAGATTGCAACAAGAGTATCAGGTGATTCCAATAAATAATCTGCTTGAAATATGTAAGAAAATGGACCTACACAAATACTTCTAAAGTTCATCGACTTCTACGCCTACGTTTGAACATTGAGTGGAAAGTCTGTAAATACATAAATGATTCCAATTTCATTTACAGCATTTGAGTTTCTAACAGTCTAATCGATTTATGGTGAATTATTGACAATCTCAGATAGCTTAAAATTACATTTTTTTGTAAAAATTCCAGACAATATTTCTTACAATCGTACATACCTACAAGAGTATATTTATTTCTGATAAAGATATAATAAGGTATCTATTTAACTATTCAGTTTGAGAGCATGGTTGGGTCAGTAGGTTTGTGTGCGATCTTCTAACGAAAGTTGACGCTTACATATAATATGTAAAACTGTGTAACTCAGTAAATTTCAGATAACGAACAATGCATACAATGAAAAGTATATTGGTTTGTTTTTCTATGGGATAATAAATATAATCTTATTAAGTTGGGATTGACTGGAATAAATCTCAGTTCTGCGATAAGTTCGCCCTAGTGAACAACGCTTTATAATCTGTACTATGTAATTTTTTTATTTGACGTAGAAAAGTTATACCTGGTCCCATGGGGTCCCATCAGGGGGGATTGGAATAGGTATATATATTATTTCATACTAAATGATAAAACCTCACAAAACATCACATTATTACCACACGTTTTCTCATCACATCATAATTTTCCTAAAATGTGATTTAAAATCCATCAAAATACAATTATTCCTTAAAAAAATTGTATGCGGCGCTACTTTTTACTTTTCTTCCACAAAAAACATTTTTGTACATATTATTGTGCGAAATATGTACCATACACATTTGCAAATAAACTAAACTATATCACGACCTTCTTCACTATGTCTCACAAAAAAAAATCGTCTGCGGCGCTATTTACGCGTTCTAAATGCTATAGCAGATTTTAAAAATTTGTTGCCCCTCCCCCCCCTAGCTCCGAGGCTAGCAACGCCCATGCCTGGTCTCGTGTAGTCAAATAATCAAAGTCGTCATATTATATTTAAAGAATATAAGTCCTGTAAAAGAAGAAGAACCTATTATTATGCAGTCATGTTGGTTGCAAAATGTATATAAGTCCCTAGATTCTAGATGAGAACTTTTCTTATTAGTGTTACATTAAAATTATTATTTTGAAATGCAAGATGTTCGCATAATTACAATAATTCTGAACATCGTACAGTGACAAAGCAGCACGAAATAAAATACGGTATGTAACATTGTCATTTCGACTATACTATTATTACATGGAGTAGTGTAGTGTAGAAGATATGACTCAGGAAAGATGAGAGTTTCACTATTATGGCAATAATTCAACATTGTTCTAGCATTATGCATGTCAAGTACCTACTTAAGATATGTAACACGACTTGTAGGTACTAGGTCGTGTTGTTGTCAACGGAAACTAAAATTACTATGGAACACTTTAACCTGAATTATATTTTCAGCGCGAATTTCAAGAATGAAAAGCCTTAAGTGAATATACCATACAATCACGATGCCAGCGCTAGCGAGGATATTAAAAAAAAAAGTACTGACGCTCGAAATGAATAGTGGCTGTATGGATGCCACCTTTTAGAAGTACATTATTTTATAATTATAATTATAAAATATATTACGTTAACTGTTTTTATTATAATTAAATTCATAAATTAGGTCAACGAAAATTAAAATAGAAAATCAAGCGGTTTTTAAATAAAATGATGCAGTTATGCAACATTACGCTAAAACATAATTTTTTTTATACAAATTCCAATTATTTCAAGATACTTAACATTATCTTTATCGGTTTCCTTCACCTTGTAAATCTGTGGATGATTATAATTTTCTTAAATTATGATTTTAAAAAGTGAATATCTTGGAAACAATAGCAAATGAACGTATTAATCTACTGTCTAATAAGAGAGGTTTTGTTTAACCCTTAGGTACACATTCCACACAATAGTTGTCTCTATTATATTATACGACATTAGAGTCTATGCATGCTCCACCATTTCTGGAAGTAATATCCAAGTACTACAATATAGTAAGTACTTTCACGGTATACTTATCTAGTATACTGCGGTGAGGCTCAGATGCAACAGACTTTTATATTAAATCCATATCCTTTGAATACTAGAATTATATTCGACTGAAATCACTGGTGGAACGATTCTCTCTATAGAATACATTTTTTTAATTAAAAAAAAGTCGTCATACTAAAAGGTTCGTAGGGAGGTGGGTACCTACACGTGCATACTTAGGGATCTAAACACACATATAAACGAACATGAAATCATCAAAAAATAAATACAGAAGGGTTTGTTTGTGGATTTACTTTGTAAATAATACATGACAGTTGACACGAACGTTATGAAAACATGGTGTAAACCTAAAACCTGAATAATTTGCCACGGATTATTTATGATTTTAAGAAATGTGAAACACTGCTTCGTTACTATATAACATTTTAAATTTCATAATGCAAAGGTAATACGAATGTTATATTCTTACTTTAAATTTATAAAGCAGATAAAGAAAAAATACTAATGCACCTTCTGCATTTGTATGAATAGTCCAAGAGCCCGCTGCTTAATTTATGACGTATCTGTTTTTTGATCGAAATGTGGTATAAACGATAGCTTACCAATAGGGTTTTACATCGCACTAGGGTTGCCTATCAAAATCTTGCCGCAACCCCCCCTGCCCCCCCCGAAAAGGTCCCTCTTCGCGGTTTTTCGCATTTTATAGGAATATGGTAAGAGATAGGAGAAAGTAGTCAATGACAAAAATAATCCTTACTAAATTCTCTACAAAAAGTGTTCAGTCAATTTTTTCGTAGAACTAGCAGTTTACCCGCAATGGCCGGTCCAAAACCGAAATTCATTTGAAATACAAAAAAAATGTATTTAAACTAAATTGGTTGAAAATTGATAAGAGCTACAGGAAAATAGTCAGAGAACGAATTAATTACCATAGTTTTAGCTACAAAACGAGCTATAACTTATGTTCATACATCTAATAATTTTGGAGTTATTACAATAAAACTCAGTGACGAAAATTCTTAAAATTTAGTTTTTCATAAAATAACCAGCGATATAGCGCCGCAGGCCAAAATTTTTTTTCCATAAAATGTTAGTAATAATGGGTGGAAGAATGTGAAAGAAAAAAAATAAAACTTTTTTTTTTATTTTTTCAAAAAATATCATGTTTTTTGACCGGCCATTACGGGTAAACTACTAGTCCTATGAAAAAATTGACTTAATGTTTTTTGTAGAGAATTTAGCAAGGATTATTTTTGTCATTGACTACTTTCTCCTATCTCTTACCATATTCCTATAAAATACGAAAAACCGCGAAGAGGGACCTTTTCGGGGGGGGCAGGGGGGGTTGCGGCAAGATTTTGATAGGCAACCCTAGTGCGATGTAATACCCTATTGGTAAGCTATCGTTTATACCACATTTCGATCAAAAAACAGATACGTCATAAATAAAGCAGCGGGCTCTCGGACTAGAATAAACGTGAAGTTATAGTTATAAAATTATTTTCAAGAGTTGTCAATAATATTTTTAACAACTCTCATAGCGTATGAAAATAAGAAATTACCAATTTTTTTCATCCTAGTTAAAGTCTAAACTATAGACTCTAAAGAGGAAATCTTGAAGAATATCTAAATAACGAATTGGGAGGACAAAATATAAGTAGGGGTATTCAAATTCTGAAGAACGTTTTGACGCCTCTATTTCTCATAACAATTTTACTTGTTTTGGTCCTATTCTAGATAAGCCACTGAAGATTGGTTGAAATATATTTTTGAAATGTCCTCCACAATACCATATTGGGATTTTGTGAAATAATTCTAGGATAATATTCGACAGATTCATGACAATAAGACGCGGCTTCATATTATTGTGAGAAGCTGGTAGTCACGGTTTGCTAAGGAGGTAACATAACTTTTAGTACCATTAAATTATGACAGGAGATCATAATACATATTGTGTTTTGGTAATTATTACGTTACTGCAAGAGATCGCTTCAAAGATGAGCTCGGGTTCCTAATTTTGTACTATTAAAATTGTGAATGTGTGAAATATTTACAACCGCAATTTATTCCGCAGTGAGTGCATTTCCATAAAAAAAGTAAGAATCTATTCTCTGATACTTAACTAACAAATAAACAACAAATATATCAATTCTTTTTTAATTGAAGAATAAGTATTGCAAAATATAAAAGTATAATGAGTAAATGTTAGTTTCCAGTGAACTCTCAAGTTATTGTAAAGGAATTCTTTGATATAAAACTTTCAATGAACATAAATACGACACTAATTGAATTGAGAGCTAACATATAAACCCTAAAAGCTTGCCTGATAATAAATGAAAAAAAAAAACTAATTACTATCGGTTCTCGAGTAAGTATTCCCGTGAGATTTGTATAGGTATTTCAAACCACTAACAGTAATGAAGGAAGTGAACAAGTAGATAAAATAGAGATATAATATTTGTTAGGTCTGTATCATAATGACGTTACATTTTCATGATTTGGAAATAGAGAAGATATTAAAATGCTGGATTGTTTAATACTGAAAAGGAGCCTTCACGTTGTTATAAATATTCTATTGTTTCAAGTCTTTGTCTTTCAAACTAAGAAATATACCTAAAAAGAACAAATGTTTGAGATGAATTAAAATTTCTCAACAATGGTTCATATAATATTATGAAAATATACTCACGATACAAAATAATAACAGTAATACAATCATGTCGATAATATTCTACATAAGTAGAGAGAACAAGAATCATCAAATAATTCAGTTATAAATAGGCATTATTTATATTATTTTCAAGAGCTGTACGAACAATTAAATATTTTCGGAGAGTAGGTAATTCTAAGAAGATTATATCCATTGAAAAACTGACTGAGAACAATGGCATTGTTCTGTTTATTTCACAAAAGAAAAAAATCAAGTATAATAAATATATCTATGTGTATTGACAATATAAATTTGTGGCTTGACATTGGTTTATCTGCTTCACAAATTTAACTCAATGCTTGCGAATTATTTTTTATCTCATACACTTATGTAACTGCAAAAATTAAGTTTTAAAATTGTTTTCGTTAATGTGGACTGCTACAGAACAATGGGATTTTTATGTATGCGTCGATCGAATCATAAAAGTCGTGTCATTCGGTGAGTGGTCGATGGACTCTCCCTTGGCGATATACATTGACTTCGGCTCCTGATTTTGTAATTTGAGTACATCTGATGGAAATTCGCATACAAAGACGTGTAATTCGAGCGATAAACACGGCATTTTAATTTTTTTTTAGATATATTTTTACAAAAAGGATTTGGGCTTGCACGCACAAACCCAAATACTTTCGTGCACACCTTGCACTAGGCTAAAAGCCTCTATCGCAAAGTGTGAAATACATCGTCAGCGCCGGGGTTTGAACCTGGCACCTCCCGCTCGAGAGACTGCCGCCTCAACCAACTGCGCCAACCATGTACTCTAACGTATATTTGATGGGAAGAAGCCTTGGGCCCGATGGCTCACTGCTTGCCTTGAGGTGAGACATCTGACTATGTGTCTAAATGAAGAGGCGAAGACATACCTTAGGACACTCGATTTTTAACTCTGACAAAGAGTTTTTATTGTGAAATATACACGTTCTGATTATTATGTATTGTTATTATGTGATGTGCTGTATGACTATACGATAAATAAATGAATATAATATTCTGTTATTCTCTCAATATTTTTTATTAAAACCATTTATTTTTTTCGATATGTACTTTTTAAATATTAGGTAGGTACGTTAAATTTCATTATTACTTACATGAACTCCGAACTCTCAAATTAGCATTACGTATTATGGTGTTCATATTATGAAACTGTTAGGGGCGGCAATTAATGAAGATAATGAATTCTGTTTCCTCTTGACCCTGATAGATCAATTCGGTGCGGTCCTGCAGAGATATCGTTACGTGATCTGCTTCCTAAGAATATATCCCATCTCTAGACCCGACCCAAAACGATATCATACAATATTATCGCTTACAGCAATTTTTTCCAAAGATATAAATATCTTGGATACTGTTGCTTATCTGAGGAAACCAATTAAGTACATAGTAAGTTATTTTTGGAACATTTTGATTTGAAGGTAGGTTTAATTTTCCTTTTTATTAATATTGATAAATACCACAAGGGTAGAAAATGACACGATCATAAATACAAAATATTGTGCGAATAATTCATTTATTAGAAGATTTCCTGTACTAATTACAAATAATAAAGAAATTGTTTAGTACTAACGAAGAAACATAATATTAAGAAGTTATGACAAATGATGGTTGAAGGATGAACATCCATCATGCTTTTTGACTGGTCATCCGCCATTTACAAATCCGGTTCACATTTCTATCCCTTTATCCCTCCGCCATCCGCTGAGACGGGGAAATATTTTTGTACGAATTAACCATATCCAGTGTAAATTCATTCACATATTAGAGGACGGTAGGTTTCTCAGCAAAAAATTGATTTAGAAAAAAAAGTGGAACATCTATGCTGGATTATACTAACTTCTTAGGTGAGAAATAGCGGAGATAGGAGCCACTTATCATTATTTTTCATACAGAATTTGTTCTATAGGTGGGTCCAATCTCCGCTATTCTTCACCTAGAAAGTTTGTGAAATCCAGCACTAAACTGGCCGAAATGAATTAATTCAATACTTTAAAATAAGCTGTTAAAATCTTGTGTCGCTTCCAAATACATAACCATTTCCATTTTAAGTGTTATAGAGGTAACTTCTTGCCAAAAAGAGCTAACAATATCTTGGAGTTAACTGACAGAAATCGCAGCACTGCGATAAACACGCTTCAGTGAACGAATGGTTTAGTATTAATTACTTGATATGTTAACATAATTTATCTATTTTGTTCACTTGAAGTGTAAATAAATAAATACAAGGAATTTTAGATATAAATTTATGGACGCCTACTGTTTGATAACACATAGCATCGCTAATAATAGGTAGTGTAGGAAAATATTAATTATACAGTGTGAGATTTGACGTGGAAAAATCACGGAGCACATGTTGTTGTTAGAGATGAAATGATTGTACAGAGGAAATAATAATATAACTGTAGGTATAGAAGACAGGCAGATGTATGTACAATACATTGTATAACAAACACGCAATTAATTAATGAAAGGGGACTGAAACAGAGACGTAGTGGAAGACAGCGATACACGAAATGTTTTTTTTTTTACGAAAGTGATAGGAATTTTTAAACTTTTATTCCACCAAGTATATAATACAGGTTTTCCATAATTCAAGGGATTGAAAAATAAATGTATATGTAATGCCTCTAATGACATTCTCAATAAAAAAACCTATGTCTTAATAAACTGTTTAGAGAGTTTAAATTTATGTGTTTAAATCCATCGTACCCTAAAAAGTGACTGGATATCTAAAATTGTTTTCTTACAATGGTAACAGTTACTGTTAAGTTGCTGTTTTTTTAATACTTATTTTGCTACTTCTCTAACATCACGGCATTTCTCTCAAATTGGGGTGGAGTATACTCATACAATCGTGCATAAACACGTTTATACCACCAAAAAGTTACAAGATTTGAGTACTTATAGAAAATCGTACCTAAGAGTATTTTCAATAGCGTATTTTCTTAAAGTTAGTTCCTACATCCACACCACTGACAATCGTCAACAATATAAAAATTTTGACGTGCCGACTGACAGAATAATCCGCATCGTGCAGCGGGGACCAACAACAACCTGGTATAATCCTTGGAATCGTGACGCCACTGAAGGATAATCCTGAAATGTGACATCACAATATGATATGAAATATCTGCTGGAGGCATCAGGGTAGCAGGTAAAGGAGAGAGACAGAGAACATGGAGAAACTACTAGATGTGGATTACATCAGGCAGGTGGAGGAGGATGTCACACTGCTTTAATTATGACACGTATTTACTAATAACCAAAAAATCAGATACACGGCACATATACCTGCTAACTCATCTGGATACTAATGAACTATAACAGTATCTGCTCATAATATCTCGAGGGAATGAGAAATGTACGAATAAATCAAAATTATAGTAAGAGTACATGAACCAGAAAATACTAACAAGAATATATGGAAATAATAGAGGAAAAAGGTATAAATTTTCACTAATTTCAATTATTCAGATAAAAAATCTTGTAAGACTCATTCTGCTATACTTTTTACACTGACACATGCTTAGAACTTTTGAACACTAGTAGGTATTTCAACGAGATATTAGGTACATGATTTGGTTAACACAACAAACTTACTGAGGAATACATGAAGCATAGAGTTGTTACATAAATAAGATAAATAATTATTCCTGTATTCTTATGCACACACTGAGTGAATGCACATTTGAGATTGGTTGAAACTATCGTCTCCTTCAATAGTAGAATACTGTTGCGGTATAGAGTTTGTGCCGATATAAACTTCTAGTTGCAAAATACAAGCTCAAAGTTGACTTCACTTTGAATACTCGAAAGCGTCCTATCAAGTTTTCCACCAATTATTATTTGTAAAGCTTTCCCACAGTACCACAGTACTTCTTCACATTACATAGTAATAATATCCTATAATGCGAGTGTTATTTTGATACGGAGTTTGTACAATAAACAACAAATAACTATTGGGAAGGTTTCAGTTTGCAAGTACAACTGAAAGAGTATACCTGCAGGGAAGTATAGACATCCATATAAATACAGAGACTAGACAAACTGGAGATTAACCCTATTTGAATATCAGCCATGTTTATCTCTGTCAACAATTCTTTCGAAATGATTTTTCGAGCGAAAGTCTATGCAATGAAATAAGAATGCTATGAGCTCCCAAATCAACTAATACAATGCATATTATTACATCCATGTCAAATTATAAAATTAAACGAATTATAAAAATAATACTTTTAATCTTTTATCATGGTTTTTAAGTAATGTAATACTAGCTAGTAGCTACCCTATAATTTTTCGGAATAATGTTCATACAAAGTGCATCAATAATTTTATACGATAAGTAAAACTTTTAATAGGAAGGTTGTTTATACAGTTTTTATATTCTTGAGTAAATTTTCCACTTGTGTTGCTAAATTAACCTACCTTAAACTAAAAAGTTTACAAGTCTGTAAAGTCGTATGAACTGTGCGGTGAATAAAGGAAGCTTTATGGAAATAATAATAATAATTTGTCTTCGAAAAGTTAAGACAATGCCGAAATATTCTTTCATCTTATGATGACCAAGAAACAAGATAAACCCTTTTAATCGTTTCATGAAAAGAATGAAGGAAGATTAATGAGTAGCAGTGAGTGAAAAATGGCATTTATAAATGAAACTTTGTTAATGACTTAGACAAGCGAAAGAAATTAATGAATCTTTGAAATGAAAGTAGCCTTTTTATGACACTTTTAAATTTAAACTAAGTTATTGATTTTATTCGGTTATTTTTTGTGCGGCTGAGAAAAAAGACAATGGAAATATTTATTACATAATCAGTCTACCACAATGCATTAAGATCACTAATTATCTGACAGATTAAGGTTATGTGTATTAAAGAAATGCGTAAAACACTGTAGAGAAAACAATATTACGGAGACGAGAAAAAATCGTAAAATGAAAGAAATACTTAAGAGTATTTCACGTTTCTGCTTTAAATTGGCCAAAAGTCTAGAATTATTAATGTCACTTGGACCCTCATCATTTCCTAGATATTTCGTGATAATAAATTAGTTGGTAGGCACTACAGGTATTTAGAATTCTGCGAGTAATAAGCAAGTGCCCATTCACACCTGCCGCCACAACGGTCTACAGGTAGTAGGTGCCTATTATAAATTACATACCTACTTCCTTTACTCCTCATAATTTTACGGACGTTTTATAATAATTTTCATTATTCGACAAAAAAAACTTACCTTAAAAAGTGAAAGAGGCAGTTAACTTTTCGACTAAATTTACAAAAAATCTTAAATTGGGAGGTAAAAAATAATGTGGATATTTTTTTCCTCGATGTATGAGACATTCTTAGAGATATCATCATGCAAGTAATTATTAAAAAAAAATAGGTATTAATTGTTGAAATATTTGGGTAACTCCTCAAAGTTTTAGTACGGCTATCACAACAATGAAAATACTACTCACATGTATAACCAATGGGTACGGATTTTTCTAGATAAGAAGTAATTTAATTCAAAACCATTTATAGTTAAGCCATTTATACGTATGTCTATAATAAACTCGACTAAAAAATTACTACGTATTCATATGATAATAATTGAGTGAATTTATCATAGTATTCCATACGCCAAGGCGACCGTAATGCCTCAGCTTATTATGAAGACCTCGGGGAAGCTACGGAGCGATTGTTGGAAATCCTCTTCGTTACTCCTTTATTATTACATTTCCCTACTGAACGTAAAGACTTCGTTCAAATATTATTTTTCTATTTCAACTTTGTCATCGCACGATGAAGTTAGCAATAATATTCGCACCTGCTTTACAATTCAAAGATATGGATGGATCGAATTGAAGTATGTACATTGTACGTACACGCAATTCTACCATTATTTGTATACCCTTTACCTATCGGCGTATAAAAGTCGGAGAGATTATAAAATAAGTGTATTTGCATAATACATTATAAAAATATCATACGAATACATCTAACGTCTTTTTTGACAGCGTAACGCATTTCCTATATTACGATGTTATAATAATAAAGTATGAAAGTACAAAAGAAAAACCCTTTTTTCTCGTGAGGAAAACGTTACAAAATTTAAGGATCGTTATACTTTGATGATTATAATATATTATTATATTTTGTATTTTATGGAGTGAAAATAATGCGTTGGTACTTTGTAAAATATAATGGCGTATTATCTTGTTCCAATGTCATTATTTTCCCAAAAGGATCTATTGTTGTACACGTATGACTACGTTGAAAGATATACAAAGCATATTATGAAGCGAAGCTACTACGCTACCTGTAAAATATTTTATAGAAACATACTCACGTTGTTCCTACACACGAGTACGTATAAAAATAATACAGCGAAACCACGCGAAGAACCTAAATAAATACGAAATTTTGTCTTTGACAGTCGAGTTTACTTAAAAAGAAAACTGTAAATTTTTTAGTAGCATAAAAATACGATAGTTTCTTTTTATAGAAAATACTAATTGCCTCAATACTAATTTATTTCTAAAATTCGGTTTCATAAAACATTCATATGCGGATACAACACGTCAGAAGGAATCTAATGCTCCTATTTTTTTTCGAGTAATTTAGACAACCTTTAATTATACCCAAATGATTTAGTTTTACTTACAATTTATAGAAGAATAAACTATACCATCAATGTTTAAAAATTAACTAAAAGTAAGTTACTATATCACTAAGTTTCCAAAGTTGGGCATATTCACAATATAGGCAAATAACTTTATAAATATTGTTCGGTGAAACACAATGCAAAATAATTTAATGAAATGTAAATAAGAAAGTCTGTATAAACGAATTTGAAATAAATGTTTTACTTTTCACCCGATGTTTTCATAAACTGTATTTTAATTAATTTAGTGGTTGTGTTACGGCTTTAAAATGAAGAAGCTGAATGTAGGTACGTATTATACTAATTGAAATATTTTATTCCGTGCACAATGTCGAAGGAGTCGTGATGACAAATGAAACTAACGAGTGTGATGATTATAAGTCTGTGTGATCATTAAGATTATTTTGTTATCAAAGGGCTGACTGCTAAGAGAGTCACCCACAAAGCTGGCGCATGGACATGAATAGTTTCCAATGTAGTTGATGGGGGTAAGGGAAAAGAAAATTGCAAGGGGTAGCATTTAATTATTTTCATACGACCCCATCTGCAATGGTGACAATTTGGTTTGAGCACGTGCCGTGAATTTACGCACGTCCCACAATGCGACTTAATATCGCAAATTTTGCAACCGTGCTTAAAATTTGAAGAGTACATTTTGGAGAGTACGTATATGAAAACAAGACATCAAATTCGAAACGAAGGTGTTTTCTCGTTAATATTTTGGAGACAAAAATTATGATAGGAATCTGTGAATTACTACAAGATGCAAAACACTGTTTGATTTACACCTATTTCTCTTGTTCAAAACTTTAAAGCGATAACGTAGTAGTTACTTAGTATTGTTGTTTAACTACGTAGACATTTTCCTTTTTGAGTTTTTAGTTACAAATCGAATGTAAAATATATCCCTTTAAGAGTTCTTGAACAATAGATAATAGGTACATTAAAAGTAAAATTATGAAAAAGGTAACAAGACTAGCGAAATAATGATAGAAATTTTTCTGGTAATAAAAAATAGGACAGGCAGGAAGTGCGAGGAAGGAAAACATGACAGTAAAATAATGGATACAGTCCCCCCTTAAGTTACCCTAGTCGTTGTTCAAAGCGAACCCTCAGGAAGTATGAAGTTACGACTAGTATTATCAAAAGAATGAAAAAAGGCACTTAATTAGAGTCACCTTTCTTATAGAGCCCATTAGGAACAGCACAGGTCGATTTTAATGTATAAACGACATCTTTTCTTTATTTTTTTATTACATTTTATCTTAAAAAAACATACAGTCAATACAAAAAAACATCACCATTTCGTGGACCAAGTAATGTTTTGGCAATTACCAACAATAGATACAGAATCCCTTTACTATGGAAAATTTAATAATAATAATAATAATAATAACATATATTTATTCTTTCAAACTCAAAGAGACACATAATATATGATACAATTAAATAAACAAAAATATATATATATAGGTAAAATCTCCCCTCAGAATTGAGCAAAGCTCGTGCTCTGAGTGCTCTGAGCTGTGATTAATTTAAATGCAAAATCGAACTGAATATTTAGCGCTCCATCGTGATGGATCGATTGTGATAATTTTCAATGGTGAAGTGCAGGAATGATAAAAGTACGTGTAGTATGTTCCTTACTTAAATATCATTGACAGCATTGAAATATCTCCATATAGGTATATTTGTTATTATACGATGTTCTCTCTGGGATTTTATTTCAAGTAGATATTGTGATTAATTTCAGGTGATTTTAATAAATAATCGAATGTAAATACTCTTTCAAATTACACAATTTAAACAATTATTGATGAGACGAAAAATACAGGCATTTTTTTATTGAAAAAATGTTTCCAATTTTCTAATACAAACATCCGTTACATTTTTTATTTGCTCTATCGTCCCTTTTGATGATAAGCCTGTCAATAAGTAATATATATATTTGATGAAGAGAATTACATTTTTTTCTCCCTAAATAATAAGGTTGAGAGAAAAACACAGCAACAAAAGATTACATCGCGAGGTGTAAATATAAATCAATAAAATCGTGGGACGCGGAGAAAATAATATCATGGGAACAAAAACAGAAATAAATTAATAATCCTTATCTCTTTTCAGGAAATTATCTCATTTAAAACAATTGTCGGAAATTTTTCTTGTATAGTAAAAATTATAGCATTTTCATAGTATTATTCTGTGATTGTGAATATCGGGTTGACTGTAAGATATTGCTTTTGCAGTAAGTCCGCTTTTTGGCACACTACATTGTCTTGTTTTTCTTGTTATGTATATTTACTGGCCAATAGAGATTTATTTATTTATTAAATATCTGATTATACTCGTAGAGACAATCTGTAATAATATGGATTGGCGAATTTGTGTTAGTATGACGTAATAGATTAGTATGTAAAAATCTGATTAATGTTTGCTTTTGGTACGAAAAAGGGTCAGATTAAATCATATAGGATAATCCTTGAAATGTTTAATCCACATTTTACATAATTTAAAAGATCAAATTAACGACTTTTAAATCAAATGTACTTATATTAATGAAAAATGTTTTTATATTAATTATACTCCTATTTGACTCTTCATCAGGATTCGTTCATAGTCTTGTCTGTAGAAATACAGGAGTTATATTATTTATATTCTATTTTCTTATACTTTACGGCTATCGACTCGTCTGCGAGTGATTGCAAGAGTTATATTGCATCACCTGTACAGTGATAATAATAATCGCAAACTTTAGATTAAATGGCATTTCTTTTTACATTATGAAAACAAACTTCATCTTATTTCATTACGAAACGCAAACTTTTTGTGTTTAATTTTTTCCTGCAATCTCGTTCAAAGAGATTTTTGCTCCAGTACAAGGATGACTTTTATTAGTATCATCCTTGGTGCATTATGAAGCCTAGGTAGATTTTTACAATTTGTTCTACTTTTATTTATGAGGAGTAAATTCAAATTAGTTTGTAGTTGCAATCTTGACAACAAACACTTTACTTTTATTGTACTCTAAAGAATAATACAAAAATAACACAAATGAAAGCAATTCGTCGGTTGTGTATTATTCTCATCCATTGTCTGTTTGCACAATACATTATTTTCATTGTGACAAAATATAAATTCATTGGAAGAATAAAGAAATTTTTACAATATTTTTTCATCTGTTACGCAGGCAGAGCTTTTTTCATATGCAAAAGCTACCAATGGAGGAGTGCGTTAGTAGATAAATCATTTCAGGTCTACGCTTACATTTTATTTTTATTACCTACCCATTTAAAAACATCAAGTAGGTATTCGTACGATAAAAAAGGTCGATTTCACATTGTAAGCAATAGGCATTGTATCAGTTCTCCTGGTTATATTATTTAATACGTTTAACACTACGTATTGCTATTTCAATTAAATTCAATGCTGTTTATAATTCACTCTTGTTATATTTGGAAGTTATAAATATTTTTTGGATAAGTGCGGCTAAACAAGCGGTTATATGGTTTTTATAAACAGCGGCACTAGTGAGTACGTGTCTGGATGCACAAGAATTCGAGGAGGAATGTCGAAAAGAGTGATCTAAGTATATGATTAATAAGATCTGAGAAGCTTTAAAACAGCTTTGTAGATTTTCACGGCCCTTGTTAATCTTTTCTCCATTCTTCTCGGATGTACCGTGTGAAGGTTGTTGAGCTTTCGGCCTACTTGCTGAGGTCATCTTCAGGTCCTACATTAGACCATTAGTCCTGAAAATGGCCTCAGCAAGTAGGCCGAAAGCTCGACAACATCGACAACCTACACACCGTACACCCGAGAAGAATTAAGAAGAGAAGCTCTAAAACCTTTGCTTATTTCTGCAGCAGGGAATTTTTTTCTTAACTTACAAATTAGCAGTACGCGTAATCCGTAGGCTAATGTAAATATAATACCGCAATATTATTAAGGGGTACCTTTCTAGCAAATCTTAATCACTTATCTATGCTTTACGCCTGACTTACTCTTGTAGGAGAGGGTTGCGGATTTCGAAAGGAGGCATTCGAACAAAACTTTGAAGATTAAGACCCGAAAGTGTTATCCGTGGAATGTTTACATTCAAAACAATAATACACAGACGTGTTTGCAGGAAAAATATGTTCCTATGGTAATATGTTTTCCATAGCCTAGGTTCCCACAACTAAAGGATTCTATTCCTAGTATTCATATGCTGCCATAGGAATACCTACTCGGATAAAGAGATAAGTAAAGTTATCCATGTACAACAACTGGACATTATCTTAATATTGGGTTTGTGATTAAAAGATTAAAAAAAAACTAATTTGAAAGTCATGACTATTCCTGGAAACGTATAAGAGAATATCTACTATTTTGCGTACCTAAATAAGAAGAAAAACATTTTCATGTCTATAATATATTAATTAATACAGATTAGAAATGGTTTAATCAACAAATCAACATATCGGGCAAAAGTAGAACAGTCAATAATTGCACAGCTAAACGCTCTTCATATATATGAAATAAAAGTGGAAATAAAAACCATTTGAATATATGACTTCTATATGAAAAATATAACTCCATTGGAAAATGGAACTACGATTAAATAATTTACACTACAAATGCGTTGAAAAGATACGCTGGAGAAAGTTACTGAAGTGTTTGCAATTCATCCATTCAGTTTCGAATTAATTAAAGTCTTTATTACTACACAATGGATTGCATGAGAAAATAAGTAATTAATGTACTAAATTGTGTAATTAAGCCTATAAATCAAGTGTTTTTTTAATTAATAGAAAAATGAACTTCACCTACAAAAGAAATAAATTTCAATATATTTGAACTGAATGATGTGAAATGTACTCCTGGTTTCAAATAACTTGGCCACTGGCTACGTAGTAATTCTATAGAAAAAGTGCGACAAGTAAGGTGAAACGAAATGTAGAAGGTTCGAGTGGTCCGCAGTGGTTTGGTCGATTGTTTACAAAGCATCATTATAATCTTTGATTATTGAAGTACTTAATCAAATATATTTCGTCATAGTGACTAGATCGGTTGTAAAGCATTTGTTTCAATACAACACTATGAAAATGTGTGTGAAGTCATTTCTTCGTTTTCATGATATTCAATAAGTATTCTTTTGTTGATATTTGACTTTTACGATTTTCACAGTGTCAAAATGTGATTGTAATTAGATATTTTAACGTTAATATACAATTGTTTCGCTCATCTAAGGATGCATTTTAATTTAAAAAAAACATTTTATTATCCCCTAACGTGGTTTTTCGGACTGTGGTTATATATTTAGCCTCAAATTGTAATGTATCTTTCTATCGGTAAGCTTCCGTATTTTGGTTGATATCATTGTTAATTTATGCACATTTCGACTAAAAATGCGACAAGTAAGGCTTATTTAATGATTTGACTTATTTTTACGCTTAAAATAAAATCGCAAATAATATATTTTTATTAAATTACATCTGCCATAGGCACGTGATATCATCATCGAATCACACATCGAGCCATCGATATTTTAAGTACGCACACGGGATTTTATGAATTATAAGCGATTTCCAATATTTTTTACGTATAAATTAATAATGATATTAACGAAGGAGAAAAGATATATTTACATTTTCTAGCGTAATCTGCATTTCCACACGACATTTGGGCATGTAAAGTATATTTTTATTACCTTCAATGTTGTCTTGGGTGGGCGAAATAATTGTTTTTAAGCAGGATAATATATAATTATATGATCGACATTTAGACAGCTTGAATTTCTGGAATATCATAAATTATGAAATGATAATCGTTTTATGTAAATCATTTAATATATATAATGAAATTAATTATAAATAATTTTAGCGGCAGCGTATTAAGTTAATGAGTTATATTATACAAATTTATTTATTTATATAATTAATCCTTTTTTTTTACCAATACAACACAACATGTTAAAAAAATGGTATCGATGGTATTCAATATCGATGTTAATATTGAGCATTTACATCACATTAAATCATTCAGTAAAGACAAGAAGAAAAAGAAAATGGAAACGACGCTCGAAAATAGTTCGAGGCTATGATTATAATGAAAGGTGTTTCTCAATGAATCGCAAAAATTTGTAACTTATACGTATTACGTACATCTTTGTAACAGAGCTTTTTATCTTTCATAATACTATTTTCTTTAGTTAGTATTATAATAATATAACGTTTTTTCATCCAATAAGTGTGGGTGGGTGTACACTGTACACTGTACAATATGTGAGCAGTCTTGGAGCGGCAATCCATCCTTCAAAATTTAATTAAATATTATAAGAGACGCCATAAGAAACCGTTCAGTCTTTTCGTCGCTAACAAAACTACATACTTATTTCATAACACAACACGAGCCTAACAGGTGTCTCAAAATTAACATAATAAATAATAAAACCGCATAAAATAATAGAGCCTCCTTCAGACCTCACCTTCAGCTTTTACTAAAGACTTCATGTCTGAATACTTTACACCTAAACGTATCTTCTATAGGATATTATTATATTACCTCCGCTACATGAGGCAAGAACTAACGCAGCTTTATGGCGTCATTCGTTCATTTCAAAATATTATAATAAAATGACATAAATTCTTAGCTTCATGAGTGTAAATAGTGTACCGAGGATATTGTGACACGTAGAATTATTACTTTTATGTGAAGTGACGATAAAATATGTTCTTGTAATTAATATTTCTCACGTTGTGTTCTTACATAAAAGTTTTAATTAACATTCGTTGAATTTTTACTTGAATCATTTACAAGCTCATATTTATTTACAAGATATCTATATTTAATTATTATTATGAGAACACATATTTTCACGTAGTACCTTATTATTTTCATTACATTAGTATCTTCTCATATAATATGTAGCCTCGAGATAACTATTCGTATATTTTTTCTTATAATCAAATACGACGAATTCCTTTTATTCCCGAGAACGCTGCAAAAAAATTACCGCATTCCTCTTATTTCAAAACACAAACATTGTTATCATTCCTTCAGAGAAATTAATGTAGAAATATCTAGCAGTGTAGAAACAGGAGTAAAAGTATTGAAATTCCTCTTTCAGAATCAGGTATGAAAAACATGTTGGGAGAATAACCAAAAAAATATACATCCGATACTGTTTTGTATCGATCATGTCCACTAGATTCTCAATGTCGAACGCGTTTTGAGTAATAGGTCTTTATGACAAATGCACCAATGTGACGAAGTCTAGCATTCATAAGGGCGCAACGTAAGGGGAAAGATAACACAACTAACTCGAAAATTAATTTTCATTACTTTGGTACATAAGGTCTCGGTAATATCTTCGGTTACCACTAGCAAGTTTATATTATCATAACCTGCTGTAGATGAATAGAAGCAGGCTGCGGTTACAACGTTACATCTGAAACATGACCGAGTTAGGTGAACCTATTTTACTTTACTACACCATCATGGTATATCCCAATAATGGGTAACCAGTAAATTCTACGAGTATATTATAATAATCTAACATTTCACGACATTCAGAATGGATGGCGAAACTCAATGCTTGAAACAGACGAGAAATGCCTTATGGAATTTAACGAACACCTTATGTAATCTCACTAACCACAGGAAAACAAAAAACATAAATGAGTTAGGGCTTATTCTACAACCTGGGAATCCTATTGGGATTACTTTAGTCAACTATAAGTATTTGATGACAGTATTTTGTAGGCAAATTTTCTTGACGAAATCAATGTGACGCATTGCACATACAAAATAGAATATGGATACTTAACAATTACAAGGAAAATCAATAGGCACTATTAATTTGGATCAAACAGTAAATTAAATAGAGTAAATGTTACAATATGTATCTTGTATATATAAAGTATGTATATCAAGAGGATTACATGGTAAGTTAACACCTATGTATAGTATGATCTAATATGGTAATACGATTGAGAATCTGATCCCCTTCGATATTTCACAATGGCTCTACCCTATAATGTTTGAGACAATGTCTAACGTTGCACAGTTAGACCGCAAGATGTTGGTTTCAATATTCACGCAGATTTACATGAAATAGTTTTACCTTGAAACATAATGTACAACATGAAATAGATTGGATTACATGCAAACAATACTAACCTTTCTGTATTAGAATATTGAGACTTACTTTCATCAACTTTACTATCACCTGTTTGTATACAATGAATTGTATGAAGTCCATTCTCTTGAAAATATTTTAATGTCATATTTTGCTAAAGTGATTATGCAAAATGGATGTCATATAAGGCCTGATGATCTCCGAAGGTCAAACAAGGTTCATGAGTGTGGAGTTGTTTTTCAGGTTTGTCGTGTAGAGAAGCAAGATGTTCCGACGTTTCGGTGCGAACCTACTGGCGCCTTGGTCACAGATCGTGAGGTTTATGTGTATTCAGTTAGTCATATGAGATCAAAGGATGCAAGTTGTGGTGGAATAGATATGGGATCAGAAAACAACAATAATAATTTGATGACATGACTTCGATGAATACTCTTGAAAAAGTGCAATTCTTTTCATGAAGAATTCATTTCTTGGTATGATTGTGCTGAGTTATAACGATAAAATGGCAAGATTTTCGTATTATTTTTTAGTTGTCTGTACAAATGTCATTATTTTAGTCCTTCGTGAAAAGAATTTCTAAATGGTTTTTCACAGTTTATAATTTCTTCCACGAGACAGTATGAACCATTCCCGACCACAGTTAAGTAATCATCTATAAAAATCATCATTTCTCGTTTATATACCAGATGGCAATAACAGAAGATAAACACTTAGTTAATTACTTCATTAAGGGTCTCACATAATGTTGACACTTTGTTTTTATGGATATTCAATATTTAGAGTTGAATCTTGAAAGTTCTAATTAAGGTCATTACACTAAGATTTTGGCCTTTGGTCGAAAGTACTTACAACAAACATTTAAATAATTTGAAGATACTTCATTAAATTTTATCGGTAAATATAACGTAATAATGTTGCAGATGAGATATGTGTTTAAAGAAGACGATTTTATAATGATGTCATATAAAAATGTCACAACAATTCGTTGCTTACAAAACGAAGAATTTTTTATGAAAAATCGTACAGTATTATTAGATAGGTAATGGGAGAATATGAAAAATTACACATAATAGTATAAGAAAAAGTAAGGAAGAAACTGGAGAGATAACATCATCTTCATGAAGTTAGAGTAATAACGTCGAGAAAACACGTCTTACAAGATGGCGAGTCATCTGTCAAGACTTCGCATTTCTTTAAATTGTCATTTGGGGATGAATCTTTATGTTTTTCCGCGAGGCATTCAAATTAAGTATACCTAGTACCAAAATTTATCAGAGACATTAATCAACAGGACAGTGGGATATCTATATTATTTATTAGCCGTGCTGAGGGAAACTTGGTGTTCCCTTATGAATGGGACGAAACTAGAAGTTTACGTCTGTATGTTATTGCCGCACAGTGTCATATTGTTGCAAATAACTTTGATTTACGTGTGTACGTTGACAATACTTCTACCTTCGGTGACCTAGCCAATGAAATAGAGCTTGTGAATTTTACAGGCGCGAAGCTACCGAAGAACACGATTCCCATCGAGTTACCTTTTGGGAAAAATGATATGTATTATAGTGTCTAATCTGACGTAATCCCATAAGAAATGTTAGCCCCGGCTTCCCTTCTGCAGAAATCCACCCTTCGTCACTGGAATTTTATGAAAAAACTTTCAGTATCAAACATTTATATTATCGTTTTCATAAGCCTCTCAGATATTCTTGTTGTCAGTAGGTAGGACGATTGTGATTTTAGAACAAATGCTCAACAAATTAATGATTTTATTCTACACCAAATGGATTTTTTCCTATTTTTTGGGAGACGAAACAATTTTTTTGTCAGATAAACTTTGACATATTCAATGAACATATGGATAAAAAAATTGAATGCAACATCATATAAATAATCATCTGCTTTGGTTTATTTTCATAAATAGGTTGTTTAAAATGTTTACTTGATGCTATATTTTAAAAATTGGGTAAAACTTAGCACGGACCTGAAATGAGCGGTGGGTGTGTCGCGAGATTTCCGAATTAACGTTGACTTATGACAAAACTTTCAGGCGTTCGTTCAATGGTGGTGAGGGCCTGAGTCTGGAATGGATCGTTAACTTTTATTATGTTAGAAACCGCGAAATAAAACACTGAGAGCAATTATAATAATTCCTATTAAAATCATGGGTGATGAACTTCTCACTTTACTAAAATATTCAGTTTTATTGCCTTGTCAAATTGAAAACTTCAACGAAAATTTTAATGAACCAATTCTAGATTTAATATTTCAGAGTATTTCTCGTATTTCATATAAAGTAGAAATAACTGACTATTATACACTTTTATTTCTTCACCATCTCAGTCTTTTTGCATCTGATGTTGAACATAGGCCCCCTTCTTAGATCTCCAAAACTCTCTCTTTTGCGCCTCTCTTTGCATCCTGCGCCTCCGCCAATATACGTCTTATGGTGACATTCTCCTACGAAGTAATTTTGCTGATCGAATACGTATTTTACTGCGCAGTTATATTGCGCAGCCAATACGTTTGCCTTCTACCTAGACCACGCTGTCCCTCAATCTTCCCCATGAGTATCAGTTGGAGTACATTGTATTTATCTCCACGCAGAATGTGACCCAGATATGAGATCTTACGGACCTTAACATCTTTCAGCAGTTGTCTACTGCAGTTGGCTCTCCTCAAAACCTCTGAATTAGTGACCAAATCTGTCCATGGTATGCGAAGCACTCTCCTGTGCAACCACATCTCGAAAGCCTCTAACCTATTCATAGTATGCACTTTCAGGGTCCAAGTCTCTGCGCCATACAGTAGTACAGACCAGACATAGCACTTCAACATTCTCTGCCTTAGTTTCAAATTTAAGTTATCATTGCAGAATATTGATCTCATTTTGTTGAATGAGCTACGGGCTGCTTCTATTCTGCACTTCACCTCCATATCTGGGTCCACAGATGCTGTAATCATACTGCCCAAATATTTAAACTGCTCTACCCTTTCCAATAGTTCACCACCAAGTCTTAATGTTACATGGTGGCATTTAGCACACAGTAATCGGTCGTGCTAAATGCCATCCATTTTGTCTTTTTTGTATTGATGTACCAATGACAAATAAAAAAGTCTCTTTTTAAGTCTATTTTGCAAAAGAAGAAACTTGGTTATTACTGATTATTGCTAGATGAATAAAAAAATGTCAAGTATGTATAAACCCACATATTTTTTTTTATAAAGTAGTTCGCACGTTTATATTGTTTATTGCAGTAGTTTATGGATAATTAAATACAATTTAATCCATGGCAAATATTTTAATATTCATGCTGACAATGTATAGGTATGTATATACAATATTCGCACATGAGAGTGGGCACAATGCCTACGTATAGTATTATAAATAATCCAACTTAAATATGGGGATTACCTTTGGCATGTTCAAATAGGGATTTCGAAAACATCGACCGCATGTGAAATAATTTAATTTTAATATTATTTCCAACGTTACGTTCCAGGGTATCGCAACCCAAACACATTCATTTTGTCAGCTCTCCCTAGAGAATAGTTTAATTGGATTTACAAAAATGTGGGTCCGAGTAATACGGTTAGATCAAATTGTTATGTCATATTTTCTCCAACACAAAACACTCATAACACATACTAAATATTAAAAAAGAATCAGAATAGGGTTTAGGGTTAAAAAATGACCCAAGTCCTTTGCTTTACGGTGTAAGTAAAGGTGCTGAATAGGTACTCAGATTTCAATATTAAGATTCAAATCCGAACTTATTCAGACAATATCTCGGTGCCGCTTGAGATATTGTCTGACAAAATGAAAAGGTAATAATAACACTTTATTTTCTAACAATTTACGTAAATTAATACAGTTATATATAAACACAATACTGTACTGTACTTGATCAGTGTACCTACCTGTTTCCCACACCTCTGTAACTGATCATAATGTACCAGTAAGTAGTACCTGATCATAATTCCGTAAAGATGACAAAATTAAACGAACGAAATCTTTAAAACAGTAAAAAATTTTATAATTGTGTACAGGTACTGGTTTTAATATTGGTGTTCTATATTGATATAATTGTATAATTTTATGTATTCATCGCATACATGCATTTAGGTACTTACCCTTAAACATACTATGAACCTCAATTGCTGTGAGGGAGTTATGATTTCTAATAATGATTTTTATATAAAAATAAATAAATAAAGATCATAGTTTACATCCCTAGTTATAGTGCACATACCAATGATGGTTAATTCCAACACGCTTTGGCACAAAATTATTCTGTAATTATTTTCAAACACAACTTTTTGCAATAATAAAAATGCATCGAAACATCGGTGGGTATACTATAGAATTTATTACAACTAACGCTTATTAAATTTTAAACAACACCGCATTATTGCCACCATGATGGTAGTGAACAATATTTTATATATTACTATAACATTTACAGCTGTATAAATAGTAAAAGTAAATAATTTTGTTGGAAAGAACTTTGAATGGTTGCACATTTTTTGAACAATTACAAGAAATTAAACGATCACACTGTTTAGTCGATTCAAAAGTGATTCTTTGATGAAAAATCTACACGAAAATATTCGTCATTTTTACTAGAACTCTAGATTCAGAGAATGAGTGTATCTTAGAAATTGTTCGCATCATATTTGTTTAAATATGTGTAGTGGAGTGGAGAAAATTGTATTTCGGACGAAAGTGTCGATAAGTTCTGAATTAATTTGTGTTTCAAGATTATGTAATAACTAATAACACATAATTATTTAATTACGTAATGTCTGGAATTCGAGCTTTGAAATGAGTAAAATTACCAATTTATTGTACTTACGTGTGTGAGTGTCTACGACACTTTACCCCTTTACGGTAAGCTAAGACTAAAATATGTAAATTAATTAGTAAATGTAACTACATAATAAAATAACAAGACATATTTGACATGTAGTCAAATCATAAGGTAAAGGAAATTAAATTTCAATTAAACGCAAGGTAACCTCTCCCCTTTGCCCTATAAACGCATCACGCATGAATATTACAAAGGCGCCAATTAATTACCGAGAAATATTAATATTCATTTAATTAATTAACAAAACAGACAAACATAGTTATACGATCATTTATTAACATCACTGCAGTTCATACTGTTGCCTACTATGAGTAATTTAATATAACAATAAATTTATGATCCTAGTGGAAGACGACCCCCTCAGAGTGGCGTTCAACTCGTACAATGTTCAGGAATTAGAGTTACCAGCTATAAATAATGTACGCCATGTCGTACTCTATGCTAATGAGCTTCTCCACCCCACCAACTGCATATTCTGATTGGGGTAGGTTCCTATTCAGAATCTAGGTACCTAACTGATGTGTACATTTTAATCACAGTATTCATGTTCGAGATTGCTCACTGCACGTACTTAACAGCTTGACCAAAACTACTAATGACGATAATTTAGGGCAAATAATATATCAAACTGGATGGTACGACACTATTACATAACAACTATTCATAATGATGGATGGTTTGAACAACTACTAATCATGTGCACCTCGGTTATAATATCCTTTGAAGATAATAATATTAATAAGTGTTTATTATGGGGAAGTAATTAGATGAAATTCAATCCTTTCTATGAAGGGATAAAGCAATATGAGACTTTTTATTGATAGAGTTTGGAGTTTTACCTACCTTAAAATATACGACACAATCTTTTGTAAGTATAAGAGCTGCATACGTTTTAATGCCGAAAGTTTTAAGACGAACTAGGTAAGTAGAGATATTACTCTGAATGAAATAACGGAAGCAGGAAGCGTGCAGACAAGAGTCATCATAAAGTTTTGGATAATAACATGAAGAGGTTTTTAGAAGACTCTTAAAACACTTTTTAATAACAAATAATGATGGAAATATTATGATCATTCTGGATTCTGGTGAAGTTATTCAGGGAAGCATATTCGCCTAATAAAGTTGGGTCATGTAAACAATCCTTAGATGTATTCACAGTATTACTGATGTATAGGAGTGTTAGGAATGCAGTTACAAGCACCGAATCCTATGTAACTGATACTAGTAAGTAGGTACCAAATGATCTAAGTGGTACATATACAGATTTATCCCTCCATTTGGCATACGCAATTATGTACTGTATTACAGTATGTATTAATACCTATGTACTACTGAGAACTGCTCATTTACAGACACCTACAACATATTAACATGCACATTGCACATAGGGGCATCTTATACGTGTAGAACTAAACCTCTAAAGGATACAGAGATCACTCGTTCTTTATGGGTGGAATGCCTTAAAAAAAACCTGTAAAGGTCAAACGACGAGTATTATTTTGCTCTAAGCACAGTTAATCGTAATGTACTGTACTCGTAAGGTCGAAAACACTAATATGCACAATGCACTTTGTATGACGTATCGAAACCCACCTATCTTAAGTATAGTTAAGTATAGTTTCTTGGATGAACCGAGAGGGTGATGTCTTCTTGATAATTTTGAGTTCTCAACTCACGTACCGGGTTAGTGTTCTTTCATTGTTCGTACAGAAATATTTTCTTTGGCGCCTTAAGCTCGATGTTAATGTAGTTGTTCCTCACGAAAAAATGCAATATAACTATGACAGTGAAACCCTGTGTGCCTATAATAGTTTCAATGATATTTTTCGTTAGTACAATTACAGGATTCCTCATTCGATGAATGAGTTATAAAAAAATACCTTCTCCTGATTGATACTTGAAAGAACGCTGAGAAATATGTACAGAAAACATTTATAGTTGTTGAAGGTTTTCACGATAATCCATGTGTAGATTTGTTTTTCGGGTTTATGAGATGCTACGACGCTTCACAATCCGTGACCAAGGCGGCAGTAGGTTCGCCGATAAACCCGAAAAACAAATCTACTTATTACAATTCGTTATGGTTTTGCTAAACCACCCATAATTTTACATATCGATGTTTGTATGTCAGATCACTCATTTAATATTCATTCTACGCCAGGTATAAAGGTTAGTATCGAGTACACAAGTAAGAACGTATTCTATTACACGATCCAAATATTAAAGCTGGGTCAATTTGTATCGCTTTGAAGTTAAAAAAATATTACGAGAAGAGAAAGAAATAAGAAAACCAATTTGATCCGCATGAATCCACTTCAAACGTTTGGAATTTATTTCTTTAGCTCAACTCGCTACTCAACTTTACTCGTAAGTCAAGAATATGGAAAAAAATCTAGAGCTTTTTTTCATAATATCTTCATACTATCATCGCAAGCTCGCGAATTCATTGAAAATAAAACATTCTAGCTCGGTCAAGCCTGTAATTTACGATTGTTTGTATAAAAACACGGATATTCTTATTCATTTCTTCAAAGTCGTATTTTTTTTTATTATTGAGAATGTTGTAAATAATACATAAATTAGGAACAGCCTTTATTTTTTATTTTATTAATTCACCTATCCTTACTGTTGATACCTCTCGTTGTACCACTGGAAAGTAAGGCCAAGTGAGAAGAGATATTGTCTTATGACACATTGTTGGTTATTTATAATACATACCATATATGGATATAGGGGGCTGAAACTTGGGTAAAGTAATAATGATTTTTTGATGACCTTTCTACATTGGAATTAAGCAAGTTATTCAGTTGGGTTAGGTCCATTGAGAGTATAGTATAAGGTCAGGGTTTCTAGAATTATTATCATACTATAACTACAATAATAGTGTAGCGTAATGTTTGTAGTTTAAAAGGATATGTTTATTATGAAAATTTAATACTCATGCGTCAGAATTCTCTTTCATGTTCCGAATTTCGACAATCTCCAAAGGCATACCAAGAGTGTAGGTATAGGTATAGAGGATAATAAATATAGGGTATACAATATACAAGATCCAGGCTATTTACGTACAGTCTCCTTCTGCTACCAGCTCAAAGGACTTAATGTACACATATTTAAATATTAACGAGCACTCTTATCCCTGCGCCCGCACTTTCTATACGTTTAGTATAAAGTGAACGTCAAGCAAAACAAATTCTATATTAATGAATTTATTATGAGATAATAATTCGCAAAACTTTAATATACACAAAGAGTTTAATATTCCTTAATAGTAGAGGGATTTGTTATGAAGCGATCATTGCCCCAGATTCATAAAACGAGAAACTTATAGAAATTGGGTGAGTTTCAATTCCACTAACTTTTCTATACGTTTATGAAGATGTATTTTATGAGGCATATTATGTGAAACAGTCAGAGTGCTAAATTGCTAAATTTTATTGTCTTTTATATTCCTATATATGTAGATATAAAAAGTCGTAATAAAATATGTAATACGTTTTACTAGTCCTCACATTCAGATATCCAATTAAAGTATGCGTGTTTAGACATTTAAAGTTATTTTTGTAATATTAACTGTTTTGTCCGCTATATTTTATAACTTTGTATGTCTCTATCTAAGTAAGTATGTCTACATAACATATACATGCGATGGTGTAAAAAATAAATTGTTTTAATACCTACTTAGTACCTTACAGTGGAGGGAAACAAATGGTGTAGGAAAGAAATGTTATAAACATTACGATTTTGTAAGATTGTGTAGTCATAATTATCTACTACCCCATACTGGAGCAAGCTATCTTATAAATTGACGGTGAATTGTGTAAGCAAAATCCATACAAAGATATGTGTGACATAGCAATTTGCATTCATTCAATTTGTTTCCCCGAGAGATAATGTTTGTCCTTAAGAGCTTGGCACCAAGAATGACGTCACGATTTCCCACGGCATTAAGGTTCAAAATCGCGTGACAATGGCATGATATAATGGTAAAAATAGCGTATTTTCCATTTTTTAGGGTTAATTTTGCGTCTATCAAAAAACTTTTACGGCTATTCCCTAGATTTTAATGCATATTATCAGAAAAAAAAAATACTCCGCGACTTTTGAAAAACGAGTTTCCGTCTTTCGTAAAAAAGATCAGAGGTGTTTTTCACATTTTTTTTTTGAGAAACCCACACAAGATATAAAAAATATTTAACGGTCATTCCCTAGATAAATGTTTAATGCATCTACCCTATTTTGTTCCAAAGCATATTTAGTAACGGTTGTCGAGATATAAGGTCTCCCGTTTTTAGATTTTTTTGAAATGTCGGTATGCATACTCTTATACCAGGTATTGCATACTAATTCGTTATTTTTTTTGTTCATAGTGCTTTGTACAACTTTAAAATGTTTAGAGACCCTTCGACACCCCCTTCAGAATTGTCGCCTGGGGAACAAGTTGTGTCAAAGTATCGTGTGTCGCCCCGCGCCATCTGGCTTGTTTTTTTTTTTATTATTTTTGTTCAAGTCTACTAATTACGGCTTAATGGGGTCTAATCTGACTTGACTTTAGTAAATTATTATAAATAAATATTGATATAACTAATTTAAGGGCATGGCACCAGGAATGACGTCACAGACATTTCCCACGGCATTAAGGTTTAAAATCGCGTGACAATCGCATGAAAAAATGATAAAAATAGCGTTTTTTTCCATTTTTTGGGGTTAATTTTGCGTCTATCAAAAAACTTTTACGGTTATTCCCTAGATTTTGATGCATATTATCAGTACAAAAAAGAATTTTCACTCCGCTACTTTCGGGAAACGAGTTTCCGTCTTTCGGAAAAAAGATCAGAGGTGTTTTTAAAATTATTTTTTGAGAAAACTATACAAGATATAAAAAATCTTTTACGGTTATTCCCTAGATAAAGGTTCAATGCATCTACCCTATTTTGTTCCAATACATATTTAGTAACGGTTGTCGAGATAGAAGGTCTCCCGTTTTTACAAATTTTTGAAATGTCGGTATGCACACTCTTAAGAATACAATTCTATTTGTCTAATTGTCAACATCTTTGATTATAGCCCAGGAAATTTAGCTTTGTAGCGTAGATAATTGTCGGAAAGCTGGAAACTGTTTTAATCTCTTCATTAACAAGCAAAGAAGGTTTCCTGAAGTTTGCACCAATTTTACGCTTGTGCTAAGTACAGGGTGTCCCAAAAACAAAAAAAAAGTTGAACTTTTTTCAGTTTTTCATTAATAACTCCTAAAGGAAGCATTCTAGACAAATTGTGTTCTCCTGTGAATTAAAGTAGATAAAATTCTTCGTCCACTGAGCATAAATACTACTCTCTACTTTGAAAAATAACTGAGAAACGGCGATTTAAAATTGTGATGTTTTTGTCAACAAATGACAAATCTCTTAATTTTCTTGATTCGTTGTTGAATATCTTTTAATCTATGCTACTTACAGCAAATTTCATTACATATGATTCAATGGCCGGTTAATTCTCTATAAACTGGCATTAAAATTTTACCTCTATATTAAATTGTTTAGGATGTAGAGGTATTTAAAGACAGACGAGTGAAATAGAGAAATTTTTTAAACGATAGATTTCGGTATGTGAAAGGTAAGATAGACTTAATTTTGCGGCTCTTTCTTAATAACGTACAATTTTTTTAGTTAAAAACCGAAATTTCGCTATTGATACGCCACTGTGTAACAACTTATATCGAAAAGACTATTTTTTTTACCTTCATCAGTTTTACTAATATAACTCCTGAACAGTTGATGTTAGGGAAAAGATATTTTACTCAAAATATAACTAAAATTAATTTACTTTAACTTGATTTCAAAATTAACTCTGTAACTTAAATAATAACTGAGTTACAGTGTTTGAAAAAAAGCGTTACTAAAAAAATTAAATTGCCTCGGCTATTTTTGTTGAATAACTCCTGAACCGTGATATAGAGAAAAAGTTCAAGAGATTTAAATATAAGGTAAATAAATTTTCTATAACACAAGCGTAATAAAATAACTTTAAAAGTTATAGTAAGAAAGTTATGGATGATCAAAGTCAATATTTTGTGTAGCCATTCGACGTTTGCTTATGAATTCTATTTGCCTAGTAAGCACCTCCGAGCCGGTGTAGTATGAAATATGTCTGCCTAATAAAGTACCTGCTTGCCATATAGTATGAAATATATCTAAACAAGCGTCGAATGGCATATGTAATGAAATTTGCTGTAAGTAGCATAGATTAAAAGATATTCAACAACGAATCAAGAAAATTAAGAGATTTGTCATTTGTTGACAAAAACATCACAATTTTAAATCGCCGTTTCTCAGTTATTTTTCAAAGTAGAGAGTAGTATTTATGCTCAGTGGACGAAGAATTTTATCTACTTTAATTCACAGGAGAACACAATTTGTCTAGAATGCTTCCTTTAGGAGTTATTAATGAAAAACTGAAAAAAGTTCAACTTTTTTTTTGTTTTTGGGACACCCTGTACTTAGCACAAGCGTAAAATTGGTGCAAACTTCAGGAAACCTTCTTTGCTTGTTAATGAAGAGAATAAAACAGTTTCCAGCTTTCCGACAATTATCTACGCTATACCCCCTTTTTTAACGTTAAAACACCGGTCTATTATGTATCTAATGAAATTCTATTCTATGAAGAAGGAGACATCTATTGAAAAAATAATTAAGGAGGGCATTAACCATACATACACGAGTATAATGCATAACTAGAGCCGTTGTCAAGAAACTCTGATAGTAATGGATGAATACCAAATGCAGTCCAACCTCGAAACCAAAATGTAGTATAGGACGGTGAGGAGTTTTTAAAAGAAAATGTTAGTCAACGGCCAATATGAGTGGGACAAGAAGATGAAAGCAGTTTACCTACAACGAAAATGTATATACGAGTATTTATGAACTCTGTAATAAATGACAAGAGATTCGGGCTATGTAATTAGAATACAACTGAACAAAGGGTAAAAAACTTTGAGAATAAAATGAGTTTGATAATTTTTTTATAAGGAACATCAAAGGCAGTGAGAACCGTTATAATTAACCTTAACCCTGAAAGTATAAATTACAACTTACACTACCCTAATTATAGTCTAAAAAAAATCGTGTCTGAAAAAAATCCTTTCATAGTTTCTGAGCATAATTAGTAATTGCCGCGTGTAATATAATAATGAGATGCGGATGATGCTGTGAAATTTGAAGACTTATTACTGGGGGTTCAGTTTTTTTTTCATACACCAACTTTAAAATAATATGATAAGTTCAGACGAATCTAAATGAGGCGTGCATTCATGAATATATGGTAACCCAGTACTGATGTAGGTACATTTCTCTATTACATCAAAGAGAATAAACCAACTCTATATGAAAATATCTTGAGACCAATGAGATCTTGTTTTCATATAATACATATTACAACTAATTATTATAGAACTAATTAACTTACTCGCTTCATATTCCGAGTAGACAGTGGAACCAGCAACACCTAAATTCATATGTAGTGTTGATGATACCCGATCTCGTATTTTTTCGTAGATAATAATATGAAATTTCATCATTTTCTTATTCTTTATCAGCCCAGTACTCTCCACTGCTGGTTACAGGCACATTCCTAATGTTTCTTCTCCTGTAATCGTTTAACCTACTCGTACATTCAATTTTTATTATGAACATAGTTGCTGTACCTAATCGAAATTGGTGAAATATACTACAGTAGAACAATTTTATCTATTCCTAAACTTATATGGAGAATAAAATATAATAAAATTGACTGCTGGGCGCTAATAATAGGAATGTTTAATCAGCAAAGTGATAAATATCTGCGGCTGCCATAGGAATTCACTCCACGTCGGATCAGGTCGATGAGATTCTAGTATTTCCGGAGAAAATGTTATACAGAGTGAACTGAGAATTATTCTGCAAGAAGAAAGAACCTGTTAGTAGCAACTTATACCTACATAGTTTATAAACGCAGATTGTTTCAGAGTTAAAAAGGTAATAGTCCAAGAGCCCGCTGCTTAATTTATGACGTATCTGTTTTTTGATCGAAATGTGGTATAAATGATAGTTTACCAATAGGGTATTACATCGCACTAGGGTTGCCTATAAAAATCCTGCCGCAACCCCCCCTGCCCCCCCGAAAAGGTCCCTCTTCGCGGTTTTTCGCATTTTATAGGAATATGGTAAGAGATAGGAGAAAGTAGTCAATGACAAAAATAATCCTTAATAAATTCTCTACACAAAATATCAAGTCATTTTTTTCGTAGAACTAGCAGTTTACCCGCAATGGCCGGTCCAAAACCGAAATTCATTTAAAATACTAAAAAAATGTATTTAAACTAAATTGGTTGAAAATTGATAAGAGCTACAGGAAAATAGTCAAAAAACGAATTAATTACCATAGTCTTAGCTACAAAACGAGCTATAACTTATTTTCATACATCTAATAATTTCGGAGTTATAGCAATAAAACTCAGTGACGAAAATTCTTAAAATTTAGTATTTCATAAAATAACCAGTGATATAGCGCCGCAGGCCAAAATTTTTTTTCCATAAAATGTTAGTAATAATGGGTGGAAGAATGTGAAAGAAAAAAAAACAAACTTTTTTTTTTATTTTTTCAAAAAATATCCTGTTTTTTGACCGGCCATTACGGGTAAACTACTAGTCTTATGAAAAAATTGACTTGACATTTTTTGTAGAGAATTTAGCAAGAATTATTTTTGTCATTGACTACTTTCTCCTATCTCTTACCATATTCCTATAAAATGCGAAAAACCGCGAAGAGGGACCTTTTCGGGGGGGGGGCAGGGGGGGTTGCGGCAGGATTTTGATAGGCAACCCTAGTGCGATGTAATACCCTATTGGTAAGCTATCGTTTATACCACATTTCGATCAAAAAACAGATACGTCATAAATTAAGCAGCGGGCTCTCGGACTATAAGAGATCTGTAGCGGCATCGAAGGTTTTTTTAATTCGGTTGTAGATACAAAAAAGATGATGGAACATTATTTATATTACTAACTATTTTCAAATCTACGAAATCACCTCACTTTGCGCGACTGATGATTTTTCCTTTCCACCATCAAGTGATTCGATACAAAAAAAAATCGGGCAACAGAAATTCCATTCTAGAATTTACCGAAAGTAGTCGGCTCAATTCAAACCATAAAAAAACATGAATGACGCAGTGAAATAAAAAATACCTACTAAGAAAAGAATAATATATTTGGAAGCAGCCTGTGTATAAGATCCTTTCTATTAGTTTGATTACAACTGGTATTATTACCAATCAAGTGAAGAGTAAAAAGCATTCCTGTCATTTAAACTAACGTCGTCTTTGGCTGGAATTTTTTAATTACTTCTGCATCTGAACGTTTAACACGTCCTTAAAGAAAATGGAAGAGTTAGTCTGATTTCTACTCGGAGAAATTTATGCAGACTTTAGGTAGGTATACTAATAGCTAGTGTTTGTTTTTAGTTATTTATTTAGAAGGAGTTCAAGACAAACATCAGGAATTGGTAAAAGATTCAACGACAGTAGAAATTAAACTGAAATGGTTAAATTATTTTATTTTTGTTTACTTTTTGTCTTGCATATTCTACTATGTAAAAGCAATCGTATTTTTTCACGACCGTAAAAGTTTGAATCTATATACTTTCTTCAAGAAAGTTATCTAATGTATTTTCTCCTTTTATTTTATGAATTTGTATTAATAAGAAGATTTGGGAATTACCTGCAACTGGCGACAATTTTCTCATAACACACCATCGAGACTTCCACTGAAAAAATATTGAAAACATTGTTTAAGCCACACATTAAATAGATATTGAATTTTTATTTATTTAGATCTTAAATCTCAACTGACTTATAGTACTCCAAAAGGCGAATTAAATTGGATATCCTCATTTTCCATTGGTTCATTGATTTCCATACTTAAGTATATGTTTTACAAATAAAAAAGAAAAAATTTACATTTGTCATACCTGACCAGCATTATAGCTCATTACTCTACGCATGATTTTATGCTGAAAGATCTGTGTACTTTCTTACTGAATTAGCAACAGTTATAGAAATATTTATTTAAATCTAAATCGAAATACATTTCTGAAAATATAGTAATATTATAATCGAAAAAAGGGGAAGAAAAACTGGAAAAAAATACATTATTCCATGACTATGTAATAACTAATATAACTATGTAAATACTCTTTTTATAATTTGTCAACAATATTGTTATGTTATCATTATATGAAACATCAAAAGAAATGGATGATAATACATCGTTACGATACAGTTTATTTTTCGTCTACTTTTCATCTCTTTATTTCAGAGTGGTAAGATTATATTATATTAATAGGATGACCGGAACAAACTAACACACAACGCTCAAATACAGAACGCGCTATAGCAGAATCGATCATTTCAGAACGAAAGACGGAACGATGATAAATCAATTGTAGGACAGAGTGTAGGAAAGTCTGAAGCAGAACATGAGTATCACAGAACTAAGTCTCAACAAAATAACAATAATAATCGGCTAATTTTGGGCGCCGTTTAGCAATAAAATCGCCCCAAGGGCATCTTACATTTTTCTCAGTGTAAACCACCATATAGGATCGTCATAAGCAGTAAAAATGATAGATTAAATCACCGGATAGGATCGTCACAAACAAAATAATGTGCAAATAAATAAAATGCAGGTTCTCTTAAAAATATGTTGTAGTAGGTTGTTTAGTATACCAAAAAAGTGGAGCACACGAATCTATTTCAGTAGGTATCTACCGATTTATTAAAGAAAAAGTGCTTCGGCGATTTGCTGTGTTAAAAGTGTTCTACAATCGTTTTGGTTTGTCTACGTAGTACGTTCTGATTTTCTTTTTGTATTGTACCTACTGGTATTCTTTTGAAATATTCATGTTCTGTATTGCCGTTCTGAAATATTCAGATATGTTGTGGCATGTTCTGTATTAGACAGTTGTGTATTGTTTTCTGTATGCTACCTATTAATAGACTGTATTATTAATATAATATCTTCATATAAAAGAGTACAAAAATATGAGTTTTTACAGATGTCGACAAAATAAAAATACGAAAAAAAAACTACGATGTTTACTAAGAAGTTTGACATGTGTCAAGCTTCCTGTCCCATAAATATTATAAGAAACAATATTTTAACCCACATCCTCCTCCATTCAATAATAACTCAAAATGAGTAAACAAATTTATTTAATATTACTTCTAAAAAGAAACTATACGAGGAGTGTGTCAGTGGGAACAAACTCATAAACTGAGTTACTATTAACAGAATCATGAATAGTTAAAAAAATTACAGTGTATTTTATCCCGTTGTTAGTTTAGTGTGATGTTTTAATATTTATTATTGTTTCTGTTCACTCAAAGTCCTAATAAACAAGAACATAAAATTACAGTAAAAATAGGAAATATTTTTAGGTTTTCCCCAATTTTAGTGCCAGTTTGGTAATATTTATTGTAATAGACAACACCAGCTGTTGAATCGATAAATAATATTTTTGCTACCAATAAATTGAACCGCATTATTTGTATATATTTTATGTACATACATATATAATATTTATGTATAGTTTATCTATTCTCGGGATGACTGTAAGATATTGCTTTTGCAATAAGTCCACCTTTTGGCACACTGCACTGTCGTGATTTTGTTAACATATATATTTACTGGCCAATAAAGATTTATTTATTAATATTTTATATGCATGCAAATTTTCGACACCCCGAGACAGGCCATGTTCTAGTGGGGTGTCACATTGTACTCTTATTAACGTATTATAAAAAATGAAAAGGAAAATAAACAATTCATTTATTTATTTAGTTTTATTTTTTTATTTATACTAAATGGCTCATGTGAGGCACACTGATTCCGAAGACTAAAACATGGCTAGTACCTAGCCTCTTATCAGAAAACATTTTGAATTAAAATGTTCCTTCAAAGGGTTTATAATATATGATATACTCGTATATACCCTCCTTGAATTTAAGGTACCAACTTGTATAATTCTAATAATGTGATAATAATATGAAAACAATAGACATTATATCTAGATATAATATTTACAGCCAGTTTGCTGCTGGAATGTGTGGATATTATTGTCATGATAAAGTCAAAATCGATTTTAATTGGTATGGCATTCCCTCGGGGCTGTAGGTATGTTGGTACCTAATAATAATAATGTAATATTGTATTGCCATCACATAAAAATATCGCTCAGATTTCATAGTAACAACATAACAAGTAAATATTATTTTACCGTATTTTAGGGTAGTCTGTTTACATTAATGTATTCTCTTATTGATACTCAAATATTACCGAAAATATCAAATTATTAATTCGACATGTAATATCGTAAAATGTTTGATTACTTGAGAAAAAGTAAATTAACGAATATCATTGATTGGTCTTTCACGGGTCACTCGTGTGGGTCATTCGATTTCTATATAAATGGATATACCTACCAAATTTAATTCGCCTTTTGGATATTTTATATTTTTACTAAAAATACCTAATCAAAATTTCAAGACTCTTAATTCGCTCACAAAATGAATTATTAGCTTATTGAATGAAATTAAATCTAGAGTTATTACTTATTTCTTTTATTTAACAGTTTTTTATGTGAAAAGTCAATATTTATTGGTTAAGAAAAAATAAATTTCATATTTACCTTTTTTCCATCTCTGAATTTGACAGTTCCTTCGATGACACTATTTGTATCAGCCATTTTCTTGGGAATATCAAGTCACTGCACACAACATGAAACCATAAGTAAATAATTAATCACTGAATTGAAAATAAGAGTAATTAATGATCGATCACAAGAAACACTTAATAAATCATCACCTTGTAACAATACTTAGTCAATAACACTATCAATTACATGTCACTTTTTTACAAACAAACACAAAGGAAATAACAATAGGTTCGCTGTATTAAATAGGTTACGGATGTTGTTTAAAACTGAAAAGAGAATTAATTCAATTAACCATAATACTTTCATTATAATACAGATTATGTTTATTAATTCATTTAATTATTGGGATTTTAATTGAATGATAATGGCGAGTGTTTTAATTTTAAAGGTTATTAAAATGCTATTGCTGTAGGTAATAGGTAAATACTTTGGTCATATTTGAAAACATATCGATGAATATGATATAAATACTCATATAGTCCGATGCACTCATTAAAATGTATGTAATTTTTGTTTTTGGAGATATTTAATGAGTTCTGTAATTTAAACGCAGCGAATTACTTCACATCGGGTGCCTTGCCTTAAAAAGAAGAACACGTATCTAAAACAGTAAAAGTTTTTTCAAGTTTGTATATTCTGAATATTATACTGAATTCCCGCGTTTTATTGTTATATGGAATACCAATGCAATACTGAAATACCCAATAAATATGTCTATTTGCATAAATGCTCTAAAATACAATTACTTACATATGTAAGTCTTTCAAGATACACTTACGCTGAATTTCACTGACTTCATTGGTGAGGAATAGCGGAGATAGAAGCCACTTATCATTATTTTTCATACAAAATTTGTGCTAGGTGACTCCTATCTTCGTCATTCCTCACCTAAAAAATTGGTGAAATCCAGCATTACTATCGCTAGACGATGAATAAAAATAAGCTGTAAAAAAGTATCACAACGGTTTTGGTTTCTCTCGGTTACGTTATATATTATTTTATACAGGGGTCGTCGACTTAATAACGTGGTTAGTCAAACGTTACAATGAGATTCTAATCGATCATAACAAATTAATCAATGACAGATAAGTAAATTGTCTGATATTTTTATTCTATTAAACCACACACTGATCATTGCCAGTAGCTAATAAACAATGGGTAAGTAATGTTCATATTATTATTTATTTCAATTTGCTTTCAACATATCTTTGTAATAGATCTAAATTCGTTTTCATTTGTAAGGGAGAGACTAGAAAAAAATATCGATTTCTTGACAAATCAAAAATAAGTGTAAAGACATAATAAATAAATATTTGTATGATATTAGAGGATCGCATCATAGAAGTAAGGGAGGTTGAGTCTAGCAATGTGCTAGGACAGCAAATTAGTACCTAGATCTGACGCGAAAGCTATATTTGTTTCAGTTCAGACTTATGTTTGAATTTTCTTTGGACCAAATTTGAGTCTTCAGTATGAAGGTACGCATGTATTTAAAATGTGAGGATAGATTTCGAAAACTGATATAAATTTTCAAATGTTCGATAATTATAAATTTGGTGGCGGTAAAACCAAGTAAAACTGATAACAGTATCATCATTAGTCACAATCAATTCTCAAGAACTGACCTCCTCAAAATTATACATACGAGTATCACTAACAATCATGGTTAGAAGAAACTATCATTGGTAGGTAAGGTACTTAATATTAGATAGATGACAGAGTACTCAATTAACTAAATTTGTAAGTTCCTTTCTACCACCCGATTTCCAATATAACTAATAATATAGACAGTTCATTGATGAGGTAATGTGTGTAATATAGGGTAATCCAAAATGCCAATGGTGTTGTTTATATTAATGAATTCCATAATTCCATCCCAATATTAATGAACCCACACTCCTCTTCATTGAGAGGTCTCAGCTGAGATGGCTCGGACACGTCATTCGGATGCCAGAGGAGCGGCTTCCGTTAAAAGCTCTGGAAGCCGAGGGTGCAGGCAGAAGACCGGTGGACCGCCCCAGAAATAGCTGGCAGAAGCAGGTGGACAAAGTTGTGCAAGGAGAGACTGTGGTTGGAGTGGCCAGAGGTCCTGGAAGCCGCGCAAGTGACAGGGACCTCTGGCGAAGATATACAGATGCTTTGAGCCCCGAACCAACCAAGGATAGACGGGGAAGAAGATGTATGTATGTAATTTGTTTTAAACGTCAAAGTATATCAGCTAAATGTCTGAGAACCATACAGATGATGATAAAATGAATTTTGAGAAATTATTGGCTTTCTCCTATATTACTTAAAACTTCGATTTCCAATTTGTATTAATAGGTACTACTCATGATCATCTATAATAATAAAACTTTTACTATCGGTATGTTATGTTGTGATATACGTCATTAGATGTTAACAATGTCGTTAAAAACAACAGTTTTTTAATTAATTGATCCAAGACTAGGTAGATATTTTTACTCACGAGTCATAACAACTTCGATGGATAGATATAGATTTTTTCACAAGCAACTGTTTTTTCTTCAAAACCCGGTTGAATGATGATGTCACTAGGATGAAGTCCAAATATTGAAAAGAACCGTGAATGCCTGTACATTCACGCCTCATTCATTTTATTACAGACATTTTTTTTATAAAAAATATTATAAAAGTATTACGAATTATTGGAAAATGTAGGCACGATCGGAACAGGGTATAGTTGTGAGTAATATAAATGCATTTGAAGCATAATAATGTTGGCAGCTGTCGCTTTCCGATAATATCCACTATTTTGGTGAGCAATTAGTGGTTCATGCACTACGGCGCTACTTCCAGTAGGTAGATTAGACATATAGCAGTATGCACCCACCCTTGTACAATTCCGCATATTGGGGGAAATAATATAACTTAGGTTATATTGAACTAATATAACGATGTTTTCAAATAAAATCAATACTTCGTCATTAAGACTTATTAATTTATTGTGGTTATCTTATATTTATTGTTCTTCTACGAAAATATTATACAGGTTCTTTGTTTGTGTGGGTGAGGTATACTTAATCAATTTAATTACTGGAGCAGTCTCTATTATTGTAATATATTAAAAAAGGATTATTTGAGAGGACTGTGATAACAATATTACGACTTGTATTGAAGAGTAAAAAGTTTTTATCTATCTGTCATACCACGGTACGTTCCTTCGGCAGATAGGACAGAAGCCAGACTATTCGACCTCTAAATGAACTCCTTGCTTACGAAATGGAATTCGTAATACTTTCATTCGTCGGTTCCTATTCTGTCGGCGACCGTCTTTATAAATCCGGTCAACGTGGTCGAGCCAGTTTACTTTTTAATAGTCTCGTTCCAACCACTAACCCTTTTACCCATATACGTTTATACTTTTGCTAAATTCTAAAATCAATAATAAGAAATTACATAAAAAATATATCAGTAAATCTATCAACAACATAAATATCAGATGGAGAATCCAAAAAAAACGATAGACATTCATTACCTAGATTGATAATAATTAATGGCTTACATTAATTGAATTAAAAGTAATTAATCAAATTGGATTATACGTGGTAATTTATAAAACACGTTTTTGACTTTGTGTGTAATATATTATTTTTTACATATTATGGGACATTTACCCCTATAAAATTAAATACACGAATGCAATAGGTTATGTGAGTGCATATTATTATGAGTCAATTTATATATTTACGTAAGTATTAGACTATATAATAACCAAATATTAGGTAGAAATGCGTGCATGTAATTAACTATGAAAGCTCAGTGTATACTGTATACGCTACTATTTTAGGTACACTTATACGCGTATTTATTATTTACGCGTACCTATAATTGTGTCACGATTCACGAACGAACAGACAACCTTGTTATAATTTATTCACGCGATATTATACAGAACAACATATCAAATTTCTTCGTGTAGCAATATGAATTATTATGAATTACAGAACATACAATGCAGTTGGTCTATACCAGAGTCTGCAAAACTTTGTAATAAAATATCTTCCAAAATATTATCTAGTAAGGTTTTAGGATCCTGTTTAATTATTATGTCACTATAAGATGATGTACAGTGCAAATTTTTAACAGGAATCGTTGCTGAACTGCAATTTCTTTCGTCGGTTAAATTACGAGTATTTTAGTTTATAATCGGCTGACTTATGGGTGAAATTTGTATAAATCTCTTCTCATTCAAGGTTTTTGATACAAGACCTTAAAACGTTATTTAAATTTCAACATCCTGGTACTAGTGGTTTGGGCTATAAGATGAGTTGTCGATCAGTCATTAATCAGGGCAGCCCGTTTTATAAACAAAGGTTTATTCAAATGAAAATAAAAGATTCAAAATCAAAGTACACAAAGACCAACTACATAACTGCAATACGACAGTTGTCAATTAACAACCACATTCCAAGTGATTGAGATAGGTACTGTACATCGTAACTATAGGAATATTGAAGCGGAGCTTTGACTTTCAGATGTCCTGTACAATGCTGGTCGTTTCCATACGAGACAGGAAGAAGAGCACTTTATTTTTAAAAAGTTATTAAAATCAAGAAGAAAATAATATGATAATTACATTAATGAGAAAATTGAGATTATAATTTAATGTTGCCATTATCATTAAAATTATGAAAGTTTGTGATTATAAAAGTTCCCGATGTCAAATTGGTTTTACCCATTTGTAAGTAGATGTACAATATTAGAAAATGGTTCATTCCTATTCCTATATTGATCATAAAATAATATTACGAGTAACAGCGTAATGCCATGCCCTTTATAATCAAAACTAGTCGAGGGCGGAGGTTGGGTTTAAATAATCTATTCATTGATAATTATTACCTATAGGAAATCGTTAGGTGATATTTTCTATAGGGTTAATGTTTCCATTTCTAATTATTGGGAGAAAATCACCCCAAATCGGATGATAACGACACAAAATTTTGAAGAGGTTAAGTTAGTAATTATTATAATATTTTCATTAAGAAGAAACCTTTGAAGTTAAAACAATTATTTTAAGAGCCATTCATTTGACTCAATGATTATATTAATTATCGTTATTAAAAAAATGTTTGCAAATATCATTATAATAATTATTATGAATAATTAAAAACTTATCTTTCGTAATGGAATTAGTAAGGTAGGTATGGTAGGTAATCTGGTTCAAAAACTGAGGGACAGTTTATAAAAGAAGCAAAATAAAAATAAATCTGAGTGTGTCATTAAAATTTATTTATGTGCCTAATTTATGATTTTTTATGGCTCTTAAATTGAATATGTTAATTTTTAGGGTAATGTTCCTTAATACGCATTTTAATATGGAAATAACGAGTACATTATGTTGAGAAGATAAGAACGTAAAGAGAAAATGTTCACTTTATTATATATATTTTATAACGAGTAACAATTTTAAAATTACTTAATATTTCTATATTTTTAGTACTCTCGAAATATGTTACAGTCTTAACACTTTATAATACCACAATATTCATTTTCACAAAAGCCGCCATTCACCGAAAAATCGTCATCGAATAAAATGATGGAATTCGGAAATATAGTATCGATTTGTTCAGGAAGTCAATAGAAGGTGTGACAAGGTTACGCCTAGATTCCGAATTTGTGTGTTCTTTAATAAAACCAAAACCTGTATTACTCTTATTACGATGGCCCAACACAATGAAAGAGAATACAATAATACCTACAGCTACACATTACACCGAAAATATAAAATTTCGGATTCTGATGCTCTATTAGGTAGATATGTCTTTTGTCAGGTCGTATTTTTTAGTGAAATGTTTAACTTTATTTGTTAATCGTATTGTGTAGTCATGTTAATAAAATTCCAACTCAGTAGGTAATAAAAATACTTTGTCACACGATAATATCTTAAAAATACGCTAATATGGGAAAATAATTATGTGGAAATAGATATAAATTTTTGAAAATTACATTTTAGTACATTAAACTGTCAGATATATTAATTAAAAACAACAACAAAAAATAATACAAAAAAATCTATGACAAACGGTTGTTCTCTTTTCGTCGAATAACTATAGGTATTCTCTTTTAATGTTGTGTATATTTTAGTAGACTTTTTCAAAGCTATTTGTATACATTATGGGACTTTTGAAAACATACAAATGTTAAAGTATAAATATAGGTACATCCATAGGCCACATTATGAAGGGGAACCTAATTTGATTTACATAAATACGGCCTTTCAGGGGGGTTGTTCATGCAATATTCATGAATATTTCTGTGTGTTGTCTTATTAATTCAGTTCGTCTAGTTGTCAAAGTATCGATGTCATCGCTTGGTGTTTTCCCAGGCACGTGGGAAGATGGATATTATTTATTATAATATACCATCATATTCTACTGCTTATCGCGTAGGTTGTAATGTAATGTAACACACGACATCCTTTCACTTTGCGATACATTGTTAGATTCCACAGATGTCATTGTTTATTTGTCGTATATTCTCTTTCCTCTTGATCTCTTTGATGTGAATGTCTAATAGATGTCGATGTTATGGAATACGTAGTATTATACAATCAAGCTGATATTTAGAAATCCTAAACATTGGTCGAACAGGAAACCTAGCGTTTTCGTAGGAAAACTGGAATCGAATAATGAAAAGAGTCACTTCGTGTTTTACGCAATATAAAAGCAAGCCCAATACATTCCTATAAAAAAAACTTGAAATGTAATCTTGGAATGATGATAAAATGGACATGGACCATAAGATGTCTTTCATATTTTCCAGCAACGACGTTTTCCATACCCTCTTTTATAGTATCGTCTTAATTTTGTGCAGAGATATTGTTGTTTTTGTGTGTAAGTGTTTTTGTTCACACACAGCATTTACCCACTGATTACCTCATTATTGGATTATACCGTGGTGGTATCGTGAAGTAGTAGTGCATCTTCCGTCAGGTTCTGTTAAAATTAAATCGTTAATCATTTCAAGCTAAAATCATTTCGTGTAATAATATGAAATTACCTTGTACATAAAAGAGGCCGTATAATATGAGTTAAGTCCCCAGCAGAATATGTTATTACACTTGATTAGAATATTCCCTAATTATTTAAAATCACCTTCAAATAAACCCACCGAGAAGAAAGGGGTTACCTACTTCTTCCTTTTCCCCTATCTAAATAACGCGAAGCTCCTCTCTAATTTATACGTGTCGGCAGTTCGGTAATTGCGTCGCTCTCATACGATTTTAATGGCAAAACAATGCAAATTAGTCAATTACTAAGTAATGAAAATGAAGAAAAACATTATTACGAGAAATTTGGGAACAATCTGGAGTCTCCAGTACTTACCTACCTACATAATTGTAGGTAAGTATTTAAGTACTTATTTTGTCAAAAGATTTGTGAACAGATCTCTTTTAAATTAATATTTTGGAAAGATTATAAAATCAATTATTCTTCTAAAATTTACATAATGTTGAATTTATAAACTCTTCAAGTGTTGTTTGTACGTTGCATAGATTTTTCCACATATTACAAAAAAAAAACAACAGAAGAGAATAAGATTAAGAGTAATGTAATGTTAACGACAAAAGAAATCATGTTGATGTGGTTCCTTTCTGAAAAAATAATATCACGAACTATGAGACATTACTACAGATTTAAGTAGGTAGTATAGTTACTACTGTAAACGTAACACAGCAGATTGTTTCACATTATATTTCAGTAAAAAAGCAGAGGCTCTATAGGTACTAATACAATACGATGGAAACAATAAGAATGTGCGTAAATTCTTCAGCATTGCATTCATGATCTCTCTGTTTTTTCTCTGTTAGGGACACAGCGTAAAAGTTTAAAAAACCTAAGGTACCTTTGAGTACTTATCTTGTTGTATTTTTTTTTAATTTTAAAATTATGTACATTATAATATAAGATGGCTTAAGAATCTAATATGTTAAAAACTCTATAGTTCTCTTTCCCTCTAGAATTAAGAGGTTAGTTGGAAGAGATAGCAGCATTCCAAAAGCCCCCCTATCGAAAAAATTTAGTGAATTCTTCAAGCTTCATTTTTTCTACATATTTTTGTACTTTTTTCACATGAAGAATAAATAGATAAATAATTATTACAGTTAATTTATTACAATAATATAGAGTTAAAGCTTATATAGTACATAATTACGTAAGTAAATGTTGACTACGGTGAGTTTACGCCACAGTCAGCGATCTCTATACTTCAATTAATTATTCGATCGTGTCTAATCGATTAGCAAATCACTTTGTCTTGATTTGAAAAGAATGCAAATTGGTGATCTAAAACTTTAGGAGAAGTTTAATATTATCTAATAATTTGTATGGGCAATCGGCGTAACACCCTATGAAACAAAAAAAGTAATTTTGCTGTGAAATATTGCTGATGAAATCTTCAATGTTTAGCGATAAAACCAATTTTTACCCGAGTTAACTTGCACTGCAACAATAGCATTTTAAACAGACAATTTGGAAATGAAGCATGCAATAAAGACGATGGAATGAAAGGGGAAAGGAATTCCTTTAATGATGCTTAAGAAAGTTTTTTATTCTGATATTAACCACCACCACTGCGAAAAACTTTCAGGGGTATAATTTACCCGGTCGGGTTTTAATATTTGAAAAGTTTCAGTCTCAATCTTTGTGTAAGTAATGAATGAATGATATTTCTTAGTGAGCAATCACAATTTAACCGCCCTACAAAAAGTAATCTTTTCGGTTGGATGAGATGAATTGATATAATTTATTTAAACTTACAATTTCAGTTCGTAACTTGTAGAACTTTTTACTTGATCATGTCTGAAATCCATTTACTTTTATAAGAATAATAATGAATTGATTTCAATATTAAATTCGACGAACTTAAACAATATCAGATATAAATGATTCTGCAGGTATTAAGAAAGGAATATTTTAATGCCGAGGGAGAGATTCATAAGAAGAAGGTATTAATTTGAAATGAAAATGTAGATAACGTTAATTATTTCAAAAGGATTTTTAATTCCCATTGCGGTTTCAATTTTAATATTCCAAGAAATCTCTGATTGAAATGAATTTCTTATTAATTAATTAAAATTATCTTTTTACCCTAATTAAAATTTATTCTTAGAATTTCAATAAAGTCATTAATCGGTGAGCTATCCTTTACGACAATACATACCTAGCAAATTTGATTTAATAAAGAGATCATAATAATATTATAACAATAGATTATAATAATTACCTAGTAAGTTTTTAATCAAACTATCCCCAAAAACAGTTTTTTACTGAAAATAGTATAACGGCTAATTTCTATACATGAGAAAAATATATGAAAACTTTATTGCACTAATTTGTAAAGTTCACTAAAGTAGGTAAAGGAAGAAACTAATCCACAACTGTTTCACTAATTAATCACTAAGGTATCCAAGAAGATTGTTGAAGGAAATGACAAATGTCAATAACAGAAATGTCACAAATATTATTTAGTATGCAACCACTTCGGGAAAAAGTATGCGTACAAGTTAGTACTGCACAAGTTGAGAACAAAACTACTGTTGTAGTCCGCGATGTATTGTGGGTGGAAATAGCGGTACGCAGAGCTCTCCTCTCCCCACAACGATTGGAATCATACTAACGGGGGAGGTCTGAACTCCCGACAGGCAGTAGACGGGTCCAGAGAGGGAGAACGAGAGAGAGAAAGAGAGTGAGTGAGGGTGGAAAATACAGGGCCACCCCTAAACCAGCCTATACAATATATTATAATACCTACTACCTTAGCAGTAGTATTCCTTTTCTTTCTCTCAAGTGTAGAGTTTCCCCAAAAGTCGGGAGATCGGATTGACAAGCTGAGTCTCGAATTCTGGTTCTGTGGAATCTTATTGTGGAGATTCAGCCGCACATTCTTTAAAATAAGAATAGTTTATAGGGGAACACGGGGGTTAAATTCCAGGAAACATTGAAATCCCGAAATGTTCCAATAGCTCCATTATAGAAATTAAGATGATTTTTGTTGATTGATTTGACTGCAATTTCAAAAGGTGTTTTAATTAAAATAGGCAGGTACTTTGAAGATTAAAAACAAGAAGAATATTTTTAGAATTTCTTAGGCAGGTATTTTGCATCTGCAATTAATTTATTCGAAAATACAGTATCTAATACTTATTACTTTGTTTTCAAGCGGCATTCATTTCTATTTTCGAGGAGTGGAAATGTAAGTCGATAGCTACACATAAAAAAATCGAAGGGAAAGAGAAAAACAACTCAAACAAAATGAAACCTATTTAACTAAGAACATTAATTGCCAAAAAAATCTGTATAGGCAATAATTATTATCGAATAATTCCTATTCACGGTGAATCAATAGCCAATTAAAAACAACCTTTTTAAAAATAAAGCGGGAAAATATTATTTTCATTTAAAAACTAACTCTCCAATAACGATTCCGTTTAGGAATGAAAGAAAACAGCCAAAAGTATTTTATTTAAAAATACTACGATATACCTATTAAAAAAAACGATACCTTGAACATTGGTTACCAAAGCGACGAAGAAACAACTCCTGTAAAGTTGCATGGATCTGTATAGCAAGATGATACATTGGAACGTGTAGAGTGGTTAGTCTGTTGTCGGAGACACGAAGGCTTGAAAATCTATTCTTGTAGGTAGGTACCTACATTATTAAAATTTAATTAGAAAAACCTCGATAATGTCAAAAAAAAAACAGTTGTGTATACTCACTCTATGTACTCAATAATATCTTAATCATGAGCTAAAGAATATTACTAAAGGATTTTCCAATTTATAAACTTTCGGCATCGGGAATCAAACCCGCGCTCACCGGATTAACAGTCGAGCGCGTTACCAACCAGGCTAACCATCACCTCACATTGTACAATTGTACATATTGGGTAGTACGTATTGGGTTTTTTTGTGAATATTTCGTTGCTTTTTATTTGTAATCAAATCAAATAAAATCGGGCAGTTACACAATATTGTTATTGAATCAAAATGGTTTTCAAAACGTACCATAGACGCGCTAGAATTGGGCATCAAAAATAACCCCCTAGGAGATATTATGATATCGTAAAATACAAATTGGTATAGAGATTGTGAACGAAAAAGTTGTGTTGAGTATTTAGTAGATTGCGTTGTGCATAACACGCAGAATTGATTCAACATAATACGAGCCAAGTGCTTTAGGCGAGATATTAAAAATATGCATTGCGTCGGCTTGACAAACAAACATGTTCTATATTTTGATGGCATGACCAGATACGTATACTATTTTATATAAATATTCCGCTCAATAAGTAAAACGAGGGGGACAAAGTCAATTGCGATTTTTGTTCTTTTTTAAACTTTGTCGATGAGCTTTGACATCTGATATTTTGTCACAATGTACAACTTAAACTTCGTGATTGTTCATAGATATTTTTGCACCACCGATACCACCATTATTCATGAATTACATATTATATCTAGAATTATATAAGCTGATAAGCATGTATGGATATAGAAAATGATGATGACCAGTGATGGAAAGGAGCTGAGAGACTGCAGACAGCAGAGATCATGGCTTAAGAAGGATGATAAAGTATCTACGAGGATGTTTACTACAATATGTGTACTTTTCTCTACTTTTCCGCATATTGTGTGCGAAATATTTGCAAAGCTTTCAGATTCAAATTCATTCGATGTATAAGTATTAAAATTTGGTTTATTATTACACGCTTTAATTCAATTAAAACCGGAAACCTGGAAAAAAATATAATCATGGGAAGTGTTCCAGGCAAAAGAAGTAGAGGTAGATCTCCTGCAAGGTGGTGCGACCAGATTAAGGAAATGACTGGGAGAGACTTGTGCTCGGCGGTGCGGACTGTGGAGAATAGAGAGGACTGGAGGCGCCTTGTTTTGTCCGTGGGTAGCTCCACAAATCACGACCCTCAGCAATGAGGAAACGATGAAAGAAGAATTCAATTTCACCTGTCGTTTCCCGTTGTTTGTTATCTACGTCTATATTTTCCTCTTCAAATTTTATTGATGTGCTTGAAACAATTGTTAAGAATATAACACGATATTAATATTTTCTTATAAAGGTTTATTAAAAGCCACGGAGAAGTATTAAAATCTTGGGAACATTGTGTAATATTTTACCTTATATTATTACCAGACAATATTCATATTACCATCCTACACTCCTTTATACTTCTAATATTCATGATATGAAGAGTAAAGTTATCATAACTAATATTATCTCTCAACAAACACAGTGTGGGGTAGACTGAATGAAGAAATAACAAGTGTATTATTAATAATATATTAATATGTAGCATGATACAATGCAACATTGCTATAAATAGAATGGGACAAAACACTTACATACAATGAATACAATATTATACATAAGGGAGTGGGTGTTTGGGTTCACATCTCGCCCGGGGCGACACATCTGTGCACCGCAATCCCTTTTTTGCAACGCGGCAGTTACGCTATTTCACCTCTAACAGGTCTCTCCGTTCATTCACCATTTTTGATTAATACACGAATGAATAATTTAACACATACGAATTCACAGTACAACAGACAGAGGGGTGTTGTTGTTATTTTAAAATTGCGTAAAATATTAAAGTACCTATATTACAAAAAATGATTTTGATGAACTGAAAAACACAACCGACAGACTTCTTGTTAGATCCATGCTTCACAATTTTATGAAATGTTCGATCGAAAGTCCATTATTTATTATAACCAAAAAGTGATAAACTAAAAACTTGTAAATTGTAAACAAAATTCTCATCACCACAATATTTAGATGTAAATTATGAGTTAACTAAATTTACCACTTCACCATTTCAAATTCATTCTTTGAATATCTACAGCTACTGGTATAAAAAATTTAGAAATACCACACACATATCATAGATACTTATGTAGATTCATCTGATTATTTTAATGAGGACAATAATTAATTATTAATTTCAACCCACATTATAATAAATATAATTTTTGAACATAATAAATTATGAATTTGAGTGGTACACGTTTTTCTGTAGGTAATTATTTAAATTAAATTATAATAAAATAAATGATTTTATTTGGAGATTATGATTTCATATCACGATTATGATAGTTAGTTCATATTTAATATTTGATGTATTAATTTGATAATAGAATAATATGTCCGATCCACATACGAAATTCGGACAACGGCTAATTTATATTTCTATTAAAATATCCGCAATACAGGCGAGATTCTCATAGTAAACGAGTCCTGCACCTTGCATTAGTAGAGATGTTTAAAAAGTATAATTATGAACCGAATTAAGTATAGCTAGTTGTTGTTTGATAATACGCTATAATTGTAAAAATTGATGAGTCCAAGTGCCCGAATGGGCCTACGGACGATAGAAAACAATAAAACTATTTTTATGACACATATGAGATAGAAATACGTATAATACGAACTATAATTTTGAGGTGAGATTTTGGCTCTTACAATAAGTACCATACTGGAAAACTTTCCATAGAATTCAATACTCTATGATGCTTTCCTCTGACACGTGAGTTTCCTACGTTTTACTTCTTCCAACAATAATTAATATTTTGTGTAAAGTTACATTGTGTATCGAAAACAATTATTCATGTTAACAATAATTGGTTAGGGCTTGCGTTGCCTAATACATCTTCCATACTACCTAGTAAGTTATTTGCAGAAAACCGGAAACTTTGAAAGATGTGGCGAAACATCGTAAAGTAATAACAAAGGTCACTGTATTGTAAAGTGCGTGTACCTAATATCTATTATTTTATTGTTTATCTAGCCTACCGCGTTTCATAGAAATGGAAACAATTCAACACAATTTTGTTTAACATCGACGGATACTTTGTTGTTTTAATTGAAAGGTATTGTTGTTTGGTTGTTAATTTAAAAGCGTTCAAAGATTTAAGCAACAATAAGCGATTAATTACTACCTCGTACCCCCTCACGCTGCGTCCCTTGCAGAGAGAACAGAACGCCACACTGCACTACCCTTAAACACACTTCATTCTTCCGTCACATTAATGAAATTCGTCATAGACGCACGACTCTTCTCCTTACTCAGTACATGCCCGTTCCAGGGTGTCTAGTCTATGTGATTTTTCCACCACAGGGCCATGTTTTCTACCACCCCCCCTTTCAGCCACAACCACTATTTTTTTTCCATCCTATCATCATACATTCTTTCAATAGTCCAAACCACCTTAATTTGTTCATATTCATTCTCTCCACAACACCAGTTTCACAGTCGCGCATTTCTCTAATTACCTACCTCATTCTCTATACGACCAACCGAAGTTTTCCCACATACTCTCTTTTGCGACCTTATTTCTACAGCATTTATACCAGACAAATCCATCTTCAGCCATATACATGTTTTACAAGGATAAATATTGAAATTATTGTGAAGGAAGAATACAAATTCGGGTAAAAATAATTATAGAACACGTTTTATACAAGACTAACTAAACTTCCTAATGTTATTGTAAAATTGTCAATATGATATATTAAGTGTAAATGTAATATAACTTTATACCTTTATGAAAACTTATTTTGAAGTCATGGGAATACTGAATAGTGCCGGTTTGAATACAAATCAACCTAATATAGATTCATCTTGTGAAAACCTTGATACGAGTATAGTACATAAAACTATAATAAGGTGAGCTTAATAAAATATGACTAAGTTATAACTTTCATATGGATACACAATCGATTGTGTTCGGGTCGATGATATTGACATTGCATTCACTATTGTGTTCGGTAAATTTACCTAGCTCCAGAATATTTCTGCTGGAAATAGTTTCTTGGTGTGGGAAAGAAATTGCTACGGATGTGAAAATGGTGCGAAACATATAAACATCCAAAATCCGGTAATTATTTCTAGATGTTTCAGGAAGACGATAACTATAATGTAGTTGAGAGTGAAATTGCGTGCGTACTGCTAGGATTACTAATCGTGCGTTCAAAGATGTAACATTACATTTCACTTTGTGTTTTTACTTTAGAGAAAATAACAATTAGGTATTCTTGAAAAAATATAAATCGTTCTTCTTCTTCTTTTTGTGGTTGGCTTTTTACCCCTTAAGAGTGTTTTCGCCAAGAAACAATCCGATGGGTCTGATCACATCACTTACTCCATAGGAGTAGTGTGTTACCTAAAACTCATAAAAAAACATAGCACAAAAACAAATTCAAATATACAATAAACTTAGACAATCACAATCTGATTCCGTTAAGCTCCAAAAATCTGGTGAGTAACTTGAGCATATTTTGGTCTACTATTCAGGGAAATAAATATAAATCGTTAGAGCATATTTCTACCTTTCAGTGTTGCTCGCATCAGTACTCGCTGTTCAAAACTCCGCCATGTATTTGGGATTTCTTATTCTCTTTCATTAGCTTTTCACCCATTGGTCGTCAAATGATCTCATATCTTCCATTTAGTTACGTATAATAATAAAAAAGTATTGGGTGTGAAATGAAAATTTATTGAAATTTTTCTTCAGATACAATAAAATCAGGCATCTAGTGGTGCTGTAAGAGGCCTATATCCAGCAGTGAAGGGGAATGGGGTGAAAAAAAGAAGAAGATGCAGTGGTATAAATAAATCATTATAAGTTGTTTCATGGGGAGAACTTTTTTCAATGTTACTACTTGAAAACAAAATAATAATTTGAAATTTTTTCATCACTGCAATTACGTGAAAATTAGAAACCCGCACATCTAAAGTTTGTGGCTGGGATATTTTAATTGAAAATGGAAAATTGTGAGTCATTTCGCTGATTCCGATTTGAATAATTTTTAGTTGAAAATTGGGGTGGTAATTATGTTACGGTATTATTTTGGACCTTGAAAATGACAAATTCGTTATGAAGCCGACGTCTTTCTAATTATCTAGTGGTGCTGTAAGAGGCCTATATCCAGCAGTGAAGGGGAATGGGGTGAAAAAAAGAAGAAGATGCAGTGGTATAAATAAATCATTATAAGTTGTTTCATGGGGAGAACTTTTTTCAATGTTACTACTTGAAAACAAAATAATAATTTGAAATTTTTTCATCACTGCAATTACGTGAAAATTAGAAACCCGCACATCTAAAGTTTGTGGCTGGGATATTTTAATTGAAAATGGAAAATTGTGAGTCATTTCGCTGATTCCGATTTGAATAATTTTTAGTTGAAAATTGGGGTGGTAATTATGTTACGGTATTATTTTGGACCTTGAAAATGACAAATTCGTTATGAAGCCGACGTCTTTCTAATTATTATTGAAGCACAATGTGCTATAGATTATGTATAAAAACTACAATAGGTAATAAAAGTTTTCAAGATTTTTTTTACATAGCTAATTAATGGAATGATTAATGAGAATATTAAGCATCTGTGACTTACGGAATAATAAGTAGAGGAGAAATTTAATAATAAAAATTTGTTACCAGTGGAAAAAAAATACTATTGATACATAGATTCATAATTTGAGGCGCCATAGAAACTTATCGACGCTGAATAAAAAATAATAACATGACATAATGACTTTATACAATAAAGTATGGAAGATTAATTATGAAGGATGTCGCAGTGAAAATAATTTACACACTTGATACTTAAAAAGGACAGATACAATAGATACAAACTCAAATATTCTTTTCAAATGTATCATACGTTATCATAAGCACCGAAACTCTTTAAACGACCAAACTGTTAACCCTTTCCTCTGTTTCATAAAACAGCTTATTCAGATATTCATATAAACGCACTTTTGGCTTTTTGGACACGAGTTATATCTATATAGTCTCATGAATGGTGGAGCTCCGAGCTAATCACTGTTTTCACTAGGATTTAATAGCTAATATAATATTAGTTGAAACATCCTTTCTCAAGGCCCTTCAAAATATTTGGTCGTATATTTGATATTAGTTTCATGAACGATAATTCATAAACTACGTGCGAACCTATAAACACGAATACCTTATGAAGTACTATATGAATCGATGGAATAGATATCTACATTCTACCTACGTAAGAAATTCCTAAGGAATGTGAATTAGGGTAGTACTATATTGAACGTATGTTATACTATTATACTGCAAATAACATTATTAAGTATCAGTGAAATTCCCCTAGCGATCTTGTCGGTGATTGCGAGGAATATTATTACTGATTACGCGATACTTATACTCGTACGTCGTTAGTGCAGGATGTCATGTTGTCCGTGAAAAGCAATCACTGTTAAAATAATTATTATCTATCGTGACATAGTGCTGTAGCCTATATACTTCACAGCACGCGAGATTCATCTCAAGCTGGGAAGAATTTTTGAATTATATATTTAAGAGATGAATCCTAATCGTAATGTTTGTATATTTTTTATATTTTTGTCTTCAATAAACAATTTATTATCATTATATAATATAAACTCTGATAATTTCTTTAACTTATTTTTCATGAATAGAAAGCTTTTACTTTTGAATCGAATATCACATTAAAATGTTGTGATACTAATGTTAAATTGTGGTGATAACATTATCATGTATTTGAATGACTCAAACTTGCTTATCATAGCTTCTTCAAAAATAACGGGCATAAATATAATATCGTACAACAATGCAGTTCATTATAAAAGAAGAGAATGAAGAATTGAAAAAACTTGTGTTCACGTTGTACTTTTCACATTTTCCATTGGTCCTTTGAATTGTTATTGTTTATTCTCCCTTATTCATTAGAGTAGCGGAGTCTCCTTCATAACTACAAGATATTATTTGGTATTTCATTCGTATGTCACTTAGTTATTAAACTAACTTGATGAAAACGGAACTAGAATCTGGATAGTTGTTGGGACTTATCCAATTTAGTATTGTGAGTCATTATTATTTCTGTTTGAATCAACTTGAAACATTATTGTGATGAGTTGAAGGTAATTCCTCTAGCAAAATACTACACACACTAACAAAATTATTAGACGGAATAAAATTTACTAAAATTATTGTATTTCGTCGAATTGTGAAAAAGGATCTTTTGGGTTGTAAGTAAACTCTTGATGGAAAAAAAAACAGTTTTCAAATTTCTTTACTCTAATAAAAAAAAAAGATTTTTTTTTAATTGTATTTTTGCGTTAAAACTCACTGCCGAGGGTCGTGATCATCGATTCTCCTTGTATTAAACACATTATGGATTCCTGTCCTCTGTAGATACTTGGCTTGTGGTATTTTTAATAAGTCAATCTATCTAGTGGGGATCTTCATCTACTGCCTTCTATCGTCCCATGATCATTAACATCTCAAGTCTGTTATAATTTTTCAGGCGATCTGTCCGAAAACAAGGACGCACTTCAAGCAGATAGAGAGCATCTGCCATCCCAGCTTTTTAGAACTATAATGTTTTAGACAAATATTGGCTTCGAACGTTTTACGCGAATTATTGATGAAAAACAATTTGACAAATCTTGTATAATATTACTATCAACATGACACAAAGTAAGGCAGTGTAAATAAATTATTCAACGAAGTTCACTTTATACCCCAATAGTTTCCTTATACTCTCTAATGCAAGTATATGACGCTAAGTACTGCTGACTGTATAATGTGTATAATCTATCACACGTCTCCCAGGATACTACATTCAAATTGAACTGATGTTTGTAAGAATTTGTGATGTACATGAACGATGTCTCTTTAGCTTCAACAGAAATATCCTTTCGAGATTACGACTTATTGAATAATAATATTGTAGCAAGTAATTCAACTGAGCAAGACAAACTTTACCACTTAATTAATAATATTATGTCTCAATAGAATTCCTTCTGGATTTATGATCTCATTTATTGGCTAATAAAGTTTCACACATTTTTCTTAATAGATTATGAACAATGAATTTACCTGTATGGAAAGAAATTTTTGTACGAATGATACATAACATTAACTTATTTATTTTAGTATGAAGGAATGTGAGGCTTTCAGTAGGAGTAATTTTAACGTTAGATATAATTAGGTAAAAAACATTAAAAAAAACAGTCTGTAAACAATATGTTACATATTACGTATTAGGAAATGATGGTTACGATAATATTTCACAATGGTAAAACTCAATGTAAAATTTATGAAATACTTTAAAAAACTCTGCGTTGAAGTGGACTATCACCCTATTTAAATATGGGATTCGACAGTTTTATGCCCACGACTAGCGATAGTAAATGTGCATATCAGTTGTAATCGGGTCTTTTGCCGAAGATAGATATACAAACAGTATATCTACCTACACTGAAATACACTATATCTACCCCACAAATTTTTACAGAAGGTACATTTCAACATTTTTATTATCGCATTGATATAAGTCATAACGTAAATAATGATACAATACCCAATGTATTACAATATCAGAACAAATCGATTTCAAAATGATTAGAGCAAAATCGGCACCCCTTAACAATGGGGTAGGGTATGGAAGAAGAAGGTAGATTTTAATTTCGGTAGGAATAATAATAGTATGCGCCCGTGCGTTCTATTGTGTACAATTTCACACATGGACGCGCGCATGCGCCACCATTCGTCCCTTGATCTATCTCATACCTTAGTAGGGATAAATGGATATAATGTATAATCGTAAACATAGTAATAGACACACATGTTCATAATATGAATGTACTCACATACTAAATATATTTACACCCTCTGTACATAAAAATCAGTTTAAAATGCATCATCGAACGCGAATGTTTTGTATTTCTGTATTTATTATTGTCTAAGGGTAAGATTGCCAGTCTCAAATGCATCGTGACGTTACTTTTATGTGTTTCACGCCATTAAACTAATCTTGAGTATTTATGTTTTACTCCGAGAAACGAATACAAAAAATGATACCTTAGCTTACATTTTGCATAGTAGTTCTGATTTTTGGATATGTTATATAGGTCGGTCCTGTGATTAAGAATCCAAGTTTTCGACCTCCCAACCCTTGTGCGTTCACTAGGGCGAGCCAAAAAGTGTCGAAATTTCGGTCATTTTTCAGTTTATTGATCATAACTTTTTCACAGTACATTTTAGAGAGAAACATTGTACCTAAAAGTGGTAGAATATTAAATTCCCTACAACTTATGTTTACAAAGTTTTTTGGTAAAATCAATATACAAAGAGTTATGCGTTACCAAAATTTCATTTTTTTTTCAAAAAAATGCACTTTTTTTACAATTAGATATTTTCTTTATTTGGATATATTTCCTAAACGGTACATTTTACAGAAAAGTGTTGTAAGTAAATGTTGTAGATCGTTCAATTTCCATATAGGTCGGTCCTGTGATTAAGAATCCAAGTTTTCGACCACCCAACTCTTGTGCGTTCACTAGGGCGAGCCAAAAAGTGTCGAAATTTTGGTCATTTTTCAGTTTATTGATCATAACTTTTTCACGGTGCATTTTAGAGAGAAACATTGTACCTAAAAGTTGTAGAATATTAAATTCCCTACAACTTATGTTTACAAAGTTTTTTTGTAAAATCAATATACAAAGAGTTATGCGTTACCAAAATTTCAATTTTTCAAAAAAATGCATTTTTTTTACAATTATTTTCTTTATTTGGATATATTTCCTAAACGGTACATTTTACAGAAAAGTGTTGTAAGTAAATGTTGTAGATCGTTCAATTTCCAATAAGTTTGATGTCAAACATTTTTATCTCGGACCAACTAAAATAGAGCTGTGATCTTCTGAAAAAATATAAGACGAACATTTTCGAAACTTTCAGTATAGTACGTATGACAATAGTAATCAGAAAAATGCAATTTAAGAAAAAAATTTTTTGTACTTTATTAAGATTGGTGTCGTGGTTTAAAATCCAAGTTTTCGACCTCCTCACACTTATTTGTTCACTAGGGCGAGCCGAACACTGCCGATATTTCAGTCATTTTTCAGTTTATTGATCATTATTTTTTAATTATCCATCTTAGAGTGAAATGTTGTATATAATAATTGTACAGTATTAAATTTCCTATAAATTAAGTTGGAAATATTTTCTGTGAAAAGCTATTATTTAAAGAATTATATTAAAACAAACATATTTTTATTAGGAAAAAATTTTTTTTTCACGATTTTTGTGTTTTTTTTCAGCACGGTACGTTTTAGCGAAAAAATTTCTTAGCAAATATTGTAGAATATTAAATTTGCAACAAAAAATGATACTGCACTTTTTTGAGTTGGACTAATAATAATGGAGATATGCTCTCCTGAATATTTATTTAAGCTCAATATTTAATTTTCAGGACAGCATATCTCCTTTATTATTAGTCCAGGTCAAAAAAATGCGGTATCATTTTTTGTTGCAAATTTAATATTCTACAATATTTTCTAACAAAATTTTTCGCTAAAACGTACCGTGCTGAAAAAAAAAACACAAAAATCGTGAAAAAAATTTTTTTTCTTAATAAAAATATGTTTGTTTTTATATAATTCTTTATATAATAGCTTTTCAAAGAAAATATTTCCAACCTTATTTATAGGAAATTTAATACTGTACAATTATTACATACAATCTTTTACTCTAAGATGGATAATTAAAAAATAATGATCAATAAACTGAAAAATGACTGAAATATCGGCAGTGTTCGGCTCGCCCTAGTGAACAAATAAGTGTGAGGAGGTCGAAAACTTGGATTTTAAACCACGACACCAATCTTAATAAAGTACAAAAAATTTTTTTCTTAAATTGCATTTTTCTGATTACTATTGTCATACGTACTATACTGAAAGTTTCGAAAATGTTCGTCTTATATTTTTTCAGAAGATCACAGCTCTATTTTAGTTGGTCCGAGATAAAAATGTTTGACATCAAACTTATTGGAAATTGAACGATCTACAACATTTACTTACAACACTTTTCTGTAAAATGTACCGTTTAGGAAATATATCCAAATAAAGAAAATAATTGTAAAAAAAATGAATTTTTTTGAAAAATTGAAATTTTGGTAACGCATAACTCTTTGTATATTGATTTTACAAAAAAACTTTGTAAACATAAGTTGTAGGGAATTTAATATTCTACAACTTTTAGGTACAATGTTTCTCTCTAAAATGCACCGTGAAAAAGTTATGATCAATAAACTGAAAAATGACCAAAATTTCGACACTTTTTGGCTCGCCCTAGTGAACGCACAAGAGTTGGGTGGTCGAAAACTTGGATTCTTAATCACAGGACCGACCTATATAACATATCCAAAAACCAGAACTACTATACAAAATGTAAGGTAAAAATACCCATTACCTGGACTATTTAACAGAAATACAAAAATTCAGTTACACATCTGATTGAATTACTAAAATCAAATTATGACATCACAGAAATTACATTGAATGTTATCCTAGTGGTCAATGGTCAGGTCATTATCAGCCACCAATTCAAGCAAGATTTCTTTGAATCTTCAATTTTTCAACTACTTCGTGACTACTTAGAAGAATCTTTGCAAATATACGTAAACTCGGTGACAATACAATTCTGTACCAAATTAGATCAGCCTACTCCAGAGATAAAAATAATGTAAAACGTTTGAGGGGGATTCAAGAGTTGTGTGGTAGCATATGAAGAAATCCAGATCATCGGTCAGATTTTGTCAACCACCAGCCTCGAGACACCGAGCGATCGACATGATCCAGTCACCGCATACCGCCGTGTTTGGTGTCTCATGAAAGTGCTTCACGAGTAGAAATCATATCTCTTTACAAGTTTTAATTCTGTCTATTCTTGGCGCCATTGAAATGATGGAATTCAAGCGCCTCAGAAGGGCGTGTTTGGTATCGTTTGGAAGATCTCGAAAAACGGTTCTAGGATGCAAGTCATAAATTATTGTTTATAATTTTTATTTTTTACGATCACTTATTTAAATTTCGATTAGAAACTAAGACTGCAGTCTCAAAAATTAAACCCGAATGTGGTACGATGGGTATATTATTTGTATGTAGGTACAGTTATTCTGCAAAATAAGGCTACAAAATAACATAGTGCAGGTGTTTGTCTATAAACAAAAAGGATAACTGATGACCAGCCATCCGTTGAGAAATGTATCTATCAAAATATCTGTATACATAATTGAAAACTATTTGTAGTATAATAATGGACGAAATAGATACTCCGTTCCCCATGTTGTAATAATAATGTTATGTGATAGTCTAGCGGTGATAAGCGGATCCAAGGAAATTGTTTAGGGGTCGATGCAGGAGGGGTGCAATGTATCCACGAAAACTATAAAAAAGTAAACAGCATTTTTTTGTAAATCGATGCACGTCAGTTTCAAGGGCAGAATAGTTTAATAAAAATTATCTATGTAAATGCATTCGCTGTCTGAATAAGCATGCTGGCCTTGGTGGAGGTAATGGGAAATGTTTTACTTTTGTATCATGGCGCTCCATAAGTTTGATTCCTTGTTAGGTAATGCAAAAAGACGTACTTAACAAAGGAACAGATTCACTTGAACAGTTAATATGTATCTTACGGATACCTTGTGTATAAAGCTTCCAAAAATAATTAAAAAAAATAACAATATAAAATATGTGTCAATATGAATGACAATGAAATTGGTCCGAGTTTCACATAACTTTACTCCGGGTGGCAAAAAACATCGTGCGCGGAATAAATTTATGGTTCCTGTTGATAACTTGAGGGAAATGTCTCAAACAAGTTGTGCATTGCATGACATTGTGCAAAAATAGACGAGGAATGCGTTATTAAAGTATGACAATAAAACATAACCCCTTGCACCTAAGTGCTCAATGTGTCAAGTGTTCTGATACACGTAACTGTGTGACTATTCGTATAATATGCGTCGCTGAATGTATTCAAAGGGTGTTTGAGGGTGCGATTGAAAATAATGTAAAATACATTTCTTTCCGCATGTGCCGCTTTGAATTTTAGTATCGTCTCAATACTCTTTAATATACATAAGCGTATAAAATCAACTTATGAAACACGCGAAGAATAATTCGTTCGCTTTGTCAAAGTGCTTTTAAATCCTTTTTGAAAAATATGGCAATTTAAAATAAATGGAATTTAAAGACTTTAATAAAATGTAAAAGAAATACAGAATATTATTAATGTCTTTATTATCCCGTAGAGCCATATACCTCTTAGTAGAATAGATGAAGGATAAGTGGGGATGATTTTTCTCCGGTTGCTAAAAATCAAGAAATGTTAAACGTGTGATCTATAATTTCGAATCGAATTAGTAAAGCTATAATATTTTTTATCCTTTTACTGTTCATATAACAAAAATTATGGATTAATATTAATATTGGATGTGGTCATACAGAAGAATCCTAGGAATATCCTGGAGGGACCACATCACGAATGACGAAGTTCTCAACAGAATCGAAGAAGGAAGGCACCTTCTCAAAACAATCTCAGAGAGACGGGCCAAGTGGATAGGCCACACAATACGACACGAAAACCTCCTCCACACCGTAATGGAGGGAATGACCGAGGGGACAACTCACAGAGGGCGACCCCGACAGGAATATATGGAGCACGTTCTCCAGGATATGAGCTGCTCCTCATACTTGGAGCTGAAGCGTTGTGCGGAGGACCGGGGGGAGTGGAAAGCGAGGTGTTCTTTGCTGCAAACAAATCCATTGGATTGAAACCTGAGAAGAAGATGAGTAAATATGTGATGAACAAAAATGCTCTGAGTCGTAATACCACGCGAAGCAGCAAAAGGAGACTACTTAATTTTCCTAATTTTTCTTTGACAAAATCAAAGTACCTGCTTGGAATATTTTTGTCTAGTGACAGGTACAGTAAATATATTATTTAATTTAGACTGGAAAATTATTACTTCTTATGAGATATTACCATAAAATCCTGTAGTAAGTGAAGGACCATTAGAATAAATATTTACGAGTTGAATGTAGATGTACGGATATACGAGTCTATATCTATTAAGTATTTCCCATTTACCTTTGATGCAAATTAGTCCCAACCCTCTCCCACCACTCCAATGTCTGAAAAGTCACGCTTTAGTGACGAGAGATGTTTAAATATTCAGGTGTCTGCTGTTATTTTTATTGCAGGCAACACTGTCCGACATATCAAGTAGTAAACACAATGCTTTGTTACTGCAGAAATTATATTGCAACAACAAACGGAATACTGAATAATTTTATGTATGACAATAAATTTCGTATTCAAAAGATGAGAGTTTTTGCTTTATACTGACAACGTGATTCAAAATAATTATTATCTTCTCAAAATTAATGTGCTTATTTTTTTATTGTTACTATCAGTTGAAAGATAATCTCTACAGAATTAAATAATAAGTTTATTTTAGTTCCGAAAAAAAACATAATTCAATATTGAATAATATTTAATAATATGAAATGAACTACTTTCTGATGGAACCTTTAACTATGCAATTAACTAGTTAATAATATTGCAAAACAGTTGAATTAGTTATGCAAGCCATAAGCGTAGGTATTATTATTATTAAAGTAGATAAATCGCAGTGCATTATCAATATGAATAATGTATGGAACACACAGAGGAGAACCAAGAACACGTACTTAACTCGTTGAATAAAATATTTTACTTTAGAATATTGTGCTGCAAAATTAATATTCATTTCCTCACTAATTAATATTTTCCTATCCATTATCTTTAACTCACCCTCCAATGGAATCGCTTATTTCTAATTCACACATTATTCTCATTAACTCAACAGCTAGTAGGGGGTTATGCTGGGGCATTCATAAAAAGGTCACTGCAATCAATGCAGAATGCATCGGGGTATTATGTATTTTTACCACGGGTTCTCTGGCCATTTTAACACATTGCTGCATACGTGTGATACTTTCAAATGCCCTTTTATATGAATGACTATCACTTTGGCTGATTGAGTCGTTATTATAGGAAGGGGAAATATCAGCTGAGATTTTTATGTTCGGATTAAATGAATATAAAACTCCCTTCCCTTTCCAGAGATGGTAATTGTGAATTGAATCAAAATGATTTCGCTCGTTCTGCTGATGAAACTGTATGCGTTTTTACACTAAAGAGCTTAATTGAAAATAAACCATTAAATTACAACATAAAAAATACATAGTTGAACGGGGAAAATGCGTCAAGAAATTCATAGAAATGATTTAACTTGAATTATTTTTGATTTACAAATTTTTATTCTTGTAAAGCGTTGGATTTTTTCTACAGCCGTAGTAAATACATTGAAGCATTCCCACAACAGTATAGAAGAATTAATGATGAACATTGTCGGTATGGGTTCGAATCCCAGCCGGGGTGAACTGAAATGGCGAATGTTTCTCGAGTGTTAAGTGATCACTTAAGCCAGCCGAGGTCGGTCGTAAGCCCGACAATGTTCATCCTTAATTCTTCTATACTGTTGTGGGAATACTTCAAGAAATGATTTAATTTTTTTGAAGCTTTGCCTACTAGACATAACAAATACGTACTAGATAACCAATTTTTACACATTATTTGATTAATTAAAATAGTATCAATAATAAAACTATTAGGGTACGTTCACATGACAAGCGTTAAACGCGCGTTACACTATACTTTGTAAATAAGGTTTCACATAAACAAATACAAGAGGAAATAAATTCATGTGAATTTTCTTTTTCGAATGTAAATGTAGTTCTAGAGCGGAGGAATTAGAGCGCATAAAAAAATAAACTAGAATGTCTTCACTTAGTTGTGTGTCGGAATAAATGTGTCTTTTAAAGACAGATGTCAAGCATAATAGAGAGAGAAAGAGGATTGTAGAGAAAACAAGATTTCAACTTGGAGATATTTTTCAATTGAAACGAGAGACGGACATCAGATAGAACATTGTACAAGTACAAATAAATCAATAGTATGTCTATACGGTATTGTTATAAATACTGCAGTAGAGAAATTCTTGTCAATTAAAACATCGTTTTGGTACAACACTTGATACAGTATGAAATGTAAAGATATGAGTACCTATGGGTTTATAGAGAAGTGTATAGTTAAATAAATAATTAGAAGCGCAATGTCGAAAGCTGGATCAACACCGAATACTATTTATAGCAGAAATTTTACATCAATAATAGAAACAACTAACAATATTTTTTCGTTAATTTCATACTACACGTCTTAGATGTAGAAATAACTTTAAAAATGTTAGCAAAACAATTCTTGTACAGATCCAAACCTTTCCGCCGATGTGATGCGATGATAAATATAATTAAGAGTAGGCATATTGAAATATCAAAAATTTCCAAAAACGGGAGACCTTAGATCTCGGCAACGTAGTAAATACGCTTTGGAAAAAATAGAGTAGATATATTGAACCTTTACAAGGGAATGACCGTAAAAGTTTTTTTTAAATCTTGTATAGATTTCTCAAAAAATATGTGAAAAACACCTCTGATCTTTTTTCCGAAATATACCAACTTGTTTCCCGAATCGCAGATTTTTTGGTGTGTTGATAATATGCATTAAAATCTAGAGAATGACCGTAAAAGTTTTAAGATTGAATCGAAATTAACCTCAAAAAATGGGAAAAAAAAACGTTATTTTTACCATTTTATCTTGCGGTTTTTCATGCGATTTTGAACCTTGATGCCACGAGAAATGACCGTGACGCCATAGTTGGGTCGCGAGCCATAAACAATGTTTATTTTGTAATTGTGTTCTAGAATCTACTATCTTGTCAACAATGAGGTATGTCACTATATCTACATTTTATCACAAAGATGATGAAAAGTATGAAAATTATTATCTACTGATACTTATTCTATTACACCCACTCTTCAGTAATACACGTGGGCCTCTAATAGAGTTTTCCGAGCAGTTTTCATTACGTTACATAATATTACAAAGCAAGCCTTTAATGTTAGAAAATTCATATAATTTTATGTGACATATCTTTCTAAACAAGATAATGTAAATAATAATAAGATTATTATTAAATTTGATAATTTTGATGGGTATTGTTATATTACTACGTGACATAATGATATCATATTAAATGGAATAAGTTAGATATTTCCTCACCTATCTTCTCAAGAATATACGAGAGAAACTACTAGGTAGATATTTCTTATAAGAAAAACACTATTTTATGTAGAACATTTTTAACCAGGAATAATATTTATTTATTTAATCATCGTTTTAAGTAGCATGTTGATAATAATTGAATCTGCTGCCTGATAAAAGGTATTTTTTTAATAGATCAGACAACGGATTTAGTGTGTAAGAAATTTTAGAATTGTATCCATAAACATAACTCAAAACATGTTATACAAAAATGAATCAAACGAGGTGTTCGTGTGCAATGTCTATTAAATGTCTTAATAATATGAGGGTGGTTAAAGTCAAACAATTTTAGTGTTTGTTTTCTAAATTTCGTGTTCCCAAACAATGCGATATAAGGTTAACTACGCCTAGGTGCATTATATTAATATAATACCAAGTAAATATACTTTAAACGATGCAATGTCGCTTCGTCATTGTGCATGTCAATGTCAATCAAAAATGTGTGGGTAAACATTAAACAGAACATATTATAAGCGATATTATGATAGCAAACAAATTGTATTACTTTTCATTATACGGCGGTAATGTATTCCTATTTATGCACCCCTAATAACAACACGGTATTAAAGTTAATACACAAAGTATAGAATTTAATAATAAAAATACGCCTCGTATGTGATGCTATATTGTTTTTCTTGTTTGATCCTTTTATACCTCAAAATACTTCAGGAGCTCCAAAGAACAGTCTCCTTTTCAGTCCCCAACAATACGTTTTGTAACTGTGGATGCTGTAGATGCTGCACATGATTGTGTGGCAAATGGCAATGTATTGATAGAATAAATCATTGGGTATACGTTTTGAGAAAAGGCATATTGACATTAAAAAAACGGGGTACATACAAAAAATAGTTTAGGTACATACATTAAATCTTTATCTAGGGATTAACCGTAAAGATTTTTATGTCTTGAATAGATTTCTCAAATTCTAGGAAATGACAGTGAAAGTTTTTTGATTGAAGCGAAATTAAATCCAAAAATGAAAAAAAAAAACGCTATTTTTTAAACATTTTTTCATGCGATTGTTCATGCGATTTTGAACTTTAATGCCGCGGGATATGACCGTGACGTCATGGATGGGGTCCCGAGTTTTAACATTTCACCGATAGAAATATCACTGCTTTTACATAAGTTCTTAATTTTGTGTAAATACTCTTAAAAATCTGGTAAATACAAGTTTCCATATAAAACAAAATATGCGAATGAAACTAGATATTGTATAAGCAGGTATGACGTAGAATTTGATACTCGTATATTATACGCTTAGCAAAGTTTTTCCTTTTGAAAAGTATGCATCTCTGTTAAGCTTCGAATTTTGTTGCAGTTGCCAGCTGCTGTGTTCATCTGATAATATTATTTCAAATAGCATGTAAATGGTATACAGATTCTACGTGGATAGCTATAACCTCCTAGAAAATAGGAATCTAAGTTAAATCTTTTTTTAATATCTACTCGTATTCATCCTGAGATTAATACTTTTATTATTTTAATCATCATCATCAGCCTTCCCTCGTCCAGTGTTGAACATAGGCCTCCCTTTCCGACTTCCACACTTCCCTGTCCATCGCCTTTCTGTGCCACTGCTGTCCTGCCACCTTTCTGATGTCATCAGACCATCTCGCCTGTGGTCTGCCTGGATGTCTGTAGCCGATTCTCGATCGCCATTCTAGGGTTCGCTTGGTCCATATATCATCCGTAGTTCTTAAGATGTGACCAGCCCAATTCCATTTTAATGATTATTTTAATAACTAATGAATATTCATATGGCATTAAATAGTAACTGAAAACTTAAGCATTTTATTTATTGAGTAATGTCGTTATCAGACCGTTGAAAGAATATAGTACAATTGGGTGAGACGTAGGGTTTTGCTGAAAACCAATCTCCAGGATTGAAACAGAGTGAGAGGACAACACACTGTCGAGAAATTTTATTGGAAAGGTCAAACGAATGATAAGAAGATTGTAGACAGTAAACTTACGTGTAAAAAATCTGTTTGTCTACGTGTAATAAATTGATTAGTACGGATTTTCTTTAGTCGTAACACAATAAATAAATGTGATTGAGATGAAATCTCTTAGGTTTTGTTTTTGTCAAAGTCCAAAGGCTGATGTGACTGAAAATATAAATCCCACAAATGTGTCTTTTTCACAAGATTTTACATAACTTCACTAAGGTGTTTTTTGCAAGATTTTATTTATTTTCACTCCGTTATTTATTTGTATCTTGGAATCGATTTTTCAGCCACTTCCAAAGACCTGAAACATTGCAAACATACGGAAACTCGGTGAAAGTACAATTTTTCTGTGCCAAATTGGATTATCCTTCTACAGAGACAAAAAATATGTAAGGCATTTGAGGGGTTCCATGGGTCGGATCTTATGTGTGGTATCGTATGAAAGGGCGTTAGAAAATAAATCCAGATCGTAAGTCAGATTTTGTCCAGCTCAAGCCTCGGGGGTCACCGAGCGATCGACTGGATCCAGTCACCGGATACCGCCGTGTTTGGTATCTCACGAAAGTGCTACACGAGTAGAACTCATGTCTTATTACAAATTTTTATTCTGCCTTTTTATGGTGGGAGCCGACATTGGAATGAAGGAATTGGAGCGTCTCGGAAGGGCGGTATCGTTTGAAAGACCGCGAAAAATAGTTCTAGAATATGAAGTCATAAAATCTTGTTTTTAGAAAAAAAATGATTACTTACTTAGGTTCTTCAAAACACACTTTATTGTAAAATGTGACTTGGGTGTATGTTTTCATGTAAGTAAATAAATAATTCTATTTTCTCATGTATGGGACACGACATAAGTTAACGTCATACATTTATCCCAAACAATATTTCACGTCAATACGATATATTGGTAATTTAATTTCAATAACTCTCTGTCTCACGTACGGCTTGATGGTAGAAGCCGTTGGAGGTGTGAGGTGAGAATCCTATTGTTATCGAGGAATAATATAATTTCATAACACGTAGATACTACCTATAATATAATTTGGTGATAAAGTAAACTGTATTATCTTCTTAGAGCGTGATCTAAGCATGAGTATAAATTAACGTATGATTCTTGGATGGGTAATCGAAATTGCTGGATTAATACGTAGTATAAAGGTGTTTGGAGTACTCACTCTGATAACATGTTGATAATATGTGATGTATCGATTAACTAATGTGGTTTCGTTAAAATACTAGTATAAATATCATAACAGAAGTGGTGAATGCGTAGGGGTCTTGTTATTTTAAAGCTGGTGTTACGTGCCTAACTTTCTGTTCAACATGTGGGTGTCAATTGTATCCAAAGAGCCCAGGATTAGAGTATAGTGTAAGGAAATTCAGGAGGTCTTTTTCCAGGAGTGGACGGGAATAAGCTGACAAGAGTAAGAAGAACTTAAAAAATGACATGAAAAATTGACAATGTAGTACAAGGGTGACGGACGGAGAAAGCCTACATAGATCAAAATAGTTTTTAGTACAGTTATCCACATTTCATCGACAGGCGAAGTATGTAGCTCAAGTGAACTAATAATATTATAATAACATAGGGAATTTTTGCTTTCAATAATATTTTATAATCTAAACTCTAACAATACTGAAAATTAACTCTGAATTGACTATTTCAATATGGGGAGTAAAGGCAATTGTGTTTTTCAAGTTAAATAGAATATCGAATTGTAAATGTTGCAAATTATTATTTCTCTAGTACTAAATATTCAATATGGAACATATTACAGAAAGCGTAATGTTGAAATTCTCGTAAAATATATAATCTGAAATGCACAATGCATAATGTTAGTATTATTTTCAACGAGAAAGGGAAATTGTGAAAGTATTATCTAACTCTAACTCTACCATCTGGCTAGATTATGTGAATACCAATACATTCTCCTTCAGACATAAGGAGAATGTATTATGAATATGCATGAAATATGCATGAATTGAATTTGAATGGGGACGGAGACAATGCGTAAAGACTTCACACACGTAGGCGTATATTGTAAGTGAAGATTTTTTTTGAGAATACGGTATTTATTATTCAAATCTTTTGTGAAAAAGTAAAATCGATACTATCTAGGTATATAGAATTAAATATTTTTTCTATGTTTTTCTTTGATATCGAAATATTGTTAATGGTAAGTTTAATTATATTTCAGGATATCTAACAAATACTTATTGGCATATTACAATCTTGTTTCACTTTACCAAAAAATATAGGTACAGCTTGTGTTGAGAAGTGTTGATTAATTTTCAGCTATTACTCGTAACTCTATTATTTCGCCGATTAATGCGTTTTTCTGAGCGCTTTCATGAGTTTACGATTTTATGATCAAAGGATGCAATAAGCGTTGCATGGAAGAGTTTTTCATGTTATTATTAGGAATACTCTGTAGGATGAAAAATAGTATTAATTTTCGGCACTGTAGTTCGCCATTCGTCACTTTTTTGCTGAACACGGTGAGCCCTGCATCATTATTTATGTAAAATTATCCAACTACTTTTCTCATACCTAGAAGTGGCATTACAGTTTTTAACTTGTTAACATAATATTCTCTTACCATCTTTAAAATTTTCGCAACAATATTCTAGTTAAGTATACGTTTTTCTTCCCTCAGGGTTTAAATAATCGAGCCGCTATACTATCTCCTTGACTATTACTTCGAGCTACTAACTCACCTCCGCCAATAAGTAATTAACCAATGTGGCGAGAACATTCTGAAAGCGGTTGCCAACTTTACAAAAGTTAAAGCATTTTAAACCGTCTCATCGTTTCTGAAGATAATATGATTAGTTGGTGAAATTCAGTCTGGTTAGTCATTATACGTAATGTACCCCCTCACTGTGTTATCTAGTTTTGGACTACCTAGAACAGCACTAGGTACACTATATTCATATTCATACAAATTACATTCGTTTTTTTACAACCCATTCTATTCTACGAGTATTATACTCTTAGGTCAGGGTCAAATACGTTTCATACGCTTACACATTTTTTTGGAACATATTTGAACCATCCAATGTAGGTTCTTACAAAGCTATGTACATGTACGGTGAATAATTGCGATAAAGATTATTTGTGTATTTATTGCACACACAGGTAATATTTTATTTCGAATAATTTTATTTTCAAGGGCAATGTGGAAAGACCAAGAAGCAGATTTAGAACTCTACGCAACTCAACGATGTAACAAGACGTGATACTAGGACGAAGAGTACTAGTATTATGTAGAAGAGTACTAGGACAATGTGACCATGGAATGGACCTTAAATTAGTTGCTCCAAAATAATGTTATCCATATTCAGGTTTAAACGAATTCAAAAATTGAATTTAGAAGCATACACCTGCATATTGCAAGGTAGCAGTGGCGATTATGTAGTACATGTACATAAGCCCGGCTTGCCCATGAGAAATACAACAAACAACAAAAAATATATTCTAACAATATTGCTTTTCATAGCGGAGATAATTACATATTATTCAATAGAGGAAAGAAATTTAAACTTCGCGCGCGCGATGTGGACAATGCTATTATAATAATAATTTCTCTACTCATTACGTCGCGTGGATCGCAGCGACGTATTACTGGAAGAATAATAAAAAACTATTGCCATTTCTCCAAATGTTCTACGCCTCTCGCTCTAACGCACAGGTTTAGATAGTAATATTAGCTATTCATATCCTAGCTTAGATCTAGGTAGGTGTGTATATGTCATATTCTGCCTGGAGAAAAAAGTATCAACATTCGTAGAGATTCTTTAATGGTATTGGTGTGAAGTGCGAATTTGTTAGTGATTACCAACACACACAGCCGCTCGTGATGTTGAAGAGTGAATGAAATAGTGTATTACCCCGTCCTTGTCTTTCGCTCCCCACTCAACGGCGTTTGTAGAAAACAACAAATTATTGCAATACAATGCACTGACTAATTAAGAGTATGCATACCGACATTTCAAAAATTTCTCTCAAAAAATCTCGACAACTGTTACTAAATATGCGTTGGAACAAAATAGGGTAGATGCATTGAACATTTATCTAGGGAATAACCGTAAAAGATTTCTTATATGTTGTATAGATTTCTCAAAAAATAATTTGAAAAACACCTCTGATCTTTTTTCCGAAAGACGGAAACTCGTTTCCCGAAAGTCGCGGAGTAATTTTTTTTGTGTTGATAATATGCATTAAAATCTAGGAAATAACCGTAAAAGTTTTTTGATAGAGGCAAAATTAAGCCTAAAAAATGGTAAAAACGCTATTTTTACCATTTAATCATACGATTGTTCACGCGATTTTGAACCTTAATGCAGTGGGAAATGACTGTGACGTCATTCTTGGTACCAAGGTCTTAATTTAAAAATAATTCAGTTGTTATTGAATAATAGTATCTAGGTATGAAGAGTAGGTACATTAGTGTAGGTACTGTAATGTAGAGTACATAGTGGGAAACCATATTTCGCAAAATTACACAGGTACCCACTAGTACTTCCTATTGATCACTCATCAGCTTACCCGACTACAGATGACCTCCAACGCCACTGCAAGGTAGGTATAATAATTTTCTGCTCTAAACGTCCTTTGTTACTAAAACAATCGCTACGTTTGTCCTCACTACAGGATGACAAAGTCAAGTGTCGAACATTGAACATTTCAAATTCGGAGTACGTGCTAGTAAAGCGAAATGCTTTAGAGAAAAGCATGTTTGTTTTCAACACCAATAGTTCTTACATGAAAGTGCAGTTTGGTAGAGATTTAGAACATGTGATCTGAAAGGATTTTACATAAAAATACGCTGAATTTGAAGATGAATATTTTTAGAAATCCGATTTCGAATTCAACAAACGTATATAGATACTAGGAAGTATCGTTACATCTACATAAATAGTTCTTATCTCATTCCTTTGCAGTATGGCCATATAATATATAGTATGCGTATGTACGACTTCTATTAAAATGTGTTAAGTAAATTTTCATGATCTATAAGGTGTCGATTATCAAAACCTTGTTGTGGAGCTTTCGACTCTGTTGTTAAGGATCTATCCTTACCATCTTCAGTTCTGAACATGACTCCCGACATCCTGATAATGAAGGTAAGGGAGTTGAAAGCTTGACAAGAAAATTATTAGTACTAGTTCTAAAAACATTGATAAAGATATTGCGATATCTTTTTTAGCACGAACATTTCTTAAGTACCTAAAATAATGGTAAAGAAACAGATGATGTGAAGGATAACCAATGAACAATTTCCTCTACGTGTCTTCTGCAAGGTTTTCCAGTATTATATATCATACTTTCGCAAAAGTTGATTTTTGACCCGCAATGTTCCGATCATTGCTAAGTAGTTTAATACTGCTTACGATTGACAACATAAACATTTCAAAATACACTCGTCTTAATTATTTCCCATAGTCCATTTCTATAAAAGTTATCACGATATTATTTAAAATAATAACGGAAAGACGTTCAGAATATTTGTGGTACGGGAAGAGATAATCTACCAACAAATTCTAACAATCTTGATGAAAACTCTGGAAAGAAAAAAAAGAAATGAAATAAGATGAAAATGTTACACAAAAAATAATACCAGGAAAGAAAATATGAAATGAAATTGCACGCTATAGAGTAGTGGTAGAGTATAATACTCGTATATAGTAGAGAAGTAGAAAATAAAATATAAACTGTGACATTTTCATTGGTTGCAGCGCCAGCAAAGCAAATGAATACGATGACATCTCGGCTTGGGAAATTGTACCACATGGCACTCCATGTACTAGACCGTAAAAGCCGGCGAAGGATTATCACCGGCACTGCATATTTTGAAGATGAAAGCTCACGGTTCAATTGATAAAATTATAATCAAAATCTGTTGCAATACGATTAACGAATCTGTATATCATTATTTCATAAATTGATTTTGATTGAATTGAGATATGATACCGAGCTTTCATAGCGTCACAGCCAAAGCCATGAAACGTATTCAAATAATACGAATATGTTTAGACAGAAAAATAATACTTTATCAATTTTGGCACCGATAGAAATATGCACATATGTCATTGTTGTCTTTTGACGTTATTTATCAGTTTTGAAGTATAAGTCTTTTCATTGAGTTTAATGACCGTACATATATATTTTTTTGCTACAAAACACAATATGAAATGCTTTTAATCTGTTAAATGAATTTGAAAAAAAAAAGTAAATAATATGATTTATTTGTCGGGTGCATATTGCTGTCTGGACACGCAATGAACGTATGAGTATATTGAACTCAATACAACAATGCATTATAATAACCAAACCTTAATATCGCCTAGTCGTCGATGTTCGCGGTTCAAAGGATGGGACTATAAAGGTCTATATGTATGTTGAAACTTATCCATAAGGAAAGTGTAAAATCTATCGATCGTGTAAAATATACAGTGCTCTGCGAAGGGAATCTCTTGTCTCAGTATTGTAGTTTATTTTATCGTGTGAACAAGCACTTGGTGTTCAGGGATTCACTAATGGTATATAGTAGTGAAGTAATGAACAGTTTGAAATATTTATTAGGCAACATTACTAAGGTTCAACTCCTTGAATCCGTTATGGATTACTCGTGTTCAAGACGACAGGAACTTCCGTCTTCCGGAATAAAGGTTTTGGGATATAGTTCCGGACCCTTCGCTAATTTGATCGCTTTGTTCCGTGTATGCAAATCGAACGGATGTTTAATGAAGCGAAACTTTGATTTCAGATCTCTAGTTACTTATTTAGAAATAGATGAGTATAATTAGAAAGTAAATCCGTGTCATGTGTGATGGAGGTTATTTATTATTCACCAATGAACAACGAGGCATGTGAAATGAAAATGTCTTTTCTCTGTTCAACAAATTATTATTTGGCGCCCTACGAAATCCAATTACTATATTTCTACGCAGTATAATTTGAAACTTATTGAAGAACAGATAAGTACAATAGTACAGGTAAAAATGATAATATAAATGACGAAGCTTAATCTTAGAAAATTTTGCAAATTAATAAAATGTAAAATACAAATTTGTAAAAAAAAAACTTTCTGCACATTTAGACTATAAAAAATATATATTTTATATATTAGTCCGAGAGCCCGCTGCTTAATTTATGACGTATCTGTTTTTTGATCGAAATGTGGTACAAATGATAGCTTACCAATAGGGTTTTACATCGCACTAGGGTTGCCTATCAAAATCTTGCCGCAACCCCCCCTGCCCCCCCCGAAAAGGTCCCTCTTCGCGGTTTTTCGCATTTTGTAGGAATATGGTAAGAGATAGAAGAAAGTAGTCAATGACAAAAATAATCCTTGCTAAATTCTCCACAAAAAATGTTAAGTCAATTTTTTTATAGGACTAGTAGTTTACCTGTAATGGCCGGTCGAAAAACAGGATATTTTTTGAAAAAAAAAAAAACAAACTTTGATTTTTTTTCTTTAACTTTCTTCCACCTACTATCACTAACATTTTATGGAAAAAAATATTTGGCCTGCGGCGCTATATCGCTGGTTATTTTATGAAAAACTAAATCTTAAGAATTTTCGTCACTTAGTTTTATTGCAATAACTCCTAAATTAATTGATATATGAAAATAAGTTATAGCTCGTTTTGTAGCTAAGACTATGGTAATTAATTCGTTCTTTGACTATTTTCCTGTAGCTCTTATCAATTTTCAACCAATTTAGTTAGAATTCATTTTTTTAGTTTTTTAAATGAATTTCGGTTTTGGACTGGCTATTATGGGTAAACTGCTAGTTCTACGAAAAAATTGACTAAACATTTTTTGTAGAGAATTTAGCAAGGATTATTTTTGTCATTGACTACTTTCTCCTATCTCTTACGATATTCCTATAAAATGCGAAAAACCGCGAAGAGGGACCTTTTCGGGGGGGGGCAGGGGGGGTTGCGGCAAGATTTTGATAGGCAACCCTAGTGCGATGTAATACCCTATTGGTAAGCTATTATTTATACCACATTTCGATCAAAAAACAGATACGTCATAAATTAAGCAGCGGGCTCTTGGACTATATTATGTCGCAATGATTTTGCACCTAATGATTTTTTTCATAAATGATGGAAATTGTAGCTGCATTGTGCGGCTTCAAAAATAACCGTTTAGAGATGTGACTTTTAAAGGAAATACTCTGTTAAGAAATTACGAGACTTTCGAAATTCTGATACCCCACATTGAAGTGACCTAATTAAACGTTTAACGTCATCACAACCAGTACCAGATGCCCTGCCAGATGATAGCGAAAAGACCGTTCCAATTACACGAAAGCTATCTAACAGTGTTAACGTAATCGTTAGATGTTATGGAGCAGCAAAGAAAAGGCACAGAAGTACGTTTATAAAAAGAAATTATGAACCCAGTTTTTTTTATCAACAGTGTTTCCGGGTGCTTTCACAGAGTTTCGACTTTTTTAGTGTAGGTACATGGATTCCAATTTTATGACATTAAAGGCATAAGCGCAGCATAAGCAAATTTTAGCTTTATACATGTTTTTTTAAATTACATCGATAAAAAATATTGAACCAATTGTTCTTTTATTAATCAATAATGATACACGAAAAATCGTTTTGGAGTGCTTTTAATCATCTATAAAATTCCACATATATTCCCCTTCCCCAATCCCTTAAAAATACCTAAATAAAAAGTAATTAATAATTCTACACGTGATACCAATAAAGGTATCGGTTTCTATGTTGACGACTAACGAAATGAAATACTTGTTAATACTTACATAGATACTTAATATTTATTAAATACAAAGTATAGGAACCTATACAGAATCAGTATCCAGAATTGTTATGAAGAATAAACAAGGATACCTTACCTAATAATATATTGGAGAAACATGAAATATTACCTACTTTGAAGGAATATAATGTTGAGAAAACAGAGCAGCGTTGTATGTAGGGCAAAACAAAATGAAATGAGATAATGCTACCTATATAACGTTTAAAGGTAGGTGGTACATATTTCTATATATCTAGATGAAATGCCTATCGTCAGATTTCAGTATCAAATAACAATTTTTCAATACCTATTACATAGACAAAAACGACAAATATATGACAGTGATTTTAAGGATATGATGGGCATCTCTTAATCCCAGAACAACATGTATTGCGTCTGCATACAATAAAAAAAATCGTATAGTTGATCAAAGAAAAGATTAACCTAAGTACCACGTATCTTAAATTCTTGGTCAAAGCAAGCCAAAAATATAGTGAGCTACTAGTCGACTGGATGTTTTTTATCTTTATTGCGATTTGATAAATTAGCATTAGAAATACCTACACCTTACCAGTTAGTAGGTGCAATGAGAAATCAAATTGAGTAGATACTATCGATCCTCTTGTACCTAATAGGTAAGTAAGCGAGAAATAAAAAGTAAATCATTATTAGAAAAAAGGGACAAATTTACTTTCGCTGGCCGAGTCCTCCATGGGATACTTATATAATGATCATATCACTCCAATTTATGATGACAAAGCGAACTGACATCATTTCTAACAACTTTGTGATATTTTATACTTCGGCATCATTATTTTTCCTTAATCGCATTTTGTGACGATTTTATTATTGAAGGTTGGAACTTGACAGAATATTTCCTACGTTTATTATTTCGCAGGTGACATCGTTACAAGAGAGAATCTCAGACTGATAGTATTCAAACATATTTCAGGAGAAATTGTTGGAAATTGAGAAAATAATAATAATGTATGAACTCGTTTGTTTGATGGAAAACCTGTTTTCAATTCAAGTTTTCGGTAAAGTGTTCGGTGATGAATTGACACATTTCTCCACTACATCAGATTCGAATATTTCTTGTTGTATGAGAATAATCTATCTACTGTCGTACGGTAGGTAAATCGTTCTAATAATTTTAGGTTCCTCAATATTTTTTTCGTGGGTTGTTACCGCCATGTCAATGACAAATTCTCACAAGAAATAATAATGACAAGTCTAAAATGAATTTATCATCACTGTCAATCACCTCCATTTTCTTCATCTTAAATCCCACCTTAAATATAAATGGTAAATAACTATTGACACAAAAATGACGATGAAATATGTAGTCATTGTTCTGTACGATACTATTGTTCTGTAGGTAAAATACGTGGGTACCAACTGGATCCAGAGAGCCCAGGATAGAGCCGCGTGGAAGCAGATGGAGGAGGCCTTCGTCCAAGAGTGGACGGGAGTAGGCTGACGAAGACAAGAAAAAGTTCTGTACGAAATATAAGTGTTTAATTGTGCTACGCTTTGCGTGACCTGATATTTTTACAAGATTTTATTTAAGTTCACTGTGAATTTTATTTATTTGATTTTTTTATTTGTTCGTAAATACTACAATGGATTATTGGACCACTTCCTGACTACTTAAAGACCTGAAACTTTGCATTGAAAACATACGTTAAGTCGATGGACCACTTTGGATCAGTTTACTCCAGAGAAAAAAAAGATTTAAAGGCTTTCAAAGGGATCCAAGGTTCGTGTGGTGTCACGTGTGGTATCGTATGAAAGGGCGTTGACGGAGAAAAACAGATCTTAAGTCATAATTTTTCTAGGTCAAGCCTTATTGGGAGACACCGAGCGATCGAGAGGATCCAGTCATCGCATACCGAAGTGTTCCGTATCTAACAAAAGTGCTTTACGAGTACGACTCATATTTCTTTACGAATTTTGATTATAGCCGTTCTTGGTGGGAGGCTCCATTGGAATCGTTCTAAGATGAGAAGTCAAAAAGAAAATACTAACTTATTTTTTCAAACAAATCCAATGCATATCGTGGTACTTAGCACGTTAAACAAATTTATAGGAGATTTTAGGATTGAGCCGTTTTGTATGTCGATTTAGCTGTTTTTATTATTTTAATTTACTTTTAGCTGCAAGGTAGGAACATAATATACAAAATTATGAGATACAAAGCACCCTGCATTTTAAATTACTTAGTTTCTGTTTTCTTTTATAGAAATATTTTAATAATATTGTTAATTAATCACGCGAGTAAGTTAAGCGTCTCATTAGTTTAATTAGTTGGAAAATTGGGACATGGCATCGCTGTTGTTGTTGATAAAGGGCCCTTGTGCATTCTGTCCAGTTCATGTAAAGGGGTCACTCCCATAACTCTCCCCAGACGACATAACTACAGTATTCCGTACAGTCTACACCCTTGTTCATACGACAACCCTTACTAGAATAGAAATACACAGAAACATTCTAGTAGAATAGTTAGGTAGATACCATGTCAATGGATGTCACAATATCGCTATCTACATTACATATTGTATGAATCTCATTATATCGCGAGATGTCCCACGCAATGTGAAGTGATTGATGTCAACTGAATGGACATTGAATGGACACGTCACTCTGTTCCTAGTTATTTGAATTATTTACTACTATTGTAACTCTTATCATAACATCTACATACAATATAACGATAAGGATATAACTATACATAAAACAATTCTTAAATCTTGCCATATAGAAATATCTACAAAATAAAACAAATGGATTTGTCTCGATATTGCTCCAAATTATAATTTTTTGCACGTAATTATCAGAATCAGTATTCATAGCCGTAAACTATTTTGAAAAGCTTTAATTTTATGAAAAGTAGATAATTTTCAAGCGCAGGTTTCGTTTCGTTTCAAGGCCAGCTAGCGTTTATTGACAAACTGTACTGTATTGAAAATCAAATTTGAAAGAGTTTTTAAAAATATAATATGGTAGTCTCTAATAAAAATTGTTTTAGCACTTGCTTTAAATTTTACAAAACCCAAAGAGCCTACCTACCTATTTTTTTTTATATAAAAATGTTTTAAGGCTTTACGCAATGAGATAAACAAAACGCGCAGTAGGCAAAAATGTCAAGCTGTCAAAAGTTTGTACATTCTTATACCTACTGTTATATTTTTGACGCGTGTTACAATGGACTGGCACCCGTCTTGGCGACGAACAATAATAATATCGTAAAAGTGCTTTGTTCATAATTTTATAGCTGAATTTATATAGAATCTTCAGAATCGGCGAAAGTCTTTTATGACTTGAAAATAAAACCTTATCAATTCAAGTGATTTTTAAACGCGGTTACCTATTATAATCAAAATTCTATATTGCTCTTCAGAAGCCGTAATGATAACTCTATTAAAATTGCTATTACAATTTTTATTGGATACTTGAAATGTAATATAATAAGAGTTTTGCCACCCTCTATTGCTAAGACGATGAAGATGTTAACATTTCGGTCGAACGGTCAGCATTTTATGTGTTAAAATGTAGGACAACCTTAGGGGATGTGTTTTCCTTACGAATTAGTTTAGGTTTTGTTAATTAGTGAAACCAATTGATTAAAGGAAAGAAAATATTTTTTTTAGAAAAGGTTGTTCGCAAACAATACACCTATTCGAAACTCTAATAGTTTAGTAATTAATTACCTTAACAACTTATCCACAATTACACCTGTCAAAACAACATAGTATTTACTTTGATGATAAAATGAACCAAACCTGCGTACAAACTACTTACAACAAACAAACACAAATCTATCCCTAAATCACCCAGTATGATAGGTACTATTTTATAATATTATCGCGAGATTACGAATTGTATTGTTGAACAATTACTCACAAACGTGGAATTGAATATTCAACGCTATACTCTATAAATTTTCAAAGATTTAACGGATCAATTTCACGTACATGAGCTTGAGGATGATGAACAAAGCAATTTACCAGTGACGATACATTAACTCGTGTTATTGGTGGTATTATTATTATAAATACGGTGACCATTGTAACGGGTTTATAGTTTGGACATATTGTAATATCCCTGCCACTGCCTGGTGCCTCTCTACCATCGACCTATAATAAACTAAGAATATTATTATTACTACTCGTACTGTTCCAGAGTTGAAGCTTTCACAGGTCACTGGTATAATTCGCGTTACCTCAACTAACAAACCTTAAACATACTATCATCATATCTTTCAGTGAATCGTCACTGTAGTGTCAACAACTTCTAATTTCTGACAGAAAATAAAGCCATAGTGATTGCCTACCAATATTACAAATGTTATTTTGAAGCAACCAAACGAATTACAAATACAAGAGTACAAGTAATTTTGATGGAAAGCGATGTCCAAAAATAGAGGTTTTCTTAGCCCAGAGGACTTCTTAAATCATATTGTAGGCAGGCCTTTAGAAGCTCGATGAAGTAAGGGGTAGGCAATATGAGCTTTTCCCCCACGCTCTCTTCAGTTGTTGCTCGGTCATTATTGCCCTTCTGTGCCCTGACCCCTTTGGCGATGGATCGGTAGTGGAGTAGTGAGCTTGGAATGACTGGAGAGGGATGTGTTCTGGATGTACCTTGTCGAGGTGTGGGGGCTCCTGATGTTGCTGCTGTGGTACGCCACGGTGGGAATGCCAGGTCGAAATGCCAGAATTTGGGGGGAAGTCTTTAATCCAAGGTGTAGAGAAACGTGCCGAGGGATGAATGACCACAAAGACATTAAAGAATGCGGCCGCGAACGTTCTCTAGGAGGTACCTGCCGACCCCTCCTAGTACATTGGCTTACCTAGTCAAGCGGGGCTCTGACTAGGCTGACGTTTATTTCCCTAGCTACACGTGGGATCGAATATGGAAAAGTACTTAATAAAAAAAAACAACAGTGAAGAAGCGAAGGTGGGACGACAGCATGATGATAGGGAAGAAGGAGGATGTAGCGAGAACCTGGAAACGGAAACAACAGAAATCATGGATAATCCAGTTGACCAAAGCGGAAATTTTACTAGGAGAGACTCCCTGAGGAGAACGCCACCTGCGTCGCCAAACATTGCAGGAGTGTTCTTCTCGGACGTATCAGACCCGGACATGGAGAAGGAAGTGCGGAGAACTAACAAAAGGAAGAAGATATCGAGCCCAAAACAGGGGATAAACGAAGTCAATAAAAATCTGGAAAAATTAAGGAAGACGATTGAAGAAATGGCTAAATTTGCCGGAAAAAATAAGAATGTACATAAGGAACTAAAAATACTAACAACAGAAGCCATGGGACTGACAGATAGAATATTGAACGAAAAAACCTTTGAATCGGAGAGACTCGTAGTATTACAAGAAGAATTTAACGAATATAAGACGATTCAGGAGAAAAACACCAAAAGACTAGAAGAAGAACTGAAGAGCCTCAAAGAGAATCTAAATCGGAAGAATATAAGAAAAAGACCTGATTCGAAAGAAGCTAGAGCAGACTCGGGAGCTTACAGACATAAGCAAGGTTGAAAAAACCTTCTCCGCCTTTGAATCGATCATGACACAAAGATGGACAAATGAAAGTCTCGAAGCTATTCAAATAGAAAAAGGAAAAATTATCAGCTCGGAAACGGAGAATGTAGTATACTTTATGGAAGAGAAAGGCAGTGAAAGTGATGACGACGAAATAACAATGAAAGTTTTAGAAAGTTATCCAGAATTTAAAGAGGGAGAAAACCTTCCTTGCGAAGGAGGAAGAATATCCACGATAGAGATAACAACAAGATTCGGAAATATGGAAAAACAAAGAGCGATATGCGCACTATATCGAGAACCCTCCAAGGAGAGGGAGCTAGAAAGCACCTTCCAGGTATGTGAAAGCTTCAAGAAACTAGCTGTGGAAAAGGGAAGAGCAGTAACTTTCGTAGCCCCAACAAGGCTGAAGATAAGCACAATGAGAAAGCTACTAGCTTTCATCTTCCAGGGAGCGGGGATCCAAATTACACTAAAAATTCCCGACAAAGACAAAGGAGGAAAAATAACTCCTACTAAAAATAAAAGAGAAAAAAACGATACAATAATTATCGACAATGGTAACGAATCTTACGCTGAAATTCTGAAGAAAATAAAAAGTGGATTAGACGAGGAAGAGAAGAACACCATTAAAGCCGTAAGAAAGACACAAAAAGGAAACATCATTATAAAAACACAGGAAGGTTCAAAGAACAGAATAACGCAGAGCCTAAAAAGGGCAGTTGATAGTGGAAGCTGCAGGATCCGAGATGGAAAGCAGAAGACAATCCACCTTAGCGGATTGGACCCAACTGCAGAAGAAAACGATGTGCTGGAGGCGCTTAAAACGTGTAGCATCAGGTTCCCAGACCACGTTACAGTAAAACCACTCAGACCTACTAAAAGTGGTGGACAAACGGCTACGATTCTCTTAAACGAGGTGGACGCGGGATGCCTCGTCGAACTGAAGAAATTAAGAGTGGGTCTCTGCGTATGCCAAGTAAGGGAGAGAGTGGAGGTTACTATGTGTTACAGATGCTGGCTCTATGGACACAAGGCATACCAATGTACTGGAGAGGACAGAAGCGACAAATGTAGAAAGTGCGGGGGAGATGAGCACACTGAAAAAACCTGTAAGGCTGAAGAATTCTGCCCACATTGCAAATTAGGTGGTCACATGGCTAGGTCAGGGAAATGTCCCTACTTTAGACGGGCTTTAAATGAGGCACGTAGGAATAACACCGTACGCAACAATGCTGAAACTAATTCAAATAAACGTAGGTAGAATGAACAGTGGTCATGATCTGGCGATGATGATAGCGCATAGAGAGAAATGCGACTTCTTAGCAATAAACGAACCAAACTTGAATCGCACAAAGGGCAGAGATTGTTACGTCAGCGAAGACGATGATGCAATGTTGATGAGAATCAGCAGAGATCGTGGAGTAGAGGCCTATAGGAGTCTCGGCCGCACTATCTGTATCGAGACCAAAGACCTGATTATATACTGTTCATATGTAAGCCCTAATAAATGCACACAGACGGAATTCAGTGAGGTCCTACTCAGTATACAAACGGATATTCGGAAGTACGCTAATAAAAAAATGGTAGCCATAACTGGTGACTTTAACGCAAAACATCCTTACTGGGGTGGTAACGTAACTAATAACAGAGGAAAAGAACTGCTGGAATGGGCAAACTCCTTAGATCTTGTAATTCTCAACGACGGAAAGCGACCAACTTGCATCAGGCCGAATGGAATCTCTTACATTGATTTAACAATGCTGAACGAAAGAGCTTATAATAAAGTCCCAACCTGGAGAGTTCTTGATGACGTATCTCTTAGCGATCACGAATACACAATGAGCGAATGGAATCTGCCAAGAAAAGACATATGCAGATACATAAATGGATTAACCAACCCAACCTCTTTATGCAACAAATTCGCAGAAATCACAAATGGCCGAGAAATAAATGCCGAAGAATATGAGAATGCAATGAAAGAAGCCTACAGACATAGCACACCAAAAGTAAGAGCGAATGACGAAGGAAAACTACCTTATTGGTGGACACTAGACATTCAAGAACACATAAAAATGACCAACAAAATGCGAAGAGAGTGTCAAAAATGCAAAAATAATAGCATGAAACAAAAACTGCAAAGCGCATATAAAACGGAAAAAAACAAATTAAAAAAGGAGATAATGGCGTCAAAAAGGAAAAACTGGGACATGCTGTGTGAAAAACTTAATGAAGATATATTTGGTGATGCATATCAAATAGTGAGAGCTCAGATGAACCGATCTGGTCCCAAAACTGTGCTCACGTTAAAAAAGAAGGAAGAAACGTTCCAGAAACTATTTATAACTAAACCAAGTAGGCCACTGATTAAGGAGGAAAACCCTGAATTCCTCAGCCACCATATAACTAGTGAGAACGAAATACTAAAGGCAATAAAAAGAATAAAAGTGGGCAAATCGCCGGGCCCCGACAACATACCACCAGATGCTCTCAAAACCCTAGCAACGAAAAATGTACACTATTTTGGGGCTATGTTCACCGAACTCCTCAGAAACGGAAAATTCCCCAAAACGTGGAAGAGTGCAAAGCTAATTCTTGTAGACAAGCCAAAGGGATCGCCAAATGAGGAAACAAAATACAGGCCTATATGCCTTCTCAATGTCGTGAGTAAACTGTTTGAGAGCGTCATCAACGAGAGACTTATGCTCGAATTAGATGAAAAAAACGCATTGAACAACAACCAACACGGCTTCCGCAAGGGAAGATCTACAACTGGAGCGGTGGACCAGATTATTTCAGTGGCTGCAGAGGCCAGAAAGGCCAGTAAACTCAATGCCTTGATCCTGATCGATGTCAAGAACGCTTTTAATACGGCATCATGGCCGATCTCTATTGACAAGCTAAAAAAGAAGAACATCAGTACATACCTGGTAAACATTATAATAGACTACTTTACGACAAGGCGTGTTCAGATAAGTAAAAACGTAGACGCGGAGATAAATGGAGGAGTCCCGCAAGGGTCAGTTCTCGGCCCTACTCTGTGGAACATCATGTATGACGATGTCATGTCGGTTGCCGTGCCCGCGGAAGTTTGTCTAGTTTGCTATGCGGACGATCTCGCGGTATCCGTGACTGCATCTACCGAGCGAGAACTGGTCTCGAAAACGGATACGGCCCTCCACGCAATTTGCCTATGGATGAAGGCAAACAATCTCGAGATAGCCGCCCAAAAGACAGTGGCAGTAATACTTAGTGGAGGAAGGCGTGCCAGAAACGTAAATTTTGAAATAGCTGGACAGCAAATCAAACCTACGAAGGAGGCGAAATATCTGGGTGTCGTACTTGATTCTGGACTCACCTTCGGAAAACACATCAACCGTGTGTGTGATAAAGCCCAGAAAACAGTAAGGGCGCTGTATTCACTACTGCCCAACACAAAGGGACCATCACAAAACAGAAGAAGAACTCTCGCGATGGCAGCTCAGTCGGTGGTTCTGTATGCTTCGCCGCTCTGGGAAAAGGCTCTGAGCCGACAAAGTCACGTGGAGAAACTCCTAAGCACGCAGAGAGTGGCAGCCCTGAGAGTATGCCGAGCATACAGAACGGCATCAACCGACGCATCACTAGTAATAGCTGGATTACTGCCCTTCAACATACTGGCAGAAGAACGTGGTAGAATACATCGTAGCACTGAGGAGATTAAAGACGCACTGAAGCGGCAAGAAAGAAAAATATCAATAGCCAAGTGGCAAGAAGCCTGGGATTCCTCGCAGAAGGGAAGGTGGACACATCGCCTTATAAAGAACCTGACGCCATGGCTGGAAAGAAAGCACGGAGAGGTGACGTTCCGTGTCACCCAATGCCTGACTGGACACGGGGTATTTGGGAAATATCTCAAAAAAATAAACAAGGCCCCAACAGAAGCGTGCTGGTATTGCCACGCACAGGTGGATGACGCGGAGCACACTCTCTTCGAGTGCAGCAGATGGGATGAGGCCAGAGCCACACTGCGGAATGAGGTCGCTGGAGATGTGAACGCCGACACGACTGTGGCAGCGATGTTGGAGTCACCCGAGAAATGGAGGACGATCGCCTCTTATATGGAGGCGATTATCAAGGTGAAAGAGGTAGACGAGAACAGACAGACAAGATAGACAATTTGCGGAAAGTGGTAGGTCTTACAAAAAGACAGGTACACTTCCGCAAAGAAGAGGAGGGGTTTTAGTCGGTGAGAGTCCGGCACACCCAGCCAGAAGGGTTGGGCGTCCAAGTAGGATTTCCCCTCATTAAAAAAAAAAAAAAATATGAGCTTTAAATACAAAAACACTCAACGAGTGACAAAGCAATTTCAATTTCCTGTCATCGAATGAGAAATAACAAAAAGCAAAATGATAGTAGGTCAAACGTATTCGAGAATATACCAAAAACTTAATGGGCGAACATAAGGTGACATGACATGACTTGGCAAAATTTTCGCTTATAGAACGACAACGAATATATCCAAAGTCTGTTGTTCAAAATTCAGGGTTCATTGCTACTTTTCACGAACTGCGATATTCAATATAGGTTTAACCTTCACCGTAATAAACGTATACCTTCAAACTGTTCCTCGCAGTATTACGATATTGCGTATCGTCTGATGATCACGGCATATTCCACAGCGTCTGTTTAATATATCTAGTAGTATTCTAGCACAATATGTTATGATTGTGTTATATTATTACACGCATTGGGTGATATGGTGATTAACAACACGACATCCCTCGTAATAGCGGTGTAATAAGTGGCGTACCTAGTAGGTGATTGTGTAAACCATACAACATACATCTATGATTTTCAACACTTTTTCCGATCTGAAGGTAAGATTTAAGTCAATATTTCTCAGCAAAATTTACAGCACTAAGATTCATTACTATATTAAGATTTTTAACTTCGCAAACAATGAACAAAGACGAGGAATACGGTTATTCCAGACTGACCTATTGTAAAGCGATCGTTGTGATAGTGATGACTGTTTGTAGTCACCCAATATTGAGAGTTTGAGTCCTCCAAAATAGTATACTTAGTATGAAATAGGTATCCTCTCTCTGACATTGAATTAATAGATCTTTTGATGTTAGGCAATCGATAAAACACAAACCTCGATAATTTCCTCTCTATTACCAAGATCGGTTTTAAAATAATGCTTAATTAATATCCGTAGACATAATAGGTAGTGAAAGCTTCAAAGCACCGGAATAAATGTTTCTATAATAAAATGAATGAGCGATCAAATCGGATGTTAACGTTACCAAACATTAAAGTAACAAACAATAGAGAACCCGTGCAATTATTCAAAATTTAATTTTATCCACGGGCGGTATACCTACTAGGTATATCCCTAATAATTCTGACTAGGAGAGCTATTTTGTTTGTTCTAGATCTAAGACTATCCACAGACGGTACAATATTATGTTGTATAATGTAAGAAATTGTTTAACCATGAAGCGGACGTATTTCAATCAAAGGTTATACACAACTTGCAAACGGAATTGACTTATTGAATGTTGCAATGAAAATTACCTCTTCAATAGCCAGAAGATAACACAATGTTACGACGAGGGAGCGAGCAGAGATGCAGTGATGCTCTAAAACCCTCAAAGCATGTGGTTACTAGACTATTTGTGTGAATACATGGCGATTGGTGGCCCAACTTGTAATTTTGTGCAGACTATGGGAAAATTGTGGTCGAATGTTGACCGCTCGACTATGGACGTTCGTATATTAACTATATACGTCCTTCATCTATACGCAATACCCATTCCAATCAAGTCGATATTGTTTGAAATGCACAAACAGAAGTATTGTTATCAAATTTATTAAATATGCACCCACTGCTGCGCTGAAAACACAGAAGCAAAATACGATTGTAATACAAAAATAACGATTTTAATTAAAAGAAAATAAACCAATGCATTTGAAGTTTCAAACACATCAACAATAATAATTGGTAGGGTAGAACTTTCAATGTACGGAGATGCACACAGCAATGAGAACAAAAAATACAGTAATTATTATTAAGACAGTGTATATTTCTATGTATAGACTGCGGCGTTTAAAACGACGTCGTTTATTTTTGTACTCTTTAAAAATAATCACAACAGATTTAAAATGACATTTTTAACGACGTTTAGTGGGGTGACAAACGTTAAATGATCCGCAGTCTCAAATGTAATGTAGCGGGAACTACCTTTGTACTAAATCCCCTGAATTATTTCTCTACATATATTACATATTTCTCTGAAAGGAAGTAGGCATTACTCTGTATATTATTTAAATGTATGTACCTATAGTATTTCATCAAGATAAAATTATTACGCATTTTAAAAAGGATCTGGGCCTGTCTACAAACCAAAATTCTTTATATTCTTTCAATACACATAAAATTATATGATATAGGTACACAAATTATCTATTGAAAATTAAAAATAAAACGGATTCGTTTAATAGTTTGTTAAGCTCTAGAAGCCGAAGGTGCAGGCAGAAGGGCCGCCCCAGAAATAGCTGGCAGAAGCAGGTGACAAAGGTGTGCGAAGAGAGACTGCGGTTGGAGTGGCCGGAGGTCCTGGAAACCGCAAGTGACAGGGGCCTCTGGCGAAGATACACAGACGCTTTGAGCCCCCGACCCAACCAAGGATAGAAGACGAAGAAGATGTATGTATATGTATGTATAGTTTGTTAAAAAAATAAACTAATGGCTTAAGCCGAAATTCTTAGACCAAAATATGAATAAATTCGTTAAACATATCGATTGTCTTTATTTTAAACGCACGAGAAGGGAGCTTCACAAACTTAATATGAACTAGATAAATAATTTATTACTCCAATATAAAAGTAAACATTTTTTTATTCAAACTGTACTATGCTACGAGCAACAATAGTTTACGATTCGTTTTTATTGAGGTGGTCACTGTGAAAAGTTTTACAGTGGAAATAAAAACAATATGATTTACAATGTTTTGATAGTTTTGAATGTTACAGAAACAAATTGCAGTTTGTCCAATTGCGGTAAAATAGTAAAAAAAAAAAACAGCTTCAGTGTATATTGAAGTGAATAGGTAGATGGATAGAAGAACACAACATTAATCACTTGAATCTACGATAGATAGAGAAATACTTGTAAACCATAGAAGCGATAAATAATCGAAAGCTTTTTCACATGAAAAGAGAAAGAGAACGCAATATAGGTTCTTCCTTTCGCATTGGGCTATTTATTATCTACAGTTTTCATGAAACTAAAATAAAAATAACATAAAGTGGAAAATGTTGTACGTGAAAATATTTCCTTCACGACTGAAAAATTGTATGAGGAAATAGTTACTAGTTTTATTATGGCAGTTTTAAATATAACTTTTGACCTATTTTTTTTTACGAAACATGTTTTTAAAATTTTCAGACCATTACATCGGGATATTTTATTTATTTTATTTTATTAATCTTACGAGTACAAACAGTTTTGCAAACAGATATGCCACAATGAAAATATTTTACTGTGGACTTCTAATGATAGGTTAATTTATTTCACTCAGAGTTGAAAGCTCATCAAAACATAAAATATAAACGCTTTGCATGCTGCAGAATTATCAAGGGAGAAAGTGATTGTATATATATTTTTTAAGACCAATGACCACATGTAGGTACTGATGGAATTGGTTTTTAATTTAGGGTTAATATGCTCAATTATTTTAATATAATGTGTAGGGTTAATGAGCGACTGGCACCAGGATATTCCAAATACCTGTATATACCGTATGGCGTTAGGAAGGCAGAGTCAGAGTTGAAGCTCGCGGGAGTCCAAGTATTGAAAGGTCTCAGGAGACAGGTTGTGTATAAGTGTATATCCTCGATGGTGCCGCTGAACTATGTGAGTGGACATTCTCTAGTTATGTAGGTGACAGTCTCTACCCAAGAAATAGAAAGACAATATTTATTAGAAATTTATCGTTAGCAATGTATGACCCATAAACTTTACAAGTGGTATTGAAACTATCGACAGATCTTTCACAGATTGCAATACTATTTCCTAAGAAATTGTTCTGGATATTATTAAAAATGAAACGTGACTAAAAGTAACCTTTAACACCAATAAAACTCAAAGAATATCTTCTGTAATAAAAGTTCTGTTCCAATTTATGTAAGGAAAATAAAACTATACAACATATTAGGTTCCGTACTTCTAGATACACCAATTTTGAAAGATTGCAACAGCATCGAAGGTACATACGTACTACGTTGGTATTACTATTATGTTAGCAGAAAGACTGGAACATGTAGTACGTGCTTGGCGAAGTGCTGTAGCAGTAATCGTATTAAAAGGAAACTCCAGTACCTATATTTTTTGGATTTATAGACTCTTTATCCACCCGAGGTAACGCTGTATGGAACCAGTTTTTATACCCTTGCTTAAAGATGACCATTGTATTTGTACTTACTTAGCATTAATGTCCTAAATACAGATATAACGATTGTGAGAAATAGGGTGGATTTTGTGTGAAGTAAAACAATATTTTTTTACAAAAGGACCTGAACTTGCATACACAAAATAAAATGCTTTTCTACTACTATATTTTGAATTGGAGCCTGAATCTGGATTTATTTTCTGCTACGAAACAGATCTTCTACATTTATCGTTTTGATATGTGCCTTAATGTCAGGATAACTGCGTTCATTGCACTCCGTTAAAACGAACGAACTTAAACTCACTAGTAATGGGCATGTAAAAGGGTTTGTTTTTCACGTCTCAGTTATCAAAATATAAAAGACTTCTATATAATTAGAAATAGAGATGACAAGCTCAAAATGTACGTAATGCCCACTTATGCATTCATTAATATTATCCACGTTTCAAATTAAAAGCTTCCATTTTATTTATAAGAAGATAACCGTCCATGTTGAAGTTAACCACGAACTAAATATACTCGTTACACCCACTGGTGGTTATCGTTCATTTAAAACACATTTAACTCTTTATCTCAATACAGACTGAAGCGAGAAAATTCACACCGTAGTTGGTAGTAAAATGTTCGTATTAGAGAGGAGGGAAATGTGAAATTTTATCATATTTTCAATTTTGATGAGATTTTAAGTAGAGCATGATCCAGAAATTTACATGATAAAATTTCTATACTCTATAGAAAGAGTACATCACTGAGCTGTACATTCTTTCAAGTTTGATAATATAATCGTGTTTATGTGAGACTTTTTTTTCCTCTCACGTTGAAAGTGTACTAGATAATAATAATATGGCAGTCATTATCGATATTCCTCGTATAAGCGATGTAGCGCGCTACCTACTAAAATTATCCTCTATGATTTTCAAATGGGCTATGTTACATAATAGCATATAGTTTATCTAAATTACTATCAGGTAGAGCCAAACGAGGAGTGATATCAAATCTCTCAGGATTTCTCAGTTCCATATCATAATTTACTATAACTATCACATTACCTCCGATCTAACGCATCATAATGAACCATATAAAACAATGTTGCAAAAATAACTGATCAGCAAAAACATTATCGCTTAATGCAATATATTCGATCAGTCATGATTAGATATCTTAACTACAGTAGAGAGATGATTTTGAATGAACTTCGACCAGTTATCGTAATAGTTTAGTCTCTTGTATAGGTACTCATTTGTTGAGATATTAAGTTGTTACTTAGCATTAATATTTAGACTAGAGAATCTTATTTATTTTATTTATTTATTTATTTAAACTTAAAGTAAACAACAAACACATATAAATATACAAAATGGACATAGTACAGATTATAAAACGTTGTTTACCAGGGCGAACTTATCGCAGAACTGCGATTTCTTCCAGTTAACCCCAGGACAAAACAGAAAAAAAAGGAGTTGAACAAAAATATAGGAAAAAACAGAAAAAAGAAATTGAATAAAAAAATATATACGAAGTAGAAAATATATACATACATACATATGTGAGATAAAAAAACAAATAAAAACGGAATAAAAAAAATAATAAACAAGATACAGAATGCATATATACATAAAAACATATACAGTTGAAACTATCTTATATTTTAAATCTTATATTTGACAAAAATGTGTTAGGATTTGCCCACTAATTGTTGGTTCTGATTGAAATCTTTTCATTAAGTTATATTCTTGAATATAATGCGGCCGCTTCACACTCGCCGACCCTCCACGTTTTTTGTGTGAATGAGTAAAAAGACGTTAACCGTCGATTGCGTATACAATCCAACACAATCACCCCATCCGCACGTCTTTTTACTCGTTCACACAAAAAACGTGGAGGGTCGGCGAACATGTGGATGAGGAATTAGAAGTGACAATATTGGAAATCACGAAAGAATTTAGAGAGAAGCAAATTGAATATAAGTTCACAAAGGTACCTAATATAATAATATATAGTATTGGATGAATAAAACTTTAAAAGGGAATTGGTTAATATTATACTAATTGGAATCTCCGAATGTTAATTGAGTTAAGGTAAAATTGCAACAATTATAACTTTTTCCACATTGCCCAAGGGGAGATTTTAGTTTAACAATGAAATAATAATTTAATTATCATCATCAGACCGTTGAAATATGAATGTGTTTCATTAATAATATTGAAACTCGATAAAATGTTCATTATTTGGTAAAATATATTTTTGTAGGTAGGTACAATATTTCCCAAAAAACCTACAATACAAACGAAATAGTTCCGGTGTAGAATTTTATGAATTTGCAAATAATTTGTAGCTATAGCGAATTCCCAAAAAGTACATACGTATATGAATTATTAAAATTCACTATGTAATGCTAATGCTTATGTTTGTTATATAACATATTCCACTCTTTATAACCTCTAAATATGTCTCTGGTAAAAGATACAGATAAAGACTCAAGCGCAGGAAGATGGATTTAATCGAACAAGCGGGAAGAGTTGGCAAGATCACCTTCTAGTCTGGCGAGAAAGTGGAAGATACTATGTGCCTAAGAGAAAGATGAAGGAAAAGAAATCTTCTTTTTCCATTTCTTATAGTCTCTCATTATATCATTTTCTTACTCCGTCTACCGTTGTTTTTGCGACTTCTAGCCAGTCCATCGCCTGACACTTGAGTGTTGTGAATCCTTAGCACTTTACAAACCTACAGTTTCTATAGTAAAATTCCTCGAGACCTCAATATGATTGAAACATCCGTGACTACTGTATAATAGTATTCTTACTTCAGCCGTCTGAAGATTTACCGTATCAGCGATTCTAAGTAAAGTGGTGGTTGAACCATGAACATGTTGCATTGTGTTGCATGCAAGTATAAACCACTGTTCATGTATGAACTCTTCACCTAACAAAGGTGATGCCAAAGGCAAAATCAACGTGTGATGTTTCCTACGCGTAGTAAGGTGTACCTAATATGAAAAATAATAATAGTAACATTTTATTTCTCAAAGACACAAATAGTAAAATGTGAAATTTGGTTGGTTACTTTAGCGGACGTGAGTTTGAAAGGTGTATTCTACAGTTCGCGTAGTATTTTTGGTCATGTATCTCCAGTGCAAATCATTTGGTTCCAGGCCAGGAGCCCCATTCGAAGCAAATGTCCTAGGGTCGGGCCTAGTGAGCCTAGGAGAAAGTAAGGCACTGCATTTATCGGAGTAAAGAGCGGTCGTTGGTTGGCTTTTGAGTTAATCACATCCGAAAAGACTTTACCGTTTAGCGTCATTTAGTCCATCGTTACTGTGTGTAAGATTTGTTTGTGTTTAACGAACATCAAATTACAACAAACATTTACAAACACCAAATAACAAAGTTAACATCGAATGCATAGTTCCATATAGAAATATCAGACGTATTGGCATTCAAAACAAATGAAATTTTTTCATCCCTGTTAAATTTTATCTATATACAGAGGGGGTTAAAGAACTCAGTCCCAAGTAATTTATGATATTTTCATTCGGGGAATAGACAAATCTTCCGTTGCATAGAAGTACTGAAGGTATATTCGTAGCTGAATGCGGAAACTCGTAGAGCCCCGGGCCATTTGTAAAGTATCCTTAAAACCAAAACCCATGTAACTGTTGTAAGATCTTCATTGCATAGAATTTCAAATATAGAGGCGCGTAGATATTCTTATTGTTTATTATACTATATGTCTTCACTGTACAATCAAATGTCGGTTTAGAGAGAGGACAGACTTGAATTTGACGTCTCACCTTTGGTTACTTTAATAAACATATGTAAAAGGTATAAGTAAGTATCTTGATATGAAAATTTTGGTGGATATTGAATCAAATAATAAATGAGACAAATTGAATAGTTCTTTTCTTTCCACCTATTTAGTATTATTTTTCTACTCTTAACCTATGTGATAAAAAAATGCTTGATTCGCTTAATTACTTCCTTGCTTCTCAACAGATTACTTGTGATTCAACTACGACATGTAGAAAATCCGATGTTCACACAAAAAATAAATTGTTAATTTCTATATAAAAGTACCTACCCAACATACATTTTATTACTGCATTAATAATAATATTTCCTTTTTCCTCGTTTTAAGACAAGGTATTTAAGAGTGTGCATACCGACATTTCAAAAATTTGTAAAAACGGGAGACGTTCTATCTTGACAACCGTTACTAAATATGTATTGGAACAAAATAGGGTAGATGCATTGAACCTTTATATAGGGAATAACCGTAAAAGATTTTTTATATCTTGTATAGTTTTCTCAAAAAATAATTTTAAAAACACCTCTGATCTTTTTTCCGAAAGACGGAAACTCGTTTCCCGAAAGTAGCGGAGTGAAAATTCTTTTTTGTACTGATAATATGCATCAAAATCTAGGGAATAACCGTAAAAGTTTTTTGATAGACGCAAAATTAACCCCAAAAAATGGAAAAAAACGCTATTTTTATCATTTTTTCATGCGATTGTCACGCGATTTTCAACCTTAATGCCGTGGGAAATGTCTGTGACGTCATTCCTGGTGCCATGCCCTTAAGGGATTTTTGTTGCATACGAGTATAAAAGTACGAGTATACAAAGAAATGATTAAAAACAAGTGACATTAATCAATTAGTAGGTAACTAAATTAAGGTGAGTATATAAAGATCACAATCCTAAGATAGCATGGCCAACACCAAGCACTTTATCCCTCCACTCATCTCTCATAACGTTACGAATTCATTTTGAAAAACAATCACCTACTTAAACAATTTTGTATCTCAGAATGTCACTGAAGATTTAGAAGCGGGGTGTTTTGAAATTTAGAAAATCTTTACCCATATTATAGAAGTTGTGTACCTGCGTTTCAGTATAGTCAATTCCTTTGAATTTCTCATAATATAACAGGGGGAGGGGGTAGTACTTTCCTACTTTAATTCAGAGTTGATTACATTATTACTTTTGCCTCTATATTATTATTTCCAAATGTTACTCCTTCTTATCTGAGTTGTATTTGAATTAAGGAAAACTTTACAATTCTCCTATGGGTAAATATTTGTTTAGAAATCGAGATACACATTTAATTTCACAGTGAAATTAGATCAAACAGACAATAATATAATCATAAAAAGAGAGATACAAACGGATCGAACTTACTACTTATTATTGAACTTTATATACAAGCTCCCAATTTATGTACAATACTTAAGGATATCATTTCACTTAATTTAATTGTAAACTTGCTAATTTGGTAGTAGATAAGAAATATTTATATTTTGTATAATCTTAGCAGAACTTTTTTTGTGGTGAAGGTGTCATTACAATACGAACATTTTTACAATGTAACGAAACCTGAATAATGCACCTACGATTTAGAAAGATGTTAAATAGATACCATTTCGACTTAAGAACACAAAAGTACCTTTCACATTTGGTTTCTTTTCCTCATTACATGTATAATATTTCCAAAGAGAAAGTAATGCGGAAAAGAAGGACTAAATATTTTGAGTAAAGATATGCCGTAATCCTGGCTATGATATAAGATATTTAAATATCAAACACCTGATAAGTTTAAAGAGAAAAACGACTCCGTGTAAGCAATGGCGATTGCATAAAACCTAAAATCCAGGCGAAGATTCGCCGGGCACAAAAACTATTTTTGATGAAAATAGTCTAATTACTTTAATATTGTAATGTTTATAAAATGTATAATTATTTTCATAATTATAACGCGCATGTGAAACATGCAGCCTAATGTAGGTGGTAGCTATGTATAGTACCTAATATGTGCTTAACTATGTTTTAAGTGCTTACCCACTTAATCCTCGTAGGGAAAGCGTATTGGAAGGGAAAAAGTGAAACTGAAAAAGGCTTTTCAGCGTACCAACACACACAGGTAAAATAATAACATGGTAGGAAGGGATAGACGAGTAATGTACAAACATAGATAATATTGCATGAAATATATAACGCGTTGTACCGAGGTACTATGGATATTTCTATAATGGTTCGTTGTATAATTCACATTGCGGAGTAAATTCCCCCCTCTTAACAGCGTAATAATGTTCGTGCATCACTAAATGGTCCTCCGGCCCTCTAATTACTATTCTGACTAATTTAATACCCCACGGTATTCCAGGCACATCTTTGCCTCGTCATTTTCATGAAAAATTGACTCATCATTATTTAAATCCTCAATTATTGAATATATCTATCTATCTACTATACAGTATACACACAACTACGTGTTCAGTTCGAATGAATAAGGGAGACGATTGAACGAGGGTATACCTGTCTGTAATAATACAAGTATCTACCATTCCATATTCATCACATTCACCCACTCATTATATTATTTTATTGATATTCAGGACATGATTATTCTCTATTGATCAACGAATGCCATAACTGAATGCCGTGTAGACATTACATTACACTACAGCTTCATGATAGAAAATCAGAGCACTTGGATCATAATATAACTTTTGTTCTATTGTATGCCATGGACACTGATTAGTTTTGTGTAATAACAACATGAGTTTGTTATCGATTGTATTCTGAACTACTTTGTTGTACTATTTACATACGCAATTATTTCTTTCGTTCATTATAGTCCGAGAGCCCGCTGCTTAATTTATGACGTATCTGTTTTTTGATCGAAATGTGGTACAAATGATAGCTTACCAATAGGATATTACATCGCACTAGGGTTGCCTATCAAAATCTTGCCGCAACCCCCCCTGCTCCCCCCGAAAAGGGAGCTCTTCGCGGTTTTTCGCATTTTGTAGGAATATGGTAAGAGATAGAAGAAAGTAGTCAATGACAAAAATAATCCTTGCTAAATTCTTTACAAAAAATTTTAAGTCAATTTTTTCGTAGGACTAGTAGTTTACCCGTAATGGCCGGTCAAAAGACAGGATATTTTTTGAAAAAAAAAAAATTTTTTTTGATTTTTTTTCTGTAACTTTCTTCCACCCATTATCACTAACATTTTATGGAAAAAAATATTTGGCCTGCGGCGCTATATCGCTGGTTAATTTATGAAAAACAAAATTTAAAGAATTTTCGTCACTGAGTTTTATTGCGATAACTCCTAAATTATTAGATATATGAAAATAAGTTATAGCTCATTTTGTAGCTAAGACTATGGTTATTAATTCGTTCATTGACTATTTTCCTGTAGCTCTTATCAATTTTCAACCAATTAAGTTTAAATTATTTTTTTTAGTTTTTTAAATGAATTTCGGTTTTGGACCGGCCATTGCGGGTAAACTGCTAGTTCTACGAAAAAATTGACTTAACATTTTTTGTAGAAAATTTAGCAAGGATTATTTTTGTCATTGACTACTTTCTCCTATCTCTTACCATATTCCTATAAAATGCGAAAAACCGCGAAGAGGGACCTTTTCGGGGGGGGCAGGGGGGGTTGCGGCAAGATTTTGATAGGCAACCCTAGTGCGATGTAATATCCTATTGGTAAGCTATCATTTGTACCACATTTCGATCAAAAAACAAATACGTCATAAATTAAGCAGCGGGCTCTTGGACTATTAGACTAGTTGGGCTATTAAGAGTATGCATACCGAGATTTCAAAAATTTCTAAAAACGGGAGACCATATATCTCGACAACCGTTACTAAATATGCTTTGAAACAAAACACGGTAGATGCATTAAACATTTATCTAGGGAATAACCGTAAAAGATTTTTATCTTGTATAGAATACTCAAAAAAAAATTGAAAAACACCTCTGATCTTTTTTCCGAAAGACGGAAAATCGTTTCCCGAATGTCGCGGAGTAATTTTCTTTGTACTGATAATATGCATTAGAATCTAGGTAATAACCGTTATAGTTTTTTGACACACTCTAAATTAACCCCAAAAAAGGAAAAAACACTATTTTTACCATTTTATCATACGATTTTTAACGCGTTTTTTAACCTTAATGCCGTGGGAAATGACTTTGACGTCATTCTTGGTACCAAGTCCTTAATTTACGTTCATTCACTGATGACTGTTCAGGCTCTTATAATGTTATTCAAGCATAGATACATACTACACGAGTTCTTCAAATAATACAACATAGAAAAGAAAACTTATAATGGTTTCTAGGTATAAAGCTACGTGTGCAGATCGATAATAAGGACGAAGATTTACTTTTAGACATTAAATATTACAAAGTTTGTAACGTTGATGATTAGAATTAATTATTTAGAAGGCACCTTCAAAATTTACGAAATGCGGCTGAGGGATGCTTTAAAATAATTGAATATTTGATTTTTCAGCGCAATTATAGTTATCAAAATGAATGATAATTTATACCTAAATAATTTTATTAAGAGACTTTTAAAGGCTTTAACTTTTGAGAGCAGTAAAATCTGCTACTGTGAGTTTAGAGATGAAAATTATAATAAGCTTTATCGTAATATCGATAAACCGCGAACATTATCCAACTCGTAGTACAAGTAAGATCTTATACCTCCCTTAGTAATGGAATGATTGGTGTTTAAAGAGAGGACCGAATTAATTTCATGCCAAATTTAATCTTTTTGATCTTTCATAAATTCTAATTAAATTAACTCCTTAATTCATGACAAAACAATACAACACACTAGGTATAACTCGTAACATAACCGATGAGGTTAATACATTTTTTTTTTTAATATAATTGAACCTGGGTTTATCGAAATAAGCCCAAATACACCTTTGTATACTTCCCAGTAAGCTTGAAAAGCTCGTGTCGTGAAGTGGAGTAGGTCGGCATCGGGGATCCCGCACCGACTGGATAAACAGTCGAGCGTGTTACCAACCAGGCTACCTACCACCTCATTGTAAAGATTTGCCAAAAAAAGTTACTATGAAAGTAGATGCATCGTGTGATCATATAAGTACACACAGTATTCACTGGTTACCCCTTTATTTGGGATATACCGTGCTGCTGTAGTAGTATCCCATTCCACGTCCTACATAACTCTCTCTCGTAGACGATGACGAATTCTTGACGACTGCTTGTTTGTACCCAATATCACATAGTACGAATTAATTCAAGACTAGATATTTATTTTTAATTGGTACATTAGTTACGGTTTCTTCCATTTACTTAAGGGCGAAAGTAATAGATTTTCCTAATTTCGCATCTTATTTTAGCGCAAAATATGACTTACCTTAATCCAGCGCCGGATTACTTATTCACGATGTCGTAGGCTGAAAGCAACTTACCTGAAAGTTAAAAAAACAAAACTTATTAATATTTTCCTACGCCTACTCACATATGGACATAACAGCAGTATCAATACGGTTAACGAAAATATTATTTACTAATGGATTAGTAAATTTACTGTTGAAAAAAAAAACACCCACGATAAAAGCTGAAAGAAATATCTGTCTAAGCTAATATTTTGTACCTATTTATGATTTAGCTGTAAAAACTTTTAAACTTTTAATGCTGATACAAATGGGATCTACTTACGTTGTTAAATTTTAATTCTGTATAAAATATTCAGATACTAAAAATGAAACCAGACCTAGAAGTAGGTACTACGGTCGAGCTTTTATATCCGTGAAAACGCAACAATAGTATATGTATTATGTATATAAATTTAAAATTTTTGTAATTTTTCAAAAGGCCGTCCATTTATAAAAAATCTCCAAATTTGGTATTGTTACTGGAATCTTACTACAAGTAAAACCTGTATAGCTTTCATGACAAAATGATAACTACCTACCGACATACAAAAGGTTAGCTAGAATATTATTAAATATCAAGTCCTATTAGTCGTTTTTCACACAACAAGATCTAGAATGAATGCAATTATGAATTGCACTTCTATTAGAAGTTATGGCTGCCAGAAGTTTAGAAATTATTACATTGATTGTTCACCATATAAAACCTTTTGTTAATCTACGATCAGTGGATAAAGTATGTTATTAAACATTAAAGTAAAAGCTAATATCTACAGGACAATAATAAAATTGAAAGTCTGCAATACCAGTCGACCTCGATGAAATTTTAAATGGTGGAGGATAATATATTATGTATGTGGATAGTTACTAATTGTCGCGGTTATCCGAACATAATCCACCATATTGTGCTCGACGCGACGCTCCACGGACGTACTTGGTACTACAATACATAATACGACCAGTGACTTTAGTTCAACCGATGTATTTTATCCTCATCTCAGTTTACTGGACAAAAGCAAATGACGATATAATTACAAGCCGTCCCCCGACAATATATTAAGGCTTAGCGGACTCCAAGAATAACTTCCGACATTTATGTGGACATTATAAGTACGGTTGCAAAATAATAACCAACGTTTATAATGTTATTTATGGGTAAGATGTTATTATTTTATATTCATTTTCAGCTAATAAAACAATTCGCATCGCATTTTTTTTCATCATAGTCAAATCTAGAACCCACACTATAAAATACTTGAACACTTATAGAATGTATAGTGTATAACTAACTAACTACGCCCTTTATGTCTCCATTCGGGAGCACAGGGAGGCTACCAGGCGTCTCCATTCAGAGCGATTTTGTGCGAGTGATATTACCTCTCTCCACGTCATTCCTATCGCTCTGATCTCGTTGTCATAGGAACGGTGCACTGTGAAAGAGGGTCTTCCGGGGCGTCGGAACCCCTGTGGGCGGAAAAACAGCGCTCTCTTTGGCCAGCTGTCGTTGGGCATTCGCAAAACATGGCCCAGCCACGACCAACGTCTTTCCTGTATTACTGACAGGATTGATCGTTGCTGGGAACGCCGTCGAACGTATTCGTTGGTTTTACGTTCTTGCCATGTGATACCTAGTATCCTCCTAAGACACCTATTCTCAAAGCTGAGTATCTTACGCTCTTGAGCCTTGGTTAAGTGCCATGACTCGCAGCCGTAGAGGAGGACAGGGATCACACAGGCGTTGAATAGGCGGCGTTTTGTCTGGATACTAAACCCGGATGCCTTCCAGATCTTGTCCATGTTGTTGAATGCCCCACTGGCAGCTCCGATGCGAATGGGCAGTTCTGTCCGGAGGTCACCTGCCGGGGTGATGGTGGCGCCCAGGTATTTGAATTTGTCTACCTGGGAGATTTGATTGCCGATATGATATGATATAGTGTATACCTGGTATCAATACTAATAATTATACAGGATACATGAAAACATGAAACTATAATAGTAGTAGGTAAATGACAATGAGAATGATTAGCTCTCGACCACTAGTCTCGTAATAAATGTTAAGGTGCATTTTAAACTAAGTTAACTTTTACCACGTACTTATACCGTTGGTGTCGATCAAAAATCTCAATACTGTATGTACAAGGTATGATGGCTCACTGTGTATTGCGTATTGTACCCTTAGATGAACAATAGTAACATATCGTATGCATTTACACCATTCCTTAATTTTATAAAGAACCATAGAATGCCTTAGGGACATCAGTGGTTCTCACACCATTATGCTTCAAAAACTTCCGGCACTATATCCACTAAAGCCATTGCATCCGGCAGCTAACAAATTTGAACGCAATTATTCATTCGTCCGACTATGTGTCTCTTCGCTGCAAGCTTTATTAGATTTAAAGTTATATGTGTAAAGATGTATGCAAACTGATTTTGTGAATATAAATAAAAATTACCTGTACCCTAACGAAGCGGAAAGGTAATGATAATGTAAGTCGTATAACTTATTCAAAAACTTTGACGGTAATCATAACTTCTGTATATTACCTAAGTAATTATATTCATTGAAGAATATTTTGTACTTCTTCGGTACTCTTTCTTGTATATTTACACATCCGTCTCAGCTTATTTCTATGAATTAATTCAAAACATTTCTCTTCAATTCCTCAGAATTTCTATAATAATACTTACTAAGCTGAAATAAACTTGTAGCAAGTAAAATGTTAGCGTGTACTTGTTTGTGTTTACAAAACGGGAATGAGAAAGCAAACTTGGATCAATTTAACCCAAGAAAGCATTACGTACTCTATTTGTCATGGGTCACAGTTCTACAAAACGTTCCTTATATTTAAATAAGTCTTCAGGCTTTAACTTACTATGTCTCAATAAAATCAGCTATGCGGAGGGAAAAGCTAAGGGGTTCTATTAGGCTTGTTAAAAGCAATTTGGCAGAATACAAGCGATACAAGATATTCATGACGTACTCGTAATATTACTATTAGTAGGTATGTGAATTATTTTGTTGCGTATAAATCTTCTCGACAAATATGTTTTTAGCAACGGACTTTCATTTTTTGTAGAGTGCGGTGTCCTGTAAATAGTTGGTATACGAGAAGATACTTATTATATATCTAAATTATGAAAACGAGAACGGATCCTTTTCAAATATACCAGAAATTTCTATTCTGTTTGTGAATGTCTCAATAAAATTCGTATATTTTATGATATAAAAAAAATAACGACTCTCCTTTTCATACACATCCAACTGTATGTATTGTTGGTGGTGACGTTCCAGATATTGGAAAAAGGCTTTACTTCGTGACTTCGTCGAGACCTCGCAAGAGCCAAAAGCCAGTCTCATATAAATGCAAATTTTTGGAGGCGCTGAAGCATACATAGATGTGTACTTTTAGTAGTAGTAGGTCTATAATAATACTTTTCAGACGAATTTGAATACTCGTACAATATGGCACGAAGACATTATTAAGCAATCGAAATTATACAATATGCTTTAAAGAGAAACACATTTAACACACCAGTGAACTAATGTTTTTGTAATAAGATCTCATGTTATATTAAATATAAACATGGATACATTATAATTACATTATAATATTATCCAAATCCTGTATGGAAGTATTGAAGACGCGAAAAATAGATAATATTATTTTATTGCACGTGTAATATGCAAAATAAATAATCGAATAAAACACTAAATTGTTGGGGAGTAATTAAAATTACTAATATAAATGTTTTCGTTGCTTCACGAGAGATTGGAAAGTGAATCTTTTACAATACCTACTAATGATCCTTAGTATGAAGGCTGACTCCAAAATATAAAACATATATTTTTTGATATCTAAAGATTGCACTTGACAACGAAAATATATTATACGTTCAATAAGATCAGTAGGAGGTTCTTAGTAGATAACAATATCTGCTACATAATAATGTGGCATCATTTACGTATTTCCAAATATAAAATGCGAGTTCAACCATACGAGAAATGGGATTACCATCAATCAAGGAATATATTTTCACTTTCCCTACATCACAAAGTGCATTGTAGTTTTTCAGAGACTAACCCACTGGAATATAAATTACTAAGGCTTGATATCCCGCCGAGCTATCCATTTTGCTAGGTACACATATGCCCCTGATGTGACCCCGACTCCCCAATCTTATAGAACATGAAGTAAAACCTCGCATTCTCTGCTTATAAAAGAATTTTTGGATTCATCATCATCTTTCCACTCTATATTGCATTTGCTAATATAAGAAATGAAAGAAAATGTACAATTACATTCTCAATAATTAACTTATCATTAAATACATACCTATTACTTAGTGGTTTGTATACAATATTATAGATGGATATATATCTTTCATTTTTAATAGCAGAACTATTGAATGACTACTATTATTACTATCATCGTTTGGCATCTCAGTAATTGAAAGGTAGCGTCGTCAGAAGAAAAAGAGTGTAAAAGAATTTTGCCGTTACATCCAGGAGACACACTAGAGAATAATTTTAATCAACTGGTTAAGAGATTGGCTTTTTAAACAAGAGGTTGGAACTTGATCTCTGGGTTGATTGTGCAACATAGGGTAATACCTACTACAAAAAATCTATTAAATAAGTGTGCAGAAAATTATTTGGATTCACAGAATGAAAATACATATAGTACGGTGTGTCTAATAACGAATACTAGATTGTCGTACTCAATATTCTAAGCAATAACTCTAAATATATACCTACTGTGTTTATTTTTTTTTTTTATTTTAATTCATTAAGGCAATCCACCCGTAAAGAGTGATTTGTGCCAATTAAATCAAATCAATACAATATTAGAATAATTTTGATAATAAGATGAAAGATGAAGATGATTACAAATAGACTTATAACGAAAAACAATAAAATAAACCAAACATATTAATACAAGAATGTGAAAAGAAATTATATTGCTCATTATACCAGACACACGTAGGTCTCGTTAGTATAGAATAAAAATGAGTAGGTAACCAATTAGCAAAATATTGTTGGTTAGCTGAGGCACGTGAGCTTTTCACTATCACGAGTGTAAAGCTCTCTTGCAATATTTCATGCAGTTGTACAGTGCACAGCATCGAGTGCACTCTAAATCTATCAGTTAAGGGGAAATAAAATATTATGATGTTGACATATGAAATATTAGGGGAATATGTCAAAATAATGTCTATCCATACATCATAATATTATTAACCAGCTATCAATAGGGAAGAAAGGGTTTTTCATGGTTGCTACTTTCTCTAGTCTTTTTTGATATCTCAGAGATAAATTGCCTCTTAAGAAGCAAAGTGATATGTTATTCGGAAGTATCGAGGAAATATAGTTTTTTTTTACAACTGTAGGTAATGCGATACTTGGGATAAAACGTTCAAGCTTTATGAAAATTATAACTACTGGAAAGAAAAATTTCGTACTACAATATTTGCAGAGAATTTATTAATCACTATTTCCCAGTCACAATACATGTTATTAAATCTATTCATCTAATAGTTTAATTCTCTCATGAATGTTAAAAAATAACTATGATTTCACGCCAAGCAACTTTTCATATTTAAATATTACCTACTGAGCTTAACTTTCACGTTTCGTAAATGTGTGAGAGGGAAAAGAGAGAGGGTAAATTTGCTTGCATCACGTGAATATGCGGTGGAAGCTGTGCTTTGGACCATAACGGACAGAAGTTCCGGTCACCCCTCTACACACGGGAAACGGAAGTTGAGCCTTTCAGCACAAATAATACTGTATAGGTAGGTATACATACATCTAATAGAAGTAGAAACATAGCTATAAACACATAACGTTTTACCAAACGTAATAAAAAATGCACCACGTTAATATTATTGCACTTTTTACAGTTCCACCGATTCACGTTTCATTATTTCCATGCGTTCAATTAAAAAATACACCTAATTTAATCAAAACACGGTTGAACTCGTTGAAATTATTACAACCGCGTGGGGGGTGAATATGAAAAAAAGGCGAGAACGTTATGAATTTTAGTCCAATAATGGTAAATTAAAAGAGTGTACACAGCAGTAATATATTTTTTTCATTTGTAAAACAAATTTTACTAATTTGATATTTCGTATCAATCAATAACTCAAATTCATTCATCAATATAGCTATAGCCAATTGAGCGAAGTGTCCGTAATATTTAAGAATATTTATTTACTGGAGGAAAATAAATACCTATTTGAAAAGATTGTTAAGTTTAGGTGAGTTAATTAGATTTTTTAAAGATATGTTTTTAAAGTGTTCTAATTAAAGCAAATATTTTGTAGGTTCCAAGAAACGGGTAACACAATATCAAATAATGCATGTATGTAAGTTCTTACATGTACAGATACATCAAACAAATATGTAACAATAAAGTTTTACATATATGCATATGTAAGATAGGTATCAACTTAATGTTCTTTTCTTCAGAAGAAACATCGTATTACGAGTATAAATGCCATTTAAACTCCCATCTCTCCTTCAGATGAAGAAAAAAAAAGACAAAAACAATGCTGTTCAGAAAAAGACTGGCATTCAGTAGGAGTATAGTTTAATGTGGAACATTGCGATATGTCTGTAAGGATTGAATAGTGCTTCTTTATACTCCATAAGACACTGTCCTATTTCTGTAGAGAAATTTTATATTAGCTAACTTTATAGTTCTACTTTTACTGTATTTGTAGGTATGATAGGATTTTATTATTTTCTGAAGGAGAAGAAGGTATTACGGCAATAGAATAAGATTCTATCGTAAGACAGATGATAGGTTGGAAGGATCAAAAATACATTACTACATTAATTTTTATTCTCGTACTCTAATTTACAATTTATACAAATATTATCACTTTAAAGAGATTTCACTCATTCTCACATGACTGATATTATGAAGAATATTATTTGTGTAATTTACTACCACTAATACTTAGTAATCCAACGTTCTTCGAGGACAACAGAGAGGTGATAATGCCACGCCATTCGAACAGGTTTTGGACGGTGTGTATCGCCTCTTCCCATATTGTTCGCTCATAATGCTCTGATGTCATCGTCATGAAACGATGTAGGTACACTCATAGCATAGTGAAAAAGGGTCTTAGTGAAAAAAATCCTGTGTCAACGACATCGTCGGGGGTATCTGAGATGACATAAAAAGAAAATATTGGAGGATCATTTTAAGCAAAGGAGTGATACACATTCAAATTACCTTTAAAAATAAATAAAGTGTAGGTACCTCGCGAAGAGTACTCTTGATAAATGGATTCAAAATATGTACATAGGTAGAAATTGAAAGTAAACATGTAGAGTATTATGAAGTAGAGAGAAACAAACAATACATCAAGTATTCCATATATTGGTTCTTACGCAAATACAATAAAATAAACATGAAATGAATCGAAATAAAAACCGTTCGCATTTTCTAACATTCTAACATTCACTCACATGAATTACTGTACTAGGGATAATATGATTTGCCAGCCACATTACTATTAGGCATTACCACTGGATATCGATATATCGATCGACCTTAATTAACCTCACAATATAACCATGTAGAAGAAAATCACAGAATCTAGCTAGAAACCTAATAACATTCAAATTGCCTCATTACTATACAGCAGAGCATGTGAAGTGGTTGTCTCTGATCTTTTTATAGATACTGGAAACTTCTTGTCTCAGTCAATAGTCTCTGTATTATGTTGTTTTGTCTAACAACATACGTGTCTTCTATACCGTGAAGTTCATTGTATTCACGCATTTTTTCCAGATGTAATAGGAATATCTATTCTATGACAAATACAAAAGTATTCATCTTGTTTCAGTTTCGAAGAATCCGACATAAAATAAAGCAAGTCTAGCAACAAGATAAACGAAATCCCAATTATTATAAAACTTGAAGTACGTTAGAATATAACAAGGATTTACGAATCTATTATTATTACAGCTGTCCTGAAAGGAAAGGGTTTGAAAAAAAAACACTCGAGTTTCTAGAAAGATGAACAATGAGTGTAAAAAAACAATCGGTCAGTGATTTATATAAATACGTTTTGTACGTAAGACAAGAAGTGTCCAAATCTATTGCATCATCCCCTTAAATTTGTCTATTTTTCTTCCCTCCTCAGCCACCACGTTTCTTTTCCTTATTTGTCGGATCTTTTTCCAGTACTATGGAGCGTTGCCTTTGTGTCCACTTACCCGATAATAAAAATCTTCTTTGGTTAGCAAGCGGAAATAGAAACATACGTAGAATAAAAACGGTTCGAGGAGAATAAAAACCTTGCATACTCAAAATCCAGTTTTATTTATTTATAACATAAATAGGTATTGAGTATTTCCATAACAACAAAAACACTACAGAAAATGCACTTTGCAGGGTTTTATATAAATCGGATCCTCCATGAGAAGAATACACAGAAATAGTGGTTTTCAAATGCAAGACATTCACGATAAAATCTTGAAAAAGACCAGGAAATTTATATATTTATTTCATATTTTTTTGTACGATACAACCAAAAAATAAATCGAAGTAGATACTTTAAATGTACTGTACAGAATGTATTAACGGGTTGAAACAGACATTTAAAATTTAGATCATAAAATGGCGATGTTTTCCACACTTCGCGATACCTCTTAGCCTTCTTTAAGCCTAGTTATCATGAAAGTATTTGGCTTCGTGTATGCCAACCCGGATACCAAAAAAGGAGAGTAATTTTATCAATTTAATGTGAAATCTATCTCAAAATTAGGATAAATGTTGATTGTCAAAGAAACATCAGATATATAAAAATAATACTACGAAACCAGTCAATTAATAAGTAGAGACTTAGCTTGAGTCCGAAAGTTGTACGTATCATATGTACCTACGTATGAACAAAGACATTGAATAAGGTATAAATGCTTCGATTGCAATTTATAACAATTCTAGTTACTTACTTGTTTCGATTTCCTGATATAAAGATTGGATCCAGTTAGAAAAGGACAGTAGTGTTTCTATGGTGAGAGCGGGAAGGAGAGATTTAGGGTAGACAAAGGTGTCAGGAAGGGTTTTCTTGCCGTACTAAAAAGAAATAATACCTACAATCTCAGCAAAAGTTGGAATACTATTGCTGTAGATAATGACAACAGGGATAAAATTACACTTCGTTGTTGAGGAAAAAAATGTTTGTTTCGTTTTAATATCATTTAAATGAAGCCCATCTATACTATTATTCTTAAAGTACCCAATTTAAAGTGATTGTATTTTTGGTCCATAAATTTTATAGATACTCTACGTTATAAATTGCTTCATTAATACTGTCTTCGGAATAATACAGCTTTGGACTTAAAGAGGTAGAGGTACTCACATTTTGAAATACCTACACACAGTTACGTACTTTATACATTTCTTAATAATGTGTATTTAAATATGGAAGCTACAATTTTGCGAAATGCTGTCTTTCAAAATATTATTTATCACTCGAACTCGGCTGCTCTGCCTGAAAAAGAGAGAGTATTTAAAAATTTTGACTATTTATTTAGCATACTCAAAAGTAATGATGGAAAGGTAAATTTTGTGTCTACATAAAGACACATAACATTTTTTTGCATGTATGACATTCAAAAAGGACTGAAAAATACATAAAATATCTTGTTTTATGAATACCTGACCTTTGATACTCGAAAAAAAATAACTAAAGAGTTTCGTGTATCGTTATTCCTAACAATCGATATTCTCATACTAAGGTACCTGAGAAGGTATCTACATACCCTACGTATTATTGTACACAAACAATAATATTATTAAATTTTCTTAATTAACCAAATTCTGTAAAGGTAAATTGGTACAAAACTTTTGATGAAGGACCTTTAACTTTGGGAAGACGAATAATTATTTTAATTAGAACTTTGAATGAATAATATAATTAGATAAAATCGAACGTAATATGTAATACTTGGTAATACAACAGATAACTTATATCTGTGGAGAGATATTCAATTGAAACTTGGAAAGTCAGATACCCGAAAGCTCGATATCTGATGAAAATTTATAATTGATTAACTTTTCAGTATTATTGAGTATCTATATACTTACATGCTATAATAATTTAGCTTAAAACGGAAGTTGAGGGCTCTATAGTAATTATCTCTTAGTTGACGACGTCACACATTCATTCACATGTTCAATTATCGACACCTGACTGATATTCTTGCAAATAAGTGTGTAGCAGTGGCATATATAGGATTCCATTTCGGGGGGGGGGGGCGATCTAATATTTTTCTTTGGGGGGGGTGGAGACAACAAAAATTTGAAGATGGACATACGGTATAAATATTATATTAGCGCCGCAGGCAAAATGTTTTCGTGAATGTAAGAAAGAAGGTCGTGTTTTAGGTTGGTATTAATGTTGTGTGCAGAAAATACAAAGAAGAATAGCGCCGCAGGCGAAATTATTTTGAATAATGTGTGAAGTGATGAACTTGAGTAACATAAATGTTTTAAAATAACGTTTTTTAAAGAATTGTTCAACATTTCGGGGGAGGCCCGGGCCCCCTCGCCCCCCTCTATATAAGCCACTGGTGTGTAGGAAAATATTTCAAGTTTGTACGTTAAAGCCAAGACAGGTATCTTTCGTTTAGTCTCCAATTCTTAACCTTAGCGGAAGAGTGAAAGAGTAGCTTTAAAAATTACCGTTTCATAAAACTAAAATGTGCGCTTTCTTGAATAGAGGATGGATGAAGAGGATGATACAAGCATAAGAGGATGCTCAAATATACGGTGCCGATGTACCAATAAGGTCGAATGACCATTTCTCTTGCCAGATACATTTTTACTGCTCAGTTCACAGGTACATATGTATTCCAGTAATTGGCTAATGGCTGTAGGTATGAGATCCGTAGTAATGAGGAATTTACGAGAAAACATACGTTCATTATTTCTATTTAACAAAAACTTTTCTTATGGCTATCAAAGTAATGACTCCATAATATCCAGGACAGGGTATTAGGTTGCATTCTGTTTTGTGATTACAAGTAATTAATATCACGTTATATACAACAAATAATATGAATCTAATATAGTACAACAACAATTAGCACACAGGAGTACACTTTGTGTTTGTAAAAGACATAATTATTTTGAACCTAAGTGAGAAAAGCTTAACACAATGGATAAGGAGTAGTATAAGCTACGTACAAAGTGTAAGCAAAATGCGGGTTGATACCAAAGTAGAGAGTTCATAGTAATCGTATACAGAGTGATTTCGAATAGTTTGCCTTGAAATACGTTCCTTTAGTATATATCTCTTCATAAAATGATGCTACTCTTCGAAAATCTTATCGGAAAAAATTGTCGATCATAATAATAATAATGTCACAGTCACATCTTGACATTATTTTCTCAATAAAACTCTTTCTGAAATACAGATTGCAGAAAAGTTATTTGAAACGCACATGTGTCGCGTGATTGCTTTTAAATTCACAAGATATAGATGTGTAGATATCAGACTGATGACCATCTCTATATCGTATTCGAGGTGGTTTGTAGCCTGGTTGGTAACGCGCTCTACCGTAAATCCGGTGGGCTCGGGTTCAATCCCCAATGCCGACTACTCCGCTTCACAACATAAGCTTTCAAGCTTTTTGAGAAGTGAACAAATATGTAATATCGCTATCGGTTTCGACCCATGTGAGAAATATTGCATATATTATACTATGATCCTAGCTGGGCGATTTTTTTACAGATTTTTGATTTAAAATTGGGATTAAATTTAGAACCGTTTATAGTAATCATTCGACTGCTGAAAACATAAATTATACGTGCAATTTTCGAAGTATTTCCGGCGTAGTAAGTTCATAAAAATCATAATGAAAACATTAGAGAAATAGCCCTCCTGTATTCAGCAGTGAATGTACAGATAATGTACAGACACTCTTGTCTTAGCTGTCTTGTTTAATTAAATTTTAAAGGGTTGAATTACTAACATCGCTAGTATAACCCGACGTCACTCAGCGCTATGTCTAATGCTAGGCTAGTAAGTGCCTCTTACCTATTGCTGTCTACTCGTATAGTGCGTTGTGTACCTTATACAACGACGACGTTAGACTCTTATGGAACTACCTAAGAATTGTTTTATTTACTCTTTCAGCACGGGTAAGGCAGACAGAAACTGCTTGACAGTATTCAAGAAATCATTTTAATAGAGGCATTGAAGAAAACAATTAATTTTGATTGCCTATCTTGCATTGGATACATTGTCTTTCCTTCATCTTGCCTTAGTCAGATTTCCCTTAATTATGTGTGACATGTACAAGATTGTTCGGAAATGACCATCATGTCTAAAGAAGACAACCTAGCATGTGAAATGTGTCAACCAATTCATCTCACCTGGGATTTGGAAGATTATGTTGACTAAACAATAGTCGTTCAACATTATTATTGATCGGTATACCTTCTATTAAGATAATTCAGCCTAGCCTGAATTATCCGTAACTATAGCACCTGTCTCTTGTATTGATTTCGAAATTAGATTTTTTCCGGCATTAAGTAAACTGTTCTCGTCAAAAAAATAGTTTTATTGAGACAAGTAGGTATATCACTATATAGTATTTTCAAAATAAAGTAAATTGATATGACAATTTAAAAAAATAATGTTGACAGTATGGCGCATCGTACCTTTCTCTTTACGTAAATAATATATAACGATATTTTTTCAATGATACAAAATAAAATAAAAACGGGTTGTGTCCAAAATTTTTGGTTGGATAACTTTTTACGTTTGATTTCGTTCATTGTGAAATATGATTTACTGTCCACTGCTTATTGTTCACTTTTCGTGGTATTTTATGATTGGACGGAAATTACTACGTTTATACTCTGTATGTAAATCAATTGGCAATAACTGAATGCCATAATATAATATGGGACACAAAAATGTACAAAAGAGCATTAGACCATTATTTCATATTGTGACTACTCGTATGTATCTACGTCATTGTCGTTGGGAATTGATCCAATCGAAATCAAATCAAAACTGTAGGTACTGAGGGAGAAAAACTTTTTGTCTTGAATAGTTACTACCTAGTACCTACATGCAGAATAATACAGTAATCCGACGATTGTCCTGTCTTGCAACCTTTCATGCTACAGGTATACTAATATATTTAATAGAAGTATAGTATAGTGTACATACTAGACACATACATATAATTATACTCGTATATTATGATAAATCCACACAAGGATGTAAACAGAAATGCGTTATTTGATTTTCCATTACGTTTTAGTAACAATTAGAACCACTGAAGTGTAAACTTGACACGATGTGTGGTAATTAGAACCACTAGTATCTAATTTTACCCAATTTTCTCATTCCCTATTATCCCACTTCCTCCTCCTAACATCTACCTATATCTTGTATTGTACTGAGGAACTCACGCTTTGATGGACGGGTCTTGTGAGGAATCCGTTTCTATTCTCATTTGTACGACACGGATCCTTCATCACAGAACGGATGACCATAAAAGGGTTTCATCTATTTATACCCGCAGTGTTATTACAAGTACAATTATATTATATCAACTTGAAGGTATTTCTAAGGTTTCACCATTAGTTATAGTTACACACATAAATGCCACAATATAACCGTATTATAACCGCTAGCATAATTGGTATGTTTATATTATGATTTAATAGATTTTGTTGAAATGATTTAAAGGTATTTTTATGCACGTTTTTACTTACTTAGTATACTTTTCATGTGCAATTTCGGCGTTGTCCTTTGCCCGTGTAGGCTGCGTCGATATAAGTATTCTTCAAAGCCTCGGCTCCAGTGCTGCCGGCCAGACCACCGCTTCCGGTCTTGCCTCGTGGATGTCCTGGAGGCTACCCGGAAATTTTCTTGCCTCGCAGTCCCGGACCAAGTGTCTGACTGTCTGAACAGCACCACACGTTTTTAAACCACCTTCTTATATTATTATGTGTGATCTATTGTGTAATGTCTCATTTTTTTTTCAATATACTCTCACATTGGTATCACTGGAACTACACATTAAATTTATTCATTATTTACTTGTCTTTTTCAATTCGTAATTTGGAAGAGACCGATCAAACATACGAAGTGTTGTGGCTACAATTTGTGCCCAGGGCAAATAGCTTTAGTCTACTTTATATCTATAGTAATACTCGCGTGAATTGTACCTATATAATTAATTCAATTTTACCATTATAGTAATTTTAAAGTGAAGTCCTTTGATCATCACGCATACATATTGTGAAATGCATAATTATATATTCAATTAAATTAAAACACAGTAATGTTACCAACACATATCAAAATCCTACCCTCATTATGGTTACCATTTATCATAGTGTGTGTATTACGAGAATCTGTTTAAAACCAGACAATTGTAATAGCTCCTATTCAGTGTAAACAAGAAGTATTATTTTTTATATACGTATGCTAAAGATATTAATGCAGTGAATCTGGGTGCTTCGCCCGAAGAAAAGCGAGGACAGTACAGAAGAGAGGACCTCCGTAGGTGTAGCGAATTTAAGGAATGATACAAATTAGGTTGCGATTAAATGCTATGTAAAAAGAGCTACTTAGGTTACATAATATAATCGGAGATAATGAAGTCGCTGATTCGAACGTTGCCGTTGATGATGACGTATCTACGCGACTTTATAGGCCTAGATCTATTTATCCATTTAAAGAAAACGTTTCCACATCGGTAACTGCAATTTCGAGTTTAGTAATTTAAGAAATAAAAATTCGTGGCCAATCTGTCCCTGATCGTTGGCGGGTATAATGCTAGTACCTACATGATAGTTATTAGCGCTAAATAAAATTTAATTTGAAATTAGTCATTATTTACTATTGGTTCATACAGCATGATACGAAATATCTAACACTCAATACATTTGATTAATTAATTAATAATCAACATGCAAAATTAATTATTATTGCAATTCCCACATTCCTAAACATTTAATTTGAGTCAATAATGTTTAAAGTGATGTAATAATATAAAAATAATGATTATTCGTATAAAATGTTTTTAGGCATGTACTATCATGATACTTTTGATGCTATATAATTATGTTTGTTCTAGCTAGTATTATAATTTGTATTGTGGATTGATATGCCCATACTACCCATACTAATTGAATACTTCAATGAAACACTAGCATATAATGGTCTGCTAAACATTCGACAGTATTAGCGTAACGGTTTGCAAAATAAATCCCGATCTTTTCGATAGAAAGGTTAAATTATAAAATAATTGAAAAAGCTACATCTATTTATTGTATTAGATGTTATCTACAAGATACTATCTTTGCTGTGTGTAAAAAATGCAGTAGGTAAGTGCACTGTAATAGTTGAAACCGATAGGTAACGCCACAGAACCGTTTTGAATATCGAAGCTTTGTGACTATCCTGTTTTCCCTCCAGTAACATCAAAGAACGACTAGTAGCAGTTACCTGTAAGTGGTGGAAGGTAAGGAATAAATAACTTTTCGTTGATATTTCCTTGTCCGTGGTGCAGACAAATATTACAAGAATATCTCCGCTTATCCCCCATTTGATGTTATGGGATAAAACAGAATGGAAAAGAAAAGATTTTCTGGTACAATAACCGAAAAGCAAACGCGTTTACTATGTAATGAAAGACATTAAAATATAATAAAGAAAACCTGTATTCATATTTGATATAAGAGATGTGAGGAAAATGGTTGAATTATTACAGGTTATATTGTCGGTACGATATTTTTATATACGAGTATGTCAGTACTTACCTAATATTGTTATGAAAGCCAACTCTAATGTTATCAACAGACGAATGCTGCCCGTCCTTTGCTGACAATGTCCGCGGCCCGTTAAATTCGTCCGCTTCGCTGACTGTCCCCTTTGTGGTCGGTAAGTACATTATTTTTCCCTTTTCCCTGATTCACATATGACGTACTCCTCATGTAAGTACTGTGAATACGATATTAAACAGGGTGATTTTTATGAACTACTCTAAAATAAAGGGAAAAAAACATAAGAAATAAGCTGTATTGGATTCGAGAAAGGGAAAAAAACAGATGGGTATCAAATTCTAGGTAGGTATTTTTTTACTGTTTTCGCAAGAAATTACAAACTTTAGTAGATAACAATAATTCATATTTACAAGCAATTCCCAATATGAAAAAAAACACAATACAAGAGATCTAAAAAGAAAAACTTCTGTTCAGATCAGAAATCTTTCCATTAAAAGTACGTACTGATATCCTATTGCTTGGATTGAGTTACATAATTCAGGATAGTCCAACATAGGTACTGAGATGATTTGACCTACCTGAAATAATTTTTATTTATTTATCTATTTGTGTAGAAAAATTGTATAGAATCTGTTATGGCATATATTGTAGGTTGTAGGTATTATTATGTATATATTATTTTGATATTATAGGCGTAATGTTTATTTTCAAACAATATCTTATAAGTTAAAATGTAGGGACACAGTAATGTAAAGAAATAAGTTATTATTATGTTGGGTCTCGCAGCCAAAACGATTCAACCGATTTTAATATCCGGTATAAACGAAGCTACGATGAAATTTCAATATTTGAATCTCCAAACTATTGTCTCCTTGGCACCGAAGTATTATAATAAAATATGCATGGTGTGTGAATGCATATGTTACGTACATTATGTTATTAAATTTGATGTCGTAAAATTATTCAACTAAATCTGTGTGGATCTCTCAATTTCTCTCTTAATAAAAAAGGAAATAAAAAAAAAACACTTTTAGGCAGTCACAGCGAGTCGCTTAAAATAACTTGGTCGGTTTAAAAATGTTTGACATTAGATTATGTAAAAAAATATATGTACGAATTATTCTGACTGGGTCCTGTGTATAGAGTTTTGAAATCTGACTTACCAATCTGACAGATCTTGACCAAACACAGCGCTATTTTTAATCTCACTTCCGAGAGGGTAGATGCGTTCTGGAAAAGACTACTTAGGGATATTATTTTATGACAAAGAGATCAATGTGTTATAAATAGTTGAAGGATTGACTTATAATTTATTGAGTTTCTCTGAATAATCTAGACTCTAGACCTCTCCGTGTTCTTATAAGCAGGGTCAGAGACTATATATACCTATCGAACACTATATCTATGTACATCTAATGGATTTCTGAGATTCCTGTCAAACACAAAATCGCAAAACAGTATATCGAAAACTCTCTTACAGAGCCCTTTTAATACACATGTTTTAAATGTTATTAACATCGAAAAAGAAAAAGTCTAAGTAATGAAAAATATCACTCACCTGAGTACCAACGTGATCAGGCAAGTCAGAGTAACAATATACTGATTCGGGGAAAACTGTCCCAATAAGATATTAACATAAAAATTATATCTATAGGATATGTATTATGAAAATAATATCAGTAATCATAATAGGTAAATATAGATAAAGGATGTATCGTAAGTAAGGATTTGTATAAAGAATGTTCAATTAAGGCTGATATACGAATAAAATTCCCTTCTCCTCCTCCCAGCGGACAAACCCAACGATGTAAAGGCCTACAATTGAATGACATACGTGGATTAAGGAATTGAATTCAGCTTATCTGGGAAGGTGGTATTATAATGTTACTCCTTTTCTTTTTTCCCAAATGGTCTTTTGGTAACAACATTGAATGGGATTTTGATTGAGGTAACGTTTATCGGTTGGGATTCAGTAAGTCGGAAATTCGTTATGGTCGCATTTTTATAATAAATATAATAAAATAAAATCTTATGCCCGATACATTTATTACTGCTACTGAACTATCACGGTATCTATGAAAGTTTTAGGAACACGTGAGTTGCAGATACTCGAAAAAATACCAAAAAAGAATGGGTAGCCGATATTAAAACCTGAAGTTCCTACGGTGATATAATCACTATAAAAGGACCTCTAACAAATTCTTATTATTTGAACGCTGGGATACCATACAGTCTCATGATGAGACAATAAGAACTAGGTTTACAGGTTTGTGGAAATTTAACAGATCGTTGACAAGAATTAATAAATGTATACAAACAATAAAAATGTAGCTGCTACTTATAATATAAAATATTTATTCTTTTACAAATAGTGTTGTCGTTAGAGCTGTAGTGTCTGCAACAGCTTTATCAATTTCAAAAGGTAATAAGGTACCTAGTTCCTACTACAAGACATCGTAACAGAAGCGGAAGACGCGATAGGAATTGGAAATGGGCGCATTGTGAGGTTTGTTATCGTTTGGGAATATCGTTGTTAAGTTTCTCAGTGACAATACAACGAGTACTACAACTACAATAATAATAATCAACGCCTAGCTAGAGAAGTAGAAGAGCTAAACAAAGCACTTCGCTTGTTAAGAAAGATAGTTAGATGTAAGATAAATTATTTTATATCTGGTATACCTATTGTACTGCAGTGAAGTGTTCGAAGCAACTGAATAATATTCATGCAGTTGCATGCACAAATTTTTAGTTAAAGCATCATACTGTTGAACAAATACACATTCTTAAGTCATCAGATTTATAAACTTGATTTCATGAGATATATCCGTGAATTCCAACATACCTTTCAATGAATTTTGTGGGTTCAAATTAACGTCACTTCATGAAGGAGACTTACTCTAAAGATTTACTAACATATTATATAAGCGTACGAGTACGTACACGTATTAGAATTGGAGTATTCTGAATGAGTTGAGCGAAGTTGTATTAGGAAATGATCAGTAATTAAATACTTGATAAACTCTGACCTTGTGGTAAAATGAACCGTTAACTGTCTCTCTAAAGTATGTGTTCTAATTTCTGATAGTACGAACATCTCGTTAAGCAATCTGAACTATTAGATGAATAATTTTCTGCCTAGATATGTTTCCTTCCTTATGACGGTTCATGTGGTCAATGGTTAATTGATTAACTTCTCGATAGTTTATAAATTGTTCAGCACATTATCAAACGAAACGAGATGGCATATTTTTATCATTCAATATTCCTAACTTCTATGTATGTATGTAGATTTAGAAATCTATATTATGCTCCTGAATTTGACGCATAAAACTGATGTAGGCTTATCATTTTCAAAGTTAAAAATTTGGCCTTTTAGGAAATAAAACCCGATCCTTTTGTTTTTATTGTAACAAATGTCCCCCTTTTAGAATATTCAATGCGATATGGCGGCATTCAGGGGCATTGTTAATAGCAATTATTAATACGACTCTCGACGAATGTATGTGGAAGTAGTTATATTGTGCAGACATGTGTAGGTACGATGAAGATTACTAATGGGGAAGCGTTCTTTTATCTGAAAGGTGTTGATGCACATGAAGGAACTAATTACACTCTGTTGATGTGAAAGAAAAATGTTTTTAAATGTAAGAAATTGAATTGAAATTCATCATATTTGGCTTATTAATAAAACGGGAGATTATAAGTAGAAACACCTTGATATTTTTTTCGTTATTTATTCTGAACAGTTTCTTATATTTCATTGTACAATAGAAAAGTAGTGAGCAATTTAAAGTACTTATTTTCAAGTTATTACGCAATTTTCAAAAAAGAAATAAATTAAGCCAGTGAATATTTAGATGATGTTTTATACTGAAAATAGTTTTGATTTACGTCTAGTAATTACTTAAGTTCGTATTTTTTTATTTTATCTCAAATTCAAAGGCTTGGATTATCAAGCAACGTACTGATTTTGATCCTTACTTACGTAATTGGATTTCAATATACATATTCATTTTATGTCTTGATTTTATCTTCTCCAACGAACAGAGATTGATACCATGAAGAGGATCAAAGAAAAAACATATTACCTATAATCGGTGGATAAGATTAAAGTATCGTAGGCCGCAGTGATTTTCTTTGTAAGTATTGTACTCAGGTTTAAGAAATCCTTACAACTTTTTTCACAATACGTTATTATTAAGCATCTTTTGTTCTCTATATGGTTTGAGTCTAAATCATAGTATTATATGTTAGTGTTTGTGTATGCAGTAGGTTCCTACCTACAATGGTTTGGTCTACATAGCCGCAAGCGTTTTACAGGAGGATGTAGTAAGAACTAAGAACCATGATTAAAACACTACAATAATATTGTTGTTTGAGCGTATGAAAGAGAAGTCTTGTGTGAGTGTACCTAGTGTTAGTTACATGATTGTTCGTTCTTTTAAATTTCCTGTTTGCATTTTGTTTTCATAACATAACACAGACAATTTTTTTCTAAAAAATCCCACAATAATTAACAACGTATCTGCTGGGTACTCAGATTCTCCTTGAATATAGTACAAGTTTTGTATGTGGCGATTTAGTGTCTCGACGCCGTAAAATATATAAAATAGAAAAGCTGCATCTATCTATCCTATCTACCTATATGTTGTTACAACTAATAACCGACATGAATACCTAACATTCAAAACTAAGGAATGTTCTGAGGCTCCCGTTTCGGTACAAAGACAACTACATGAAGAGAATAAGTTGCTATTTAATGTGTATTTAGGGACCTATATCCAACTGTAAATACATTTATGTTCCATACTAATTCTACGTAAGTAGCATCGAGATACGTTAAATTTTAACGTATACGTGGTTTGAAAGATAATTAAATCTGATATAATTGTATAATATGTTAGTAATATACAGGTGCCTAAATTTACGTAAAAAAGTCGTTTTATGTTTTTATTTGTGAAAATATTAATTTTAATTCACTAACGATTATAAAGTTTATCAAAAAAGGACGAAACAAAATTAATTATGTTTAACAGAGTGGTCTACGGCAGTAGAAATATAATAATTATAATTATTATGAGGTTGGTTTGAGATAACAAATTAATTTTCCAAGTTTCTCTTAATTTCGGTCTTAATCTCGCAGCTTGTGATTAAATTGTTGAACTAAAGCAGAATAGTTTGGCGTTACAAGATGAGAGAATTATTATTAGGTACTGTTTCTTGTTAGTGTTGGTATTACATCTAAGTATCAAATACTTGGTACGTCGTTCCATACAATATTGTGTTTCAAAATGTTCAAGGTTCCTTTGAACGTATTCAAATTAATATAACCTCCCGGGTCTATGCTGCAATTCTAACTAGAGCTTGTTTCTTGCGTCATATGATTACTAATACCTACCTGTAACAATAACCTCGTATACACGATCTCTCAAGTGGAAAATTTGCAATCCAACAAAATTTAATAAGCAGCAAAGGTGAAATCATAATATGTATAATGGTGATAATCAGAACATTCTCGTATACAAGCGAGGGTTTATACTTTATACTTCATAGCATGGACGTAGAATACCTCCGTATCATATTCTAGGAAATTCTGTTGTTCGTGATCGTCTTTCTTGACGTAAACAACAGCGGAACTACCACTAATTGTCTTAATAATGTAATCGACTGGCTCAGTTGGATATTAAGAATTTCGCATAGGGTTCGATTCTGTCTTTCTATATACGTTGACAATGCTATGTTATGGTATTTTTGAATCGAAATCATATGATCGCTTATTATACCTTTTGCTCAGTTTTGTTATTTGTAATTTTAATAAGTCGGACTGTTGTCTCGTAATATACTACGTGCATGCTGTGGACGCTCGTAATTGGGGGGTTGACAGGAAATTTGTGTTTGATGTTTTTAATTTGTGTATATCTGTCAATCCTCTGTGAGTGTCTCAATAAATAAATAAATATAAACCTATTACCGTATCTGATGTAGTCAAGAGAAAACTCGGGCAAGAAAAATGTTGAAAAAAGAAAAGAGCGAATGATTATGGATATGATGCCTAGATCCAACATTCAACTATGAAAGCATGGCTGATAATGATTAATAAGGAATTACTCTTCTTTTAGAACAGGGAGTCATATTAAATGCGAAGCGAATCACAATTACCTGCGATAAATAATTACGAAACAGAGTTAGCCAAAACTGATTAGATTTGTTTTTATTATTTTGTTTGTGACTATCCTACGAGTATGTGGTCATTTAATCCATTATTTTTACTGCTTATGACGATCCTGTATGGTGATTTATACTCAGAAAAATGTAAGGTGCGCTTGGTGCAATTTTATCGCTGAACGGCGCCAATATATGGTCCGATTGTTATTGTTATATATTATAAAGATACAAGGAGATGGATATCTAAGGTAAATAATTTTATCGTTTGAGTAATACACATCTTTGTTAAGGGCTTATATTGAGCAAAAATCGTTCTATTTTTGCTTCAACTTTTTCCTATTTTTTATGAAAATGTTAGCGCTCAATAAGAATAACGTAAGCAACAATGTTAATTATGCCTGTTTAAACCTGGGAAGAAATTTAAAATTCCAAAACAGCCGATTTGTTAAGATTATAATTACCAGTATTTTGGCTAAATTATACTTTTATATCTGAAAAATTGAACGGAAAATCTTCAGATCCCGTAAATTTTAGGGGTGGAAAGGAATTTCCAAATCCTGTAATTCTAAAACAGCCGATCTGTAGTCCATACTTTTATCTATCACTGTCTTTAGTTTCATTCCCTCAGTATTTATTGCCTGAGTAAAATTCAGGGCGCCGAAGCCTATTGACAGCATATAGGGCCTTAAGCTTATAAATTACGAGTATTTGCTCATCCAGCAATAACTGATGATCACTGAACGTTAAAATAATAAGTACACACTTATTGAACATTATACAGGTAATTAATAAACCCTCATTCGTGTCTTCCTTTCTTAACATAATGTTAATTAATCTCATCTCGTTACCAGCTTTATAATTGGTTACCTAACTCTAATCAAAGGCACAATGCCTAATGTGACTTACACGTATTTCGGAGTCGACTTTTTGTACTCAGGATAACTGTAAATGATTATATTTGATAGGTTTTTTGGGGTTTATTTCGCTTCTATTAAAAAATATTTACGGTCATTCCCTAGGTTCTATGCATATTTTCAAAAAACAAAAAAAATGTCCGCGACTTTCGAGAAACGAGTTGCTATCTTTACGGAAAAAGATCAGAGGCGTTCAACACTTTTTTTTGAGAAACCTACAATATAAGACATAAAATCTTTTACGGTCATTCCCTATATAAAAGTTCAATGTATCTAAAAAGTATATATTTAGTAACGGTTGCCGATATCTAAGGTCTCCGTTTTTAGAATTTTTTGAAATTTCAATATGCCTATTTTTAAGCATGAAAATCGTACGCCAAAGTGCTTACTACAAATACGAAAATGCTCGGAGAGTTTACTTCCGTTTCACGATACAATAATTCACGAATATAGGTAACACTAACGTATAGAATAACACAAATAACAGCGCACATATGTATTATATATTATCTTTCGTTTCATCGATAAGTTCAAGTTTGATTCGTTTACTTGGTGTAAACCAAAAGTAAACATCTTGCTGACCGATATAACAATCACTGAGCAAAATTTCCATTGTGTATCAGCATTTCTTCGAAACGATGACTGGGCAAACTTCAGGCTATTCGAGTCTGATTATTGGAAACACCTACAGACCCTTTTACTTACACTTTACCTACCATTACCTTACACGAATGACATGCTTCATAATATGATTAAATTCTAGCGTGGAGAAAAATGTGTATTGGATACCTGATGGTATTTATTTTGTTTACCTACAATTATAGTGAATATAATATATAATATGTTAATGATAATAATACGTATATAAAGTTTTTTCTCCTCAACAGAGACGAGAGGCATCTTTGTTCACATAATGCAGCGTTATGTGAACTCCCTTGGAAGGAGGAAAACTTAATGTAATTAATTCCGTCTGTGCAATAGGGACAGATAAATCCGGCTCCATACCTAAATAATTTATGTATATCTCTAATCAATACGTATTTTTTTTTGTTATTTTGTGTAGCATTGTTTTTATGTTTTTTTTCATATAATATAATTTCATATAATTTTCATATAATTTCACTAATAATATTGTAAACTTTTTGAAAGGCCGCTTTGGTCGTACAAAGGATTGATAAATAAATAAATACTGCAAATAAAAGAGAACTAACACATTTGTTACAATGATCATCGAATGTTCTACATGTACAAAAAAACGTTGCATGACTGGCATAACTTATGCCGATGCTACACTTCTCGAAATTATAATTTATGTACATAGTGATGGCGAGAAATGTGGTAGTAGATATTATGTAATCCTATATAACATTTTATGTATAAAATCTTTAAATGCAATCATAGTTCGACGGTTAAAAGGATAAAAATTACAATTTGTTCCCCATCCTTTTTAAAGGTATCCAACTCAATTCCTACGTTCAATTGGTGGTTTAACGTTACATTTTTTATTTGAGCGCCTGGGGGAAGAAAATAATTTCCTTTTCTCGTTTCCCTTACGCGCTGAATAAAAAAAGAAAAAGACCGGATGTAAGTGTGACTGCATCGCTCTTCAGATCGTGTTCTTTGACCTTCGACAAAGAAGTAAAGTCAAAGAGAACGAGTTCAAAGGAACGAATCATGAACAAATCCTTTGAAACATATCACACGAATGGATGAAAATTTTTGACAACGTGCTCTTGTTTGAGGCTTTATATTTACGATAGATTAAAATGTGCATAGACATGCGTTGGGGTGGTCAAAGGTTCTGGGGTTATTCAACAAAAGGATTAGACATTCATATATTCGGAAAGGTATTCTCTACGTAACTACATAGGTAGGTACCGAATTTTCTTGAAAATATAAAATTTTATCTAAAGCTGCTTTGCAGAATTTAAATGAGCTGTATTGTATTGAACTAATATGTGCATTGTGTATTGTACCTATAATCGGATATAGAGAACTTTTTATCGTTACATTATCGATGATTCAAGTACATCGAATTAAATACTATCTGGAATGTGTCATTAATAAAATTCATAAAACAATACTGTGGATATAAGAGTGAGCATATCAGATATATGTCTCATTCTCACTAACGTAATTAATAGTAAAAAACATACTGGATGTTCATTGTTTATCATTCTCTAAATTAGACAATAGAATTTTTAATTATACACTGTGCAAAACAAAAATATATACTTAGTACAGGCTGTTATGTAATTCTAATAATCTAATATCAAATTAATGACCTATGTGTGTGAGATTTCTTATATTTTTCGGCGATTATATATAGAATGAACAGGGCTAGACGAATACACCAAGATAAATCTTTTTTATAAAGGCTGTCTTAGTCTGTGTAGATATTGACAAGGGCAAAATAAATTCGTCTAGTAAAAATAAATTGGAAAAGATTTCAATGATAACTTCACAACAAATATTATTATTAGATATTGTTAACTGTCGGAGAAATTTGGTTTTCAATACGTTAACATAAAATCCTTCTCTATGCTTTTCAGCCAATTTGTGTTTTTTTTTATTCGTATGTGCAAAATATAAGATAGGAAACATCGATCGCAGAAAATCCCATATTGGATATTCTTTTGAAAATTATAAAAATTATGTAATATTATTTTGAATTGTTATAGGAAAATATTTCATGAAAGGTATTTTAAAAAATTTGTGGTTTTGAATCACTTAATTTATAGGTAACTAGTAAACACACATCCCGATGGACTGTTTATAGAAAAACATCAAATCATGTGTGTGAGCATGCTCAAGTTTTCATTCGGTAAAAGAGACCTATAAAATATATTTTTATGAATTGCAGTTTACGAAAAAAGGCATAAAGAGGTATACTTACGAGTACATCTGATAGGTTTGTATTAGCCGACAGAAAGTCACTTTATATCTGTTACGTGGAATACGAACCTGAAACAAGACAAAATAATGGATTAAAAATTTGTCGCTGAAATAATATGTAAAGAGTACATGGTTGGCGCAGTTGGTTGAGGCGGCAGTCTCTCGAGCGGGAGGTGCCAGGTTCAAACTCTGGCGCTGGCGATGTATTCCATACTTTGGGATACAGGCTTTTAGCCTAGTGAAAAGTGTGCAGGAAAGTATTTGGGTTTGGGTTGTTATATATAAAAAAATATATGGGCGTAAGTATATAATTTGAAAGTTTTAATTAACTAAATGTGCATTGATTGATTTTAGCTTTCAGTATAATTATATTATCATGTAGTGTGCCCCAGTTCAAAAAACTAATAATATTTTGTGTATAGGGGTAGAAGTAAATTTTAGTTTTCATTATTTTATTGACGATAATTGAGGCTGATATCATTCACAGAGAGAATGATAATTGATTAATTTTCATAAATAATAATTTATGCAAAATATTGCATACGCGGACGGTGTGTTATTTTTGACAAAATTGCTATGTTGGTGTTTAATATTAATGAATTATTATCTATAGATCCCATAGTGCAGTAATGGTAATAATAACTGGTATAAAATCATACAACTTACTCAATTATTCATGAAATTCAAAACAATATAGGTACACAGTTTGATAATATTATTAAAACGTCCATTGCTGTAAATTGCATCAATGATGGGTATTGCTATTAACAGAGGGGAGACTAGAATATCTCCAACTATTCCATTTTCAGTAATAAACCAAATGAGAAAAATATCAATGTGAAAACGATGAAAATAGGGAATAATAGAAAATTCGTTGCAAACTGAACGATTATTTCAAGCTAGTCAAAGTTCGAATTTTCATTCGTAAGATTTGGGTTTGCTGTTAGTTTCTAAAAACACATACTTATCTCAATAGATGTACGGCAAAGAATGTTCCTCCTTCTGTGTATATCTGTTGAGATAACTAAAAGTTAGCCAATTTATACCGTGCAGAAAATCCGATGCTTCACAAAATAATAAAATAGTAGCACTTATTTGACTTTTTTTCGAAAAGCACCCGTTGTCAAGTGACTTATGTTCAATAAACATCAAAATTTTCACACCGCCACCGTAGCGTTTTACTTAATATATGATTCTGACGTGTTTGTATTTAAATCAGTAAAATACAGACATACCTAATTACTTTGGTCACTTCACGACCCATTATACTATTTAGATTTCTAATGAGAAATCGAGTATAAAATCGTTCGTCTAATTTAGTAGATAAATAATATAAATATCATAAAATTAAATTCTGTAGTCATAATTTCCTTTGAAACGTGGTATAAAATAATCCTCAGTATGATCACGTCTTGAACAGAGGATGAGGATGGATTCCCTATCACAGACAGCTGTCACGGAAAATGAAGAAGGGTGATTTTTCACAATCGACATTGTGTTTGCATGTAGTACTGGATAGATCACAAAATATAATTCTGTTGACAATAGAAATAGGTATCTAAGAATTCTAATATCTAGGTATCTGAGAATTCTATCTAAGAAAAGATGATCATTCGCATCCGGTGGGCGCAGGTTCGAGTCGGTTCAATTAGATGTGTCAGTGTTTTGCATTTCACAATGTATAGTTACTTGTACGAAGACGAGCTCGCCATTTAACGGAAAGTCCATATTCATAACTAGTTAGTTGGTTTGGTTAATTATTCTTTAGAGTTTTCGTACCAACACGAATTGTTTTAGCCAGAAATTTATTAATTGATGGCACACTGCATTGTCTTTTTTGTTACTATATAATTATACATATTTACTGGCCAATATAGATTTATTTATTTATTTAAATATAATTCACTTGCATATCATTGATCAAAATGCGGATTTGAAGGGCATGAATAACAATTTATCATTGAATTATACATGCATGTGTTTATTGTAAATCACTGTATTATTCGTTAATTAAATTGAAAGGATTATTATTTGCTGTGAAACTAATAAGTTACGCCAGCCAAGTACAGAACACTTCAAAAATGAACGTATACATTTTGCACCACTCTGTAGAACATAAAGTATCAAAAGTGATACAGATAGAATGACATGTGACTTGTCAGAGACAGAGACGGATAAAGAAATGTCACTCTTGACATTAATGTGACCAATGTCGTAATATTAGTGTGTCGCAGGAGGATAATAACACGATCAAATAGATCGAGAAAATATGTGTCATTTTATTTCATACAGAGATTGGTAGAAAGGTATTTACAGAAAGTTTTTAATTGCATTTCTCGGATTATACGAGTAAATTAATCACGGGAGGACTACTGAGATGTTTGTAACAAAACTATTTCAATACTCGTCTCATACGCATTTAGAATTTGTGTAATAGAAACGCCAGTAGAATCAATCAATACAATCTGAAATGTTTTGTAACATACTGTCTTCAAATGTGTGGTAGTACAAAGTACCTTCTAAGCATAGTTGGTGTTCTAATTAACTAAACTGATTACGTGTACCGTCCAAGAATAGTCGCTGGTGGTTCGAGAATAAATTTTGTTGGAAAAAGAAAATCTATTGAGTACGGTATGAAGAGTTTTTACAAAAGGAATATGCTCACACTCATATGTACGTGTAAAAATATAGATTGGTTCTGTATGAACGTTGGCAGTAAGCTTTCACAAAAACAGGCCAACGTTTCTCAGACCCTTATATTTTATTTAAGACAGTATTATGATTCTTGTTGTCTGGAACACGTGTCCATTCAAAATAATCGCCCCACTGAGAGAAAACAATAGTTGTTGGTAGTATTGAATATTGATAAATCAGTCGTGGCGGCCTGACGCTGAATATAATATATGAAAACCTTCTCAGACTGAAGAGGCATTTCTAGAACCACAATAGAAATTATTAATCTTATTTTTAAGAATTCTTACGATTTTTTTTTTATACTTTTAAGGTCTGTTTTTTCTCCCTCTGACCCTTGAATGCTAATATAACACGTCAATTCCTATGTCATCCAGTTACAAAAATGTGAAAGAATGAATAGCTACCGAATAAAAGAAATATGAAATATAATTTAAAATGCAAAAACCTGTATAAAACGTAATCGTACGAAAATCTTTTGTAATTAGAAGATATAAACACCAATATTTGAAGAGATCGTACACCTATGTTTCTACAGCTTGGATGTTAGGAATAATAGAGTATAATTCTCATCTCATGTTTTGTTATAAATTACACCAATAATATTGATTGTACACATTATGATACCGTAAGAGACCACCATTAAAAAATAAATCACGAGAAAATCGAATCATACTTTCTTATAGTTTAGTAAACGTAAAGCAGTGGAAGAAAATTGTGTCTCTTTAGGGTTTATATTCGGTGTATTGTTAACTCAATAGAATATTTATGTTATAACTGGTGGTCTCCGTCATAAATAAACAGTAGGTATTCTTGGTCAAGATAATAATATTACCTATACCAAGTATTCTCATACTTCGTCTATTACTTTAAAGGATATTACACACAAACCCTCAGTGAATATTCCCAAGGGTATTGTCTTCTTTCCGTCAGGCACTCTTGGCACTGGCAGGGTGTTAGTTGATGTATGAGCAGAGTGTAGAGTGAATAGAAAATGAAGGGTTGCTAGACTCATGAAACAATGGTTGTGTGAAATAGCTTCACTCTTTTATTATAATACAGATATGTAGGTGGGTAGTTAGTTAGATATTCCTACATAGTAGTCTAGTGGTCTCCCGATCATTAGTGCACGTGATTCATACTTGTCGAATCCCTCGAGTAAATTAGCAATGTGAGAGGGACTTTGAGAATAATAATGTCATTTTGAGATTTAGGTACTTACTTAATTGATAGGTGGTAATATTAATAATATAAAGGGTCGGTTTAAATCCAATGTACCTAACTTTAATTATATTTTACTAAAAGATAATGCTATTAGCAAATCTGGTTGAATTTCATTTAGTAGTTCGTTTTAAATCTATACAATCCTTTTTGGTGGATGAAATACTTTCAAGGATTATCTTTATAAAGATAAGTACTGAAGATAAGAATCGAGAGATTAATTGAAACAAAAAAAAGGCTTTATAATTGAGCTTCTACAATATTACTTAATGAATAATATATTAATTCACGCTTTACATAACAATTATGATATTCAATAAATACTTTTTCGGGACTCTTAATTAATTATTTCTGAAAAGAGCTTTAGGATTAGAAATTCAAATTCATATCTTCACATTTTATTCGTCATGTTTAAAGAAAAAGCGATTCATTTGAATATTTTATGAATATTCAAGAAAGTTTTATTCGCATCTTTTCATTTCAAATGCGGCTTAAAGATTAAATAAGAAAAAAAATTCCAGAGAAAAGTAAACAAGGAAAGTATAACATTTTATGCATCGCAAGTTTTGGAAGAGTTTTGATATTAGCATAAGGAAACAAACGAGAATTATTTTCAAAGTTATATGCCAAACCGAAAAAGGTTTCCTCAACAATTGAATTCTTAATCCCAAAGGACAACAAACTATTGAAATTGCATGAAACAGGAAAATAATATATAAATTTATTAAAGTTCCCCTGTCAATGTGTCATTTATCTGAAACTACTACATTTTTGCAATAACAACTATATTTTATCTACACTTTCTATCGTCTATTCGCATTTTTGATAAGCATAACATTAATTTAGAAAAATCAAATTCCTTCATATTCAATAAATCAGTAATTATTTTCCTTTTGAAAAATACCTATGATTAGATTTTCATCGAACACTCACGGATGGTTGTAATTTCGAATAAGGCAACGAAAGAAATCAATGAAACAGTTCACTCTTTACAGCCAATCACTGAAAAACTCCTTGGTATGTATTATGACAACCCTGCAAGGGTAGGATGAAACATATCTAGTCTATAATTCTATATAACTCTCTTATAGACAAAGTATTATTTTGTGTTCTTTACAGCTTTAATTTCGACTTCAACTGAAATGTTATCCATCAGCAGTCACTCCGATTCGTAATGGTTACCAGTGTTTCACAAGCATTGATGTCCGTCAACAAATGTTCATATACACTAATAAAATATGTGTGCGTGGATTGTAGGTGTTGGGTAATAATATATTAAGCGTACTAGGTACGAGTATGCACGCTATTTTATATGATATGATTTATTTGTCTTGTAAAGGGACATCCCCATCTTAATATAAATTCTCATGGGGCGTGAAAAAAACTCACACAGTTCTTAGAATAGATGCTCGCTTAGATTATTCCCTTTTATGTGTTAATGTTTCTCGGTTGGGTTCCCCATACGATCTATTGTTTCTCACTTTTGATCTATTGCTTACCGTGTTGGTGTTGTTGGTGCGGTTAAACGTTCATAGTAAATGTTTCTCATTTCATGTCAACATCTGTCGCCGATAGTGAGGGTATTAGTGCGATGCAACTATCTCATAAATCATTACACTCAGATAATACATTGTCTAAAGTGTTGTCATCTAGTATTATAGAGATTTCGTGGATGCATTACGAGCTCACTGATTTAAACGAATGTGTAAACTTATTAAGATAAGTTGTTTTGTCTTATGTGTCGTCACATATAATGACTGTTATATCGTATGATTTACGAATATATATTTTTTAATGGTTCAATGATAAATATAATATGGGGGTTTCAAAAATTAAATCTACGTATAGCACATGTACTGCAAGCAGCAGGTAAGAATGCCTTTGACTGATTTACTTTTTGTATGCAATGATATCTGATTAAAATACTAAAAATAAGTAACTCTAAAACTAACAAACAGTAAAAACATATTTTCAGTATTTCAAAGTCTCTTGATGATTTGTTATACGATCCTAATGTTTTATGGTTTGAGATATTTTGAAAATGATTTCGACGTAAAACAACTATTAATAAAACACCTGAGACAAAATATTCGTTTTATTCTACAATGCCCTATCTATTTGATATTTTGAACGTAAATTTAATAAATCTCTAAATCTTAGCAGTCTTTTTTATAAATGCCAAAAATAAGTTTTCCAAATTCAACGCCCACATAAACCATTTTACACTGATGGAACGAACCCACATAGGGTTTGACACACGTCATTTTGAATCCACTGTTCTACGTCATTGAAAGTCAGGTATTACTTGTAAAAGTATAAAGTGTTTAGTTTAGAATGAAATGTAAAATATCCTAAAAATAATTCCTTTTGGGTTTCAGTAATAATCCAATACCACAACAAAATACATTAGGGGAAAACAAACAAATATTTATGTCGACGTTTTAATGATCATTATGGTACATTCACACATTATTTCCTTTAAAAAATCCTTTGGGACTTTTTTAAATGATTTATTTATAGCATTCGGGAACGCCTCTCTGGAGATGGAACCATCAATTACTTTTTTTTTGTTTGGATAATTTATACTTTAAAAGTCGTCGTTTTCATAAATTTATTTAAACCATAAATTTACCTAGAAGCCCCTTCAGTGATAAATTTATTAAAAGATCTTATATTTGCAAAGTTGTTGATTCGGAACACACAACAATTACTCTTTTACGCATGCAATTATTAAAAAACAACAAAATTTTCCTTGACATAAAGACGACAAGCCAATCCTATAACTTTTTAATAATATTGTCATAATCCGAATTGTTTTTCTTTCAGATATTTATTCTTCCCGATAAGGTATTATTATAACTTCTGTCTAACTCATCTTCGTAAATGAAGATATAATAATATGATAATGTATTTTGCTATCCCACATTCAACACGAGAGGAAGTAAACATCGTTATTTAACGTTATTGAAAATCGATGTTACTTTTAGTACAAACCCAACTACAATTCCATGACAAGAGATGATTTTCACTCTCCCTAACCGTAACCATTAAATCATTATTCAGTACTCAAATGGCCCTCCAACCATCGCAGCCGGATCAAATGATCTGCGAATAAATGCGTTAAACGTCAGCTATGGAAATCCGGCGAGAATTCAATACCGCGAGGGATCATCATCATCAAGTCATTGTAGTTAGGGATTTTGTATTCAATGCTTTTAATATTATTGGACGCATTCAATTTAAATGCTATAGTAACCTGGTTCAATTGGCTACATAAATGTAACATTATCTAAATATTTATTCCTTTTAATGTTCTTCTGTATAGTGCCAGTGACTACATAATATGCGTTAGAGACCATGGCTCTTACAAAAAGAAACGCAGATAAGCTCAAATGCACACACGATTCATGCTTGGTATAAGCTTAAGAGACAGAATAAGAAATTGGGAACAGAACCAGAGTAGTGGACATCATGGATCGCGTACCAAAACTGAAATGGCAATGGGCGGGGCACGTTGCAAGACAAGACTCCACAAGAAACGTCTACGAGATTCACGGAGGGCTCTCAAAAAAGCATCAATAAATACAATTTGTTACATTTTCATTTTCGATGAACAATGAATAATCTCAATCGAATATTGTACCTACATTGTTCATCGAAATATTATCTAAACTCTGATTGTATGCGACATTGTTAGTTCAATATGAGTTGTGTCGATAGAAATGAACTTCATTATTGTAATGGGGTAGATTTACTACTTAACTATGTATACCAACAAATGTAATTAATACTCCATAGATATTATTATTGAAGCTTCATTACTAGCACACAAATAGAATAATATAATGTTGACAGAACCAATCCTCTCCTACATTAAAAATCTGTTTATTTCAGTCCCTGTCGAGGTAGGCAAAGAACAGAGCTGTTTTTATATGTTAGATACCTACTTCTTGAGTAATACATTTTTTCTATTTGATTTCTGCGCTTGACTGTAAGATATTGAGTTAGCAATAAGTCCGCCTTTTGGCTCACGATTGTCTTATTTTTGTAATTATTATGCATTTTTGTTCAGGCCAATAAAGATTTTTTTATTTATTTCTACCATTGGACTACATAAACTAACAGGTGTATAGTGTATTATATATAGTATAGTATAATAATATCTTGATTTCATTGAGTTTCCACAAACCAATAAATCCTAATTTTATAACGGTTATCAACTTAATCATCTGATTATGCATATTGGACTGAAGATATGTAATAACATTGCATTTGCATCAAATTAATAGGAACAATAATGCAACAAAAATCTTGAATGATGTCTCCTTACTATTCAATTAACGATACTAATCATCTCACTCATATGTGATACCTGTGTACAATTTATAAAAACACAATTGTTTCGTCAACCTATAACAAATACTTCTGAAATACTAAAGCTACTGCAGTTTAACGCCCCATTAACATTTCTTGAAAGAAAGCAAACAGAGACAATGAAAGCTTTTTGCATTAAGTTGTAAAATAGCTTGCGGTAATTCTGCATTAAAATTCACTTACGAGGAATAAAGTAACGACGTAGTTAGCAAATGTTCCATAAAGCAATTAGGTGGGAACATCATTCTTAATGCATCTCTGAGACGTATGTGCACTCTTCAACTCAATGCTTCACAATAGTAATAATATTCTTGTTATCTACTGTGCAAGTTTAGTAAGGTTGTTAGTAGGTACATTTGTCAACAGCCGCGCCGTTGGAAAAATAGGTAATCTCAATGACAAATAATTGAGGAAGATTATTTTTCCATAAGACCATACATTCGTCTGCCAGTTATGTAGTGAAGATTGCCATAATCAGTACCCATCAAGCGTATTATATTACCGTGCTGCAATATTTGATGCTGTTTGGTAGTGGTGCTGAAGGTGTTACGAATTGAAGATATAATGTTCATACTCTACGACTATGAAGTGACTACTAGCATTGGTAAAGCAAAGTAAATTTTATTTGTTTCAATGAAACAAGACTGAGTATAGGTAACACGCTTTACTTGGGATAGATAATACACCTAAATTAGTGTAGACATTGCATTGAATAGTTTTGTCTACAACACAATAGACAAAGCGTCTTAGCTTCTAAGGTCTATTTCTCAATGTAAACCAATCTAACGTTCTAAGATGTTTGTTTAAACAAACAAATGAGTAAACTACATTACTGGATACGCCTAACTAATCTTCAACACAACTGCTCTAATAATATTATAACGAATCTTCTTAGAGTACATTAAATTAGACTGCAATAGTTGCATTCTAAAGTATATTGGTTGCGATTACGTCGCTAACTGTATAACTTCTACTTAATTATTGCAAAGAGGTTTGTGTGGTCGAGTTGTATGTAGTTTTCACTGCACCTACTTGACCCCGTCAATTCCTTAAGACCATTTTTCAGACCACGAATTAGGCAGGTTTGAGAAAACTTGACATTATTTTTCACGGGTATAAATTACGACTAATTGCTAATGAATAATATCGCAATCGTAGAAAAAACTAAATTTTCAAGCAAAAACTCTATTCCCTTCTTACGCTGTATCTCACGTGGGGTAGGCAGAAAGAGTGTTGTTGTGTTTCAGAAAACATGTTCGCCTAGATCTTTAATATTTTACAAAATTTATAATGATAATTTGTTTACAAAATACAACAATATTTTCATAGGAGTGTAGTTTTCTATTCTGTACAAGGCTTGAGCAATCCTGGAAGAAAATTTTACCGTCCATCGTTCCTATAACAAAAATATCGGAGCGTTACGAACGACATGGTAATATCCACAGCCCAAAACCGCTCTGAGTAGTGGAGCCCAGAGTCTTTCCTGTGTTTTCTCTAGAAAAGTTAGTAAGACGAATTAGTAATAGTTCTTTTTGAGGAAATGTGAAAGATGAAATGAACATCGATCAATAGAACAAGAATAACAATACATATTTGAGTGCCTACTGAAAGTAAAAGCTTTGGCATTGAACGGTTATTGAAATTAAACACGTTACAAATTCACATGGATGTACGTAATTTCTCTACTACTCCTTAGAGACTTTGTATATTGCTTTAAGGTTATTCGAAAATAAGATATCCTCTCACTGAGATGCAAGCCGGGGATGTTTTACAAATAAATCACCTTACCCCTATACTACGATCTATTATTATAATATATTATTATTCTTATACTTACCAATACTTACCATACACATGTTTGTAGTGAAGTAAAACAAAGATGCATGACTTACCGTTAGTTTTCGTTTATTTATACCTTTTTAAAACTATCTAAAGTACGTGAAGTGTATTTTGATTTTCTAAATATATTGTTGTTTACAAAGCAATGTGCTTTCGTTTGTAAATTTCTGAAATAGTTGTCTAATGCTTGGCAACTGAAATACTCTTTCAAAATACTTATGAAAAATAATAATGTTACTCGTATTGTTCGCCAAAGATTCACAAAGCAGGTAAAAGTAAGTTATTAAAAAATAAGTAATATTCAAGTGTCTACCATCTACACTTGGAAACCTCAATGAAATTTAATAGTATCTTTCAGTCAGTGCTTTAAATCTACAACGGAATTTTATAACTGAATATTTCTCAAAAATGTTGGTTTGGAGTGAAGATACCGTACTTAAATGTATCAAGAATCGACGATTTAGCAGTTAATAATTTTATTATTATTATCAATATTACACGATCAATCATGATTTTTTTACGGTTTATTTTTTTACAATGTTTAAATTGGCAAATTAGGTACTGTATGCTTGGATCAAGCTGAGGTATGCAAAAGAACGTACTTGAAAACAATCTTTTTAGGTACATTAGTGTAATGATGCAAATTCTCAATACGTATGTCGCTTCATTTGCCTCGTAGAAACTGCTAGTAAACAGGATTTCTCGAAAATATATTCAACTTAAGTTTATAAAAAAAATGAAATAATATAGCGCATTCAATAAATTTCAATTTTTTGTTACTCTACTACTATTTCAGTAAACAATTAACAAGTTTTGGTTGTAGTTTACACGTGTATAAACGCATCTTCCTGAACTGTAAGGGTATGTAAATATTGTAATTTGAATATTAACCCATGTAATATGCGTATTTGCAGATAGGGATGACTACAGAATTAGGTCATATTAATATTACTAATAATAATATTTTGTGTATGTTTGTATAACGTATTCTGTAAATAACATTGCATGGTATTGATTAAAACAAAACAGAGTAAAGTTTAAATCGTATTAGGATCCGATTTGGTTTTGTTCGGTTGTATTTAGTAAAGGGCTAGGTCGGTTAGTACCAGAGTGAGGTAATAGTGGTTTCTATCCCATTTCCTGAGTGAGGGTGCGCAATTCGCCCCTCTATATAGACGGGCTCGGGGGCAGGACCGATTGGAGCATAAATTATACCGTCTGAGGATGGTCTGAGGGTTTAAGTACTTTTCAATACCGCGACCGTGCATGTGGTGTGAAAGTTAACCAGTACACTGAGCCTATTCTATCCACACTCGTTTCTGAATATTACAATATTTAATACACCATTACGAATAATATTTATGCAGTCAATAGTAAATTTAGGTAGCTTTATCATGCGTTTCTTTGAAGTAAGGCGAGAAATAGATTTCAATTATCATACTTTCAATAATGCCTGGTATTCTTAATTTCTTTAAAACACTTAGGTACCTACAAACTTTCAACCTCACACTGAGATATTGTAAATACTTAAAATTGGTAATCAATTAGTTGAAAATACTTAGGTACACTAGTGGCGTGCAAATTGAATATAGATTAAATAGTTAATCCGGAAGTTCAGTGTATCAGCGAGTACGATAAAGCTTCTTAACGAAGACATGAATAATATAATATTAGCAGGTTGCCTTAACTTCGAGTTGATGCATCCTGTTTTCTGATATCTCTTCGTCTTCCGATAGAATACCTGCTCGTTATAATATCCTCAAGAATATACATATCCACGATAGATAGTTGCAATATGTAAGTCCCTTGTTATATTAGGTTAATATTGAACAAATTTATGATGCCATATTACTAGAGGTACCTGAGATGGCGGTATATTTAAATAACATAGTATGCGTTAAAATAATACAAGATAAACATATATTAGCCCGGTGCACACGTAGCCCAGGAAATTTAGCTTTGTAGCGTAGATAATTGTCGGAAAGCTGGAAACTGTTTTAATCTCTTCATTAACAAGCAAAGAAGGTTTCCTGAAGTTTGCACCAATTTTACGCTTGTGCTAAGTACAGGGTGTCCCAAAAACAAAAAAAAAGTTGAATTTTTTTCAGTTTTTCATTAATAACTCCTAAAGGAAGCATTCTAGACAAATTGTGTTCTCCTGTGAATTAAAGTAGATAAAATTCTTCGTCCACTGAGCATAAATACTACTCTCTACTTTGAAAAATAACTGAGAAACGGCGATTTAAAATTGTGATGTTTTTGTCAACAAATGACAAATCTCTTAATTTTCTTGATTCGTTGTTGAATATCTTTTAATCTATGCTACTTACAGCAATTTTTATTACATATGATTCAATGGCCGGTTAATTCTCTATAAACTGGCATTAAAATTTTACCTCTATATTAAATTGTTTAGGATGTAGAGGTATTTAAAGACAGACGAGTGAAATAGAGAAATTTTTTAAACGATAGATTTCGGTATGTGAAAGGTAAGATAGACTTAATTTTGCGGCTCTTTCTTAATAACGTACAATTTTTTTAGTTAAAAACCGAAATTTCGCTATTGATACGCCACTGTGTAACAACTTATATCGAAAAGACTATTTTTTTTACTTTCATCAGTTTTACTAATATAACTCCTAAACAGTTGATGTTAGGGAAAAGATATTTTACTCAAAATATAACTAAAATTAATTTACTATAACTTGATTTCAAAATTAACTCTGTAACTTAAATAATAACTGAGTTACAGTGTTTGAAAAAAAGCGTTACTAAAAAAATTAAATTGCCTCGGCTATTTTTGTTGAATAACTCCTGAACCGTGATATAGAGAAAAAGTTCAAGAGATTTAAATATAAGGTAAATAAATTTTCTATAACACAAGCGTAATAAAATAACTTTAAAAGTTATAGTAAGAAAGTTATGGATGATCAAAGTCAATATTTTGTGTAGCCATTCGACGCTTGTTTAGATATATTTCATACTATATGGCAAGCAGGTACTTTATTAGGCAGACATATTTCATACTACACCGGCTCGGAGGTGCTTACTAGGCAAATAGAATTCATAAGCAAACGTCGAATTGTTACACAATTTATTTACCTTATATTTAAATCTCTTGAACTTTTTCTCTATATCACGGTTCAGGAGTTATTCAACAAAAATAGCCGAGGCAATTTAATTTTTTTAGTAACGCTTTTTTTCAAACACTGTAACTCAGTTATTATTTAAGTTACAGAGTTAATTTTGAAATCAAGTTATAGTAAATTAATTTTAGTTATATTTTGAGTAAAATATCTTTTCCCTAACATCAACTGTTCAGGAGTTATATTAGTAAAACTGATGAAGGTAAAAAAATAGTCTTTTCGATATAAGTTGTTACACAGTGGCGTATCAATAGCGAAATTTGGGTTTTTAACTAAAAAAAATGTACGTTAATAAGAGAGAGCCGCAAAATTAAGTCTTCCTTACCTTTCACATATTGTAATCTATCATTTAATAAATTTCTCTATTTCACTCGTCTCTCTTTAAATACCTCTACATTCTAAACAATTTAATATAGAGGTAAAATTTTAATGCCATTTTATAGAAAATTAACCGGCCATTGAATCATATGTACTAAAATTTGCTGTAAGTAGCTTGGATTAGAAGATATTCAACAACGATTCAAGAAAAATAAGAAAATTGTCATATGTTGAGAAAAACATTACAATTTTAAATCGCTGTTTCTCAGTTATTTTTCAAAGTAGAGAGTAGTATTTATGCTCAGTAGACGAAGAATTTCATTTACTTTAATTCACAGGAGAACACAATTTGTCTAGAATGCTTCCTTTGGGAGTTATTAATGAAAAACTGAAAAAAGTTCAACTTTTTTTTGTTTTTGGGACACCCTGTACTTAGCACAAGCGTAAAATTGGTGCAAACTTCAGGAAACCTTCTTTGCTTGTTAATGAAGAGATTAAAACAGTTTCCAGCTTTCCGAAAATGATCTACGCTATACCCCCTTTTTTAACGTTAAAACACCGGTCTAACGGCATTATAGTTAAATACAGTAAAGACACTAATGCCCCATCCCAGCAACTTACACGTAGGAAGGGGAATCCTAAGTAATTTCCATACAAAAACAGAGATAATATTATTTATTGAATAAAGAACATCATTCTACATCAGAATTCTACATGCGACTCTCCTAGTTGAGGAGATTTTGGGCGAAGATATCTGTAGTAGGAGAGTTTTATGTAGAATTTCATATGGATTTAGGCTCTGCTGGTGAGGCTGGCTGGCTTTATTCAATAAATAATATTATCTCTGTTTTTGTATGGAAATTACTTAGGGCTCCCCTTCATAGGTGTAAGTTGGTGGGATTGGGCATAAGAGCTGTATAAGAATCTGGACAATGAAATTGAAATATTTCCCTCACATTTCTAGTACAGATTATACTTCTACATAAGTTTTTTGCGTCGTGATGAAGAAAACAATAAAACAGTCCCCATTCGTCCCCTTTAAAACCGTACTTAATAAATTTTGCCCTGGAACCAGATTTTGTGCACCATTCTATGATATTTTTATCTCCGTAAATAGTTCTCAGTTCATTCATTCAGTTGGAGCATAATTTAAGCTCTTTAAAAATATTTAGTGAAAATGTAAGAGAAAAAAAAACAGAAGTAGGTAGATACACAATTCATACAAAACTTGACTTTTGTATGAACGTTTTGTTAATGGGGTGGAAAATGTTTCAGAATCTAAATGATTACAATATAAAGACTAAGGAATACTAATGACTTCATTAAACTTCGTCACAATGCTGTGAGGAAGAACTTTCTGGACGCAGTGCACATCCTTTTCATCTGAGTCACTTAATGTATAGGAGCACCAGCCAGCAGGCAGGTACCACTTACTTTTAGGAACAGTTACTACTAACTTAGGGAGATGTTTTAATTGTTATTGTTACGCCACAGTTTCCTGAATGGAGACGGAGAATAGAATAGACGAGATGGAAAGTGGTACATGTGAATGAGTAGCTGCGATGTCGATGATGATGTTTGTCACAAAGATTCTCACTACTAAAAATGTGCTAAGATATATTTTATACAGGGAAATTTACACTAAGACAATAAAAAGAGACAAATAAAAATAAAGAAGCAATTTCATTATAAAGAAGAGGGATAGAAAATAGACTCGATATACAATTCTATGCAGCATATAATATTGCAGTTACAAGAACAGCTTAGCACAGCACAGTATTTGAGGGTAGATTCCTTAGATGTGTTTATTACACAGTCCACATTTACAAGGCGTTCACATATATAAAGGTTGTTCCGTCATGGTTTGTAATTCAGTCTTAGAACTAGCATTAATAAGATCGCAGGTGAGTTGTATGCAGGTACACAAGGTACTCACTATTGGGAAGGTAGACGCTTGTAACTAAATGATTGTGGGACGTCGTTACCACTTGCAGGAATGTGCATTTGGATGCAAAGTTTTAACTTAAAATATGTGTCGTACGAAATTAGCATTTACTTGGAAATGTAAGAGATTAAGGTAAAAAGGATATGTTTTATACAAACCTATTTCATTTTATATGTATATTATTTCAATGTTGTTGTAACTGGTTATATAATAGTGCAATTATGATCACTGTGAAAAATATAATTGCCTATCCATGGGTAACTAGTGTTATAGAAAATTTAATGCTTTTTTTATGGTCATCTACAAAAGATTATATACTTAGTAAATATGGACAAGGCACTGCACTTTAAAAAAGCTTCAGAATGCATTATTTGATTATTATATCATAGCGTCGCGGTCGTTGTAAAGTTTAAAACGGAAACCGGAAACTGGTACAACCAAAGCTACTTGAGTTGCCTATTCGTTAGTTAGTTGCTTTTGTAACAATAAGAAAGGAAAATTTACAAGATATACCTACACTGTTTTAAAAGGATAAAGCCAAGGAATGCTGCAAGTTATATAAATAAAATATAACAAACTAATGGTCTATGGGAGTATCATCACTCAGTGTTTATGTATTCTTATAAATGTACTTAGTATTTTGCAAGACTTTTTAGCACTTAACCCTTTAGCACGTTGGTTTTGTCAATTTTGTGAGGGGGGACAGGGGGGGGGTGGTTGCAGCGAGATTTTGATAGGCAACCGTAGTGATGCCCGATGATACCCTATGTGTAAGCTATCATTTAAAGTACATTCTGTTAAAAAAAAACAGATAGATATGTAGGTTCCATTTTAGAGGTTGTAGGTACGTCCATTTTCACCAAATTTAGGCCAATTAAAAATTAAATGAAATACCTTCGTATTTTCTTCGAAATTGATAGCAATCCTTAAGATATTTTGGTACCTTCTCTTGATTTTTTTTTATGAAAACGTATCATATTTGAATACATTTACAGATTTGCAAGTATTTTCCTCCTTCCATTATCTCCTTACAAACTGTCTATGTTTAAATTAAACAATTTAAAAACTTATGAAATCATATACACCCGTATTTGTTTCAAATCTAAATTAATATGAATATGTAGGAAAATTATAAATAATTACCTACCCAAAACTGTGTGTTATTGTTCGTGGTATGAGTTAGCAAGTTCGCTATGTTTTTAATGTTCAAGTATTCATTTATGTACCCAATGTGATAAAATGAAACATTTTCACGACATCATAACAACTTTACTTCACAATGGCTTATTAAATCATTATGCGTGTACATACAATGGAAATTATTTGTTGTGTGAAGTTTATATTCTAGTAATCAACACATTATGAATAATGTTATAACTCTGTAAGAAACATTATACATCAAAACTATACTTGTAGATAATTTATTAGAAAGCTTTGAAAATTAGGTATTATTATTTTAGGGGTTGGTTTATAGAGCGATGATTTGAATAATGTCTCAAAATTAGTAACTATTTTGAGATTTATGCAAAACATCGTAATTAAGTAGGTACCTACTAAGACACCTAGTTAAAGAATTTTGATATTAATATGACAAAAAAAATGATAACAGCGTCGCAGACGAATTTTTTGTGAACTTTGGTGATAGTTTAGCAAAACAGTAATGAAATGTTATGCAACAAAACGTATAAGGCGCCGCTGATTATACCTGCATATAATATCTTTGATAAATAGGTGTTGAAGATTTACTACGATGACTCGTCTTAGTTTTAAATATTTTTTGCGAGTTTAATAGTTCCGATCAGCAGGTTTTGCCGAAAAGCAGGATTTATTTATGAATCCAGGAAAATAGATAACATTCAATATTATCCTTTCCACACCAACATATAATCCGAGACCGAGTGAGGAATTCTGAAATACGAAGGACTTGCGACGTCGAGGATATATTGTCAAATGGGGAAGATCTAGAAGACGCTACTGGAGAGATCACGTGGAGAGAGCTTGATCGGAGAGAGTGGTGAGCGTAGCAGCGAATGAGCTGCCGTCACATACCAGACTTCCAGGAAAACCACGTAAAAGGTAGCGAGATAGCTGGACATCTGTATTTCAGGAACAGACTCCGAGCAATGACAGGACGCAGTTCAAAGTGAAGCAGAAGAAATGGAAAACCCTAGAAACATGCTAATTCTAGGGTTTTCCGTTTCGCAGAAATTAATTATAAATTGAATCTACAGGCACGAAATATACATACGAGTACATACACGAAACAGGAAAATATTCATCTAAGTAAGTATATGGTTGATAAAAATATTTCACTATGTGAATAGTTGTTATTCTGTGAATTAAATAGTCAATTAAAGAAATGCGGAAATGGTAAACATTTTCATACCTAACATTTAAATTTATTTCTCTTATAAAAGAAAAACTTTCGCCATCATAATAAACCACTTTGAAGTTTCCTGAAAAAGTTATAATAACGGCTCGTCCCAGACTAAATGCATCCCAGTAGAATTGTTGGTATATTATTACCTATTATATTATATTACTATAGATAGTATTGTATGGAAATAGACAGATATAATATTAGTACGGTAGACTTCATGTCGCGGTAACATTATATCAATGAGATTACAACAGTTAAGCCTATTAAGAAAATGAGAAAATCACCGTTCCAAACGGTAATAATCGATACTATTATTACTATATCGTACGAAATTATTCGGTAACAGTTAGTTTACTAGTACCTACTTAACTAACATAATCAAAAGTTTTGATTCCATTATACGTACCTAGGTATATTCTAAGATTACTTTATAGATTCGATTGGGATAGATTCTAAGTTACCCGTGCTTCGTAACGGCAAATTTGACAAAACAACCCAGCATACTTTGTAGGCTTGAGCTAGAAAAAATGTGACCTAAGGTCTGAACTTCTTTTCCAACGCCGTTTCATATGATACCATACATGACCCCGCGCAACGCTTGGCGCCCCTCTTCATCATGACATCTCTTAGCAAAAACTTTTTCTCCAAAATCTAGCGATGTTAGAACACAGAGTATATTATTGCAAATGTTATTCTAAATTATCACCGCAATCCGTTGGTAAATGCAGGAGGTATGCGAACACTTACAGAAAACCAACTTTATTTTATTTATATAGATAGATTCATCGAATATTAATGTCAAGACGAGAGAAACTGTTTCATAGAGAGAAATGGTTTATTTCTTAGTAAATTAAACTAAGTCGATAGTGTTATTGGATAATTACTTGTGATCTCTTGGGGTAACTGATGTTTGTAAATCATTTCGGTGAACGATCGTATTGATTGATTGTATAATCAATTAGAATTATTAATAATGATGCCTAGTTGTACAGGAATATTATATCTTTTTTTTAATGATTTATGTAATATATAAAAATTACAAAAATAGCTTATTTTTTTTTAATGAATCTGGGTTTATCGAAATAAACCCAAATACATCTTAGTACACTTCACAGAAAGCTTAAAAGCTTGTGTTGTGAAGTGGAGTAAGTCGGGCCACTGGATTAACAGTCGAGCGCGTTACCAACCAGGGTGCCGACCACCTCAATATTATATCAATATTTGCCAAACTGCAAAACAGTTTGTTGGCAATCTAACCATATGTTCATTCGATTATGTCTACCCATAGTATTTCTACGCAGAATAACTTGAATGAATTCCAACATCATTATTGAAATGTGAACGTGCGTACACATTTTAGTGTATTTTTTTTTTGTTTTTCCACGGAAAAACAAAACGTGTACCTATAAAATAATGGTTCTGTGCATCAAAAGCACAAGCATTTCTCATTCTCATACGAGTACCTTATTACCATTGAATTGTAACACAATAAAACAGTACTTATTCAGAATATCGAGAAACCTTTATTAAATTAAATTATGAGGTATGTATTAAAATGAAAGCAAAAATATCCGTTTGCAAAATAAGAATTGATAAAAATTATCTTCCAACAAACAAAGGGTCGCGGTCGGAGTAAAAGGAAGAAGGTGCTGTCACTGTGAAGGAAGGCGATGTTATCAAAACTTTTCAATACAAACCAAAAATAGAAGGAACCCGACTACCTCTATACATTGTGTGGTAAATCTTATCATCGGTCGTCCCAATACAAGTATTTCGTATTGAAAGTGAAAACTATTGGTTTATTTTTTATTTCCAATAACGTTATATCGATTGTCTCCAGTCTCAGCATTGTTGTTGATTTGGTACAACATTGAACTTCAATAACGAAACACGGGTTTTGACTTACATAGATGTAGGTATGTACCATATTGTAACATAAAACATTTTCTGATACCAAAAAATTGTATGTAGTCAAATAGGTGTAATACCTAAGAATCAAGACATTTCGTAAAAAGGTAACTCAGTCAATCACTAGGATGAACTTGAAATAAGGACGCAAAAACAATGGTAAAAGTTTTGTCAAAATTTCGTTTTCGACAGTAGTACTCAAATCTTCATTGAAATCCTCGCTTTTCACTGTAGGCACATGATTCCTACGAATATTATATGCAATTAGATCACCGCTAGAAATGAGGAAGGAAAAGGTAATGAACATCGCACAAAGCTATGACGACTGGCGAAACCTTAAAGGACGTTTTTGTGTACTAATGAGGAAAGATAACACAAGATTGGTTGTGTTGGCAACAATGTCCTAATGCATTCCTATATTTTTGTATGTGATAATTTATTTTACACCTACATACACAAACACATCTAATATAAAGTGAAATATAAAAAGCTTTAGAAAACTGTATGAATATTATCTCCATCAAGAGTTAGACAATGGTATGTTATATTATGCATTTATAAAATGCAGAGAATACTAGCATCCATTGAGGATGGCCATTTACATATTCTCGGTTTTATGATAAGACATGAGTGAGTGAGCTTCGTAACGAAAATAAAACGCCGAGAAATATGATATTGTGGTAATTTTTTGATGTCAACGTATGATATCACACACTTTTTTTTATAATTTACTTTTTTTATTAGTTTACATGCAAAAAATGAGGCACGTAAGAAAGAATACGGAATTGTTAACTAGGACAAACTTATGGCAATTTTTTCACACTCAAACACAATAACACTTTTATATTCGTGACTATGGCTACCTGCTTTACACTGTGAAATATTTGCATAGTCAATCAGTTCGGCCTCCGTTCAGCTGAAACATATAATACAATTCTGATGAGGATGAATCAAACAACGAAAATTTTCTTCATGGCGCAAGTAGGCATTATATCTGGGACCATGTGGATTGTGGAAGCATAGAGAATTTTCTTGTTATTTGAGAATTTAAATACATAATTTTTTGTATATGCATTTTGTTTGATGCAGAAGACTACGTGTTGGTTTTCAGTAGTTGAATTCTGTTTCTATAGAATCAAACCGAGCAACAATAATGAAGTCTGAAACGGCTTAAAGTGGATTCCGTAATCGAGCATGTAATATGAATTGGTACTAATGTGAGAGCGATTGGAATATTCAAACCGCTGCGCTACTGCTAACTGCTATACTAATATGGAGCAGTTAGTAGCAGAACCTCAATCATATCAAACATTTAAACAAGTATAGGTTTAGTGATAGTGGAAGAGGATTCTACGAGAAACGTTATGAATCCTTTATACTGGAAGATATAATAAGTAAAGTAGATCTACTCTAATACTAAAGTAATGTTGAATAGAGTAAAGCATACATACCCACTTCTTAAAAGAATTCGAGTTCGGTTTATAATAATTGCGACTAGTACTATTTATTACTATACTTAAACTAAGCAGCCTAAACTAGTAATATGCTGGACTACGAAATCAATTAAATTAGACAGAGTAAAAAAATATCGTCTGAAGTATTCTTCACATTTACATACTTACATCATCACAGTACATCCCACAATATATATGTAGGAACAAGCGACAGGTCTACGGGTGTGCATTATCTTACCAAAATCCTCATTGTTGAACTTGATGCCATGTCGTTTTGTGTCTTATATATATTTTTCTTTACGTTAGGTGATTATCTTTTTTCAAATATTGATTAATATCCTATAAAGGTATATTTACACATCCGTGATGGCGCAGTTCTAATACACTGAAAAAGCGCCGATATCGTCGAAAGAAATATCACTCCACAACATTCTTATGATGTAATTCTTACATATATCAGAGAAGTTCCCGATTAGTACGGACGACTATAGTTGTCAGATGGTATTTTTGGAGGATCTGTTTCTTTACCTGTGTGTTTATAGTTTTTGCCTGATATGTGACGTTACTGCCGTGTCGCGGATATCTGTCGTAACGGTGCCGTCACGGATAGTATGCGCTGTGTAAATAGACGTTTACTTGTGTTGTAACTTCTCTTACAAAATATCTATAGAAAGATAGGGACATCCTGGTAGGAGTTTGTGCGGATGGATAATGTTCTGGTTTTGTAGCCCTTATACTCAGACAGAACGGAGACACTTATCACGATGATATAATTATCACTAGTTCACGATTCAGCGGTGGCTTAATGGATTTCGCTGTAACACCAATGGCAGCTTTACAACACATTATGTTATAGGTAGATAGGTATTAGGTAAATATTACAAGAGTTTTACAATAATATTAATTTATACCGATATGTAAACTAAACAAAATATACCGACTCTAAGTTTCGCGTCGACGTAGTCGCGTTGACTTCGAAGAAGCTGATAATTTTTTTGAACTAATTTAGGCACGAAGGTATCAATGCCAGCGTTGTTTATATTATAATATAACGCAATCTGATTTATTTACCAGATGTTAACATGTTTTCCTTTGGAGTTTTTGCCTTAATTGGTCCAGGAATCTGGATATTACTACCCAAGTACCCACTGACCTCTGCCCCGTTCATAAAATTCGAATTACAGACAAATAAGTGACCCATAATGAATGTATTTTATTTAATTCTAAAAATTTATACTAGTACATACTTTGTTAAATCAATGCTAAGACGACCTCTGCTTACATAATATAAGATTACAAAGACGCGGTACTTTGGTGGTTGACGTATCTATCTATTAGATGAAGGGATAGTTACGGTTTTACCGGATCGGGTGATGTACCATTCCAAACCAGACGATATCAGTATCTGGAGATCGTAACATTAGCTGATATTTAATATAAAACGGACGTACTTCCAGCACCACGTAGGAAAGCATTAGTGTCTTCTTACCCACAGGGATCAGATAAAAGGAGTAGAGATACAGAGACGGGGTGTAAACTTGTATAAGGTATGAATGCAAATACGTAAGGGACGAGGAAATTGGATGAAAATGGAGTGGTGTTTCTGTGTGATACAAAGATGACAATCTCCCTTCAAGATTATATGAGAGCCGCAATATGAGAAAATAATAAAATAGTTGTATTTTATTTTTAAACGTATATGTTCCCACTTCAGAAATAAATATTTATTATTTTGAATTATGTTACCACTAAGGACATACTCGTAATTACGAGTATCTAGTTTTCGTAATAAAGCTCAAAATCGCTGGAAATTTTACGTTATTATTAATCAACTATCAGGAAACAATAGACGAAACACAATAGTGAAAAAACCTAAACAATTAATTTCCCTATGCATAAGTATTATTATTAAAATATCGAAAACATAAAATGATAAAAGTTCACATATTATAATCTTATTTATTACCATCCAAATGGAAACTTGTTACTTACACTGTTTTGAAAAACATACTTTGAAAAACATTGGAGTCGTATTTAAAAATCATTATAGTAATTAAAACCAGTATTAAAAGTTTCGCCAGCCGTTAATAGTATGAAACTTCCCGTAGGTATATCCTGTAATTGTGTTCTCCTGAGGAAAAGCGGGGCAACATTTCCAACGGTGATGGGAACATTAGGTACAGTAGTAATGTGAGTTAATCGTCCACATCTATAGGTCAAGACCCTCCGGATACGGCCCAAGATTTGGCATACTTCCTCTAGTCATTAACTTGGTTCATGTTGTTAGTTTTACAGTTCACTTGGGTCCGTACATCATTAAGATTTTGATAAATGACTAAGAACCTATTGTATAGAAATAAAAATAAACCCATATAGCAAGAAGTAAAGTGTGGTAGATTGGGAATTTGATCAATGAATAAAATTGTTCTCTCGAGTGTGAATGAAGATAATAAATGTGTATAAGATACTTTGTACTGTGAAGCAATTGTGAAGTAATGTGAAAATCTCACATACAAAATTATAACAAAAATATTTATAATTTCTTAAATTTCCTCTCTCCCTATTCGTCAGGCAAAGAACTCGGATTCCAATGATACATCTTTGACCTCCTCATACGATTTTAATAATATTAGACAGATGAGACAGGTAGTACTATTTTCAGGAACCCATACATGTCCAACTAGTGTTTAACTTCACCGTTAGACATTTTATTAAAAAATAATATTCTGTATAGTAAGTAAAAAAAACTTAACACAACGATTGTTGTTTTGGATTAGTAGGTATTGTAACGTACGGACTTAAGACCATTCTTTTGTGCTTTGGTTTCTTTTTATTTGGGATGAATCTCTATACAAATTGAGATGCGTTGTGCTACTTCGTACTTACCTACAATATTATTGAAAGCAAAATGTGTTAGTCCTTATGTTGATGAATGCTAGGTTTAATGTTTTGATGGCAGATAGGGTGCATACTAAGTATGCAATTTTCATACATTCATTAAAAATAGTATAATTGTACATATTAGTTATTTTTATTTTATTATTGGACGACCCAGATATTTGACGCCTTTTTGACCTACTGAGTAAATAACAACGACTGAACTTTGCGCCAAAAATGTCCCAATATAAGTGAAAGTGAGTAATATTAAATATCACTAAGGAATCTTGCCATAAATAATAATACATAAGATATAAATCAAAACCCTTTTAAGTTGGAAACAACTTTTTTCCCACAGTAGGTAACTAGCTGAATGTAGTACGAATCCCATAGAAAATGAAATAGTGAAGTAGTTTTTCCTTATAGTTGTGAAGGAAACACAGGCTGTTCGTGACAGTTTAGCTCCGGGTGATATGTTACTTGGTCTATTGTACTTCGCAAGCGCAATATAATTGGATAATGGGTGAATGCCGACGGAATTAAGAGTCACCTTGTCAATAGGTAAGTACGGCATCAACCACACATACCTACGTAGGAATTATATAAAAAAATACTCGTAAAATCCAAATTTTTTACAGGAAAACTCATGAGCATGTTATATAAGTTACGTTTAAGGATACCTTTCTTCATACATACGTCGATATTGTATAAAGAAATAAGGTAAAGGCATTCAGGAAAATTGTAGAGAATACTTAGCTAAATATTTCTTTGAAATTTACGTACTTCTACGTAAACATGACTAATAAAAATTTCCGGAAAAAGCAATAAACCAAAAATCTTCGTCGAAGCAAAATACCACAAAATTAGTCAATAATTGGTTCGTAATCCAATAAAGATATTATATTGGTCCTCGGAGGGTCTAAAAAGGTCTGTTACAATGAAAATATAATGGGATACCAATTATTTGGAACATTTGTTTTCAATATGAAAATGCTGCGGTTTCTTCAGGGAATTCCAATACATATTTCAGCTATCCGGTATTTAAAGGTATATAAGAGGGGATTACATATAAAATGCTCACAAAAGGAGATTCTAATAATAGGTACGAGTACGTCGTTTTGCAATACAAGTCAACTTATAAAGAGCTTACAAAAGAATCGGAATATCTCATCAAAGAAAAAAGTTTGAAAGATAAAAATTACGATTATTTTTATCCTTACAATCGGAAATGATAGATAAATTCGATGACGCGTTAAACTTAAAGATTTGTCAGGATTTGTGAGAAAGTTTCTTTTCAGATATTTACTTAAAGGTTGTGTTAACACTTTTCGTGTCAGAGATGTTTCATTCCTGACAAATGTTGAGCCTGGAGGTTTAACGGGATGTAACATTTTGTTCTCGTAGTAAAACCTTCCTTGTATCTACATGTTACATAATACCTAATATGTTGCCGCTATACATCTGTCCTAACATGTAAGGTTTTACAAAATTTACGATATCGCAGTGGCTTGTCCACATTTAAGAAACACATTAGAGAGATTCATGCTAAAGTATAATACTAAGAAAATGTTGCTGAATAAATACCAGGTATGTACCTACCTATATTTCAACAGAATATTCGTACAGGTAGTATAAGCACCTACCTACTATCTTCAGAAAATGCTTCTAAGATAAAGTGTTTAAATGGGTCTATTTTAAGCAAGAATAGGGAAGTTAACTTCACAGCATTTATTTTATAGTTTGATGGACACAAATATTTAGTTTACATTTGAAAAGCGTCTGAATTATATTGTGAACAAGAAGAAATAGCAACGATACGTTAAAATACGAATGTCGCACATGTGCCTCGGCCGTAAAAATAATGGGAGTACAAAGGAACAAGATATTATATTGTTACGACATCATCGTGATACGTTATTTTTTTGTCACAGATCGCAATTTTGTAAAATGTTTTGTAAATACATAAAACGAAACATTGATACTTAACAGGGGACCAAAATATCGTTGTACACATTTCTCTAATAACACGGAGTAATGTGATAATTATATTTCTAACTTTTTTACCTCTATAAGAAAAAAGGATTCGCAATTACGTCTAATTCGGAATTTTCAAGGGTCGCTATATAAAACTTGGTGCTCCTACACCACACTATTATTTTAATGTTCCTGAAGAGAATTTGTGTAAATTCATCTGCTTGATGACCAAATTAAAATCTAGGTTTACGATTCTGATTCTTAATATATTATGAACAAGTTGTTCCAAACTTCGAGGGGATTTCATATTAACTAGGCTACTATAATATTGCGAAGCGCATTAAAACTAAATTGTAGGTCGTTTCTGTCTTTACTTCAGTAACATATAATACCCATAAACTCATCTCTTCGACACGCCCATTTGCTATCGATCTTTTGCAGAAAACCATTCGAATTGACCGTATCCAGAATCCACCCCAAATGTATAAATGTCATAAACAAAGCGTTGCCTGTGTAGATTTATTACTTCAACCCTACCACCTACCATCCTATCGGGGTGGGGGCTATGGATTAACTTAATCACACATTAATCTTTGAGACACCCCCATAAACTCTTTCAATACTCTAAAAGATTCCTACCTGGAAGGCTGACACCCAAGCAGGGATATTAAATGTGATTTGGATACCGACGGTATATATTATATTGAAACCTATACCCAATCAGGTCTATACATAATATTTCCGATTAATAACTATTATGACATCAAGAGGAATAAGTAAATCATTATTATTCAATGGCAAATAAATAATATGTTTTGAATTGAATGTTTTCAATGAATAGCATTCTAATATGTAGATAGACCGTAGGACATGAAAAGAGGAATAGGCCGGCCGCAGAAAAGATGAGCCGACGATATTGTCCCTGTCGCTGGTAGTGGGTGGATCCGGAAAGCCCAAAGAAGAGAGAAGTGGAAAAAATTGGAAGAGGCCTACATCCAGCAGTGGAGAGAGGGCTGAGAAAGAAGAAGAAGATGTAGATTGTATGTAGGTACATATGGTAAAGAAAGCAACGACAGAACTACCCAAATCCAAATTGTATTACCTACCTGCTTATAGTAAACTCTAAGGCAATTTTTTATTATATATTTTTAAATACCTTTTCGTGTTATAAGAGAGACAGATTTCAATATTTATTTTTGTGAATATACTCTTTGTTTATTATTGAAATAGTCATCGATACTTTTGCAAAAAAAGGATCTTAATTTTATGTACACCAACGTCCCGGGAAACGCGTGATTGATGCGTGCGAATCAAACATGCGAGGGCAATCAATGTGGGACATTTCTATGCAAATATATGCGAAATCCCAATTAAAAAAAGCGGATCGGTTAAAAACTGAAAATATGCCGGTACGCCTTTTATAAATATTATTGTTATTATTCAGTTCCAACATCCTACTAGTAACATTGTATAGGTGAATTGCTAAACAAAGTTAGAATGGCCCAAGTACGTACATACATACGTACTTAAGTTAAAGCTGATCAAATTTTTTTTTACAAAATCGAATTGTCACCGAGTTACCGTTCTTTTGCAATATTTCAGGTCTATAAGTAGTCAGGAAGTGGATGCAAAAATCTATTGCAAGATTTACGCACAGACAAAAAATAAAAACTAGAAAACAACACAAACAGTGGGTATATAACAAGGGATTTTAATGATTGGTTGATACAAATCTAGATTACAAAGAAATTACCAACATTCGATACAATTTTCAGTCGTTTTTTAACTGAATCTGTAAATATGAGTTTTCAGCAAAATTCACATTTATTTATTTATTTGGGATAAAATTACATGAAACAGAAACTCTTATATAATAAATTGAAAATCGTGTAATGACGAATGTGGATAATAAAACATGAGGATTCTATTCTAGTTAGGTATCTGTATTTGATAACAATGGTTTATTATATTACCTACAATCAATACATACTCGTACGTATGTAACTTACCAAAATATCTATGCGGAATCTGTCGTTTCAATCAAATATAGATGGATATGGCAAGGAATATATGCCTGAATGTGTATAGGTACAGAATAATAGTTGATTCATAAACAGAATTGATATTACGTATACATACAAAATGGGGCACGATGCTTTGTAGTGCTAGAATCCAAATCATAACTGGAAACAGAATCATAATACACCAGTCATATAATATTATGATAGAACCGATAGTACTAAACATTAATGTATCTATATACCTACTCGTATCCATCAAACATCAGTAGTAATGTGTGAATACAATATTCCCTTCCTGAATATTGTTATATTATTATCAACACACGCCGATGGATGAGAGATGAACTGTATTTAAGAGTATGCATACCGACATTTAAAAAAATTATAAAAACGGGAGACCTTATATCTCGACAACCGTTACTAAATATGCTTTGGAACAAAATAGGGTAGATGCATTGAACATTTTATCGAGGAAATAATCGTAAAATATTTTATGATAGACGCAAAATTAACCCCAAAAAATGGAAAAAAACGCTATTTTTACAATTTTATCATGCGATTGTTCACGCGATTTTGAACCTTAATGCCGTGGGAAATGACAGTGACGTTATTATTGGTACCATGGCCTTAACTAACTCAAATCTATAATTTACAATATTTCCTAATATTTATTATGTTACTCGATATGTGATCATTCAGGAAGAATTCTATATTATCTAAATCTTTTTCGTTGAATTTGGGCACATTCTACGTGTGCCCGCTGATAGCATTATTAACAACAGCTTTCTCCAATATCGCTCTGCAGGTAACAGACGTCTGGGCATGCACACAATGACCATCCAGAGGCTGCACACATCAGAGTACAGGCTGGAATGATATGGGAACAGGCAACGGAATTGGCACAGGACTGAAAAGCTTGGAAAAACTGGGTGACGACCAAATGCTCCACATAGGAACGAATGTGGATATGTACATATGTATGTATGTTTTTCTCGTTAAAACATACGTCCTTCACCGCTACATGGCCTTCAGTCCATCAATTTGACATGGACTTCAGATAATGAGAATAAAACGATGGTATCAAAGGACGATGTTCTTGTAACAACACGCTAACATTTCTTTTAATACATCTATTTGAAAATAGCCAAACCGCATCAATTACAAGTTAGTGTAGCAGTATTCATGGCTAAGGTCTGCATCTGGAGCACGATTGTATGAATAATCAAAAATCTTTCAAACTTTAGCGCTTTATTCCAAAGATATTGCTTCTTGGATACAGATGGAAAATAATCGCCTCATAATATTATAAGCTCTGGCATAAAATACGTCGGTTGCGAATGTGAAAAGTCAAATTGAATGGAGAGTTATGGAAATATTGAATATTGTTCAAATATTTTATGTAAGTTAATTAAACTTTTTATTTATTTTAAATTCAATTGTTATGTTTTTTTTGGGATTTATGAACGAAACGATAATAATAATAATAATGTTCCCCTCACAAAACACCAGACATTGTTTGCTGAATTTTTTCAGCTATTTGGAAAATTATTAAAAACAACATCAACATTGATATTTTGTTTCGTTGTTCAAGGATTAAAATTATTATTATTGAATGTCGCTTTTGCTTTTTAATTTATAGGGCAATTCCGTTTATGATTTGATGAATTGCGATCATTGGACAATTTATTGAAATTGATTTTTTGACACAGATAGATACAATGCTAAAAATTATTCCGTCAGAAACAATTTAATCATTCTACGTTCTAGCTATTGGTGATTATATGAAAGCTTTATTGATTAAAACAACAAAGAAAACGAAAAAGTACCTCGAAATTTGTTTTCTAATTATTTTGGAGTAGAAAACTTTTGATTAGAATTCATCTAAGTATGAACATTCATATTCACAAAAATACACGAGGTATAGTGAATTTGGAATTTTGAAAACATTAAAATTTAACTGAAAACATTTTAGATAGTTTTCATATAAATTTGAATGGTCCTAAGTTCAAAAGTACCAAGTCTTGCACCCGTACAGGATTTCGTAAAATCATTAACGAACGAGTCTAAAGTCAGCTGAATTTTCATGATTCATGGAACTCGCCATAGTTGATATTTATTAGAAACATTTTCATGGAAACTGCGAGGAGATTTTTTACAACTTTGTTGAAAATATTTATGGCTATGTAACAATGGTTGATAATGATATTATGATGCCCGCATAAAAAGCTTAAGCAGAACAAATTGCTGTATGGAGTACAGTTTATATACAAATACAATACACTCGTCTGATGTTTCATCCCATTTTTATTTGCTGACAACTTCACCGTGAATCTCATAGAAAATAAGAGATACGAATTTGTTTAAAGTAACAGTGACGATGTAGCAATTCACGGAGATGTGAAAAACAGCATTTTTAAAATGTCACGGTACTCAAAACTATACACTAATCTCACTTATTAGGCATTGCGAATGATAAACGATTTGAATTTAGTCTTGAGACAATATTCTCTGCCATTCTTTGCCTAAAAAAAAAACAGGTAAGCTTCAGTGCCATTCGATTATCTTGTTTTGGAGTTACGCTTCTAGGTTTTCACCATACAATAACAAAACCTCTTCAGTCTACCTAAGTTTTGCACCTTCTACTGGCTTCCTTTGAATTGCCTTGACACAGCTATAATGTTAGATTATACTATTCAACTTCTGCTAGTTCTATCCCAAGCAATGATTTGGCTCCTAGATTGGTTCTAGAACTGATATAGAAGTAACTAGGAGCGAAATTGTTACTTGTGAATTGTTAAGCAACACATTGTGATTCTAGATGGATATTTCTCTGCGAAACATCAGCGAAAATATTATTATTTCAAAACAAATGCACCGTGCAAAAATCTTCAAAGGATTCTGTCTGGTTTTATTACTACTTAGGATTATTATAATATTTAAGTGGATGATGACAATACGATGGTCGACTCACCCCTCTGATTGAATTAGCTCTGTATATATTATTTATCTTGTACCTATTCACAAACAGCAATCGCAATAATAACTAAATCCTATTCTATTATAAGATGTACAAAATGTTTCTGTTTTACGCAGATTTGTGTTTCTCAGAAATGTTTCTAATTTGGTAGTTGGGAATTAAAAATCCTTTAATTTTTAATATGATTTTTTTTTTCGATTGGATGTTAATAATTCAACTAAACTTTAGTTTCCAAGTCGATAGATTGCTGATACATGTGCATTACACATATATTGATTTTATTGACAATCTAGTGTTTGATTGTTTTATCCTAATATGTAATAGGTACTAATTGATTATATAACATTAATATCTCTTAGGTAATTTGAATATTGTTATAATTCCAATCCAGCAACCTACTACAAATCGATAAACTTACACAATATTGTTATCTTATCATGCAATAATGACTATACGTATTAAAAGTATTCAGCACAGAGCAAAAAAAAACTCTGAAAGTGATTCATCACAATATTTCGTATAAGCCATCTCTAGGCGACTTCTTATGAAATACTAGAGCCCCGTGACACGTGGAAGATGTGCTTCGAGGAGTCAGACGACTAGAACGACAAAAGAGTAAAATAGAATCGCGGTGAGGAAATGATTATCTCGTTACTGCCTCACAATGAGACTGTTTCCACGTCGCGAAACTTCCATACAGGACCGGATGTACCCTAGAATCATATTACAATGGACTACTCATGTGAGCTTTTATATTCATCTGCATGTGAGGCAATTGTGAGCCAAAAGCCAACCAAACATTTTAAGGTAAAATTCGTATAACATCAAAGGAATAGACTCTATGTTTGTATTTAAATGATGGAAAATAAAAAACTTATCTTTTTTGTTCATTTTTTTTCTATTTTCACTATTTAAATAACGCATACTTTTATGCTACAGTTATAGGTATAGCTTTCATACAAGATCTTTTTTTATCTTCATAGGCGGCAATGTATTTAATTACCTATTTTAATGTATAAACGTCTTTATATTATTTTGTCTAATGGCTTTTCTTCGTATTATTATTGTATTGTATGTGAAAATAATTTATTTCTTTCGTAACATATTAATGGCTTACGCCTTGTGTGTCGTAAATAAAGAAATGAATATCAAGGTAAGAAACTAATGTACTGTATAGGTTTTTATAGAAAGCAATAAGGAAGTGAAGTATTCCATTACATAATACTCGTATTATCCAAGTCATGTAGGTATGTAACGCTTGCCCATTGGAAAATTTTGCAAGTTCGATGAATATGTATGTAAATTTAAAGTAGCGACGCCTTTGTTGGTGACTAGAAATTTTCGTCGAAGTCTCGCTTTTATAAACTTTCATGAATGAAAAATTTCAAATGTCGAATGGTACCATACCTAATAATGAAATTATGAATGAAAATAGTTTTGAAATATTTCTTTCGTGGAAATAATCAAGTAAGTACCATTTTATACAACGTAACAGAAAATGAAAATAGAATTCTCATACATACTATAATATTATGGTACGTACCTATACACGTAAAGATTGCAAATCGAACTATTTAAAATACCCACCATCTATATATGTGTGTAAAGTACCTATGTATGTAGGTAGACATGTAAGAGGAGTTTTGTGACTTTCAGGAGTGGGTGCCAACCAAAAAAGTCGACAATATGAATCTTACGACTTTCATGACGATATTGGAGAGACGGGGTAAAGACGGAGCCTTGTGATCTTCCTGTGCTTTGAAGGGTGGAATAGTAATAGGTGGTTACACAAAAACATATTTAAGCAAGCCTCCGTGATTTTCACGGGTAGGTACCCTCTAGTTAAATATAATTTCTGTAGAAGTAATGAAAAAAAACTACGTACGCAGAAATTATTGGACTTTTAGTTGAAAATAACCAAACATTTTTCAATTTATTACACAGAAGAGAATTTCACGTAAAAGAATGCATATAGGTAAGTCCTATAAAGAGTTTTTTGAGGTGTCTTTAACTCGAATTATTTCCATATTGTGCTTTGTGTAATCTCAACTTAACGTAGTCGTTACTCACAACTCACAAGATACTATAGGGGAGCCGCTACAAACGAGAGCCTTACCAAGCTCGATGTAAAAGTTTTAAGTAAAGAAACTTGTTAAAGATATATTCGAGAGAAGTGTGCAAAACTGCAAGACATGAAACAAAAAAAACTGTATCGCTTCTTATAAATACTCCTAAAAGAACGAGATTCTATATTATTTTGGTCCCCATAAGTTCAATTGCGTATAATACTTTGTCAAAGAAAAAGTTTACTACATCGTCGTACCCTTAATAAAGACAATTCAGAACTTCACTCCTAAATTACTTAAATATAGTCTAATTTTTGAGACACTAGTAAATATTGTCTGTAAAAAATACGCATGCCCATGCAGGTACACTTATAGCTCGGAAAATAAATAAATAAATCTTTACTAGCCCGAAACGTGACGCGTACATTAGGAAAATATTTAGCCAATAGGCGGACTTACTGAAAGAGTAAACTCGAAGAATAAAACAATCGTATACATACATGTTCTTTTGTAAAACTGTTCAATAGCTGAATTGAGAGTAATGTTTGTCGAAACACTCTTGAAAACCAAGAGCAGGCAATGACCTTATATAATGAGAAAAATAGTTCTACCTATAAAAACAAAGTGATGGTTTGTGAAACGATAAAACAGAACTTTGAAAACTTTTGTCTCGTCCTTTGTTTCGCATTTTATTGGTCCTCTTCTACACTTTAATATTCAAGCTGGTACTTACTCAATGATTATAGACGAAAAACTTTTAGAAAGCAATATTTTAGAAGAACTTATAAAGCATTTTACTATGATTAAATATTATTCATACCGCCCAAAAGGTAGGAAAGCTAAAAGTTTGTACCATAAAGGTGCAGAATATAATAATATCGTCAGCGCCGAGATTCGAGCGTGGCACCTCCTGAATAGAAGTCCGAACTTTATTATTTTGTAACTTTTCGATCTAAAATATGTGTGTTTTAAATTTATTTTACTATGAAATAATTCGTTACAACACACTTAATTTCCATTTTCCAGGACTACTACTGTGAATGTTATCCAAATATTTTCAAAGATACTTCGATCGATTTATCATCCAAATGGTCGAAATATAAATCAAATGCAAACACAATAATGATATTACGAATGGTGTTGGTAGAGCCACAATACGAATGAAACAATTTTATTATTACCTGGTATTAAATATTATAGGTAATATGAGACTGCAAAAGAGCACGGTACTCTTTAATCAATTTGCGTTGTATGTAATCACCATACGAGTATACTGGGGTCAAAAGAATTCCAACATTCACTTTTACACATGAATACAGTTTAAATGATAAAAGTTTGGTAAAACGAGTACAAAGCTAACGAGTATTTCGACGTATTATTATATCTACCAACATAATTTTTGTGTTCATTCTCTAACCGTAACTAGGTAGAGTATAATACGAGCCATACATTCGTGCTGTAGTTACATATGCATAATCATATACTCACACTTTATATAAATTATATTATTTCCTGTAATAATCAGGACATATTTATCCCATAAGACATAGCAGTGAGGTTCCCCACTAACTTTATATCATATACATGTTGACGCAAAGGGAATGCAAGAGCCTTTTGGTGGATAAAAGTGTGATTATTTTGATCCTAGAAGTTATGTATTAGTTTTCAAGACATCACCAAAAAACATATTTTCTTACAAAAACATATACTCTTAAAGGGCTGATCTTGGACCATGGTAAACTGGTAATTGTTTGGTAAACTTTTATTCTTGTTGTTCAATCGTATAATGGTACAATTGTATTTGGTATAACACTCTGTATTAAAAAAATGTCAAGATTATAAAAAATATTCTTAATTGTATATTAGGAGATGATATTTGAGACATAACATCAGAATATTTAAAATATATATAAAATACATATTTTTTGAAAAAAATCATGTAGTGCTAGACGGATACATTTACTGGGACAGCATCCAAAAAGCATTCCAAATATGTTACAGTGGTCCAATGCGAGCACTCAATATAAAGCGGTCTAGTGGTTGGTAGCATCAACAACCACCGTAATGGGGGTTCCAACACACATGAGTACATTTTATAAGCACTACGTAGAATAGCAAACACTCATCAACTTATACTCGTAGGTATAGACCCACTCCATATCATATTACATCAGAAAAAGCTCACATATTGTTCGCGGCATTTTATCACCGATAGCGCTAGTGGTACTCCGCAATTACAACAACTGATTTTCAAACATTTTCTTCGAGTTGAAACCACCAACAACGGTAGACATCAAAAAATATTCTCCGTATTTCTTCACTTATGTTTTCACGTTATCTTAAAATTGTATTCATGTCAAAAGGGCTGTAGGACGTTCACAGCTAAAAATAATTTAATAAATACATTTTGTTCATGTTCCCCAATCCCTTAATCAGTAGTCAGAACGTCACATCAAATTAATTTCAATTGTTCATCGTGCGTGCCTAACTTAAGACTAAATTAACTTAGAACTTTCTATTGCATCCTATAATTTACTGATTTCTTTAGAAATGCGAGTATTTTGAGTAGAACAGAATATCAAAATATTATGTGATCTGCGATAGTCGATACTCATAGAAGAATTTTTTGCCCCTGAGTACTTTTGCCATAGAATGCATAAAATCGAGGATTAGTTTCTTGGTTTTTCGAGTGAACCGTGTGTAGATAAATTTGATCGACGTTGCGACACTCTTACTGGTATCTTCCTCTGTGGACACCAGTAAGAGTGTCGAAACGTCCATCAAGTTTATCTACACACGGTTCATCTAGAAAACCAAGAAACAATGCCAATCGCACACCGTGAAGACCTTCAACATTTACTAAATCGAGGATTGAACATCTTGCTTGCAAGGCCGTACAGTCAGAGCCATCAAATGGAGCTAATAATGTAATGCATGCGTGGTTAATAATAGCTATTCAAACAGTAGGCATTACATAATAATTTAGTGGCCACTGTTGAAGCGGTAATTATAATGTGCATATAATATTAATATGACATTACAGCAGCGTGTAGTAGAGTAGGTAATGAGTGAAATATAGACCTACTCGTATGTTACGAATATACCTACAATGTGTCAACTCAAATATTATGTACTAGAGATGGTTGCGCTAATGAAATATGGCTGGAAAAAGTGAAATTTTAATTCGTGCACTTCACGCGACCGATCCCACACTAACGGAATTCCATCGTACCTACCTGGAATATCTACAGGAATACTGGATACGTCAACATACATTTTCACTTTGAATTCACACATTAAGTGAAATATTAAACATACCTATTATGGAGTACCTTTTTATTAATGTTGGTCTAAGCTTAGTAATTATGCGATGCTTAATAGTTGATATAATTAAAATGGAAGTGAATTTACAAAACCAGACATAAATATGTACTTACTCATATAAATTTTTCAATAGGTACTATTATGTTGGCTATATGCAGTGTCCCTTTTTTTTAAATCACTCTCTCAGAAGTGGATTTCTGTAGTCATAATATTAGAACAGAAATGACCAGTTAATAGATCATGGAAGCAATTTTTTAGTGGAAAAAAGACAAGCATTTTGTTTTAAATTTCGCGATTAATTTCGTAAAGTATGTGCGAATAGTTTTCGAGCATCCATGTCTTCATTTGGGCATTTGTTTGCGATTAATAAATGGTAACGAATCTTTATTTCTGAACAAGTGGTGTACAAAATTACAATTATATACTCTGTTAGTATATTCAAATACCGTCTTAGTTAAAATAAAGTTATGTTTAAATTTTACCTGGTAGGTATTTTATACTTAATAGAATTTGTTCATTAGGTTTGATTGCTAAACAAAAACACTTAAAGTTAATGACCTATAGCTAACTAAGAAAGGAATAGCGTCACTCATAGATAGGTTAAATTAGGGTTATTCGCACAAGTATGGTCATATGTAATTAGTAATTACGAAACATCCCGAGGATGGTCATTTTTTTTTCACTATTATAAAATAAATATTGCATAATAAAATTTGAGGTGTGTACGAGTAGGTACGAGGCTATGGAAACATCATGCCTACACAATCTCGATAAATTTACGATAATTTCGGATTTCATAGAGTACGTGGCAACTCAAAAAACGGAATGTGTGTATTATTTAGTATCGCAAGACATGAGAGAGGCCAAAGTCAGACATTAGTATAGCGAGAACTCACGTCTACCGGACAACAATCCTAAGATTGATCTGCAGAAAGCACTCGATCCATCCACGAATCCCTGTCGCTCTAATTCTGGATGATAGATAGCTGCACGTCCTCGATCATCTTGTCCTTGTAACTTTTCCTACGGTAGACACCTAATTACTTATTTATTAAGTTTTAACTAATTAGTTAATTACTATTCAACATTATGTAAGTAAGGTAAGGTACGTATTCTTATCCCAAAAGTAATTACTTATGTTTCATACAATTTTGTTAGTCCGGTAATTGTTTTTAATTACATTAATGTTACCCTCTTATAATATGTAGTAATTACTATAACTAATAATTATTATTTTACTAATTAAGTAATGTATATTCACTTCAAAATTTTGGGTTCCGGGCATCTGAGCTTGTAATTTTCATACATTACTATCCACGATTATTAATATCCACGATATATATCCGAAATGCCGATTTTTTTCAAGCATGAGATTGAGAATTTATTTATATGCACTGGAATTATTAAAGTGGGTATATAAGTAAAAAAATATGCATGTTTCAATTTTGAATTATATTTATCTCTAATAATAAACGAAAGTGCCTGACTGAATGAATGACTGAATGACTGACTGAATGACTGACTGACATACTCACTCATCAACGCAGAGCCGAATTGGCTAATCCTAGAGAAGTGAAATTTTGAAGGCAGATAGGTTTTAATACAAAAGCTTCCACTAAGAAGCGATTTTTGGAAATTCCGCCCCTAAGGGGGTGAAAAATAGGGTTGAAAGTTTTTCAGAGTATGCGAATATCTCGGAAACCAGACATTGTACGAAGTTGAAATTTGGCACATAGATTCTACTATTAAAATTAGTAATAGGCTGTTTCGCCGTTTTTTTTTAATTTTTATTTAAAGGGATGAAAAAGGACATAAAGAAAAGGGGTGATTTTTAAATGCCTCTTAATACGGTAAAAAATAATTTTATAGGAATTTCCAAAAAATGGATTCCTAAGAAAGGGTCAAAATATGATATTCTGTCCAGAAAAAGAGTCAATCCTTAAGGGTTAGGGCGTGGGATTAAATTTGCTTTGATAGTAACGTATCTCGGTAAACACTGAAGCTACAAAGCTGTAGTTAAACAGTTGCATACTTCTTTTAAAATGAAAAAAATTCGTCTTACATTGTTTAATCAAAAATTGAGGATAAGGGCATGAAAAGGGTACTTTTATAGTTGTTAGTTGATATAAGTACTCTCCTGTATACGTGAATATATACACGTTTTTATAGGTGGTGAAATAAGTGTATTGTTATGCGCTCAGTGAAGCATGGACTCTGAGTAAAAAAATATTTGCAATTTCGTTAATTGTATTTTTTTCATAAGCCGTACTAACTGTATTGCCCAGCATTGCCCGTCTAGCCAAGTTCTACTTGTGAAGCTCTTTTATGAGACACCAAACAATGTGGTATGTGGTGACTGGATTCTCTCGATCACTCTGTGTCTCCCGATGGTCTGAGGACGCATAAAAATGACTTTCTGAAGATTTGAATTTCTTTTCTAACGCCCTTTCATACCATACCACACATGCTCCACACAACCCTTGAATCCCCTCATCAAAAAAATTTCACAGAAGGTTCTCAATTTCCAGAAGTTTCTACCACACAGTATTGGTTTCCATATAGCAAGGCATTTGCGAATATTTAACGCAAATATTAAGTAGTAGTTGTTATTTTGCTGGACTGACTATACTATATTTTACCGTACTACACACGTCTACCCTTATGTACACAGGTGGGCACACAGTCATCAGTCTGTTTTTACATACATAATATATTGCATAGTGTGTTTTATCGATTGTGAAATACATATTATTAACCCCGCCCGTTGGAACACCAACGGCGCGAAATTTAAATTGCAAAATATAAACTTTTAAGTAAAATAATATTCGTAATTTTGTTAATTTGTTAATTTCAGAAAAAAATGTAGGTATATAAATTTTGATGATACGTATTAATTAATTCAGACAATTTAGATGACAGATTGTGATGATTCCCAATAATAAATATTTTAGTTCGTACCTATGGTATATACCTAACATTTTTCACCTTCTCCTTTATAGACACCTAAACCGTTCATCCGATTGAGATGAAACTTTGGAAAATTATTGTGCTTGCCCCAGGGAATGTTCTTATTGTGGTAAGGGGTACGAGGAGGGGGACACTAAGGGGGCACGAAGGGGGGGGGATCCACACAATTTTTCCGTAGCGAAGCACGGGTAATACAGCTAGTTAAGGTATAAAAATGATGTGTCTTTTAGTGTAAATTAATATTTTTACAAATACTTTGAATAGCCGCCAGACATACATGTAGCTACTTCAATTAGGACGATTTACGTTACGAAGTCAAATATTGTAGTATGATAAAATGCTCCCAGCTCCCTAATTTTTCACACGAATTCGTCAAAAAAATGGGAGGTGAACAAAAAATTAACACACGTCTACTCTTATACGCCACTTATGAATGTAGGTACACAAGTACTACACTAAACCCACCACCGTTGAACGTGTTCAGGGAATTGCTATGCAAAAGAGCATCATTAACTTCAGCTGTTGGGGGCATTAGAAGTAGGTACATTACTAGAGTTTACATACTACATAGGTATTCAACTACCTACCCATATAAACAGCCTTATGTATTATTATTTTCTAACATCAAAGACCCGTATTCAACAAAATTGTTCACAGTTACACTTTTATCTATTTTATAGACCGTTTAATTAACAAAATTCTAGAGAATTAAGTTTTATTTTACAATCAATTAGTTTTCATGAACACAATTTTTCCTCTAGGTACTTTCAGTCCTACTGTGATAACGTAACGTAATTACAAGTACATACTTTTTAAACCATAATAATTATTGTGAGTACGTCTGCTTCAAAACGAAAGTTTACAATGCCATGTTACATTTTAAATTCAAAACCATTGTTAGTAGATAAAGCAGAAAAGTAAATAGTATAACAATTTCGTAAACCATTCACACATTCAAGTTGTGCATACAGGAGAATAGAAACATTAATACAAGTTTATAAGTAAATAATATAAGTTAGTTTATTTCTTCCGCGTCACTGGACAGAATTCCATGTCTTTGGTGACTATTTTCAACATTCCGCACAATTTTCCATCGACAATAGTCCACATTTGGAGACGCTACGCTACTTACAACTTGAACGTAGAAACACAGCGAATATCAAATGAAGGCTATCTACTATATTTTCCTATATCTAAATTGGTCGATTTTAGTCGAAATGTAGAAAGCATTAACAAAGACTAAATGTAGTAGGTAGTTTTACTGAACCTGGCGAAGAACCAATTCCTTACGTGATTATCATTCAGGAAAAAATAACTGTCTTAATTTGAAACTGCGGTGGCTCATTGCAGATATCGGTTTTTACACAATGTCGAAATGAAAAGAAAGCTTTGCAACTAGAACTTTGCAGTAAAAAGAATCGTCTCATGTAAGAACGAGAAAGTTTAAAAATTCAATTTGGTTCATGATACCGTGTGACTATTTCATTTTCGGAGAGCCGTTTCTAAATACCAATCAGTAGGTACCTACTTTGTTACTTAACAAAAATTTAGGTTAGTTTTAGAAGCGCATTTTCGTATTATTGTGGGTGGTTTCTGATGTATTATGTGTAGATGGTATAGTTACTGCTTTTATTTGTATTCAATGGTATGGTCACACTCCATCGCAAAGGTATAATTTATCAAATGGTAGAGGACAAGTCTAAAATCACACCGAGTTCCAGAAACCAATATAATTATTGTAGGTAAGTGTACACTGTACGGTGATTAATGATTTTTATTTTGTATTATGTAACTATACTGATTTTCTCAAACTACGTAAATCGATCGATAGTCTACTCGGAAAATTGTGTTATAACCCGCAAAATACTAGAATTACTAGGAACTTTATAATTCAATTGCTTCGGTATTACTCTAGGAGTATACTCGATACAAATTGAGTAATTGCCTCAATATATTATAGTAATGTACTCGAGAATCGGTTGACCTGAATAAGCTAACAATTTTAAGTTAAATTAATGATGGCAAACTCCAAGAAATACGAAAGAAATTTTAACAAGCTAAGAACAAGAAAGTGCGCGTCCAAGTTTTCTCTAGCAGGAAAACATCTGTACGGCTTGCAGTATGTATGAAATAACTAATGTAAGAAGCAGGTATGTATAGTAGGTTGGTATTTATCTATCTACAAAGCTGATGTAATTAGTGTAAGATAAAAGACGCAAAGGAAAAATTAATGGAAAGGATGCACTTTTCACTGGAAGTAAAATGCTTTGTGCTATTTCAAATAGTTAAGTAAAAAAAACATATACTTAATGGAAGTTGTATACAAGCATGCTTCATGGTAAAAGTACAGACTCATATAGTATAACAATGCCCTTATAAATCGCAATATTACGGCTTAGTTTTTTCTCGTGCGTACAATTGAGGACCATACCGAAACCTATGAAGATGGGACATAAAAATCGATAAAGATTATGCAATGACAATCAAAGGTTTCTATTAGTCGTAAATGAACAGCAGGGTTGAGATTAGCAAATAGTCGTATTAAAAATGTTTGTTAATGCGAATTATAGTATGTATTTGATACATATTGTAGGTAGCTGCCTTTTGTGGTGTATCTCTTAGTTTTTTATTAGTACAGTACTTGACACAAGACTTGATTTTTAATAATGATGATAATATCTTTATATCTTTACAAACCATTTCTCATGTACTTTTGATCTCATATTTTATATTTTTTGTCAATGTTTCAGATGTACCTTAACTTACTTATTTTTGTTGTTGCTTATATTGTACTTGTTATTATTATTATTCATGTTAAAGGCTTGCGCCGTGAATAAATAAATAAATAAATATATTTGTTTAGGTAGGATGTTCATAAAATTTATAGACGTATTCATAATGATATTTACTAAGGGGAAGACGTGTAAACAAAGACGTTTTATAAGTACGAAAACTACGTAAGTTTACGAACCACTGTCTGGAAAATTTTAACCACTTCTAAAACTCGTAGACATCCGAAACAACACTCGATATTTGCAGACAAAAATTTATGGACTTTCAATGTTGCATGAAGAGAAAAAAAATGTTCTTCTTTTGCAAATATGATTCTCAGAACACAACGTTAGGCGAACCATGTACAAAATAATGAAAATGTGTAGTTAAAACTTCGCATACAAGATGATACTTTACAAACTATTTGATAAGTATTGTTCAAATAATAATTGTGTATTATACTCGTAGTATGAAGTATGATAATCGGGTACGGGGAGAAAATATCAGATACGTATTATAAATGGATTCCCGGTTAAAAACATTATTAAAAAATATTTGTGAGGTCTTATTCAAATAAATTTTCCATGAGAACGTTAACTTATACTCATATAACAGGTAAACTGGGGTTAACTGGAAGAAATCGCAGTTGTGCGATAAGTTCGCTCTAGTGAACAACGATTTGTAATCTGTACTATGTTAATTATTTATGTTTATATGTAATTATTGTTCGCTTAAAGATTAAATAAATAAATAAACTCATGGAAACTAGAAACATATCACTTGATAGAAACAACAAAATAGTGTCATAGGTTTTGCACGAAATATGGCATGTTGTCTTCTTCTTCTGCTTCATCTAAGACTGCGTCCTGTCATTGCTCGAAACCTGCTCCTGGGACACACATGTCCAACTATCTCGTCTTCCTGGGAGTCTGGTACCTAACCGCAGCTCGTTCGCTGCTACGCTCACCACTCTCTCAGAACAAGATCTCTCCATGTGATCTCTGCAGTAGCGGCATGTTGACATGATAATTATTAACTTCAGTTATTTTTCTAAAAGAAAGTAGCTACAATTGTCTAATTGGTTATTAGGTGAAAGTGTTTCTACCAATATGAGGTATCTGATATCATGTCAGTAAAGTTGTAAACCCGATTTTTCGTTACCGGCACCTCAATACGCCTTATTGAAAATTTATCATAAACAGTTATATCGAACTACCTATGTATTCATAGGAACACTTGTGTACTGCAAATATATTTCAGCCGTTTGTAACAGAACGGATTGGGTAAACATTATTTTGCCTTGTACCTCTTTGATACCCACATCAGCGAGCTAATAGGCAAACACATCACCGTGTAGGTACACAATAATTGTCGAAGGATGCGGTATTGGGTAACTATTGAGATTCGATCAACTTCCTTTAATTACTGCTCGCTAACTTATTTATTAGAAATGTGGATATATTCTCAGTCACTAAGAAGCTATTGGTTATATCCTAATTGGCCTCCTCATTATATCTAAATATTTAATTGCTATACAGCTAGGGATGTTTTCTATTTCCTGGAGTACATGATATTGATTTTGTAAATGTGCAATACAAGTTTTACTTTCGATTCTGCTGTTTCATCCAATCACCGCTGAAACGTTAAAATAAATCTTTAAAACATATTATAATATTAGCAAAAAATACAGTAGTGTGATGCCAAAATGTGAACTTGTACCTTCTAGTCAACCCAAAAATGTGAACTTGTACCTTCTAGTCAACCCAAACATGGAGCTTTTTCAGACAATTGTTTATTCTCTAATCACCCGTAGGTCCCATTTAAGGCACTTGGAATCGTCAGGCTTACAAACATTAAAAGATTAAATGCGATAAATTAATAACTGTAACAGCAAAAAAGACTTAAATCAACAAATACACGGTGACTGGTGATAATACAAAATTATAACAGGTTTGGTTTAGAAGTTGTGGAGATGTCCATTGGCTGATACGAGTAACATCCCTTTGTTTAAATTAACTCGTAAATACGGGCTTCATACAATTCAGAATAAAAAAAGGTAAATAAATTAAATACCCACAACAGTGTAAGATCCCCATTAAGAGTGTGCACACTGACATTTCAAAAATTTCTAAAAACGGGAGACCTTCTATCTCGACAACCCTTACTAAATATGCTTTGGAACAAAATAGGGTAGATGCATTTGATTTCACCTCTGATCTTTTTTCCGAAAGACGAAAACTCGTTTCCCGAAAGTAGCGGAGTAAAATTTTATTTCTGTACTGATAATATGCATTAAAATCTATGGAATAACCGTAAAAGTTTTTTAATAGACGTAAAATTAACCCCAAAAAATGGAAAAAAACGCTATTTTTACCATTTTATCATGCGATTGTTACGCAATTTTGAACCTTAATGCCGTGGGAAAAGACTGTGACGTCATTGTAGGTGCCAAACCCTTAAGATTTTAATCATAACGTTTATATTCCATCCATAGCTCCATAAATCACGACCCTCAGCAATGAGGAAACGATGGAAGAAGAAGAAGAATATTCCATCATGTTTGTCATCATAATGTAGTATGTTAGTAAGAATAAAGGTTTTATGATTTATCCACGGATATTGAAAAACATAGTGATTTATTTAGACTAATGACCAAATTATTGTACGGTAAATTAATACACGAAAATAATATTACTAGAAATATAATTCTGGTGGAAATCGGGTAACAATACAACGCGGTGCCGTGGCAAATTTTGGAAGTTATTCGAATATGTACGGAATTTAAAATACCTTGCGATCATAGCGCTCTCACTTATCGTCGAAAATTTTTCGTCTAATATCACATTTTTGTTGTTTACAACCCTTGGAATTCATTAGAATTGTACGTGTCTAAAAATGTTGTGAGCAGTCATCGATAGATGTCGAGCTCTTTTACACATTCTAGCATATTTTGATTTATAAATTGAAGTTGGCAAATATTGCCGTGCAAAATGTTACTAAGTATGATAGGAAATACTACACTTATAATTTAATTTACCATATAAGAATACACGTACAATAATTAGACGTGTACCTAAGGATAGAGTTGAGCGATCTGTTCTCACTGCCTACCCAACAACGTTATTGACGGGTTATAACTAGTTATTAATAATTTCGTAAACAGAATTCCTGTTCTCTCAAGGCCGAGAAAAGCTTTATGAAAATCTTATACAACTAAAAGCATTTTTATACTGGGTAAAAGTAAAGCTTAAATAAATCACTAAAAGTTTATGAACGGAAAACATTAACGAAACTTAGCCGCAAAAAGGGGGTGTAGAGAAGATTCAGTCTAGTCGAAATAGACTCAGAGCAAAGCCTCTTATTCGATTTATTCTCTTGCAGAAGTCAAAGAACTCTGGGTCCCGAACAATATCATATTACAATCGAAAATCCATCAATAAAACTCATGTTGTAGACATAATACGAGTATGGAATGTTCGATTTGATTAAATTGATTGAGGTGGTCGGTAGCCTGGTTGGTAACGCGCTCGACTGTTAATCCGGCGGGAGCGGGTTCGATCCCCGATGCCGACTTACTCCACTTCACGACACAAGCTTACTATGAAGTGTGCAAAGATGTATTTGGGTTTGTTTCGCTAAATTCAGATTCATTTTTAGTAACTAAAAAAAAAAACTTGATGTGGAGGTTGTACCTGCATCTAAATTGGTAGATCAGCGAAAGCTGAACTATATAAATCATGAATATTATAAGAATCACATATCAGATAGAGCTGCTTATTACGTTATAACAAAACTATTTTATCTGATCAACAATGAATAAACTAAACCAATGTTTCAAGGAAAATAATCTAATTTGTGAACCTGACGTTTTCGTTCCCTGGAAACGTTGTCGGAGAAAATAGCGTTTTTAGTACGATAGTTTTCCACGCATGGCGGTCGTGATAAATTGCACATATGTAAACGGTAGATTTCTTCAGCAATAGATAATCATGATTTCACCACACAAAATAATATAACATATACCTATACATATAATACTTTATATACGTAAGTCATATTGTATCCACATACCTATAGGTAAGTGTGGTATAGGAATGGCGCAGTGCCCCGCGGTTTTGGCAAGGAAGTTCTTCTCCCATTATTATTATTTCTTTTTGTGGTAGTTACTACAAACTTACACCGATACCATTTTGTAAGTCACCCTAACTTATTTTATTCTCATGTGTCATAATAATAATGTGTGACTCACATTATGGCATCAATTAAAACATTACTCTGAAAATATATTAGATAGTATTTACTTATGTTATGAATCAAGGCGAACAGTTTACTTTACAGTTAACTAGCTGAGTTTCCCGTGCTTCGCAAAGGCAAATTTAACAAACCAACTCGGCATACTTTATACCCCTGAGCTGGACGAAATGTGACTTAAGATCTGAACTTCTTTTCCAATGCTTTTTCATACGATACCCCGCAAAACCATTGGATCCCCTCATCATCATGGTATCTCCTAGGAAAAGCTTTTTCTTCAAAAACCGGCGACGTTAGGGACGTCTATACTATCGCAAATGTTATTATAAATTTTCGCAGCAATCCATCGTGAAATGCGGGAGTTATGCGAGCACTTACAAAAATCATACTTTGCTTTATACGAGTATATATAGATATGAATTTAATTATTACTGAGGCATTCCATTGTCTTGGGATGACTTGGTATATTCAAATATAATGTTGTTCACGACTAACCGCAGATGTTACACCACAATTATTATTGGTTCATGGTGTAAAGTAAGGACTAAGGAAACATTGTTATGTGATGCATTTTAATCATATTTTAGGTTCACAAGAGTAAGGCAAATAAAAGCATAACAAATCATAACATTTTGCCATTTGCAAACAGAAAAAGAATTTCGATACAAAGAATCAAGAGGGTCTTGTTTTTTTCATCTTAAAAAGGTACCTTGGTATCATCAGACGATGAACTAACTTTATGACGTGTAATTATGTATTTTCGACTGCGCAGCTCATACACTTAATTACGTTTTATTTAACCAGTTTTTAAAATACAGGGTATGTACCTACATACAACTAACCCACTGTTAAAATTTATGCATACTAGGCATCTACCGACATTTAAAAAAAAGGAAGCTAGATTTTATTCAAATTAGTTTCTTCTCTCATTGTTTCCATTTTGGGTATTAACGGTAAAGAGTTCTAAATAAACCTTTTCCGTATTTAACGAGAATTAATTCTTCTTTTCGTTTCTTCTTCCTGTCGGGGAAGTCCCCTGACATTACTAAGGTAGGATATATATTAGAATAAATGCAAGGACTTCATTTACATTTGTCTATCCTATGTAAATATTTGTAAAACGTAAAATAAACGTTTGTTGTACGATATTAAATTAATAATAAACAATTCGTATTGTTCTTACGTCGTAAAAACATCAGTGGAGTTATTTACAAACGAAATTAGATATCATACTTACCATCATTGGATCCAGCCTATGTAACATAATTAATAACTGTCTATATAGTTATGTTGCGATGCTGTCGAATAACGTAGGCATATTGAGATCTTATTGTAGGTAAGTATGTGTATGTAATTGTTTGGTTTCTAAACTTCAGGAAAATTAATTAACAATACTACTTGGATAGTAATCTTATAGACTAGAGGGTAGTAGGCGTGTAATATGTATGAAACTATTGAAGTCAAATCGAATTTCAATAACAATAATTAATCATCAAAATAAACAATATAGGTTCATAGTTTGGTACTATTACTAATATGTCATCGGCTATAGGATCCCAAAAATGGGAAAACCAGTGAAGGCTGTAGAAAACACACATTTATTAGGTACATCAATATCCAAGAGCAAACATTTATTTATTTATTACACGGCACACAAACAGACATCACCCACATATAAAAACATATTTAAAACAAAAACAATACAGATCAAATTCGGTTCCAAAGACGGTTATCTTACAATATATTGATAATAAGTATCCCAGTGTGGTGTATTATAATCACGTTTGAATACAAATAAGTTATTGGGACGCGTGTGCAAGTAGAGATACGTGCAGTCGCGTAATGCGCCTTCAGGGGCAGTAAATCGTAGCTGTGACACAACTATACTAGGATCCTTACCGAATCGCATACCTTGCCAATTGTACATACTTATGTGTAATGAAAGAAAGTTTGTTAAATTGGAAGAACCTATATGAATAAAATTAGGATAAACTGAAAGAAATCGCAGTTCTGCGATAAGATCACCCTAGTGAACAACGACTATCTGTACTATGTATTTTTTATGTTTGTATATTTTTCTTGTTCAATAAATAATAAATAAAATTTGAGCTCTATTATTTGAGAATAATAATATATTAATTGTGCAACGAAATAAACTTATTACATAAAATATGTGTACGAATTGAATTTCATTGCACAATTCAAAATCATCTACGTGATTATGACAGTCAAGTGAACGATGTTACCTAAAACTAAAAGCAAGAATGCATATTGAGGCTATACAAGATTTCTAAAGAAAATAAGTTAATATCTTCGTTGATAACATTTTTAGTAAGCCCTATGTTAATATTTTGATGGTTTAGGCTCTAAGTCCTGTTAATGTTAACGATCAAAGATATGACATGTAACTTCATAACTATAAAGGCGTCGTTATCTTCCAATCTGTCAACAATTAAAATGATAATCCTAGACTAGTGATTAAAACATAATTGATTTGCCTTCAGCAGTAGGTGTCACGTTGGGGTTAGAATAATGATCATATGCAAATATCTTCTAACAAGCACATCAGGGTGAATGACGGCGACATTGAGTACCAACTATTTTTATAGGCGAAATCCATATAAAGTTGGTCGGAAACGTCATTACATAAATTCGAAAATTAAAAGGAAATGGTGGCGGCGCCACGCGTCTCGACGTAAAAACATTAACGTTTTTAAGCGCCGCACCGTTATAGTACTAGGTAATCCTTTTCGCGGGGTAAATATTATTACCACATAATATTAATACTATCTACATACTAACAATTTTATAAGCGTTTCACATTTTTCAAATTGAAACGCGTCAACCAATGTTTAATGAATTAATTAATTTTAACAGCCTTGTAATTTATTATCAAGTTTTATTGTGAATATCAATCATATTTTTTATTTGCGTAATGATGTTGTTATTTGTTATTTGCATACTTCAAAATTCTAAATAATGTTAAAGCATAAATAATTTGATTTACACTTAACAGTAAGCAAGTTGCTTAAGTCGTAAACTCGAAAACCAAAAGTGTTAGTTTTATGTGTATACTCGAATGTTTAATGGTAACTTTCTGACATCATTACTGATTCATACAAACTTAATTATTCAGCGAGGACCTACAAAAACTAGCTAGAAATTAATATTCTAATAGTGCCACACATTATCTCAATAAACTGAGATTAAGATATTTAACGAATATTTATGATCTTCCATAACAAATTAAGTTGTTGTGTTTCAGGTCTCTTACTTTGTTTATCGTGTATTGTATGTGAGGTAGTACGTATGTTGCTACATCTATCCAACAGAAAAGTTAACAACTGGAAGGTTGTGTATCAAAGGAGACAGATGTGAAACGCCCAAAAATGGAGAATAAGTAATGGACTTGATGTTTATATTATTATTAAACGTGTGTACAGCATGATGAAATGTTTGTATTGTTGGAAATGTGGAGGTTTATACCTTGAAAGAATACGGAGCAGAACCAGATGGCAAAGGTGTATGAGGAGGGACTATAGTTGGAGCAGCCCGTGCTCCCAAAAACTGCAAGAGACAGGGGTCTCTGACAAAGATAACAGATGCCTTGAGCCCCCGACCTAATCAAAGATGTGGGGGAAATCCAGGATTACACTACAGCATAGACTATATGATACAGATAATATTATTTAACTCGTATCATGCTGTAGATTTGCAAACAATATTGTGTTCGTAATGACTTTCCTTAATGAAGCAAAACGGGATTACTTTGGATTTTGTATCTCATACTAATGTTTCGACGATATTTTTTGTTCTGATAATACAATTACTGTGCTTTCTTCTGTTTCTACCAAATAACGTAATAATCTGTCCGTGTTTCATGAAGTAATATTACACATTGAAAGTTCTGTAGGTATTAATAGTAAAATAAAAAGTCAAAAAGTGAATGACCAATCTTTCGAATGATGACAGATCGTCGATCACTTATGTAACCACCATCAAATCTAATTCATATTTCTACAGCCACTTCCTAAATATCGGTTTTTGAAGGCGCTGGAAATATTTTTAGTAAGCATGTGGATGGGCATTGACTTGACATGACTGGAAAAACTAATTAATAGGTATGTACCTCTACACATATCTCAAAAATAAACAACCTTAAATTCTACACCGAACACACGAATCAGGCATGAAAGACAGGCGACTTCAAACCTATACAAACAAAAATACAGAACATAAAATAGCATAAGAAAAACGGTCATTTTTGAAAGATACAAATAATGTCCTAATACTCCTAATAAAATATAGTCCATCAACTTTATGTAAATGAAGTCTTGAAAACATAAATAATTTTTCAATGAAAAATACAGAAACTTTCAAAATAATAATGTATTGCGTTTCCTCCAACAGACAAAGAGTTTTAATAGAAACTTGGGAATTGTTTCTTCATTCAGACAGAAAAGAATGTAGGCTATAATAAGTTGTACATGGGAGTGAAGAAACCAGAAGATATTCCACTTTGATAATGATGTATTGAACGTTTCTTTAGGGGTTTGAGAATTCGAGGAAAAATTTCAATTAAAGCCGCCAATTGAAGAATGCTTTCATATTATTAAATTGTTCATGCACCCCCTCTGTCTATACATATTATTATTATTACTAAGGCTGCTGCGCTTTGGGTTTCATCAATAACAGCATCCCATTATTGATGTTTACTTTTTATTATTAAAATTTCATGATTGGTAGACTTTTGGAAGGGAATTGAGCAATTAAATTATATTTTGGCTTATCCTCCTGCCCTACTTTTGTATAAACTTTTGTGAATGGATTTTCGAGAACTGTTCCCAATATTTTAGTCTATTTCAAGATATCGTAGATAAATAGCGCCGAAGGACATTAATCGACTTTAAATAATACAAAAATACAATAAAATAAATGGGACAGAATACCGTGTTCCTGAATACTTATGCTGAGTGAACTTGTTATACTAGACCAAAATACGAACGACAATATCTCGGTAACCTGTAATAATTCCTATAAACTTTCATAAAGGTGCAAGTTTAAGAATGTTTTCTCGGCCTTTATCATGTAAATAAACGAGAAAAGAATACCGTCAAAACAGTTTGGTGTATATAAAATTTTATTGTTTTAAAATACCCGAGCATAGCGTCCACGACTTTCAGAGTGCTTAACAAAGATGAATGAAAACAATATTTCAGAATTAGATACGTATTGTTAGTTGTCCGAGTTAAATCAATTTCAATATTTATACAGATTATAAATTAATTAATTTTATACTGTTATGGAATGGAGGAAACGGAAGCGTCGATCGTATTATACAACTTACCTAATGAGTTATTCTATGTTTTAATAAAATTAATATCTTCTTATTTTACTACAGTTTATTACCCATAATATGAATAAGAGATGTTAACATAAATTACACTATTTTGCCTCAGGAATAAAAAAACATTATGGGCGTAATAAAATCTAAACATGCCGGACGAGCTATTATACTGCATGGAGAAAACAAACAAGAACCCTGATACCCATTATGAAATATTATGAAGTATTTGAAACAATAGTAGCAATCCTAGTTGTACATGGAAGGACGAGGAGCGGAATAGGGAAGAAAATAATAACCGAGTACCTATCGCGCCGATCGGAAATGAAATTTGTTAGGCAACAAGCAGCGTCAGATACGAGGACGACGCTGCGAGGCTCTATACTTTACAGTCATAATACCTCAGTACTTACTTAAATACTACTAGAATCTACACAGGCAAGCCCGGGGAGGTATTGGAATGGATTTAAAGTTATGAGAGAATTCGTAGGTCGGAACAGGATTGCCACATCAAATATTGATATGCACGAAAATTCGAAGAGTATGTAACTATAGTATCGATATACAAAATATCGGAAAACACACAACAGTATTTTACTTGGATAATATAATACGGAAAAAATCCACGATTCGTTGGGCAATTTTCATCGCACCACTTATATTGTATTCTTGCATTTTTTAACACGAAACAACAATTTTCTGAAAGTACAAATGGGTAAATAATACAGTAGGCTTTCAGCGATTTCGTTTCGATTATTTTTTTATACAAGTGAAGAAAGATCTTTCTCAAATTGATTTTATTTTTTACGAATAATTTAGGTAATTCTATCAATTTCAGAATATTAAATTAATACATAATGCATAAACCCTAACACCTTTTTAATGTTAATATTTATTGAAGAAGTGACGCTTCTTACAGGGCGGAGCGGAGGTGCCCAAATGAGAGGTTCGGGCCATCAGGAGTCTCGGCCCAAACTGTCGAGTACTGCGAGTAATGCTGCTAAGTTTTACCTTGTACGACACTGTGGAAAGAATAAGAGTACAAAGAACGCGTGTAGTTACAATCGAATGATTAGAATTTAATATGCGCATCGAACCTCGATTGTCGTCAGGGGTATACCCGCTGCCTGCTTGCGTCCAAGCGTTGCTGCCGAAGAATGGCCACAGAACATTTTGTATACTCTCGAATGACAGGGCATCTAGAGCCTAAGGTTCGGTATTTACGCCGGAACACAAGGACTTTGGCTAATCAAGGTAACAGTTGCATGTGAGCGGGGGGGGGGCTCACACCTATTAAATAAATTTAACGTGATGTATGGGGGGGAATCACATCCACTACAATATTAATTATTTAATGATATAGCATGATTGTATAAAAAATAGGATATTACTTACAAAATCAACAATTTGCTTCGTGTAAATCAACGAAAGTGAAGACAATATGATAAGGTACAAAGAAATAATTGAGAAATATCTTCTAAATATTGTTAATATAATTAAAACCAGTTTCATTCATAATATGTTAATGTGTTTCATAATAGGTTACCTATCCTATACACACAACGTTATTCATAGTAATAATATAATGAAAGCTCATAATAATCACGACCCTGTTTGTATAAGTTCTTCTCGGGTTACGGGGGTTGAAATATTAATTAATTTGGAATCTGAACCACTTTCTCCTTCCAGTGGTTTGAAGCGGCTTAAGAAATTGATTCGTTTATTTGAAGTACATACCTATGTATATATAATATGTTGTAGTTATAAGATAGATTCATATTTGTTCCTCTTGTAGATTCACTCATTCACATCAAGTGAAAAATATTACAGTAAGTATCTGCATAATATGTAATGGTACTAAAAACCAATATAATTAATTAGGTACATCTTACTATAAATAAATAAATAAATCTTTATTGGCCAGAGAAAATATAAATAGTTACAAAAACAAGAAAATTATAGTGTGCCAAAAGGCGGACTAATTGCAAAACCAATATCTTACAGTCAACCCGACTATCTCGTATCTCGATCGTACAGTCAACTACTATCTTGTAACAGTTGTAATGTAAAATAAGGTAGGTACCTTGTATCTACTTACTAATAATGATTTAAACTAGACTATTTGAATGGCATGTTTATTGGCGTCTACAATGTCTACCAACTAACCATTAATTTCTACAAATTAATAAAACTCAGGTAAAAGCGGAAATTCGTGAAAAAAATTAATTAATTCATTAAGTTTATTAAATTAAAGTATTTGTTATATTCGACAACGGGCGCCTTATGCTTTATCCACATGCTCGCCGACCCTCCACGTTTTTTATGTGAATGAGTGAAAAGACGTTAACCGTCGATTACGTATACAATCCAAGACAATCACCCCGTCTGCACGTCTTTTTACTCATTCACATGAGCGTCGGCGAGCATGCGGTAGAGGCATTAGACGTCCCTCAACCAACGAGTATCCATAGGTATATTATACACATATTTGTAGTAGCAGAAATACACAACAACATAAAATACGTACATATTCAAATTCGCCCATAAAAATATAGTTATCCTTATGACAAATTACAGTAGAGTCTTCCAAATCGTATAATTCCTATTATTTTTAGGTTATAAATCGAAACTAGTGTAATAAACATTACCGATTTTAACAACTGCAAAAATTTATGACATGATCCTCTGGAATCTTTCCAACATAACGGCATTACTTAACTCCTATTTATCACTAAAAATAAATCACGTATGTACGAGTAGTTACATTAACGTACTAAATTTTATGAGAAATTACCCTGCAACTATATGAGGTTACTACATTTATTTTGATCTTTTTATTACAATAGTTACACATCTTCACCCATCTATAAACTGTAATAGTTTAATGCCCAATCCCACCAACTTTTACCTAGGTAGGAGAGCCCTAAGAAATTTCCATACAAAAACAGAGATAATATGACATTTTATTAGTAGAGTACTACACCTAGAAGAGCATAATGTCATATGAAATTCTACATAAAACTCTCCTACCTTAGGTGCCCAAATATCTCCGCCCAGAATCTCCCTTACTAGGAGAGTTTTATTTAGAATTCCATATGACATTATGCTCTGCTTGCTGTTGGGATCTATTATTAATGTCATATATTATCTCTGTTTTTGTATGGAAATTACTTAGGGGTCCCCTGCCTAGGTGGAAGTTGGTGGGATTGGGCATAAGACTATTAAGGTACCTAAAATAAATTTTATGCATCGTTACAGACACACTATCTCGTAAATGTTACATTGTTAAAATTATGTCCAAAATAATTGTCAGCTTAAATAGTCGCACTGTAGTCCACTATTACGTACAGAAAAATTACTAAGCACTCGTACCTGTCAATATACAAAACCAACGTTATATTATAAATTTTATTGCGATCCTAAAATAGAAAGATAGAAAAATGTTATGGCTACGTAAGTATAATTTATCCGCAGATCACTTGAAGGAAATACCCATACCAACAAGTATTAAAATAAAATCTGTAAAGTAAATCTGAACTCTAAAGTAGGTATACCAAAAGTGATAATTTATATCTCGTCAAAAAACGACGGAAAATAAATTGTCCACTTATCATTTAACAAAGAGGAAGCTTGGAGTAGTAGGAAGTAGACAGATATATAATAGTATGTGAGTATTATATAAGTATTTTGATAGTTACCCTCTTTAATTGTGAGTGTTTCCCCTACACTGAGCAGTGAGCATTCACTAATGACTTTCTGTCCTATTAGCAGAGGCTCAAGCCGTCACTCTCGTGTCAGCTCTGGTCTTGATCATCTAAAAGTAGATAACGATCCCAGGATCAAGTGGGTTCGAATCCGGGATCTACTTTCCTTTAATCGTATACGTACAATTTAAGCTAACCTATCAAAAGAAATTCTAGATTATATTATACACACAGTCACCTACTCTACCTTTTTGCCGTTTGAAATAAATGAGGAAAGGTACCTACCTATACCTATATAAGTTTGTATAATATCTGTGTAAGAAGTTCAGCTTGTGAGTAAGTACCATACGTCGTGATTTTTGGATAAATGGTTTTGTATCAAAGGTAAACCTATCGAGAAGCTTTTGAAATAAAAAGGAAAATGTTTATTTTTATTTCACTTTTAACGCTGGAATGCACTCATTCACCCACGCTTTAGTCGTAGAGACTTATTAAATATCATACTAGATATCTGAACCATTCATTGTATTTTTTTTTAATGTGAAGTTTACGGCACAGTGAAAATCGCAAAAGTAACAAAAAAGTATAGAGGGTTTGTAAGATTTTTTTTACTTTGTGACGTAGAAATGTCTCCTCAAAATACCATTATGGTATCCTAGCTAGTTATTGAATATCTCTTAAGTTAGTATGATTTTTGGCTTCTTATGGTATCCTAGTTAAGCTAAGCTAAGGTAAGCTAGTTATTGAATATATCTTAAGTTAGTGTGATTTTTGGCTTCTTATTTTGACGAAAATAAAAGATTAGGTACTTTAAACTTTTCGCCAAATTGAGAAAAGCATTGCAATTATTTCTCCTTTACAAAGCGCATAGGCAATATTGTACTATTAGTGCAAAGTTTCAAACACACAACTGAACTCAAGCAAAATAGAAAGATTAACAATTGCAAGTTTAGCCATAAGGATGTTGCAGTGGATAATTCCGTAACATTTAGAATAAAGTCAGTCAGTTTGCGGATTAAAGCATGGTTAATTATTTCCAACTTTGCATTGTTGAGATTCACCATCTCTCTCTTATCTCGTGTCCTCCCTATACAAAATAACTAGACTCTATGTAAAGTAGAAGAGAGAAGACCTACCAACTCACACCACCTCACACAGTTCTAGTGCTAACAATTTAAGTCACTCACCAATAATGCTAATTCCCCCCATTCTCTGAAAGACACTGTCTTGTGTTCGAGCAGGTTCACTCTCATTTATCAAAATGAAAGTTTATTCAAATAAGAATATTGAGACAATTACTTAAGAATTGTGGAAGAGACGAATCACAATTAATAGTTAAGTTCATTAAACGATTTACTGAACTGTTAATGAAGCAACTTAAAACTTCTACGTATATAATGTGCTTAGAATATCAACGTAAATGCGACAATTTTTTTACGATTATGCAGGAGCATAAATAGTAAAAACTAAAATTATTGAAATATGTGATAATAATTATTATATTACACGAAAACTGTAATACAGAATTTCAAACTAAAATCGAAATGGTTAAAATTGAAAGCTACCTATGCGAGTATACCTACTGTATAACCTTACGTACATATGAAAGTGATCTAGACGTGTAAGTATTAACGACACACCAAAATCTATAAAAATCTAGCTTGATTATGAGACAGTTTAGAAATATATAAAATTGCTATCGGTACATAAGAACTCGCTTTACATTCTCGTTTTGTAAAAATCACGATTGTAAGCGATAATGAGTACCGGTAGAAAAAAATGTGTTTTTTTTCGAATTTCTAGGTGTTGAATGTCACTTTAACATTTTAAATTTCAGGTCCATCGATGTGGAACTATATTGACATTCATTCTCTCCAATGTCACTCATTCTGACTAATTGTTATCCCGTGATAGACAGAGATAGGACAAGGAATAGGATGGCGACAGATCGGATACAGCCACCTACCTAATTCATTTTCAAATTCAAAGTAAATAATAATCCCAAGTAGAATAAGGAGGTGGAGCTGACAATGTCGGAGTGTTGATGGCTATAGTAATTAAATGATAAATATATTCAAAGGCTGAAGGATAGTATATATGATGAATGGATGAGATATTATCTAACTATAATATCATAAAAAATACTTTTCTATTGAATAATATAGGACAACATTACCAATTATTCGCTAAATGTATGTATACTAGCTCTTAATGATAAAATTTCTAGGTTTTTGTGGGGACGCTTTTTTTATAAGTACTCTTTACACATGGGTAAATATAAACCTAGGAATGTGGGAACTCGTAAGGTATATTAATTTAGTATAATGGATTATAATGCTAAACTATTAGACTTTAACTTTAAAAAACGATAGTATTCACGAAACAAATACTTATTCATTTTTTAATACCGATCAAATTTGGTGGTTACAGGCATTAATAATATGAAATAACCAGTATTCCAAAAAACAGTCCGAAGAATACGTTATACTAGGAATAAAAAAAATCTAGTATGCGAAACATTATCTGGCAGATACCCGAAACCTTGGAAGATTATTACTCATTTAATCATAAATGCATAAAATTGTGTATGTAAATAACGTGCTCAATGTTTCGTAAATTTGGCACCGTTCTGCAATTATAACGAAAAAAAATAAGGGGGAATCTGAGGAGAAACAATATTAACATTGAATTCGTATATTATGCGAAGCCTTCCCATAAACAATAGTAAAATATAATTGAGTTTGAATCGTTAACGTATGTTTGTCGATATATTACCACGAAGAAAAGCGGTTGTTGAAAATGCGGATCGATGCAATGGTTGGAAGAAGACAGATTTCTTGGCTCCGCAATATACGAGACTGGACTGGAATATGGAGTGCTGAAGAGCTGTTTCGAGCTGCCCAGGACAGGAGCACTTTCTCTTGAGTGATAGTTAACGTTGGGGTCACCTGACACGACACCGGAAGAAGAAGAAGATGCAATGATGATTAAATATGAAAGAAATATGAAGATGAACATCGACATGGTAAGAAGTTTTTTTATACAACTTACTGTAATATACTCAGAAATAGGTATATAAAAAACGGAATAATAATGTAGTTGTAAGAAAAGTAAATAATATGGGTTGCAATTTGGCAAAAAAAAGGGTGTAATATAAAACCCCATGTGAAAATTATAACAGAGAAGCCAACAGTCAAACACAAAACCTGCTACATTGTGTGAGGTCCTCTATGAAATGGTTATTACAGAAATGTTGTTATTAAACCATTCGTTTTCCGTAGTGTGGAATAGCGTCGCGGCGCCCAGCCTCGCTTATAGCCCGAGATCCGGCTGCTAAAAATATGACGCATCTGTTATTTGATTGCAATGTGCTAGTCCTACAAAAAAAATGTATAGGACATTTTTTGTAAATAATTTAGTAAAGATTATTTTCGTCAATGACCACTTTACTTAACCAAAACGAGCTATAACTTATTTTCATACATCTAATAATTTCGGAGTTATTGCAATAAAATTCAGTGACGGAAATTCTTAAAATTTTACTTTTCATAAAATAACCAGCGATAAAGCGCCGCAGGCCAATTTCTTTCCATAAAATGTTAGTGATGATGGGTGGAAGGATGTGAAAATAATAAGATTTTTTTTCTAATAAATATCATGTTTTTTGCCCGGCCATTAGGAGTAAACTACTAGTCCTACGTGTAATGTACGTAACATTTTTTGTAGAGAATTTAGTAAAGATTATTCTCGTCAATGACCACTTTCTCCTATCTCTTAGCATATTCCTAAAAAATGCGAAAACCGCATAGGGGGACCGTTTCGGGTGGGCAAGGAGGGTTGCGGCAAGATTTTGATTGATAACCCTAGTGCGATGTATTATCCTATTGGTAAGCTATCACTAAAACCACATTTCGTTCAAATATCAGATGCGCCATATTTTTAGCGGCTGGATCTCGGTCTATAACGTAGTTATATAGGATGCCCGCCATTATAACTCTTTTAGTTCAGACCGTATGAACTAAAAATTAGTGCAGACGATCAACATTATGGCGTAGAGGGATTCAATTGGTTTGTAATGAAAATAGAGTTAAATTGAACAGAAATATTTGAAGTTAAACCACATAACATTCTTTCAGTATTCGTCAATATACGAATTGCGAAGTATTACCTTTGAAAATAAAGTTAACTCATAAATTCATGTAATGCCTCATCCACATGCTGACCGCGCTGCAGTAGCGTAGCGTGGGAGGGGCGGGGGGGGGCGGCATTTTTTGGGGAAAATTTAAAAAATCCATTAAATCACATTTGTTTAATTAAAAACTGGAAAAAATTTCGCCTGCAGCGCTATTTTTCTCTTTTTGTACCATATCAATATCTAAATTTTAGTTGTCTCACTTGAAAAAACTTCGCCTGCGGCGCTATTTTATCTCTTTTTAGGCCATATCAATATCAAAATGTTAGTTATCCCACTCCAGCCTAGAAGTTCTTTATAATTCCTGTAAATTTTCGGGAATTTTGGATTTATATACCTAAATAAGGGGGGCGGCGGATTTGATTTCCGCCCCGGGCGGCAGAAACTCACGCTACGCCACTGCCGCGCTGTCACGTTTTTTTGTGTGAATGAGTAAAAAGGCATTAACCGTCGGTTACGTATACAATCCAAGACGATCACCCCGTCCGCACGTCTTTTTACTCATTCACACAAAAAACGTGACAGTTCGGCCAGCATGTGGATGAGGCATAACAGGTTGACAGACACAATTTTAGAAACAATCGCTACTCGAATTTTTAATTTATAAAGCATAAAAAAACTTAAATGTTATTCAATTTTTGGAATAAATCACATACGTAGATTCTATACGCATCGCGTGCATACTAAAATATACTTACTTATATTGAAGGGGGGGGGGCTAGAAATATCAACCCCCGTTCTCAATAAATATAAAGGGATGATTGGATATTATGTTATTGTAATAGTTGTAATTTAATTTCGGTTTCTCAAATTATAAATAATTAATCAATATGGAAAAAATGGATTAGTGATTCATCAGTAGGTATAGGTAATATACGATTATAATGCACATAAAGAAAATAACTATTTGTAATGCCTCATCCACATGATCGCCGTCCCTCCACGTTTTTTGTGTGAATGAGTAAAAAGACGTGCGGACGGGGTGATTGTGTTGGATTGTATACGCAATCGACGGTTAACGTCTTTTTACTCGTTCACACAAAAAACGTGGAGGGTCGGCGAGCGTGAAGCGGCCGCATAATAGACCATGTTGTACCTATAAGAATTGCGTTAATGCGACTGTAATATGAATATTTTATGTGTAGGTATACGACAAGGATTGATCGAAGAGTAAGTTTTTATTCCCAAAGAATTAGATAATTTTAATTTTACAATGCTACAAACACTAAGAAACAATTGCCCTTAATAATAATTTACAAAAATAATGATACGTACACGTGAGGGTCGTGTTATAATCTAAATCGAATAACATAAAAGAAAAACCCCATTATAATAAAATTATTTTTGCTACATTTGTGACATATTTTAAGACTAATAACGGTCTAATGCCTGTAATTAGTTTCTGAGGTTTTTTTTTTTATTTCTAGTGAAATTACGATATGCCACAAAAGGGAAAATTCTTCCTAATTTAGGTAATGTCCAAAAAATCACGCCAAACTGCCCTGCAATAAAGGATAATGACAAAAAAGAAAGGGTAGTTCACAGGCAGATTAAATTCGTTAAGAAATGTACGTTTTTATTGTGAAACATTGCAAAAGTAAAATTAATAAAAAATTCTATCGTATTATGGGTGTAATACCTTGAATAATTAATAAACTAGTTTTTTAATTATTTCCAAAATGACGAAATTTGTATTTGAAAAAATCTGATCTGAAGAAAGACAATTTTGTGGTTTATACGTGTACCTACACATTGTTTATGAATTCTTTAAGTAAAACGGGTGTGAGCATTTCGTTATTGCCTACTCCTAGAAAAGTTAATCAGTTTAAGGGAACAAAAATATAATATAGGGATATAATAATAATGTAGGTTTTTTATGAAAAAAAAAAAGATTCTTTCAAATACCAATCTATTGAAAGTTTCCATAGTTTACTTTAATCTGTTTACGTAGATACAACATGTTTCCACTGTGCAATATTACCTCGAGGTTGTATTTCCAGCCAATCATAGCGAGTAGTTTGTGTGAGAAGATACTCTCGTATCCTAATGTGTTTATATTCTTAGATTTCTCCACACGGATGAATTCTGAAGATATGAGATTGATTTTCAGGATATACCGAACTACCACAATATATATCTCTGAATATCTGGATATTCATTTGTAACATCCAATAGGTAATAATAAATGGTGAAGATATAGTCGATACTTGAACATATTCTTGAGAAACTCTGAAAGGATATTACTAGATGATTTCCTCAAAATACCCCCATTTGAGTGCGGGGCAAGGGGAAGTGCAAAGGTGGACGGAGAAAAGGGAACAGATAAAGCCGTGATGAAGTACACGAAGGAAATATCTGCTTCCAAATAACGTGACGAGAATTCAATCAACTTTTTCCACTGCCATCAAAGCAAATGGATCTGTGTATAAGCCATGACGAGAAAGGATTTTGGCAAATATTGATGGAAGTTGATAACAATCATTTAAATATTTCCTACAAATAATCTACTTTCTCATAAGTTAATAATGAAAACATTGGAAGAAGAAATATAGCCAGTACCAGGATGAATCGGGGACTTGGACCTGCTGTCAATAAAGTACTATATTATTATACTGATGCACAACGCTGATGTATGCTGGTGAGACTTGGACATGGCTGAAGAAGAGACATCTACCTTAAAAATGTATAGGAGAAGGCTATAAGAGTAAGTGAGTGGGTGATGAAGTCTTAAAAATTATTAAATCCATAGTAGAACTATATAATATAAAGCAGTTTGATGGTTTAATTTATGTCTACCCTATAGTAAATAGAATGTGAGGGGATGAATAAGAGAATCAACACACAAACGTAGAAAATAACTTCATAGGTATTAGAAACAATTAATATATTGTTAGGAAGAAAGGTAGATGAATTTTCCACAAACAAAAAAGACATTAACCTCCACTCATTAGCCGTAATGGTTTCTAAAAGAAATTTAATCGAAGGAGTGAAAGCATTTTTTTTATATATAAGTACAGGGTCATCGAAAAAGAATGCCCCTACTTTAAAATGGAATAACTTTGGAACCATTCACGATAAATAAGTAATTCTTTCACTGTATGCTAACTAATGAATGTAAATTTTGTTTGACGTATAAAACAATGCGTTAGCGCATGCGAAGAATGGCTGTGCAGTCGACAAACCCAAAAGACACTTTTTATCTACCGCCTCGCGATATAATGATGATCGTGCAACTGTAAGCCTTGCGTTATTTGGTTACACAAGTCAGAGTCAATTTTCAGTATACAGCGGCTCTTTGTAGAAACAAATTAAGCTGAAACCGTACCTAATAGAGAAACAGGCAGCGTGGAAAAAAACATTCAACTGGCCGACTACAAGCGTCAGAAGATAATTTTTAACGTATCCGGAATTCTAATGTTAAGAACCCACAAAATTCAATTTCTTGATCAAATTACAAAAACAAGAGTTCGAAATTGCAAAAAAAACCAACGTACTGTGCTTTGCGTTGCACGTTGATATGGAATACTGGAAGACGTATATAGTTAACGCCGGTTGACTTTCTCCGCTATGCAGATATTCCGCGCATGCGCTAACCACTCTATCGGACTTTAAACAAAAAAATACATTCATTAGTTACCATACAGTGAAAGAATTACTCATTTAGCTTAAATGGTTCCAAAGTTATACCTTTTCAAAATGGGGGCATTACTGTTCATGATCACCATTACATTGGGGGGCGCCGGTAGATGAAAAGCGTCGGTCGACTTTATCGACAGCGTAGCCATTCTGTGCATGCGCTTTCGCATTGTATCATACATCAAACAAAATTTTCATTCATTAGTTATCATACAGTGAAAGAATCATTAATGTAACTTAAATGGTTCCAAAGCTATTCCATTTTAAAATAGGGGCATTATTTTTCGATGACCCTGTATATAATTTGTTACACAGATAAATTTACGATCTTCAAATACCTACTAACATAACGGAGCGTAGTTCATACCATTCCGGTCAAAATATTTACCTACATTCTGCCTGTAATCTATATCTTTGAAGAAACTGTTGAATTGCCTGCCCTTAAAAATTTTATGAAGGGAAAATCTTGGACACACTAGTGAAATCTAAGATGACATAATTTATTCAACCTCGATTAAATAATATTTAATGGTAAGAAAACTAACACAAAAGACAAGAATTTTCAAAGTAAAACTTATCTCTTACAGTTCCCTCCGTAAATTATGAAACTATTCATAGGTACTGCATGAAGTATAGATATATTAATTTTCATTACGAGAAACAGAAAAGTAATTTTTTCCTCATATCCATGTTTTTGTCACACCGGCAATAAAAGAAAATGGTCATTTCCTATATCCATAATAATAATGCGAGGATGACTATTGTGGTAAAATAGTATTAGATGAAGAAAATAGCCAGTAGTTTATAATAATTTATTTATCGGTGATAATAAATACCAAAAGTGACACAGTCAATATAGGTTAAAATCTACAACGAATACAGTTCATATTTTGCTTTCCGTTCTAAGATAATTTAATATCACTATATTCCATTATATTTTAGTTTTACCTTAGAAATTCCACTAGAAATCAAGGGATCTATGCCTTTAGTAGCCGGGCACCAACATGTGTCAAGAATGAACAACACCAGACTCCTATACATCGCTTTGCATGGGGCGCCTGATGGTCAACGCCCGCCAGGAAGACCACCGAAGCGATGGAGAGACAGCTGGAGTTCCACATCACAGGAGAACAATCTTGTCAATACAGACTCGCTGAGTCTAGATGCAGTTTAAGAAGAAGATATGTGACAAAACAACGGAGTGTGGGTATAAATAATTACATAGTTTAAAACCAGAAGGTGGAAATTGAATTGTTATTCAGTTTTGCACATTAATATTAAAATTAAAATATTTTCACACGAGACCGTTCCAGATTATTTAATGCCTCTTACAGTAAATCCAATACGGAAATATGTAGGTTTTAATGGATTTCCAACGATCCTCAGAATTGTACACTTTTGAATCATTTTCTAAATGAACCTACTGACGAACTGGTGCAGAAATAATATATGATAATAAAGCTACCCTACTTCTCGTCTAGGATAATATTATCAACTCATATTATTTGAAGCAATGCAACGCCAGACTTTAATAATAAGTTCAACGGGGAATACTACTTAATAGATTATGGTGATGTCATAAGCAGCCCGATGGGGATAAAAACTCATTTCAGAACAAAACATGATTCAATTTGTGATTCTCAATACATAAATCCCTCGTATTTTATGAACGAGGTACAGACAATAAGAATGAATGCATGTATTTTGATACTTCGACGTCTTCAAACGATAAAAGTTTATAGATGACGAACACGTTTGAAATTTCCAATGATCTGCAATAAATTTAACTGCATTTTGTTTGTACTCTAGGTATAGAGACAATTCAATTATTTATACGAGTTTACCGATTCTCCAAACATGTCAAATGAGACATATAAAACTTCTCGATAGAGTTAATATAATTGAAATGCAATAGTAGAGAAATTAATAATCTATTTTAGCTATGTCAACAGAATAAGAAACCATAAAATGCACAGATTTTTATAAATGCAAAGTCAACGATTACGTAAAAGGTCGCCATGATCGCCAATGAACGGCCTTAATTTCTGTAGTTGATTTTTGTAAATGCGACATACTAACCTAATTATTTTCGTCCCAAAACATAAATAATGAAAAAGGTCATTTCTTATTTTTAACACTCGACTTTATTATTCAGGAGTAGGTTGGTGCTCTACTTAATTAATTTATCAATTCAAAACTGTTTTAATTACTAAAAATATTTTTTTAAAACTAAATCCATCTCCCTAAGACTTGGCAAAACTTCAATACAAAGAGAAATATTCGAAACGAACCAACATTTGTGCTGTACGAAACTTTCAAGATTTCCATACATATTATATGGAACAACTACGTAGGTACTAAAACTCATGTAAGATGCAAACAGGAAATGTGTCTATTTGCATGAATCTGAAACAAGAAGTATTGCACATTCTTCACTCTTCTCTTGGAGATGTTGTTGATCGCCACGGGATACAAAATAACAATAAGGAAAGAATCCAACATCCCATGCTTTGTCGTTTCTGTTTATGGCAAACGGAAATACACGCTAGAACTAGAGGATGTGCATAATATTTCCCACATATCCTGATGAAATAATACAAAACACCTATATTATAATATACTGACACAATATAAACGGATTCTATCGAGCATGAACCCTAAGAAAATTTTAAGAAAGTACAATCTATTATGAAATTTTGATTGAAAAAGTATTGAAATAAATGTTGATTTTATGGATTCTTGGTTTGACAACATAGAATTTTAAAAAATAATGAGACTCAAAGCATTTACATAATATGTATAATATTGTAAAAGACTTTGATAAAATAGTATCGAGGTTTCTATTTATATAAATCTCTCTATAATTCATAACGAACTGAAGCATTTCACCATAAGACAACGTCAGACTGCCTAGATTGAATCTAAGCCAATGAAAGAAAGAATAATATAAATTGGCAATAATGTAGCTATGTACGATAGTAGTCTTACAATAATTCCATGTCATCTCTCCAGACGTCGTAGTTGGTTATATTGTTGGAAGGGGATTGTGTTATATGAAATTATCTCTCTTATTCGCCTTCAAACGAGTCCTCCAAAGCCGCCGTGCTCGGAATAAAGGCGATTTGGAAGGGGGAACCAGAAAAATAACTCGTAGATACTTATTATCACTGAAATGCAACATAAGATATTTTATTTCCATGAATCATCTTTTCATTATTGGGCAATTGGGCCAATAATGAAAAGTCGCAACGTATCGACAAAGGCAAAGTTGTTGGTGCACAACGCCATCCTGGTACCAACACTGATGTATGCAAGTGAGACATGGACATGGCTGAAGAAGGATGAATCAAGTATAAATGCGGTCGAGATGAGATCGTTGAGAAGAATGTGTGGAAAAACATTGAGAGATAGAATAAGGAACGAAATGATTAGAGAGTTGAGTGAATGTAAAAAGGATGTTGTGAATAAAATGAAAGTGAACAAGTTGAGATGGTTGGGTCATGTGGAGAGAATGAACGATGAAAGAATGACGAAGAAAATTTACCTGGGTGAAAGAGGAGGTGTAAGGAAACGCGGCCGTCCAAGAACCACATGGCTGGACCATGTTGACCAGATACTCAAGGACGGACGTGTTTTGAGTAAAAGTAACCGGAGAGTATGTATGAGGAATTGCATGAATGTGACGGAAGCCCGAAGTGTGTGTCAGGATAGGAAAGTCTGGCGATCCGTTCTCTCTGCCTACCCCGCAAGGGAGGTGGCGTGAGGGTATAGAACCATCTTACAAAAAGATCGAGAGTAAGATCACTCGTGAAAATTTGTTGTTAGGTCGGTTAGCTCATGATTTTTGAAGGATGGGAATTACGTATGAAACCGCCATAGATAGTGATTACGCACATGGCAGTATTTATTTTTTTCACATGGAATTTTACAGATCTTATACGACCAATAATGCTTACTAAAGGAACTATATGGTACTAGTACGATACAAATACTCGTGATATTCTCTTGAAATGTCGATATACTCGTAGAGAGATAATATAATATTGTTAACTACAAACTAACTTATGTATATATGTAGGTAGTAGGTACAAAGATACTAATTATTCTCTAGACCAAAACCCCTATAATAGGCCTCAAGTACACTTGTACCCTGATACAGTGTAAATAGGATATCATCTATTGAACTATCCCATCAAATTGGCAGTATATTTGTATCGGATGTATATCTATCATACCGTACACACTACTGCTTGTATTAAAATATTTGTCATGCTAACCCCTATCAATTTACAAAGTAAATATTATCATCATCACATTATGTTATAAATACCTGGTATTATATTCCAATACTTCGCATACTGTGACTATTTTATGATTCGCTAAAACATGTTTGAGCCAAGCCGAGAAAAAGTTAGGACGTTTACAGTATATTCTAATATGTAGGCAAAAAATGGCTTCGGTTTATATAATAATCGTATATGCACTTATAGTAACAGCTATTACAATATTTTTCAGTTTTTCAAGTAGATAGGAAGGAACGGATTGCAGAGAGAATGGATCAATCTATATCTTTCTGTATTGCCTGTTTTAGAAAAAAAAATAAGCATCACCAGAATCTGTTTTGGAGAATATATTATATAAATAATTCAATTCAGTCATCTAGTCTCTAATTATAGGAGCATCACCCGAAAATCGGGTGCAATGCCAGGTGGCTCTGATTATACTTTTTGTGAAAAGTGTTTCACGAAAATTTTATACGCGGAGGCATGACTTTGCCAACACACTTCTCAGTATTATCAGCCAGAAGAGTCTACATATTATCATTCATGATTCACATATAAACTCATCAGCCTAATACTGGGAAAAATTCACCTATCCAGATATCACGGATATCACAGGATTAGGCTCAGATGCGCGGGGCCTAAAATACAAGCATTAATGAAAAAAATTATAGGCAAAATAATTATTACTGAGCAAAGCTAGATATCAGATTGGTTTAAGTAAACATGATGCATTTTATAATATTTGATAAGGTATAATAATAATTGTTCATATCCTCGTATGCTCATATCCTGATTTATTTATATTTACATTTTGTCATGTACACACAAATCTAATAGATGCGGTTATACTAAGCTAACTTACCAAATATTAACGTAATTATTTTACCAAAATACGTAATTAGATAATATACAAGCTTGGGTCAATAATGCAATTGAATCAACTGTAGAAGTTAAAATTGATTTTTGTTTGAATTTCAGGGCATGAGGAAAAAGGCAATACACCAATTTCAAGATGGAGCAACCTGGAAAAACTTTATTACAGCAACTATATAAACTTTCCACACAAACGTGTAAATATTTAATAGATAATGATTTACTCATTCTAAATAGGCGTGTTATCAAAACCCATTATTAGTTTGAATCTAGCATTTATTGCAAACATTTGATGCGGGCTTAACAATAATATCTGCATTATTTTCACTATTATTATTATCTATATTACATTCAGTGAAAGTTGATTGAACATAATACGCACGATTGTGTATGTAATATAAATGTACGAGTATGTATGCATTTATCTAGATATGCAGTACGGTTTGTAGGGTATGTAGCACTAATACTAGAAGCAGTGTGTGAGTGACAAGTAGAAAATGACTTTACTCATCTTGTAGTAGGTACACTTGTCGCTGGTTTTAAAATAAGACCAGGCTTTTCTCATATTATAAGTAAAATACCTTCAGCTATTCAATTCAAGTTTCCATACACCGCGTATGGTGGTGTGCAAAGTGTCTTTGGTATAATATAATAGAAGGTTGTCGTATGAAAGGATGAGTAGTAATATGGAAAATGCATTGGGAAAATAAGAAACGTGTAATCGATTTATGGAATGGGGGACGTAATGGAATTTTATGGAAAATTTTGTACATGTCAATTCTGCTTAAAACGCATTGAGAATCTTTGTATCTACAACTTTATTCAAACTCCACGAAAGGTGTGTAACGTTCATAAGTACCTACATAATATAGAATTGAACTTTTTCGCGCAAAATAATTTTATGTAATAGAAATTCTACATCTCATTCTCGGTTACTATAGGCTTTCGTAGAACTACTCAAAAACCCATCTAAAATACCTTGAATTCAAAAATGTGTACGACTTACCTTTTTACGAATTATTTAATGTTCGTTCTGTTTAATGGGAGTAACTCCTGAATATGCACATACCTGAAACAAAAATACAATGCACTATTACAAACAAAATTTGAAAATTTTACAACATGAAACTATTATTTTAATAAATCTTTAAAACATGTTTAGTATATTACGAAAATTCTGAGTAGTTTATGAATATCTGGGTCATTTTAATTATCATAAAAATTCTATACACCAACTTATGAAGATTTTTTCTAAAATATCGGAAAAATTAAGAACCTCTATGTAAAGGGTTGTTTTTTTTTCGAGGTATAGACTTTTAAAATGAAATTATACACTTTAAAATCATGGTTATGTCCATATTAATAGCTTTATTGGAAAAATGAAAGTATGGCATTTATGTTTCCATATATAGTTTCGGACACATGTGCGCCACACATATTTTCAAATCTACATAATTTGCTGTTTCTGGTGCTAGTGGCAAATATTTTGAATTTATGCTATTCCAACATTCAATAGCAAATTCTTATTTTTTTTGCAAAGAAACACAATCAGATTATTGCAGGAGCAATGAGCGCATATAATTTCACTCAATGGGTCTTGTCAATTGACCTCCACGGTCGTGTGATCCCATTCCTCTGGATTATTTTCTACGGATGGTCTATTTAGAGACGGGAGACGTTGGACCACTTGGAAGCCAACATTTGCAAAGTTATTGCGCCGATATACGGCACTATATTGTGTAGATGTTGATTGAAGATTGCCTAGGTTGATTTGACTTATTGTTTTTGTTTTCGCATATTTTTTGTTGATGTCGTGTACCTACGTGTGTGATATATTATTTTATTGTAATAGCATTATTAAAGGCTTACGCCGTCTATGTTGATAAATAAATAAATAAATAAATTAGCTGCTCAAAAAAATAGTTGAAAATTTGGTCTTCGATATTTGAGACAGTGTGCCGCACACATGACCGAAATCGTATTGTAACATAAATGGTAAACATTATAGTGATTTTGAAGTGTTTAATTTCATTTTAAAAGTGTACAACTCGAAAAAAACACCTTATAGGTACTCGTATGCCTGTTTCCAGTGTTTGTATATTGGAGTACTAAATAAATCAGTACAATTTGTATTGCAGCACTGAAATTAATCACCACAATAACTATTAACAAATAAATTCATAAAGCACTTTACATTGATTGTGAGCTCTAAATCAGAGAAAATAATATTAATATAACATTTAATAAACAAATTTATCTGCATATAACATATTGCGTTCCTATAAACATGTGCGTAATCCCACATAAATATTTTGGTTCGTTCGTTTATATCAGGACTCTCCACTTTACATAATTTCTCTCATGGGTTTCCATGGATACAATTTTTTCCCATAGAATTACTACTAATCCAGCGTACAACATATTTGAAACAGACAGTACGTCGTGTCAAATTTCCAGTTAATTCATTCCGGGGTAATCTTTTATACGGAATAGTTTTGTGCATTCATTAATTGAGTGGATTTAGTAAACATTCCCAGGATCAACATAGGATATAAATAATTTAATAATTTGTAGTCTTGAATAAGATATTTCATTACACAAAACATGGGAAAATCCTTCTTCACAGAGTATATCAAGTATGTCTGCCAGTCATGTCAATCTCAATACTAAACGTACTTATTTAAAGTATTTACTGCTCCTATTTCCAAAAAAATGTAGTCAACAATACAGCATAATGATTTATTATGTTTCAGTATTAAAATTAATCCTTCGTTATAAATAAATTAGGCAAAAATCTGAAATTAACGTTTTGACAAATAGTTATGAATGTACAACACCGCAGAAGTCAGCTTTTGCTATAGAGATAAAATTATGCCCTGATATGGTGTACTATTGAAGAATTAATAAAATGTAGAACACCTAATTAAACTACAATATTCAACAATACTGGGCACATATTAGGCATCTCAAAGACGAATGCAGAGAAATAATAGTAGGTAAATAGTTTGTGAATAAAATGATGCCTAAATTAATTTATTTATGTTTTCATAAAAATCATAATATTTTGCCATTTCTAATCTTATAGGAGATACCTACTCTATGATTTCAATAAAAGTTTTTCATCTTCCATAAACAATAATACCTTATCACAATAAATATTGCAGGTACCTACCCATTAATTTGATTGTCAATCAAGGTTAATTGCCTACACGAAACTGCATACACATGCCATAATAATAAATATTTTTAAAAATAGAACTTGAGTGAATGTATGCACATGATGTGCACTGATCTGATTTCACAAGTACACAAGTATAAAACATGTCACAACTCACAAGTAACACGGTTTTCGTGAAGAAAAAAATGATAATGAACAGTATTAATTTCCAACATCACTAAAATAATGATTTTTCAATACATTCAACAGATATTTTTAAATTTTTAAACAATCAACTCTCAAAGTTTTGACAATTCAGCTGTCAGTGTCAGATTTTCCCTCCAATTACCAGTAAGATAATTTTGGCCAATTCTTAAGTAAAATATCACAACACAATAAACATCACTTATACAGTTATACATATGTGTAATATAGTGATTTATTATATTCAAATAAGGATTTATTTATTAAATAATAATTTAGTACTACAATAAAAAATATCAGTGATAAAAAATGCATTAATTAATTAAAAATTAATTCAAAATTAATTCCGAATTGTCCATTTTCTTTGATTTTGTCCATTTGATTTCAACGTATGGCAATTCTATTGCGTCGCTTTTTTCACACAAGACAGCGTTATAACAAACTTAGTATTTTTGTCTTGATGGAATGGATTTGGTATTTTTTTTAGTATTTCCGGAAGAATTCGTACTTTGTAGTATTTTCACGATTATTTAGTATGTTTTACATTTAAAACAAGAAATTATGTAAAAAATCTACCTAAAAAATGTATGTGACCGTCATCAGGTTCTATTTTTTTTTAAATCTTGAAGCAATTTGATGTGTCGCAGAAGAGCCCCTCCCCCTCAATTTTTTTCTATACCATTTTGACTTTGATCTAGGGACCATCTCCTTCCCCTCCCCATCAACGAAACGTAATCTGGTATTTTTTTTAGTATTTTTTACTTACACACTTAGTATTTTGGCTCTTCGAATTTTGTCTGAGACGGTAACCATAGACCAGCTATAAACCCGTAAATAAATGAATGACGAATTTTAAAACACAAAATCTTTGACATGCTCATTTTAGTTCCGAAATCAGCCGCTGGAGTTAGTAGTAACTTTGATTATTATTATATAACATATTATAATTTAAACCAAAACTCAAATTTTTGTAAGCGTTCGGATGCATGGAGTGATGGATTGCTTGGAAATTCATAACAATGCCAATAAGTTGTATCTAAACGTCGCCATTTTTGGGAGAAAAAGCTTTTCTTATATTTATGATAGAATCAGGTTCATAGGTTCCTTAATAGGATCCAAGGGCTGTGTGGAGTCACGTGTGCTATTGTATGAAAGGACGTAAGAAAATAAATTCAGATCTTATGTCATATTTTGTTCGGCTCCAACCATAGGGAGTCGTCAAGTGATCGAGAGGATCCAGTCACTGCACACCGCCGTGATTGGTATCGAATGAAAGGGCATTGGAAAAGAAATCCAGATCTTAGGTCATATTTTGTCCAGCTCCGGCCATCGGGAGACGTCAGGTGATCGAGAGGATCCAGTCACCGCACACCGGCGTGTCTGGCGTCTCATGAAAGAACTTCATTAGTAGAACATAGATCTTTTTTCATATTTTGAATAGGTCCAGTCATGGCGGGAGACAACTTCGGAACGGGGGAATCAAAGTGCTTAAAGTATATAGCAACGTTATAAAAAGTGACAAATCTGAAATTTAAACACTGAGAAATTACGGGTTGATGGTAATATGCTTTATGGAGCCATTAAAACTCACTATTTTGTCTAACAGAACGCGTCTCGGGTCGTACTGTCGATCTACTTCAAATTTACCGTTGCGAAGCACGGGTTACTCAGCTAGTTCTAAATAATGCTTTTCCAAATTTAACAGATTAGCAGTGTGATATAAAGTTAGATATGCGTGTAGTACCTTCTGAATCTGTCACGTACATACGTATGGATATGTAATCGTGTGTAGAGATTATACTCGTATCATTAGGTGTATGAATGTATGGAGGTGTACGCTACGTATTACGAGTAGACTATTATACAGGCGTTGTATCTGGGACGGATGTTCATTGTGTACCCGTCATGCTTCAACCCATTTATCATTTCCATTCCTGGCATTAAGCGGCGTACATTTCATATAAATACCTACATAACAATATTATTAATAATAATTTCAAAAAAAGGCACTTTTGAATCACAACATCACTCATTGTACTTGTCGGATATCAAAAAGTTCTGATATTCCAGACTTCCCTGAAAGATGTGTTATTATTTTTTTAATTCGTACATTTAAAAAAATCTGAGTAACACTAAAACATTTGTCTTGAAGCCTCTGGATGGTGTATTTCACCAAAGAATACAACTTAAAATAGTATTATGAACACGTTTAAACTCTTAGGTATAGCTAATTACGAAGCAGCAATTACGCACATCACCGGTGAAAATGTATAAAGTATTACTACAAATGATTTCTCATTGCAATACTGTAGTTTTTAGTGTTTTTACACTTCAGACACAATATAAAGTAGGTGCTTTTTTTAATTGTAAGTATTTTTGTTTGTTTGGGAGTTCAGAGTTGAGACATCTATAAACAGAAGGTGAAAATATCAGGTCCTAAAAATCCGTGTTTGCCAGCTTAGAGTGATTTTACATTCTTCTCTCATCACTTAACAAAGTAGATACACAACTATGTAGCTATTATTCAGAGAATATACACCTTCTCGTAAGCTCAAAAATATTAAATAATTTATCGCGGAACAGAGTTAGTGCTTCATATGAAAAAATATTCACGTAGATACTTGAATTTTATGTAGAATGTAATGTAATGAAAATATGTAGGTACCTACCCATTAAAAATCTGATACCTTTACGTCATATAATATCATACATCGCAATAACGCCATCACATTTGATTAATTCGTTTCATATATTACCTACAAATAAATGCGAAATCTGTGAAAAGTACAATACGCGTATATTGTAAACATTCATTGCAATATTTTTCTATCATAATGTTATTATTTTCCTTCAGTTGGTGACAATGTGACGCTAAGGAAAAGTTTCATGAAATATTTTTATTTTTGTTATTTGATATCACGACCTCTAACGCCGTCAACGCCATAAGTAAATTACAATAATCTATAAGCATATTTTCTCTCAAATATTGGAGAGACTTTCAGTAGTCTTTCTTAGCGTTATTTTATAAGAATAGTGCCTATATGGACAGGGATTTGAAACAATAGTTTCACACGGCTTGACAATTCACAGATTGGCAAAATCGTCATAAAAGCTCTCATTTATTTTTATGACAGAAATCTTTGGGCTTTTTTATTCGATATAAAGTCGGCAAAGTCTAACAATAGTATTATTACGTTTCTATTTGAAAGTTCAGCAGAATCTTCGCGCGATTTTCAGTGAAACTCAGACAAGGTGTTTGACCCGATTTTTATGAAAGGCATTCTTACACTGTTGTGTTCGCAAAAATCTAAGTATGGTGCAATTTCATAACAAATAATAAAAAAACTCTCGTCTACCTCAACCGTTATGAACAGTGAATACACCCTCAGTGACTAACTATGTACCACGTTATGCCAAAATTTAATAAAATTACTCTCTATAAATCATTGAACGAGCTGTGCAAATTAAAAACGATGACATAGACATGTTAAAACAAACTGAATTATTCAAATTTGTTTTGACAATATTGGTAAACACTCTCAGTAATGAAAATGACTAATTAATTTTAACATTTAACTACAGTAAACAAATCAAATCTTTACAGAAATTTGGTCCATAGTTGCGAGTATAACTACAATGCTCGTTTCTTTTTATATTCTAAGGTTTTTATTCAGAACCGAACAAGGTACGTAGTATCGTGGTCAAACAACTTGTATTTTTGGAAAACGATTCTCCCCGAGTAGCGATCGTTCAATACACTGAAGAAAATTAATTATTATTTAAAATGTGTAGCGTGGATGCAATTTTTCCCAACGCCGCGTTCTGAATTTCAGGAGTGATTTTAAAAGCGACCATTTCAGTAATTGGTAATAACGCATAACAACATACCCGCAATATAATCAAATTGGGAAGTTTGCGTTTGATTATGTAATTTTTATTTTATTTCCATTTAATATTTACGCTTTATTCACGGCAACGGTAATACAATTATTTAAACATTGGTTTTGTCACATCAAATTGTAAAAAAAAAGTAACAAAAAATCAATATTTGAAGTAGGTAATGTTATACATACACGTAGTCAATATAGGATACACTTTTTGTTTTTGCTTAATTGAGTTTGGTGTGATTCGAACCAAATTGGAAAACACGAAAGGCTGTTGTCAAAATAGGAATGCGGTACGGTGTTTAAAAATTGTAGAGGATATCTCTCGTAAATTTCATTGCTGTTTCGTTTTATTACTTTACTCTTTCGTCCATTATTACAGTTACTTTCTGAAACATAGAAAAGTTTCTAACCACTAATTTTTATATACGGGGACAACGAATGCGGTGAACGATTTTGACACCCGTTACGAAAGTTTATCAAAAATAAATTTTGTGAATTATACATACACATGAGTGTTAACAAGTGAAACCATTAGAAGAGAAGTATAGCAACAAGAGCGCTAAATCTTATTATCTAAAATTAGTTCAGTGTCGAGGTTTCAGTACATTGATGGCTCATAGAACATAACTGTATACTTTATAACAGGTGCCATATTCCTACGCAGGCTTATTCGTTTTATTTTCTAAACTAGTTTCCGTAGTCTATTTTATGCCTATAGGAAAAGCAAGTTAAAAGCACATAAACTTCTTCGTATTTTGTTTTCGTCTGAGATATCCTCACGAGTCCCGATCGTAGAGCGCATCTAAGCGGTTGTGTTGATTATGATTATTTGCGATATTATTGTGAGAATACAAAATTTAATTTATTAAGTCCGAAGCAGCAAAACATCTAGAGTGGTTCAAAAATTTTTTTCCTTTAAAATTATTTTTTTTTTCTTTTTTTTTTTTTTATTTAATTATTTAATTTTTTCAACCTTTTTGTAGATTCCATAGTGGAACAGGTTCCTCCAATATGGAGGTACCCCTGGTCCCTCCAGATCCTCCCGACCCGAGAAAGAGACCTCTTTCTCCGGATGTAGATATTTACATTTCTTCCCCTCCGTCTAAAGTTCCTGCCATATCTCCCAATCCTCCTCCTTCTCCCCAACTCCCTTACTCCCAACCTTTAACTTACAAATCCACGTCATTAGGGCCATTCTTGGTCTATGTCCAAAATGAAGATTCATCCAAACCAATACGTGCGCTGGATTTTGGTAAGTTGTTGTATTCTTTAAAAATTCAAGGTATCATCACCGGCTCAGTGAAGGCTGAGGGTAAATATAAAATATCTTTGACATTTTTGAACCCAAAATATGCAAACAACTTTTTGGATAACCCGATAATAACTGAAAACAAATTAAAAGCGTATATCCCCACGTTCAAGCTAACCAAACAAGGAGTAATTAGAGGAATTAGTGAGGATATCGATATGGAGGAATTAATAAAGTATTCTGAGCCCTCCCAATGGAAATTAATCAAGGCAAGGAGATTAAATAGGAAGATTCAGTCTAGTGAGGGAGCCACATGGAAGCCCTCACAAACCGTAGTTGTTACCTTCGAAGGGCAATCCCTTCCGGAGTTCGTATTTTTGTTCCACAATGCATTTAGGGTTGAGCAATATGTCTTTCCCACCATCCTGTGCTACAACTGTAGTAGATACGGGCATACCAGAGCACAATGCCGATCATCGGCCCGTTGTTATAAATGTGGCGATGCTCATAACGGCGAAAATTGTCTGTCCCAAATTTTAAAGTGTATTAATTGTGGAGGGCAACACTCTGCTGCAAACCTTTCTTGTCCTGAACTCAAAAGACAACAGGACGTAAAAAAAACTATGGCTACGAACAATGTATCTTATAAAGAGGCCCTCGCCGCCCATCCTCAAAAATTCTCTCTATATTCAGAAGCAATGTCCCAGGCCCTTCCTTCTTCATCAGTAAACTCAGCCTTGACAGATAATAATGTCCACCCCCCGCTACCATCCAGTCATCGTAAGACTATTTTCAAATTCAAAACCCCTTCTCACCCCTCAGTACTACCTGGTTACAACCAACCTGAGCACAATTCCCTTCTTTTTTGCCCAAATGGCAGTTCTTGGTCATCTGCTCCAAATGGATGTGCTCTCCCCAACAATCTTCCAGCCCCCGATCAATCTGAAAACTCCACATCTTCTGGTTACCTCCAAAATAAATTTTCCTCTGGCAACAACAACTTTTTAAAAACAATGATTTCCATGTTAATAGAAATTCTCTCATCTCAAAATTCTTTACCGTCCAACGCAGCTCAACTGATTTCCATTCTTCAGACCTTTTTAACCGAAAATGGCTCCACAAACTTTTAGTTATAAAAACGTGTCATTTCTACAATGGAACAGCCGCAGCGCTGTATCAAATAGAGATGATATTTCATTCCTTTTAAGGAAATACAAAATAGATGTCGCTGCAATTTCGGAAACTTGGTTTTCCTCAGATTCTTTTGTATCATTCCCAGGATATGACTGCCTTAGAGATGATCGCCCCGATGGTTACGGAGGGGCAGCACTATTGATAAAAAAATCTTTCTCTTATGATCGTCTAATTCTTCCGATCTCCTCAAGAATGCAAATAGTCGCCGCAAAAATCATGGACATCACTGTGGTGTCGATGTATTCCCCGAGATCCCAGTTTGATACATTGTATTGGAACAGCATCGTCCCAATTTTCTCTTCTACATATATGATTATGGGTGATTTTAATGCACATTCCTCATCATGGGGCCCTCAAAAAACAGATTCAGCTGGCAAAGCGGTGTTGGATTGGGTCGACAACTTAAATTTATGTATCTTAAACGACGGCAGCCCCACTATAGTTCCTCCTCCACATCAGAATCCGACCGCGGTAGATTTAACGATTTGTACTGGTGAATTAGCTTCGCTGATCGCATGGGAAGTTCTCAAGGACCCTTTATCCAGCAATCACCTTCCTATAATAATAAGAATAAGATCAAACAATTCACAATCCAATTCGTCTCGTCATAAATCCGGATATAACACAAAGAGGGCTAACTGGAGTAAGTTTGGGGAGTCTATAGAGGGGGGCTTTATAGATCTCCCTTCTGATGATTCTATGAGTGATGTAAATATGGTTTCCGACAAGATTTCCCACCTCGTTATTAGCGCGGCCGACGCTTCCATGCCTAGGAAGAGCTCTGTTGGAGATCGTAGAGCATCGCCCCCCTGGTGGGACGAGGAATGTACGGCTATGGTTAGGCAACGTTCTGTGGCAATGAAAACCTACAGAAGGAACATGTCTCTTGAAAATTATCTCTCCCTTCGAAAGGTTCAGGCTCAAACCAAAAGAGTTCTTAGGAGTAAGAAAAGGCAGGGATGGTTCAGATTTTGTAGCTCTCTCTCTCCGGATACACCACCATCAGACGTCTGGAATTCCGTAAATGCTTTTAGAGGTGCATATTCCCCAAGACCTAACACTTCAAAATGTACATCCTGGATTGATGGTTTTGTGCGGATTCTGGCTCCTGCGTATGCTCCCGGGGAGTTTGAGCTGCGGAAGGACTCTGTCTTCGCGCCCCAGCAATCATGCATTCTCTCTTCCCCTTTTTCCTTTAACGAACTGGATGTAGCAATTCAATCCGCGGGTGATTCTGCTCCTGGTCCAGACCAGATCTCATACTCCTTTATTCGACACTTTCCTAGACCCCTTCTTCTCAAACTTTTATCATTATTCAATGTGATTCTCACTACAGGTTCGGTTCCTTCATCATGGAAGCAACAATTTGTCGTACCAATTCCCAAGCCAGGTAAAGACTCGACGTTGGGATCCTCATACAGACCTATAGCTCTATCATGCTGCTTCCTAAAAATCCTCGAGCGGATGATAAAGGCTAGACTGGAGTGGTTCGTGGAGAGAGAAGCACTTCTGCCAGAGTGGCAATTTGGTTTCCGGAAGAGCCGATCGTGCCTAGACAACTTGAGCATTTTGGTGACTGATATTCATCTTGCTAGAGCCCATAAGACGGATCTTATCGCGTGTTTTCTAGACATTCGTAGCGCTTACGATAATGTGTTGCTCCCAATATTGTTTGAGAAATTGTTATCTTTAGGTATTCCGGACATTATTTGCCGTCTGATTTTCAACATAATGTGCGAGAGGGAGCTCCTGATTAAGACTCCAGAGGGCGTGGTTGTGAGAAGAGTATATAAAGGACTACCGCAGGGGTCAGTCTTAAGTCCCCTGCTCTTTAACGTCTACACTCAGGACATCCAGTCTCTGATTCCTGCTTCTTGTAGTGTCTTGCAATATGCCGATGACTTTGTTGTTTACAGCGCTGAAAAATCCATTGCTCGATCGAGTGAGGTCATGGAGAGTACTCTCGAATCCCTTAGCTGCTGGTTTAAGAAAAATGGTCTTACTCTTTCGCCTAACAAAAGTAAAATTGTGTGTTTTTCAAACAAGCATAGAATTCCTAACATTAGTATCAAATTTGATAATATTCCGGTTCCTTCGGAAGATTCTGTTAAATTTCTTGGCATGACCCTGCACCGGAAGCTCTCATGGAACATTCATATCGAGAAGGTCATTGCAAAATGTGAAAAAAACATAAACATTCTCCGTGCGGTGGCAAGAGTGTGGTGGGGTTCTCACCCAACTACAATGCGAACCCTGTACGATGCTCTGATAAGAAGTGTTCTAGATTACGGTGCATTCTTGTTTGAGCCTCTGCCGAATTACCTTGCAGATAAACTGGAAAGAATGCAGAACAAGTCAATTAGAGTCATCTTAGGAGCTATGCGGTCTTCACCTATCGTGGCCTTACAGGCCGAATGTGTCGAAATGCCACTTTTTCTTAGAAGAAAATCCCTTGCATTAAAGTTTCTTGCGGCAAGGCTGGCTCAGGAGAATCATTTGATCTTTCCCAAATTACAGGTACTCATTCAGAGATGTCAGACCGTTCCTTACTGGCGTTCTAGAATATACCCATTGCTGTGCTCGTCCTATCATTATGTCTTAAACAGTTTCCCGGATTCATTTCATTCTCTTTTACCAATGTTCTCTCTTCCGTTTGAGGCTACAACATTTCGTCCAGATGTGCTCCGGCACATGGATATTGACAAGTCAGCTTCGACTATGGATCCTAGTTCAGTCAACAAACTTTTCTTGGAGAAAGTAGAGGAAAGGTGGCCCTCACATGCCAGGTTTTTCACTGACGGCTCGAAATCTCTGGAGGGCGACTGTGGGGCAGCCTTTTGTGCCCCATCTCTCGGTATAGAGAGACAATTGCAACTTCCACGGTCCGCATCCATCTTCACAGCGGAATGTGTTGCCCTTCGGGAGGCGCTAACGGAGATCCTTTTGACTACCACCCCATACTCAATCATATTCACAGACTCTTTTAGCCTTGTAGATAACTTGTGTTCTGTTAAGAAATCATCAATAAATAATCACCTCATATATGATATTCTGAAATCTCTTTACGTGGCCTCTTCTCGTAAACTAGACATTACAGTCTGTTGGATTCCTTCCCATGTTGGTATAGCTGGAAACGAGCGTGCTGACGCTCTTGATAAGCTGGCATGCAGCTGTAGTATTATCCCTCCTATGTTTGCTCTTCCTATTGCGGATTGCCAGAGAGTGACGAAACTTTCTGTCATGAGCGAGTGGAATGAGTGTTACTCCAATTCTACTACTGGTTCCCATTATAGGAGTATTCAACCGTCTGTTCCATCGCACCCGTGGTTTAACAAATGCAAACTTCCAAAGTTAAATGTTTCATTACTGTGCAGACTCAGAATTGGTCACGTCATCTTAGCCGCACACCTTTTCAAAATTAATGTCGTGGGCTCCCCACTATGTGAATGTGGAGAAGATGCTGAAACTGTTGACCACATATTCTTCGGTTGTCCCCTTTTGCCGAACGAGGAATTCCTGAAGGACATCAGCGGGGTGTGCAAGACCTTGCCTATTAACATTCAATCGCTGTTAGCTCTGAATTCTCCGAAAGTGAATAACTTCATTGTAAAACACTTGAAGAAATATGATAAAAAGGTGTAACCGAGTTTTGGAATCATAAGTGTAATTTGTATTAAAGTCTCCCAAACGTGCTTTAAAAACGGGTTACTTGAAATCGGGAAATAAAAAATCCTTTTCATAACATTGATTAAAAAAAAAAAAATAAAAAAAAAAATAAAACATTTTGCCCGACTCTATGTTCCATTTAGTTTAATTTTGCCTGTAGTTCCTGGAATTGAATTGTATTTTTGAGTGTACCTACGGCCTGTATATAACTGTGCTGTGCGGTCAGAGAGATATTGTTGTATATATTCTGTGTTTGTCATAAATTGTTTTTTCATTGATGTTATATAAATAATATGTTTGTCGTACATGTTGAAGACATTGAAACATTTTATAACACTGCATTTAGTATTTGTTACCTAAATATAAAATACTATGTTTCGTCACTCTCAGTGTAGAGAAATAAGTAAATAACCAAAATACTTGACAATGGCAAAATCACCCGCAGACGGGTGCGTGCCATATTTAGGTAAGAAGAAGAAGAGATATCCTCACTATTGGGAAAAGGAGAATAACAATCGACTTAGTGAATTATCATAAATTTGTATTACAAATTCACAGACTGCTCTCACTGAACGAAAGTAAGTAGAAACCTCTATCTCAATACATGTACTGTACATACACACTTTATACTCGTATATATAAAATTATACAACAAAGTAATGTAGGTATTATCTGTTTTCTACAATGTACGTATAATATATTTGTTGTTTAACTAAGTAAGAAGGAATAGTACGCAATTTGCCGTGAAAGGCATGCATTAAAAAATATTAGGTATAATAGTAATCAAACTAATTACAAACCATAAACATGAGATAAATCTTGTATTACTCACAATGTGGAATAATCAGCTTTCTGGATTGTGGTGAACATTATCGTACCATTGAAGCATAACGATGGACCGATCAAGTGGTGCATACGGTGGCCCCATCCATCTACAGGGCCATGCACCTTGCGGGGGACAGAACCGCGTGGCGATAGACTGTCCAGCAACGGGTGTTTGGGGATCGCGACCCTCAGCAATGAGGAATACGACCCAAGAGAGAGAAGCATAACACTTGCGTGCTCATAGTAAATTAATCGCACCCTAACTAGAGACATTCAAAATGGGTAAACCAGATATAGATTCGAAACATGGACAATAAGCAACAGAGAATGCGAACGTGTTTCAGCCTTTGAGAAGTGGTGCTACAGACGCGTGCTCAAGATTCACTGGACAAATTAAAGAGATTGGCGAGTGACAGGACGGCATGAAAAGAAAAGAACGATAATGCTTGGTACAAACCAATCCACAAGATTATTACTACATCATCGTCATACTAGACTAGATATAAATAAATAATAATAAATAATAAATAAAAAAATATTTATTGAAAAGAAAACATATCTTCCAAATGGCGGGTTTATTGCCGTAGGCAATATCTGCCAACCAACCACTACAGATATACGAATTCCTTACAATATGAATATTATATTTAATAAAAAAAGTGCAATTTTTTATAGAACATCTATTTAATGAGCCAGTGAGACTAATTATGACAAAAAATAACTTTTTTAATCCGAAGCACAATAGCAATCCTAATTTACATAATAGTAGAAATGAATAATGTAAATTGTTTGGTTTTGAAAAAACCTACTCTTATCTACATTGAAGAGAACATGTGTATTTTGTTAATTAAACTGAGATGAGAATATCTTGTTCTCTGTTCTAGTTTTCCTATCAAAGGACGTTCCGATCATCCATCCTCCCTCCCCCTAGACACAGTATTCCCCAGCAATTATCTTAATTAATTCACAATGCCCGACGATAATAAATCTTCATGTAAACATGTAATTTTGTGTCGTGCTTTCAGATTTATTCCTTTAAAATGAAATATGACCGTAAAGTTTTTCATTTACACTAAGTGGCCTTATTGTTTGCGTTCTTGGTTAATGGATATTACATTACAGTTTTTGTAAATACATAACTAGTGGATTAAACGTAAACAACTTTGTTATTGCGTGATTCAAACATGTGAATATATGTATGCACTAATAACAACAGGGGTAAACAGTTCCAATATTGAATTTTCCAGCCAGGTAAGAGTTTATAGTTATACCATTACTTTAGCCTTCCTCAACAGAACACAGTGAAATTGTGCATCATTCCTAATACCGTGATGTGGATGATGCCTTGTGAACTTAAGAAATCATAGATATTGGTATCCGACTAGAGTTTTCGAATGTATAGTCACATATTACCATTGTAATTCTTTGGAAACATTACGTTTTTAATAATTTCTATAGTAAAGTTCCTACCATGAAACAAGTAAAGTATAAAGGGTGTTAAAATTTATATACTATGTAACCTTCGAAATGTTACAATTTATTATAATAGCAGGCGAAATCCGCTGTCAACACTGGATTAAATTAACCAGAAAATGTTCCTGTAATCGAAAATACGAGGAACATCATTAGCGTTAGCTGCGGTTTCGTAAAATTTAAGAGTCTTTCAGTCATTTGGATAAATCTAATATCCCTTCAGTCAGCTGCGAACGCTGGGTAGATACTTTGTAGGAATTGTGAAATACGTCAGACAAGGTAAAATGGTTTAGGAAAAGGAAATCATTAATAATTATTATTTACGAATAACTAATATTTACTTGTAAGCTGAATTTTATTACAAAAACAATTTGGAAAATATAATACGCGCTATTGGGGACTATGGATTCGAAGCAAGTCGAAGGAAAATATTAATTACTATTAGTAGGTGTTATTTTTTTATGTTTTAGCATGTTTCTCTTTGTTTATCTCTGGATATGATTGAATCATAATTAGGCAACACCGGAAAATGAATTACTTTTGCTAACAACGTGGATTATTGTTATAAGAAAAACTCTAAATAAACGCGTAGGTATTATTCTTCGCCCCTTCTATGTATAGATATTTCCTCTAATTATTAGCAACCGTGATTCATGTACATATATTCCAGTTTATTTTTAATAGATACATATAATAAAAGAAGTCAATATCCTCAAATCAATGCATAAATTATCTACTGTTCCTTCCTTTAGATTTCCTGAAATGTTGTTTTATTAAAAAATAATATATACCTACTGTTATTAATGTCACATAGAACGTAGAAAAAAATGCCTTTTGACAAAATACTGGATCATCTTTCGTAATTTAATTTCGTCTGTGAATATCTAAGTAAATATTTTATGTACCTAGTAAAGAATCGATTTATATTGTAGTCATCTAAAAGAATTCCCATTACATTCCTACACGAAACAACGAATTCAGAGGAAGAATCATTAGGATAATATACTTTTTATTTCTATAAAGCATTCATAAGACGAATAATATGATATTATATTAGTATGTATCATGTTAGTCCTTTCTTGTTTTATGAAAATATTTTGTGAACGAGTATTAAGAACCCTCTAAGAACCTCCTACAGTTTTTGTAAATATTTCAACGTCATAAAAATACAAAAGGATTCTTGGTTCTTCAGGTTTCATTCCCTAATTATTCACATTCTTTCTTGTTATATGTTACTACATTTTTTATCATCACGCACATTTCTGAACACTCGTTATCACTCTTTCCTTTAAATGGTTCCAAAGTACCGTGATACTCCTTACTAACAAACTCCCCTTAGATCTGTACAAAACGAATACTAAAATTAACAGTCACTATAAATACATTTTCTCTAAGATCATGTGAATTTTCATGAATACCCTACATTTTAAGATGAGAATACTAGTAAAACTATGTTCTTAATGAACATGAGTAAAATAGTACGCATGTTCATTAAGATATATAAATTCATTAACTGCCGTTTTCTATTCGGGAGCACTGTTTGGATGTAGAGAAAAATGTGAACCAACTGATTATGATTGTTCTTGGGCTGAGTTGTAAGCTGAATGATGAACGTTTTCAAGGATAGCTGACGTGACGTCGCAGCCGAGCCGGTTCAATTAGAGAATGTCAGTTCTTTTCTGTAAATCAGAAATACTACGTTCCCTACTCAAATTTACGTTTGAATCGCCTGATAATAACCTGATAATATAAATTTAGTCTAAAATTTAGAGGATCGTCAATCTTTGTGCCAAATCGTACCTAAAGTTAGAAACGTTTCTGTTCTTTTTACTAGCACTCGTATTAGGAATCCTCACATACATTTTATCTGCGTTGCTCTTCACATTAGGTTTGTATGTGATTAATCGCTCGTGTCAAAGTAGCACTCACAACCGCTTATAATGTACCTACGCAATACTGTACGACGAAATAAAACGCAGAATTTCAATATTTAGGTACATTTGCGTTTTGAATTCGTACCCTCAGTAAAATTGTAAAAGGTTTTAAAGGTACTGGACAACGTCATTCGGGATATAGGCTTACTGTTTCAGGTGTGGCTGTGAATCTATTACAGGAAACACAAAGGCTTGGAGATCCCTTATTCAAAAGTAAACTGGAATTGCATGGCTAATGGCTACCCGAAATAAGAAAATACAGATGTACAAAAATTCTACAACATTCCTTAATACCTATAGATAATTATAGTTGGTATTAGTAAGCTGGGATTGATAATACTAACGTCGGTATTCATAACAATTAATTAGGTGGCTCTTGAGGTCTCTGAAGTGTACTTACATTATAATAAACTATACATTGATCAAAACCATCTCTTATAAAGGAAAAAAGGAAAACATTGGACAAGATTAGTTTAACCTTATGGATCAAGCATAGCAAGTAAATTAGAACACCATAGTGTGACTATTTCAACACCTTTCTTAAAAAGCCCATAAGCGATTTTTAAAAGGAAAAACAGTTCTTTATTGAAGTGGCTAAAGACGTACCTATAAAAAAAGGAAATAAAAACTAAACAATATTCATAGGTTCATGATTTCACTGTCGACGCTGTGCGAAAAAAAAACTCTTTCTAAGCCACTTTTCATTTTTTTATCTCTTTTCTTCTTTTCTCCCGCATTCATCCAAACACACGCTCAATTTCTGTCACTTCCCATTTATATCTTCAAACATATTATATTCTTTACGATTTTTTTCATCGCGTTGTATTTTACTTTTTATTTATTATTTTAACAAATAAACTTCAACGTTCAAGTGCTTTCGAAAAGCTTGAAAAAATAGCTGTGAAATGAGCATAAGGAGGTACTTACCCATAGGTAGATATATTTTGTGATCCTTATCTTGCTGATATATTATTTACATTAAAATATATTTTCTATAATTATGAGTAACTATTCTATACCCTTACACCAACAAAGAAAAGAGCACCTCAAAGTTTGTACCTATTTAAATCAGATAGCTTGTTGTTTTATGATACAAATTTTCACTTATGACGGTCATGTTTCACATTAATTCATAGTGAATACAAATAATACATCAGACATAAGTATAATATATCAATGTACCTATCATTATAAATGCATCGGTGTGATGTCGGTAAATATTATTTTAGTGTAGCGTAACTTTAGTATTCGTATTACTTTAGCAGGAATAATAACAGTAGGTAACGGGGATATAGCAACAAATATATGCGTTGTGTATTATACATAGAATTTTATAACAGTTAGTTAACGAAACATGTTAGTTTGCTTGTTTGAATAACAGTTTTGTATTAGAGAAACAGTTGAGAAGAATAAAATATACAATGTATGCAAGTTTTCTCTCCTAACAGCGAAAAATAATTAAGCGCAATACTTGCTCGATTTGTATTTTGTTCGTTCGAACGGAAGTGCATTATCAATACGGTAGTGTTGATCCTAAGTTTTATAATATAAATAAAAAACTATCTCTGTCTGTCTGTCAAAAAAAGAGATAATTGTCGACATGGACCCTACATGTAGCTTTTTTAAAGTAACTATAATGCCAGCACTTGAAAAAATGTCACTGTTGCTATCAAATAAAATTGAAATTCCAATTTAATCCGAGCCCAAATATGTAAGTTTTTCAAAAAGCGAGGAAATTTAGAAATAAACTGTGGACACCGAGAGTTGAATCTTCAACTGCAACATTTGAAACAAAACAGGGAAATATAGAACAGGGCAATATATTAACTAACACTAATATTTAAAATCTGGATGATCGACTATCTCGCTCGAATCTCTAAGAAGTTATGTTAGTATATATAAATACGAGTACATCTTCATTCTCAAGGAAAATATTATGTGTTAAGTGTAAAGAGATAAAAAAAACTTTATCGTAAGAGTTGCGACTAGCTTTTAATGAAAATGTTTAAAAGGAAAGAAACCTTTGTTGTTAGTTTGATAATAATACAATAAGGGCTTAAAACTCTGAACGATTTTTCACATCAAATGCCATTAAAAGCTCATTTCTTAGCCTGGAAGACGGTCATGAGCTCAGCTACTTATTATTTTTCATTCCCGTTTTCACCTCATTACTTTTTTTTATTTCATTCTGAAACATTTTCCCAAAATTCTTTTGCCAAACGCTAAAACAAAAATATTCTTTTTATACGAGTTTTATATTTTCCTCTTGATTATAGTGAATTTAGAAGATCGTCGATGCTTATAATATAGAATTTGTATACTAATATAAAAAAGAGTAATCAAATTTTATGAAATCCCGTTGTCCGTTCTGCGATACAAAAATTTAAGGAATCAGTAATATTTAGAATGAAACAAATACCAACGAAAATTCTTCATCGAATCGTTTGGGAATTTCTCAATAATTTATCTTTCAAAAAAATATTCCACTTTTTATCATCCATAAGAATATTTGCACATGACAATAAAATAATGTATCTACTGATTTAATTTTGTCCCATTAAATTGTCGTTTCTTTTGAATAATAAATGTTATACCTATTATTTGATAAACTAGAACCAAGATAAAAATAAAAATTCATTCAAAAAATCATTTTATCGTGTATCTGAATATCACTAGGTCGACACAATATCTACCTATCTTCAACGCATTTGCGAAAATACACGATTTCAGCAAAATAAATTAAGTTTATCATTTCTTCTACTTTTTCTTTCTCAGCCGTTTTAATTCCAATGTTGGACATGGGCCTCCCCTTAGACTTTCCACAGATCCCTATCCTGGGCACGCTGCATCCACTTGTTTCCTGCGATTCGCCTCACATCGTCAGACCATCTAGCCTGAGATCTTCCTACGCTTTTTTTGCTCGTTCTAGGTTGCCATTCAAGCCATGCCATTAATGATTTAGTTGAACTTAATTCTGCACTATTTTATTCGAGCAGAAGACAAATCGGAGGCCTCTACCAAAATTTGAACTTAGTTTGACAGTTTCTATGAGGTCGGTATTCGGATCTCAAAGTATTGACAGTTCACTTCGCATATATTATTCATTCAAAGGAGTAGAAGATTTGAAATAAATCATACTAAAGTACAAATCCTCTTCAAAACATCGCATGTAGTTATTATACGTAAGCGTTATGTACGACGTTATACAAATTGGTAATGGTAGTGGACAATAGAGTGATATTGCAAACGACCCCAATAAACATATTATTTATTTAAACCAAGAGCACGACGAGACAAAAAATAAAACAAGGCATTTTGACATGAAATGCGAATTATAGTCATCATTTAATCCATGAACAATCCCATAGTCCGACCGTTCTCTAAATATTTTATAAAAGAGATGGAACGTGATGTAGAAAAAAATGTATAAAAGTCGAGCCAACAGATAAAACTATAAACTAGTGTTTTTGTAGCGCTTACATTATTATCATACTCGTCTACAATATAGTGTTATCGTATACACTACTAGGTACTCCTATATTAAGTTTCACAATTCAGTCAGTATCCACCATGACTAACCAACTGCTGAATATTAAATTTGCTTAGGAAAGTCCAACTCTACGTACCGCGAGTTCTGACGTAATAAATTTACATGGCAGCTTCATACGATATGGACAATCTTTAATCTTCGCCTGGCACGAACAAAATAATGCTTATTCCACAGTAAAGATAAATTCCTAATCATATTATTAATAAACAAAACACGTGAATCGACGACAAAAGCGAGATAAGACGACGAAAAAATTCAAATCAAATTAAGTGTGCCTTGAGAAAAAAATGTACTTATAGCAAAATAAGACTCAGAATTACAAACAAAAAAAAAAATTAAGTGAAAAAAAATAATGATTAAAAATTAATTATTCAGTACCTGTGTTAAAAATACAATATTATTACATGCTTTCAAGGCCATAAGACCTGGATAAAGCTTTCATGGAAGAAAGCGTAGAGTAAATAAGGAAATTATTTGATTAATTTGCAAATTTTTACTCTCATGACCGTTGCTTATTAGCAATTTGGTATGTCATTAGGTATTTAAAAATAAAGTTCATCATAGAATATTGCAAGAAGGAATGTACTACGAATCGTGGCCGTCGTTGGGGGGGCGGTAGCCCTCCCCCGCCCCTAGAGATTGGAGCAGGTATATATGTTTTCATGCTAAATGATAAAACCTCATAAAAAATCACAATACTACCATACACTCACACACAAAAAAATTGCCTGCAGCGTTTTTTTATTACTCATTTGTAAAACTACACTTTTATAGATATTACTGTGTAAAGTATTGTATACATTTTTCAATAAACAAACCACATCACGACTTTCTTCAATATGTCTCACAAAAAAAATTGCGGCGGTATTACGCGTTATTTATGCTATATCGTTTCTTTTTTAATTTTTTTGCCTCGCCCTAGCTCCGAGGCTGGTGGTGCCCATGCTACGAATATAATGATTGGTATAGATCATGCCACCATAGTGCCAATATATGGTCATAAGTCATGTAATGATGCTCTATTTAGAGTTTATTTATACATACCTTTCCTCATTAAGCAGTACAAATTACTATACTAACTATGAGCGAACATTTCAATTTTGTCGCTCGCTTGGTTGAGGTTTACGGACATTGAAAATTCGTATACGACCTGTGTGAGTCCATACAAATTTATTCCAACGGACTGCATTTCTGAAATAGTGAAATGTTTAGTCAAAGCACAAGGAGTAGATATTATATCTTTATCACAAACTGCACTGTATGTTGGTAATGTTGGAATAATGGACACTGCATTTTATGAAATGTAAAGGATTCTCACGATTTCCATAAATTTGCTGGAACGTTTCATCTACAACTCGAAAGCTTTTTTCATGAATTTATCGCAGTGTGATTATATTATGCAACTACTACTGTTAGAGAGAAGCGTTGAATTACATTACAACCATCGGCGGTGTAATTTAAATGTTTTGAGATTCAGATTTATTAAATAAAAACTTGATGTGTGACAAAATATTAACCTATATGTATTTATATAAATATAATTGGAAATCGTCATACCCACCGAATACATTGGTAACAGGGTACAGTCCTTAGATATCCTTGGTAGGAGATCTAGAGAAAGACCCAAGCGGAGATGGCGTGAGGTTGTGAGTCAAGATATGAGAGACTGTGGAGCATCCCACTGGAAGATGCACACTGCACAGGATAGAGCTGAGTGGCGACGGAAAACAAGAATGGCAGACCCCACCATCATGTGGGAATGATATACCTCTCTGATGGAAAATATATACCTCTCTACTTTTTAATGTGCCTTCTTAAAAATGCTTACACATTTAGAAAAAAAAAACAGCTATCTTTATTACGTACTTAAGCGGGCCAAAAATTTTCCGTATTTTGTATGAGCTTAAATAAAAAATTAAAACAGGTAGAAACATTTTTATTAAGAGAAATACGCAGTTATGAAAGATCTAGAATTTTTAAAAAGAAACACGATACCACTTCAGTGAGGCTTCTTACATTTTGTTTTCCAATAATTACGTACGTATTCGATGTACCGACTTAGAACTTTGATTTCAACAGTTTATCGAAATTGCCAAGTACGTTGTTGTATTAGCATGTTGACAATTAATGTATATGGCAACATTAAGTAGTTTTAATAATTGTCTATGGTTGGAAGCAACCACTTCCTGTCTGGTTCTCGTCTTGTAAAGATAAGAATAAAAACGTCGTCAAGATTATCAAGTCTTTTAATCACCTGAATCTATATTACAGTAATTTAACATGGTGTCAAGTGTTAATGTGTCATAAGAAACACGCGTCTATAAATAAATTCAAAAATAAATTCAAATATGGAAGGAAAGTCAAAAAGTCAACCTGTGAGTCAACCAATAAACATGCCGTCAGAACAAAGGGCAATGGGTGAGTCAAATATAAATCTAGTCAATCATCTGTCAAAGCTAAGCATAAATTCAGTAAAAGATAATAATTTGGAATGGAAAATGTGGTGGCAGAACTTTGAAATATATATTTATGCATCTAACCTAGAAAATGCGCCTGAAAAAAGGAAAGTCGCGCTCATGCTACATTCAATGGGAGAAAAGGGTTTAGAAATATTTAATTCGTTCAATATAAGTCTTGAAAATGCATCATTACAGCAAGTGAAGGATAAGTTTGACAATTATTTTGAGCCAGAAAAAAATTTAACAATGTCGAGACATCGTTTCTTCACAAGAAGGCAAAGTGAAGAAGAAAGCATGGATAATTTCATAACGGATTTAGAAAACTTAAGTAATAAATGTGAATTCAACACGTTGAGAGAATCTCTTGTAAGGGACATATTTATTGCAAATATGAATGCAAAATTCACACATGTTCGTCAACGTCTTATTCAAGAGACAGATCCTACACTACAGAAAGTAATATCCATAGCGAAAACTGTCATCCTAGCTCAGGAAAACGCCATGAAGATGGAAAGGAGTAATGCAGAGGTACTTCACATCAAAAGGTCAAAATCAAGGTCACCGAGGTCAAAGTCAACACAGCGTAATGTCAGTCAACATCGCAGTGATAATTCCAGTTCCAGAGATGTCTGTGGAAGATGTGGTCAACGTCATCGTTATAAATGTCCAGCAGATGGAGTAAAATGCAGGTTATGTAAAAAATTTAATCATTTTTATAAGTATTGTTTTCAAAATAAGAAAAATGTCAGACAGTTAGACTCATATAATGATGAAAAATCTGAGGAAACACAGCAGTATTTTGTTGGTACAATGTCAAGTGATTCAATGAATGAATGCTCTACTGAGAATTCGTGGTATCTGTCAGTTTTTGTTAATAATTTTGAAATTAAATGCATCATAGATACGGGTGCAGATACAAATATGATGTCAGTGTCAACTTATAAAAAACTAAATTTGTCTATGTCAAATATTCTAACCTGTAATGTCAATGTCAGTGGATTTGGAGGCAATGCTATTCCTATTTTGGGAAAGTGTTCTCTCGTATGCACTATAAATAATAACATCCACCATAATATCACATTTTGTGTCACAAGTATAAACTGTCTTACTGTAATTGGTCTACCTACTTGTGAAAGTATAGGAGTCTTGAAAAGAATTTTTCGTCTAGAAAATGAGAGCTGTGACATGATATTAAAAGAATTTAATGATGTTTTTCAGGGTCTTGGTTGTCTACCACCTGTCTGTCACCTAAAATTGAAATCGGATGCTGTTTCATGTGTCGACCCTCCGAGGAAGGTTCCGTTCGCCTTATATGATAAACTACAAGGAGAATTGGATCGTATGTCAAAAATGAATGTCATTGAAAAGGTCACAAAACCAACTGAATGGGTAAATTCTGTTGTTGTAACTGTCAAAAAGTCAGGTGATTTAAGAATATGTCTAGATCCTAGGAATTTAAATAAGTCTATTATTAAGGAACAATATCCATTAACAAGTATTGATGAAGTTCGTTCAAAATTAAAAGGTGCTGTATATTTTTCTCATCTTGATGCATATTCTGGTTTTTGGATGGTGAAAATGGATAGTCAGAGTTCTGATCTCTGTACGTTTCAAACTCCTTTTGGGAGGTATAGATTTTTAAGATTACCATATGGTATTACTGCATCGTCAGAAATTTTTAATAGAATTATGATTGATTTATTTGGAGACATAGAAGGTATTATTATTTTTATTGATGATATTCTTGTGTATGGTGAAACGCAAGAAATTCATAATCAAAGATTGAAAAAAGTCTTAGAAAGAGCTAGACAAGTCAATTTAAAGCTGAACAAGTCAAAATGTAAATTTCTTGTAACTGAAGTATGTTATCTGGGATTTATTTTTAGTCAAGAAGGTGTCAAAGTCGATCCAGAAAAAGTCAAAGCTATTGTCAATATGCCTTCACCTACAAATGTCAAAGAACTCCAAAGATTTTTAGGTATGGTAAATTACCTAGGTCCTTTTATTAAAAATTTGTCAGAAAGCACTTTAATATTAAGAAATCTGTTAAAGAAAAATTCTATTTGGTTATGGGATGAAAATTATGAAAAATGTTTTCAGAATTTAAAGTTTATTATAACTAAGTCGCCTGTATTAGCACATTATGATCCTCAGGTACCATTAGTCTTATCAGTGGATTCGTCCAAATTTGCAGTCGGTGCTGTAATCATGCAAAATAAACAACCTATTGCATATAGTTCTAAAACTTTAACTGTAACTCAACAAAGATATGCACAGATTGAGAAAGAGTTGTTTGCAATTCAATTTGGTTGTAATAAGTTTCATCAATTTATTTATGGCAATAGAGTAACGGTCCACACAGACCACAAGCCTTTAGTGTATTTATTTAAAAAGTCATTGCATGATGTACCTGCAAGATTACAAAGAATGATGCTAGCCTTACAAGCATATGATATAAATGTAATTCATGTACCAGGTAAAGAAATGTTTATATCTGATACTTTGTCCAGAGCTCCATTGAGTGAGCAGTACATTCCTGATTATGAAACAGATTTGTCATGTCATGTCAATTTACTTTATTCTAATTTAGCTATAAGTGATGAGTACAAGGAAAAATTTGTAGTAGCAACAAATGATGATCTTGATTTACAGATTTTGAAAAAATATTGTCTTAATGGTTGGCCTAATTGTAAAAGTAAAGTTTGTCAGTCTTTAAAACCATTATGGAATTTTCAGGAAGAAATTCACGTCATGAACGATTTATTGTTTAAAAATGATAGATTAATTGTTCCAAAGTCAATGCAAAAGGATATGTTAATAAAAATTCATGCAGGTCATCAAGGTATTACTAAATGTCTAAGAATTGCGAGAGAAACAGTCTATTGGCCTAATATGTCAAGTGAATTAAAAAATTTGATTGAGCAATGTTCAATTTGTGATAAATTCAGACCGTCAAATCAAAGTGAAACATTGCAAAGTTATGAGATTACTGAATTTCCTTGGCAAAGAGTCAGTATTGATTACTTGTATTTTGATAATTGTAATTACCTTCTGGTAACAGATTACTATTCTAAGTTCATAGAAATTGATTCATTGAATAATAACTCAAATGCAAAGAATGTAATAATTCATTTAAAGTCTATATTTGCACGTCATGGTATTCCAATGTCTCTAGTCTCAGATGGAGGTCCGCCACATCAGTCAGTAGAATTCAAATCATTTCTATATGATTGGGATATTGAACACATTGTAACATCTCCTTATTATTCTCAGTCAAATGGTCAAGTTGAAAGTTCAGTCAAAATTATAAAAAACATGTTGAAAAAATGTAAAGAGTCTAATACAGATCCATATATTGCTTTATTACATTATAGAAATACTCCAAAAAATAATTTTTCCTCACCTGCTCAATTATTAATGTCAAGAAGTTTGAGAATGAATTTGCCAATTACAAATAAGAAATTAAGTCCAAAAGTAGTCAAATTTTCAGATTATAAAAAAAGTTTTTACAAAAACCAGGAAAAAAGTGCTCATTATTATAATAAAAATAAAAAAGATTTATGTTTGTTTTCTCAGGGGGATAAAATATACTTTAAGAAAAAACCTGATTCTCAATGGATGTCAGGTGTCATTATTGAAAGATTAAAATGTCAAAGGTCATATATTATAGAAGATACGTTTGGTAATAGGTATAGAGGAAATAGAATACATTTAAGGTTTAGAAATAATGATAATGTTAATAATGATAGTTTTAACATGTATAACAATTTGCCTGACATACAATCCAATTCTCACACCGTGGACAGACAGGTGGAAGATCCGAAAGAAGATGAAATTGTTAGTTCTAGTAATAATCATTATGTAACAAAATCTGGTAGGGTATCTAAAAAGCCTGATAGACTAATAGATGAAATGTAATTTTGTAAATGTTTAAAACCATGTCAATATATTATGTAACTGCCACATCTAACTTAAGAAGGAGGATGTTGTATTAGCATGTTGACAATTAATGTATATGGCAACATTAAGTAGTTTTAATAATTGTCTATGGTTGGAAGCAACCACTTCCTGTCTGGTTCTCGTCTTGTAAAGATTAGAATAAAAACGTCGTCAAGATTATCAAGTCTTTTAATCACCTGAATCTATATTACAGTAATTTAACATACGTAAATCGAACAAAACTGAATCCTAAGTAATGAAATACTTAGCTATGGCAAAAATCATTATGTTTCATGGGATCCACAAATGTGGTATGGCGTATTTCATCGTGATTTATGAATCATAAAATTTGTCCTGAAGATGACATTTGAACTGCTTTATATAAAATATCATTTCATTAGTATCTATAGGGGTTTCACCCCCTTGAATAATAAAATTTAAAAACTCTTATCAGAATGCGTTCAATGAGAGTCCAAAAAGAGCAATGTTACACTTTTATTAACAAAATATATCGACAGAAAGTTTTCTGTTATACATTTCCGAGATAAAAATTTCAATAAATCGTTTTCTACCAATATAAAAATTGATAATTTGTATTCACAAAAATATGAAAAATTATAAGACGTTCACGTTATTCAAAAAACTCGATTACAAAATACGTAATAAAATTTAATTATCGTTATCGTACGTTAGCAAGAATCTGGTATATGATGTTGATGTTATAGTAAACTAAAAAAAGAAAAGAAAAAACAAGAATAGAATATAATTTTTGCTATAGCAACACGGTTTGCTAGCCTTTGGTCAAAAGTTTGAATCGGTTAAGTCAACTTCTTTATGTTTATTTTCACGAGTCAAACAAACAACATTTTCATAACAAAATATCTGACGGTATGATGAAGGTACCTACTTAATAATATTTAGTGGAAAGGTTTGAACAAACTTGGGTTTACCTACTAATCCTTATTGAGATAAACATTGTAGATGTAGGTAGGTGTCTTCTTTGAATTGGGAGATGAGATACAAATGTATACCGTACTTGATAAAATTAAAGCAATATTGATTTTGGGCATAAGCCGATTGAAATAAATTATTTTCATTTCGAATAAATTTTAATCACGAAAGTAAAAATATTTGGTACACATGGGTAAACATTCAGAATTGGTTCAGAAGTGGTTGTACATATAGATAAAGGTAGGTCCAATACCTACATGATAAAACTTAATTTTTAATCTATATCAATTCGACCAATCACTATGGGAAATTTTGAGAGACCTTTTCACTCAATACTATACCCTAAATGCGGAAAAAAATACCTACATAAAATTTGTGGGCATAAAAATTAAAGCAGGTAGGTACTTACTAGTAATGTTAGTATTCATTATTATTTTTGTAGGTAGTAGGTACACAAGATATTTCGAAAAATACATGATATTGCCATCTATGACATTTTCCCTGGAACATTTTACGCGTACGACGGAAATAGTCAAGGTTCAATCCAAAACATTCTTGAGGGTGCAATGTGTTCATAGGATAGTTGAGGGGTGAACGAAAAGCTTTCACCGAGTAACTATAGATGGCAGGCGTTTATGGGGTGTACGTAAACACTACATAAACACAATATCAGCTCTAGGGTTGTGTCGCGTGCATGGGGGTCTCGTATATTTTCTGCCCCTTTTGAACTTACCCCATGAATAAAATTGTTTTCTACGTTTATCGCGAGATGTCGATGTGTATACGTATATTTGTATACCTAAATAAGATTCGATATTTCACATTAGATAGTGAGAATGCAAATAATGAATACCTCCCTATCGAATCAAAAAATAGCAAAGTAGAATAAAAAATAATGTACCTTAACTACAAACAGCATTTGAGAGCTTTTTAATAGGCATCTTCATAGTACCAATGAGGATAGCTGTAAAACAAACCTCCCTAGTACCGATTATTTTCCAGGGTTACAATACACAGGTGATCTTAAATACACAAGACACTATAAAAAATAACATCATGCACACAAGATGTCCGATGATATAACAAAAGTGGCCGGACACCAGTAGCACAGGGTGACTACTGACAGAGAGCTGTGGAAGTCGGGAAGGGAGGCCTACGTCCAATACTGGACTACAGAAGGCTGATGATGATGATGACACATTTCTCTTGTTAACCCACAATGTGGGACAAATTGTGATGGTATGCATTAATAAATACTGGAAAAAAACCACCCCCAATTATGGGATGGGTATAACAATCTCTTTCTGCTAAAATACCTAGAACATGTTGAGAAGTAGATATAGGTATTACCTATCAATAGCATGTGCCCGTTTGATGGAATGACGCAAAGTTTTTTTATTTGTGGTGGTTTTAAGCGTCCATTTGGTAAATATTTACACAACTGATCGAATCTAGTCTAGGGTAGGTTTGTAACCGACACAGACCGCGAAATAGAAATAAACACAGAATACTCTAAAATAATAATACCTTATTTCTATAGTCCAATTTATTATTCTATGACTTTAATATAAAAAAGAGTCTCAAAAAGTAGTCATTTTTAAGTGCTAAAAAAAATTTCATAACCTGCCACAGTACGAGTATTAGCATAACAACCTGAGATTCATTAGGTTAAAAAATCAGTCGCACTCTATTAGCAAAAGTCGGTGTCAATTTTATTCAGAAAAATTTCTAGTTTTTCTAAAAACATTAACCAAATCTTTATATTGTATAAACTGCTCTGAGTGGCAGAACCTTGTAACTTCGTGTGTTCCTTAAGAAACAGTAAAAGGTATACTTTTCAACGAACAAGTGATGTAACATGGAGTTTATCACTACGACCACAATCATACATAAATACTGAGATAATGGAAAAAAGCTTTAACGTGAAGGTAGAAATATCTAAAAACTCTTGACATTATCAACTCGGGTAAAACACGAAGTAATCCCGTGGTAAAACCAATCTATGATAAGCGAGAGTACTGTCGAAATGATTATTTTTATCTACAGATAGGGTAACTTTTGAGTTAAATTTAGTAAATTTTCTCCAAAAGTCTTGAAAAATCTTAGTATTATTTCAGTGTTTTTTTTTTTATTATTATTTTGCTGTTTTATTGAATACATATTGGTTTGGGATTCTTCATGCTGCATGGAATGCTTGTAGTAAAATATTGATTGCAAATAATCACTTGCGAAACTAGTTACAACAAGTTTATATGCAACCTCTACAACACAATACCAAATAGAATTTTATTTTACATAGTTAATGAACACAGCGATTAGATATTAAGCTTCTATGATAAAATTTCAAATCTTTAGATTATTAATGCATGGGTACATTATACGTAACTCGGTAAACGTAGAAACTATGTCAAAAAAAGGAATGACACATGGACGATTATATACCTACGTTACAATGTAGTCGCATAATGGAAAAAAATATATCCACATGTCTGAAAAGATATGATATAATAATAATGTAGGTACAAAACGACATTATGAAAACTGTCAGGCAAAATCCTTCACGTAGGAGACAAGTTCGAGGGAACGCAAAACCTTAACAATAACCTTAATCCGTATCGCGTATATGCAACATTAAACCTTAATGGTGTTGTAGGCGATACAACGTAATACAGCGCTATACTCTACACACGAGTACCTACGATAATATAGTATCTCCCTGACTAATGTATAACAGAAAGATGAATAATGTAATGCTTGGTAAAATTTGGAATAAGCATAAGATTTGGCAATAATAATTGTTGTATATATTTCTTTTAATATTTTTTTGCCAAATTCTTTAGATAAGAAAAATAATAGCAAAGAATCTTTATAATTTTAAGTACGCACTATTGGTTCAGTAGAAATGAAGTTAGTTTTTTTTAACAATTTTGTATATTATACCTTTGGCCAAATAATTGAATGATGTCGGAAAATAAACGACGCAAATTATGTAATCGATAATAATTTTATGTTTTTTTGTTCATAAGAATGGTCGACATCGTTTAAGGAAATGAGAAAAATCATAATATTATTAGGAAAATGTGAAATCTTAAACATAAACGGCGAGGAAATTTGATTTTCTTCTTCCATTGTTAAGATTCCAACTACTACAATATGCAATCATCCAATCACTTGAGATAAATAGAAAAGTTATCGATTGATCTCGCATTGTTCGTAGTCACAAGTTTGTCGTAATCGTAGTAAGTAGGTACCTGGTACATACATACAACATACAGTAGGTACTCTACAGTCTACGCGACGCTCGTAGTTTCGTAGTGCCCACAATTAAAATTTATCGATGGTACAACGGATGTTTCATTGTCTCCCAATTTGTTAGACAAAACTTTTACTTGAACACGACTAGTTTATTTTGTGTTGTCTTTTGCTTCGACTTTCTATTTTATAAAACAAGTGTTTTGAACTTAGGTATTCTATTAACTGTTATAACTATAACTAACAAACTGTTGTAGATAATTACTGAAGCTAATACTTCTTCTTCTTCATTAGCCTTCTTCCCTCCACTGCTGGATATAGGCCTCTTTCAACTGTTTCCACTCGTCTCTGTTCTGACCCTTCCGCATCCTGGTTCCTCCAGCGATTTGGACAATGTCGTCGGTCCATCTCTTTGGTGGCCTTCCGACGCTATTTATATCAGTCCACTAACTTTAAAAAAAAAACTTTAGTCTGTTTTTACAGTCCATTATCGTTACTCATATGAAAATAGAGAGGTTTTTCAAATAAATTGATGACAACGATGAGATTTACTACTTACGGTATATGATTGAAGTGATTTAAAAAGTATAAATGAAAGACTAGGTACTATAGTAATATTTTAAAAATCATTACTCGTGTTCTTAAACAAATATCACTAATTTATTTTATATCTTTATAATGCCTGTGAACCGACGAATAATTGACTCATAATACTCACATACCTACAAAAAAAATATACTTAGATAATTTTTCTTATTTTCTAAGTATAAAAAATATCCATTTGTCAAACGCGCGTACTTAACAATGCTGTAGGTTTTATATTCATCTTCTTTTTCCTGATTTTTCTCATATACATATATAGGTGGGTATACCGTGTAAAATTCTTTCATAGCCCCAGTTGATACTTTGTTGCAAAAATAATGTAACATTTTTGTACAAAAGAAGTATAAGTTTATGTTGAGTGCATGTTGGTTCGTTTGTTTGCTTGTTGAAATATCCTTCTGCAAACTTATTCTTTATTTAGCTTGCTTTCACAATAACATTATGGTATTTGCATAATGATTTCAGAATACAGTAAACCCTTCACATGATAAATGATATGACATTCGCATGCCGAGTGGATTATAAATTATTCGCATTATGAAATTAGGGCAAAAATAATGTAAGTATAGTACTTTCCCTCATTTTGTATTTTTATTTAATATTCAAAACCCTAAGATAATTTGTTGTCAAATGTATGCCTACTTTATTTTTATTATTAATAATTTATTGACTTCCGTTGCATCGTTTAGCAATAAAATCACCGCAAATGTGCTAAAATCATGTATCTATTAATTGTACAAAGAAGAAACCAATGAAATGTCAATGTCACAACCTAATGACTCGTCCACAGCGTCCACAATTTTTGTGTTCACGAGTAAAAAGGCGTTAACGGTCAGTTATGTACACAAACCAAGACAAACAACCCATCCACACGCGTGTGGCGCCAGCAAAACACTATCTACGAATCATAATAACAATACACTAAATATAAAAAAATATAGACAAGCCAAACAAATTAAACATAAACGGCCCTGAAAACCACACATAATGAAGTTGCAAAGTCAAACAAAATGATTTACTAATAGTAATGATGTGTGACTAGTACCTAAAAAAACAAAATAAGTAGTAAAAAGGTATCGATGACAAAATACGACAAACAAAATCCTGTACTCATGAAGACATGCGGAAAACTACACTTAGTGAAGTACCTATCCTATAGTAATCCAATTAATTTATGCATTTCACATCCTTATTTAATTTGATACAAATAATGCATTCCACCTTTAGATTTACTGTATAAAATTGCTTTCACAACGCGTCAGTCCCATCGGGAAACTACAAGAAAAGTCAGGTGCAAATCTTTTCCAACTTAAACTATAACTTCTTCCACATTGTTTTCTTCTTCGAGACGTGAGGATAAGCAAGCAGTGTTTACCTTTCCAAGTTTATTTATATTAACTTTATCAATATTACCTTTACAGAAACAGACGATCGCCATTCTACTATAAATTAAATCATTAAAATTATAATTAATAAATCATAAAATGCAGTAGGTACATGACAAATTTGTGAGAAATCATTAAGAACCATCAATAAAATAATATAATACCTAATTATATACTTCAGAATCATAATGAATAATGTTCTATGAAGCCCATTATATACCTTAGTTAAAAACAGTTAAAGCCCAATAATAAAACAAACAAATTACCCATTCCCCCGTGAATCAATTGAATTCAATTAATTGATTTGATATTATATACCGAATAAGATGATTATATCCCCGAGCTTACAATAGAAATCAACCAACAAACCCTTACCCCCTGACTTATTTTAATAGTAATGATGTTTTCATAAAATAACGTAATGAAGGTAGATCTTTTAAAAAGAGCATAAAGAGCCTGCCGATATCATGGGGAAATATGAAAATAGCAGAAACATTTGAAATAGTTCGTTACTAAATAATAAATATGCAGGTGTGTGGAATGCAGTGATATTTTAAGGGTTAAAGATATTTTTTTTCTTGTTATTAAGGGAAAGGGTACCTTCGTTACTTTCGCTAATTCAAAGCATTTTTCTTGTGCACTATATTGCATGGACGGACGTAGAACTACGAGGTTCTTATGTGCAACATAAATTTATTTATTTTTATGTCATCATTAATAATGCTTTGATCTCATTTTCATTGCATAAACACAAACAGTGCTGAGAAAAAAATATTTTTCTGGACCGATAGGACCCCTACTGTACAAGAAAAATAAATCTGATATATAACCTACAAATAATTTTCTTCGATTCCAACATTACTGGAAATTGAAATGAAAAATCAAAATAACAGTCGAATGTTATTTTTTTCCAATTGTTACTGCTCCATTATACTTCTCCCCTAGCATTGTGTAGCGATACACCGAGCTTATATAGAGTGAGTATGATAATAGGATGATCATGTTTGCACAAGAACATGTTTGTTTAGGATTATGAAGCTTTGCGTGTCATCAAATAAACTACTGAAGATTGGACAAACACACGCCTAATATATTATTAAAACCGCGGTGCATTCGCGTAATATAGTGTAGTACTTACTGTGCGAACTGATCATTAAGGTAGGTAATAGATTTTGATATTATGATAGGTGCATCGAAACAAATTGGATAATGATGGAATTGGGGAGGACTTATTCAATTTTGTGTGCTGCGACAAAGTTGAATAGGTCTTTTAAAAAGAAGCATGTTCTTTTGAAAAAAGCCGAATAAATAAATCAGTCAGTAAAATTCTATCGCGAAGATCATTTCATCATTTTGGGTTGATTGGCATAAATCCCCAATAGGCGATAAATCCGCCCTTTGTGTGTAAATTTATGTGCAATAAAGTTTTTATTTATTTATTTATATTTTTCATATAAAAATTAAAGTGGGTACCCATTTTTAAAAATCCTTAGGTATTTATTTTCTCAAGACCTATTCAACCGTACCCCAAATTCCCTATTTCCATTTAAGAACCTTAAGAACATAAGAACCTTAATCTGATCCCGAATACGTTTGTTATCGGTTGGGTTCGATCCCCAAACTTGTCTTCACATAATATACAGGTCAGTTATAATATTTAACCTAGCTTCTAAAACCTTATGCGTAGTGAGAAAAATACCAGTGCCTAAAACTTATCTATATCTATCTAATTTTGGATGCTGCATAAAAAACATGAATAGGTATCGATAAAATACAGCACGCTTTAGTATATGGTCATACCTAACGATACATTCAATACAGGTCCATATATGTTTATTATAATAGAATAATAAGATACTAGGTAAATAATTACAATAATTTGGGGATCTGAGACCATACCTACCAAATACATTTTTAAAGAATCTACAATATAAGTAATAGACGACAGCTGTTGTAAATATTTTTATTTATTACATAGTATTAATCCATAGTACATAGGTAGGTACTACAGGTAAAAAGTATAATCCTAGGAAAATTATTACCCATAGTATTGCAATGAGAGTGCGCTATAATTATATAGGTACTCTAATAATGTGTACCTATATAAACTTTGTATACAAAAAGCACAATAGACTTTAATTGATATTGAATTTTAAATTAGCCACAAACGTATCATCAAATCGAGTTATGAATTTTTAATCTTCCCCGGGATCCCTTTTATAAATCTAATAATCAGACGTCTTTATAGTAAAAAAATATTACATAGGGTGCATAATGTATTTCTTTGTAAATGCGAGTATACTTGCTTGAAATAGAAAAAGGAAAATCGACCTTCAGGCTTTATTTATTTATTTAGTTTAGGCACACATGCATAGAATAGATACATACCTACATTGATTTTAGACAAAATATCGTTAAGTAGAAGCAATCTATTCCACACATAGGTACTTGTACTTACACACATATAGATCACTGAAAAAACCTATATATTTCAATATAAATTAAACACACATAATTAACTAAAGAATAAAATAAGGAGGGAAGCAATAGGTTTTTACGAGCGAGTAAGAAGGGTTTACCTGGACTGTAGGCATTGTAGAACCTGCTTCTTGAGCCGCTGAGATGTAATAGTGAGCACATCTATGTGGAAGATACTGTTGTTGGGCTTATTCAGATTACAACATATTTTTGTTTTCGTACGATATCATGAAATCTAAAGTATGTTTTTACAGGCGAACTCCTAAGAGATATGGGTATTTTTTTTTATTTTTAAGGCACAGTTTTACATTTGAATTACATCAACAACCAAGATGATAAAAAAAACATACTATAAACAGTATAGAGATTGAATCAGAGTATTGACGGTCAAATTGATGAACTGAAATATCTTAGGCTATAGAGGAACTTAAACGTTGAGAGGCTGTAGCTGGGTAAGTAGAGTAAACAGAAATCTCAGAAGACGGTCGGGAGTAGAAAATCATGTAAAACGATATAGCATTTCCAAAATATAAATAAAACGTATACCTAAATTACCTACATACATCAAATTCACACTGTCTTATAATACCTATTCATTCTGGCAAACACTAGCATCTCCTAATAATTATAATGCTGAATCTCTGCGACGGAATGCGAGAAAATAACTTTCAAAGTTTTACTGCAAACATTCACATCCTCGAGCAAACTTTTGTTATTTTTTTACTTCATATTTCCTACGACAAACTTAGTTGAACTTCAACTAGAGACAATCTTAGTGTCAGACTGTTGCCGTTCACATTCATAGTATAATAATATGATAATTAACATACTTTTCACATAAATTAGAGATCCATGATCTATCAATACAAAGAAGCCTTTTTTTTCCTTTTTAAATACACCATGAAATTGTACCGCGATAGTCACTTTTTGTGTATCAATATCTCGAAGGTAGGGGTTAGGGATGATAAGAAAAAAAAAGTAGTAAAACTTAAATCTTATTAAACACTTATTCAAACTCCTCTTTTCATTTGTAAATCCAAACCTGAATCGGAGTTTGGATACTTCATTACAGCTTTTATATTTTTCACAGCTTCGAAAATCATACAGAGCAATTGTTGCTGAAGATTTTCACGACGACAACTTGCATTGATTGATTCTAGTTTTAGGATCACGTGTAATTTTATTTACTATATCGACGTTTCGACGTTTAACTGGTTTCAATACAATTTTTTTTAATTCATCATCATCATCCAAGTCGGTCCAAGTATTTGATTCAGCAGTCTGGCCCACCCCGGTCTGTCCTCCGCCCGCCGCAGTGCCTCCGCAAACGTCGTACCACTGGCCTCTGCCGCACCTGGTCGGACCATCTCAGCGGTATCTGTCCGCGACCTCTCCTGCCTTCCACTCGGCATAAAATGTCCGGTTCGGTGCTTATAATCGCAAACGTATATACCAACGTGCTAGAAATATGACACATGTCTGTAATAGTTTAATTATTATGTAACATTATTATGACATGCATTTACTATCCTACAAATTACTCGAGAGTGTGTTGACGATATAATTATTATATGACATACAATATATAGACTCGATGTTATTAGTGTCAGTGACATTCATAATAATACACTGATTGTATGGGATAAATTACGTTATTATTATCTAAATAGTGCATACATTCTGCATCAGCTGTTCTATGCTGCTCACTATTAAACTAGACCACTAAATAATACTAACAGTAATAACAATGTTACCACCAGGAAGTAAATACAACACGCGTTAACAAATCCTACAATTAGGAAAATAATTGTACACTTATATTGTTTTACGCGTACCAATTATTCAACTCAAAATACTCAAAAACGTAGAGAAACGAGTGAGAATAAAAGCAGTTTATATCTGACTAATTTTTCTTTGGAATTATTGTTTCACGTTCAATTCAAATATCCAGTTTGGGTAAGATTTTAAAACGTCTGTTGAATGCTAGAAAATGTGTCGTATCTACTAATTAGTAATAAGTCCATTAATATATCTAATATTTCTTTCACAGAAATCAGAGGTAAAGAATACAATGTAGGATTTAGATAAAGTTTAAGACGAAAAGAAGTTCGTTTGGGTACAATAAAGAAAAATCTGCATTTCGTTTTGTATTCAAAACGTGACATTGAGAATTGGAATTTTGTGGAATGCATTTTAAAGCATGTTTTTAAGAAGATAGGCTCTGTGTTTTGCACCATCTCTAGGTTTTTGAGTTCTATTTGTCTTTCAAAGAAGAAACATACGGTGCAAAATTTACCTGATGCAATTATTCTTTCATCCTAACGTTGCTTCAGAATTTAATCCATTAGCGAAACACCTGAACGAAAATTTAATACATGAAAATATATCAACCGTCTTTCCATCCATTCCCATATTGGTCAATTTTACGATGCTGTATATTTTAAACGTTACTTTAGGATGGAAATTCTCATTTATAAATTTTATAGATACAGTAACATTTAATAGGATTTATAGAAAGAGATGACATCACGGAGCGTTAACATTTGAACAACCGGACCCGCCCGTCGTTCGTCGGTTTGGCAACAATTCAAAATTATCAAAATCAAATAAGTCTAAGTTATATAGCTGATGTTAAAATAATATAAGTAGTCGCTACAGTTGGACAATAACGTGAAGCATGATTGAAGAAAACTAAATTAGATATATTGAAATTATGTTTTAGAAAAACAGTTGGATTGAAAAGCTGTATATTTAAAAAATGGCGATCATTACAGATTATAAATCGTATTTAAAAAAAATATTAGAAAAAACAGTTGTTGTAACAAAAATTATATTATGATGTATCTGTGACTAATGAAAAGAATCGCATGGATCCAATGTTATTTAATATAATCTAAAAGGCTATACGAAATGAGCTGCATATAAATGAATGTATCATAAAATGAAAAATAAGGAAAGTATTTTTAAACATCGTTAAACGTCAAACTTATGAAATTGAAAAGCTGATCGTAAAAAATTCACCGTCTCGATCTTGGTGATATAAAATTTATTTCACACTTTACATTACTTAGGTACTTTACTCACGTACTATTTTATTTCTGTCGCAAATCGATGCATAAAATCCCTTAATACTTTAAGATATATTCACTAGGGTGTCCCTTATTTGGCGAAAAAAAATTTTTTTGGGAATTCTTTTGGGCTCACCCCCCATTTTTTTTCCTTTGGGTCAGATTAACTCAAAAATAAAATTTTATCTCAATCGGACGACGTTAACCCGTGCCGACTTGAGCGCAAAGTTTGAATATTAGTATATATGGGATTAGTAGTATAAAGTCAGTGAAAAAGTTATTAATATCTAATTTTATATCAAAACATAATATATTATCACTTTTTAACTGTATTTTGGTTTTTAGTACTCTCGTGGATATTTTCTTTTCAGTCCTAGAGTCTTCTCCCAAAAGTCTTTGATAGTGAGTGTTCTATGAGTTCACGATAATCACCTCTCAGTATTAGTTTATTCAATTGATTTTATAAAACCTTAACATTCTTTAATTTTAGACTCAGCTAAATGTTTCTACATTGTCTTTGTCACTTTAAACTTATTAACACTGACACATTCATAGCTTTCCTGAAACTAGTATTGTATGAGCTTTACATCCTGGCTTTCTCTGCCGATGTAAAAATATCCTGTTTTCTTATGACTAAATCATTTTTAGAGCATTGGCAAGTGCAATATGAAATAGATTGTCCGAATTACTTCGAAACTTTTCTTCATGATACAGAAAAATACTTTCACAATTGAAAGCGCTTTTCCTTTAATTTTCTCCCCTCCAAAAGCAAGTTAATAGGTATTTTTTTGGTACTTCTGAATAGCTCATGTCAGAATTCATGCTGTCCTTTAAAATATTATGTATTTGCGAACCAAAAATTTAACACTTACACTGCCATATAATTTTGCCTCCCAATACCAAAAAATGAACTTTTCGCGCTCAAGTCGGCACGGGTTAGAGTGCTCCCATCTAAAAAAAAATTTGTATTGGCATGTTTTTGAGTCATTCGAACAAAACTGGGGGGTGAGCATTCAAAATTTCAAAAGTCGGAAAATAAGGGACACCCTAATATTCACTGTTGAAAGAGTTCTCACAGAGGGAAGCTAAAAGCTAATAAAAACCATAATAAATACATTGTTATAAAAATAAACTGTTGGCAAACCATTTCAATAGACTTAGTATGAACATCGATTCAAACCGCAAGAATGGAAACGGTCGCCTTATAAAAAAAGATGAGACGATAAAATATTGTAAAACCTATACGTGAAAGAATACAAATGTTGTATTAAGAGATATTACAATAAGTTAAGTTGTAAATATCTAAATAAAAGGGTTTACTTATACGACCTCTCTTTTAATACATTATATTCTATATTCGGCACCCTCATAAAAATAGAGACCAAATACCATATTACGAGTATTTTAATCATTATTACTTAACGATAAATTTGTGGCTGTGCGCATTGTTCATAAATCAATTCAAACTCTTTGTACAACGCCTGATACATATGAATGTTACCGAGCAATATTTGAGCAAATTTATTCATTCAGTTCATTATTAGTTCAGTCTAGAGGACAAAATCACCTCTAATTCTTATCTAACATACTTCAGCAATCTGGTTTCGGTACACAAGTTCAGATCCTTTTTGTTATATAAATGTTGTTCTGCATACTTCGATGTAAACATATTTAATGTTTTGAAGAGTCAATTGCATATTTCACGCAAAATAATGCACGAATTACATCTATCCAAGAGGAGGCCTCGCCTAAACGATGTCGACGATCTAAGAAAAAAATATTGAAGGTTTAATTTTCCTTCTAAATGTGTTAATTTTACGGAAAAATCACAGCACGGTATGGAAATGACTAAACTTACGATAATAGTATTATTTCTCTACCATTTTCATTGTTAAGTGCCATTTCCGACTAGACAAAACGAGGATTCATTTCGGGTGCTATTATAATATTAAACACAAGGGCAACTCTCGACTGAATTCAGTTAATAAAGTCCATAATTTGGCATTAACAATAGCTTTCACTCGACAAGATAGTTATAGGGGAAATTTCCATACAGGGCGTAGAATAGAGAAGAATGTGTATAGAAGTTTAATACAAGAAGAAAAGATTTGGAATATATTATTATAAGGAAGAAGGAAAGGACACACTTAGACTCTGTGTGAGAGCGAAACTTTCAAAGGATTAGAAAATATTGGAATAATATTATTATTTTATGATTATAATAAACCATATGGTATTTTCTCAGATATGAATATAAACCGCCCATATTTAATAAGAATATCTAAGTGTCTGAATTCTTTACCAGTGGTTACTTTGCCACTTCTTTACAAATATATTTAATCAAGAACTAAATCCATTACATATCGAATAGAAAAGCCCATGTAAAATAAATAGTCAAAGCATTGAATAATAATCGCCTCTTGGTCGAAAATGTGTAAAGCAAGAAATAAGCAATAATAACACGCTCGTGTGCAATTTTCAAATTGTCATTAGATTGAAATCTACAATATAGATAAATAAAGTTTTATTCTTACCAAAACACTTGTTATTATTCGTGTTGTGTTTCGCAGAATGTAATTACAAATCGCCAATTGTCGTAGTTTCTATACAGTATACACTTAATAGATATGTGATTCATTAATACAAATGGATACCAATTAAACGTTTGTTTAGTTAGTAGCAATACAATAACATAGTACATCTACACCTAATAGCATTTGGTTACCTATATTGTTACCAATTACCAAAATGCATTCTAACCCAGAACTAATTACAACATTATCTACACGAAGATCAGTCGGTAATATAATACGAGTTTACATTTCAAAATAAGGTGTAACTCATCGTGAACTGATAATATAAGTAAAACATAATCATTTCAACAACGACAGACAAGAGTATACTTCAAACATCAGTTATAAAATATCGCATATCGCGAAAGAAATACCTTCGACCCATATACCGATTACCCGATAGAAAACACAACATGGATAACAACCACCGAGAATACCCACACAATCATCTTATGGTCACAAGACTTATATAAGCAAATTGATACACAATTTATAATATTAAATACATAAATGATGGAGACCTATTTGACAAATGTGTGAATCAATTGTTCGATTATCGAAATAAAAATTAATTTACAAAGACAGAAAAAGAGAAACCATTCTCATATACCTACTGTAATGCTGAATAAAAGCGCGATTAAAATATTCATTACAAAATATAATATGGGACAAAATAAATAGGTACCGCTAAAATAATTCAGATAAATTTTATCGATTTGTATGTATTTGTTTTCGACAATAACACGGTTAAAATGTGTTATAAATACGAAATATCGTAAGTCGGCATTTTGTAAAAGTGGCAAATTTCTTCAATTAAAACGTAATGTGTGAATGTGTCGCATGATGGCAGAGTGCCATAGGTACAATGTGAATAGGGTCACCCAAGTGCACATTCAAGTGTTTGCAGTGACTGCCACACTATACTCCAATATTACCGCTAAGTATAACAATTACTTTGACAAGGATGATTGTGATATGTTAGTTTATGCAGTAGCACCTTCAACCAGAACTTGGCAAGCTGCACTGAAGGTAATATAGATATTATATATTACCTACTATTATTACTGCCATAAGGACCACAGTATAACCAACCACTTAGGAACTGAGATTGAAGATAATTAATACAATTTGAAGCGGTTATTTACGAAATATTGGATTTGATATTCATAAATGTATCTTCAGACCAAAATTAAACGGAAAAATGTTCATTCTTCATTGTTGCACTCTTCCGAAAAATTATTATTAGAGTTACACAAAGGTGAACGCTCATTTTGTATGGAAAAAAACCCAGGCCCGGCGCAAACGAAATGTAACTCAAATGATAAGTAATAATTAGTAATTAAATACTGCATAGGTGGCATCATCGAAATCAATGGCTAAATATGTGAAATACCTATTCAAAGTTTCCCCTATATAATTTCCAATTCTTATAATTTCCGTTCTCCTTTATTTTGTGAAATGCTATGAACATAGTTTCGCTATTATAGGTTATTTTAAGGATATAAGGCGTTCTGGATCTGGCGTTCTGTCCTCTCTACCCTCGCAAGGGACGCGGCGTGAGGAAGGATACATAGATAGATATTTTAAATATTTATCAGATAATGTGAGTATCAGAACTAACAGTAGGTTTGTTCTATAACTTGATACACGTTGATGCAGTACTAAAGTTACAGTATAGAGATAAAATCTTGTCCTACGAAATTTATTTTGTAAAGTGCTTCGTTCAAATACACGGCAGCTCATATTTACACAAAGGATTATTTGCCGTATAAACATTTCTCGCTAACTAGGAAAGCTAAATAAAATTATACCTAAACTCGTAAAATATCGATGATGTATATTTAGTTTTACATCGAAATTGTCACCGACCATCGATCTCAGTATCAAGTTTTTTTTCACCATAAGGTTTCACATATTTTTATATATATATATATATATATATATATATATATATATATATATATATATATATATATATATATATATATATATATATATATATACGTCAAACATAGTTTTTAAAGGGAAACTTTAACCACTTGAGAAACTGATGTTTTTATTCACCTAATTCACTATTTAAATAAATTAAATTAAATTATATAAAACACTGTTTTACGGTTCATTTTCAGAAACTTAACTTAAACTTTAAGTTACTGAAGATAAACCGTCAGGTTTGAAAACGTTATAATTAAATAAATACGTTAGTGGAAGTAAAACAGTGTTTTATTTAATTTAATTTAATTTATTTAAACAGTGAATTAAGTTAAAATGTCCTTCCACAAGGTTACACTCACCAACTTAGAAAATCTGTTTTTATTCACTCATATAAGTAAACTGCTTAAGAAGAAGAGAATTATTTCTCACAACTGGTAGAGATTTCCTTAAGGAAATCAGGAATTGAAAAACAAGCAAGCCGTTTACACAAAATGCACTTAAACTTCGAGGGTTGGCTCAGCTAGCTGCGGCAATTTTTCAAGAGGGAGGTGCCAAGTTCAAACCTCGGCGCTCAGGATGTATTCCACACTTTGCCATACAGGCTTTTAGTCTTGTACAAAGTGTGCTGGAAAGTATTTGGATGTGTGTGCAAGCCCATATACTTAAAAAAATACCTTGCCATCTTTTCGACGATTTCACAAACGATTTACAATCCCTTCATTGACGTTACATCTCTTTAGAGAAGAGAATAAACATAGGAGTAGCTTTTAGTATTCCTAATTTAAAATCAACACAATATTCACTCATGATAATATTTAATACTATCTAAGTTGTATGACTCTTTACTCAATATTTTATACCTGTGTAAAGTACGAGGCGGCATAGCAAAATAATGTTAAACCTTAAGAGTATCACAGATCGCAAGTGAAATAATTCAGGACTACCAGATATTTCACCTAGAAGATTTTCTCCTTTCAGAAAAGTTTTTCTCCTTTCTACTTGGGTGTAGCTGTAGGCATGTAAGTATTTCGCCTATATTATGAAACTACGACTAGTTTATCAAAGCGACAATGATGTAGTACGAGATCCTATTAGTTAGTGCCCCATTGTTCGTGCAGTATCATCGTTCTCCTTGTTTGTGCCTAAAGATAAATTACGACTGTGTGAGATTAACTTAATTATTAATCATACTTAATACAAATTATATAAAAAGGATCACAAGAGAGGTCATTAGGCTGTAATTTATATATCTTTCATGGTACGTAGAACATAATCAAGAGTCTAACAAACTATACACTAAGGAGAACTAGTATCTTTAATTTCCAATTGGTGGGGAAGAAAAAAAGTTTCTCTCACTAGCAACAAATTTTCTAGAGAGAGGTAATTACTAGAGAAGCCCGGACAAAGCCGAGGTTTTATTACTTTCAGATTTATGGTCCTTTCTCTGGTTTCAGTCCCTTTCTTTTGTCTCAGTATATTATTAGGTACCTACTAACACTACTATAAGATTTCTCATACAACGAAGATAGCTTTATTTTCGGAGTGCGCTCAATTAACACAAATGCAATCGACACTCTAGAGGTGAGGAAAAGGTGGAAATTTATTGTTTTAAGAAAATTGTCTTTTCCACAGAAGATTAGGGAGGATTAGAAAGGATTGTATTCTAACATCTTTAAGCCGCTTACATACCTATAGATTTACAAGAACTTGAGGATAATTAGATATTAATAATATCTGTTTTATACAATTTACTATTTCGGATGATTTTTTTATCGAATGCTTGCAGAGTGATAAAGATATTATATATTTAACTTATCCTGTGTTAAAATACTACGTACACCAGCTTCCCTTCCTTGAATCAGTCTACCTACACAATGTTTACACGTTTATCTGAATCTTCTGAATATAATATTTACGTAAGTAATACCTACATCTTCTGTGGAGTGTTGAGCCACTCTCGTACCTAATATTGACATGGCTTCACTTATTTCTTTTGTATGGCACGTTTCCTGTAGTACTTGACCCATTTTGTTGTTGATATGATAATTGGGTCTGAGTCAAAAAGGCCCTTCTTACTCTTCTTTGCTTTTATTTATTATTAATGAAGAGAAAACCTTTCATCAACAATTCAAAGAAATGTTTGAACCAACATTTTCATTTCTATTATTATTATTATTGAAAGAATATTAATTTTCTTTGGGTAATTGAATTCTCAATTTGTTAAACGATACTGGAATAAGTTTGTATAAGCGTTTTGTATCCATACTGTTGCTATGGGATCAGAATAAAATAATATAGAACGTAAAATAAAATACGGAATAAAAAAAAATCACACAAAAGTCAATGTTGTGCTGGCGCCAGATTTTGGCCGAGCCTGCACAAGTTTTGTGTGAATGAGTAAAAAGACGTGCGGACGGAGTGACTGTCTTGGATTGTATACGTAACCGACGGTTTTTACTCATGAGCACAAAAAATGTGGTAGCTCGGCCAGCATGTGGATGAGGCATTATTTGTAGCAAAATATAATGATGTTATTTTGAAGATATGATTAGCGGTTTAAATCCCGTAGTCAAATTTTGCTAAGTATAGGTACCTAATGACAATGCCACAATTTTCTGGTTTAACTTTATTAATAAACTCACAAATGCATTTATAAAAAAACGAAGATATTGTTTTCTCCGAAAAACTTAATTATTACTGCATAAGTGACTCGTGAAAATTATGATTAGATAAGACAACTAGGGCAGGCAAACTAAGAGTATCACGATATTGTGTCCTTCAGTGAAACAAAATGCAAAAGAAGGTATTTACTACAATTTTGAAGAAGGGGTAAAAAAAGGGCTAAACGCAACGTCGAAATAAGTAAAGAATCCCTTCCATATTCATAATGTTAGGATCATACGAGGCACTCGAAGACATGTAGGATAGTAGGTACTCACCGAAGTCTGAGCGGAGCATAATATTATTATCATTGTGAAAAGTTAACTGCGCTCAAGAAAAGTAACGTCAGGATCGTGACTCGGTTTTGGAACATATTATTAGCACGAACGAAAAAAAAATAAGACATGAGCTTTCAAGTTCCGGAGAGCTTACGGCATAATTTATGACGTCTCTTCAGAATTAGTACAAGTAAACTTGCTAATTTTTCACAAAACTCCACGAAGGAATTGTCCGGATGAAATTTGCAAATGTGGATATAATATTCAGCATGTTTTACAAATTTATTTAAATTATCCATCCCATAAATTATATCGCATTGCCCGCCTTATATTTCTCATTACGAGCAATTTTCGCTGAATATTGAATAATAGAGAAGAAAACGACCTTTTCCATTAACATTAAAACATTTTAGCGTGTACATAATTGAGTATTTGTTGGCTAATATTAAATCTGAGTATAGTAGTCCGAGAGCCCGCTGCTTAATTTATGACGTATCTGTTTTTTGATCGAAATGTGGTATAAACGATAGCTTACCAATAGGGTATTACATCGCACTAAGGTTGCCTATCAAAATCCTGCCGCAACCCCCCCTGCCCCCCCCGAAAAGGTCACTCTTCGCGGTTTCTCGCATTTTGTAGGAATATGGTAAGAGATAGGAGAAAGTAGTCAATTACAAAAATAATCCTTGCTAAATTCTGTACAAAAAATATTAAGTCAATTTTTTCATAGGACTAGTAGTTTACCCGTAATGGCCTGTCAAAAAACAGGATATTTTTTGAAAAAATAAAAAAAAAAGTTTGATTTTTTTTCTTTCACATTCTTCCACCCATTATTACTAACATTTTATGGAAAAAAAATTTTGGCCTGCGGCGCTATATCACTGGTTATTTTATGAAAAACTAAATTTTAAGAATTTTCGTCACTGAGTTTTATTATAATAACTCCGAAATTATTAGATGTATGAACATAAGTTATTGATAAAATAAAAGGTTATTTTTATACTGGGCAATTCTTTATTTAATTAATTACACAACCAGCAAAAGTACACTACTTGACATAAAGTCAATATGGCGCTAAGCTGAAAAAGGAAACAGGAAAAAAGATCAAAAACAATAATCTATGACAGTGTTGCCATATGACGGAAACAATTTCATTGTCTCTTAACACTCCCTCTCAATGGAATTATTTCAGTCATCTTTTAAAACAAAAAATGAAACTACATATTACCTATTACTAAGTACATATTTCTAATCAGTAATCACACATTAAAAATCTTTCCCCTGAATTTTGTAAGTTTTATGACGCCCAAAGGCTTTGTAAATAAATCCCCAAGTTGATTGTCTGTATCTATATATTCTATCTTAATCATCCCCTTATCAAGTTTTTCTTTTATGAAGTAATACTTTATTTCTAAGTGTTTTATCCTACAACAGGCCGGGTTTTGAGCGATTCTAATTGTTGATTGATTATCTTCATACAGAACTACATTTATATTGATTTGCAGCCCTGCCGACAGTTGCTTCAACCAGCATGCCTCACTGGTGGCCTTACTCAAGGCCGCCAGTTCAGCTTCAGCTGTCGATAAAGCCACTGTCTGCTGTTTCTTAGAACCCCACATAACTGCTGAACCAAAAAATTTGAAACAATACCCGGTTGTAGACTTCCTATCGCTGGGGCAGCCTCCCCAGTCGCTGTCCACATAACCCTCTACTAGGTTTTTCCCATCTCTCTTATAAATCAAACTCAAATCAATTGTCCCCTTAACATATCTTAACACATTTTTTAATAGTTTAAACAATAACATTGATGCACAACCTTGGAATCGGCTCAGTAGTGTTACAACATTACATAGATCCGGCCTCGTTCCCATGACCGCATACATCAAGCAACCAATTAATTTTCTGCAATTAGTTTCTATTTCTACTCCCTCTGATTTTTCTCGTTTTAACAATTCAAATTTGAAATTCTTATCTATTGGTAAAGACAATGGTTTACAATCAGACATGTTATATGATTTCAATACATTTTTTAAATACTCTGTTTGATTAATTTTAGTTATACCATTTTTTAAATCTTGTACAACACTTATTCCTAAATACTTTTTTACATTTCCCATATCTTTCATCTTAAAATTATTACATAACATTTCTTTTAGTTTCATCAACTCTTCCTCTGAATTTCCAAAGTATATAATATCATCAACATATAATAACAAGATAGTTTTTACATCTCCATTAATTTTAGTATACAAACAACAATCTTTATCTGATTTCTTATAACCTATGGAACACATTAAGTTATCAAATGTTTCATTCCAATATTTGGGTGATCTTTTTAAACCATACAATGACTTATTTAATTTACATACTGCATTTTTATCCTTAACATTAAAACCCTGTGGAATTTTTATATAAACTTCTTCTTGTATGTCACTGTTCAAAAAAGCACTACATACATCCATTTGTTTTACCTGCAAATTTAATCTAGTAGCAATGGCCATACATATTCTATAAGTATTCAACATAGCAACAGGTGAGTAAGTATCATCAATACAATTAGTTTGCTGAAAACCTCTAACTACTAACCTTGCTTTGAAAGTATTACCTGGTTTTCTTTTGAAAACCCATTTCACGTCTAGAGCTTTTATATTATCTGGTTTTCTTACAATATCCCAAGTATGGTTTTCTTCCAGAGCATTAATCTCTTCCTGCATAGCTTCCTTCCATTGTATAGCCTCCTTACACGTAGTTGCATCTTCGTAAGTGGTTGGTTCGCTGTCCAGGTTCACCACCATTCCAGTCTCGTAGTCTTGTAGGTACGTTGGTTTTCTGACTATTCTACCGCTCCTTGTTGTTCTCGGAGGCGTATTTTCTTCTTCTTCACTTATTGTTTGCTCCTCATCATCACTGAAGTATTCATTATTACTTTCTCCCTCTGTTTCGGATATTTCTTCTCTTTCTATCTCTTGTTCATGATGTATTGTTTGATCCATACTGGTAGAAGGCTGATGGTTATTTGGTTCCTCTTCATGTGTCGACTCATCAACATTTTCCTCTATTACGACGACATGGTGTTTATCTTCATTATTAGGTACATTATCAGGTACAAATGCGAGTTCCCTGTGAACTGATATTTTGTTGGTCTCTGGAAAATATACTCGACTTCCTTTTGTATGTTCACAGTATCCGACAAACAATCCTTTTTTACTTTTCATATCCAACTTTTGTCTTTTCTCTTTGGGTATATATGCCCATACTTCTTTTCCGAAAACTGATGTAAGCGATTGAATATTGAACTTATCTTTATTATACCAGAGTTCATATGGAGTTTTATTAGCAACTGAACTAGTACCTGTACGATTTATGACAAATGTTGCTGTGGAGGCAGCTTCAGCCCATAATTTTTTTGGTAATTTTTTTGCTGCCAACATGGTCCTAACAGCTTCCATTATTGTCCTCATTTCACGCTCAGCAGCTCCATTTTGTTGAGGTGTGTAAGGTACGGTTAACTGGTTTATTATTCCATAATTCTTCATCAGTTGTATAACCTGTCGATTAACAATTTCTGTACCATTGTCACTTCTGAAGATTTTTATATTCTTGCCTGTTTGATTTTGTGCTACGTGAATGAATTCCTTCAGCTTCTCATGAACTTCAAATTTATTCTTCAAGAAATATACAGTTCTATAATGCGAATAATCATCCTTACAAACCAGTAAGTATATTGACCCACCAATTGATGGTACTTCCATAGGTCCACACAAATCAATATGAATTATTTCACATGGTTGTAGAGACTTGTTTGTACTGGAGGGAAATGGGTCTCTATGTTGTTTACCTTGAACACAAGCTTCACACAAATGTTCCTTTTCATCTCTATACTTTATATCATATCTCTTTAATACTGATTTCACATAATTTATATTCTGATGAGCGAGTCTTTCGTGCCACCACATCACACTTTTATTCTCTATACTTTTTGACACTCTTGCAAGTTCATAATTTAGGTTATCATAGATTTTAAAAAGCATTTTAAACATTTTGCCATCCCGAACTGCCACTGCAATCGTTTTACCATTTGAATCAATGAATTTTGCACTTTTATTGTCTGATACCATCTTAAAACCCTTGTCCAAAGCACTTCCTTGAGAAAACAAATTTGCATCTAATTCAGGAACATACAAAACATTATTAAGAATTACTTTTTTATACTGTTTACCATTGTGTGAATATAGTTCTATCACACCAACACCAATACACGTAATTAAAGATCCATCACCAATCTTAACACGTTTAATGTCATTTAATTCTTTGTAATTCTTAAACAAATGTCTATCTTTGCACATATGTTCTGATGCACCACTATCCAGATACCACTGAGTGTTTACACTTTGTAACCTGCTGTCACAACCTGCTAGCAAAGCAGTATATGCATTTCTATCACTATTGTTTTCTTTACGTTTCTTAAACCAGCAGTCTTTCATAACATGACCTCCTTTTTTACAAAAAAAACATTGCACTTTCTTCTGACTATTAAAACTTCTTTCACTCTTGAAATCTCTTCGTGTCATCTTGGTAACTAATGCGACATCTTTTCCTTCGCCGCCTAACCCACCTAACCTTTCTTCTTCAATTAGGAGTCTTGCTGTTAAGGTGTTAATCGTTTGTTCCTCGCTGGGTACTGACTCCCAAGCTGAACAGAAATGTCTGTATTGGGTGGGTAGCGTCATTAATATTTTTGTTATAATCATCTTATCTGAAATCTGTTCTCCGTGTTGCTTTATTTGTGTCACTAAGTTTTGAATTCTAGTAATCAAACCATGCACATTATCTTCATATTTTATCGCGAAGAACTGTTGTTGCAAAAGGTGGAGGCTTACATTCGATTTTCTTTCGTACACACTTTCCAACTTCTCCCACATTTCGGCAGCCGACGAACAGTTTAGAATATGTACGACGGCACACTCCTCCATTCTTGTAACTATTATTTCTTGGGCGCGTGCATCTTCTTTCACCCATTTGTCATCCAACAGTTTTTCTGTTTGTTGGACGATTTGGAGCAATCCCTTGGCGTTTAATATGATTTTTGTTTGAAATTTCCATGTACTCCAATTGCTGTTATTCAATCTAATCGTGGTTAAATGTGAGTGATCCATTTTTTTTTTTCGATGCCAACCGCAATCGCGTATAATCTAATTCACCCAGTATTAATTTTATAATTATTTCAATTTCTAACAAGCCTGGGCCCATAACCTGATAAAATAAAAGGTTATTTTTATACTGGGCAATTCTTTATTTAATTAATTACACAACCAGCAAAAGTACACTACTTGACATAAAGTCAATATGGCGCTAAGCTGAAAAAGGAAACAGGAAAAAAGATCAAAAACAATAATCTATGACAGTGTTGCCATATGACGGAAACAATTTCATTGTCTCTTAACAGTTATAGCTCGTTTTGTAGCTAAGACTATGGTAATTAATTCGTTCTCTGACTATTTTCCTGTAGCTCTTATCAATTTTCAACCAATTTAGTTTAAATACATTTTTTTAGTATTCTAAATGAATTTCGGTTTTCGACCGGCCATTGCGGGTAAACAACTAGTTCTACGAAAAAATTTACTTAACATTTTTTGTAGATAATTTAGCAAGGATTATTTTTGTCATTGACTACTTTCTCCTATCTTTTACCATATTCCTATAAAATGCGAAAAACCGCGAAGAGGGACCTTTTCGGGGGGGGCAGGGGGGGTTGCGGCAGGATTTTGATAGGCAACCCTAGTGCGATGTAATACCCTATTGGTAAGCTATCATTTATACCACATTTCGATCAAAAAACAGATACGTCATAAATTAAGCAGCGGGCTCTTGGACTATAGCCAGAATTACTGTAACACCATAATCTTCTTCTTCTTCTTCTTCTTCAGCCCTCTGTCCTCCACTGCTGGATATAGGCCTCTTCCACATTCCTCCATTCCTTTCTGCTGTTTGCTGCTTGCAGCCAGTTCTTTCCCCCCACAGCGGCTATGTCGTCGGACCACCTTTTTTGGGGTCTTCCGACGCCTCTTTTATTCCATAATAACACCATAATACTCCGAGTAAAAACAGTGCAATCCAAGCTTCCGCCAGGACATACATAGATATTTAAATAGCGATCATGATAAAGTAACAGTGTACTTACGGAACCGTCAGAATTTAAGAAACATATTTCGTACTTTATTGAGAAAACCTAAGCCTGTTAGTTCATTTGTCAGCTAAGCTAGCCCCAGAAACAACTAACGAATAATTTAACAATATTAAATTTTAAAAAAATACTTAGTATTAATTCTTAATAGACGTCGTCCTTATAAACCTAGTGCAAGTTCATCCTTCCCTGTATATCTGCTGGGATAACTAGGTTTTTAGTATCTTCTTCTTAAATAACACCATTATTGTAATAAAACTATATTTCATTCTTACGAAAGATATTATTATTGTACATAGAGGCAATTATTTTAAGCACGACTCTTCCATTTTCGTAAGTATGCCATCACTCATAACGCTATACTATAGAAAATTATACTCTTCTTCATATTACTCGTCATACATGAATGTCCCATAATGTATGAGTAGGGAGATAATCCATACTGAAAGAAGATGTCATATTTTCATTCATCTGTATAAATTTAATTGACTATCATAAGAAAATAATTCGCTTACCCACATTTGCGCGCACCACTTAACAGCGGTAAGGAAAACCCTGAATAATTTCCTCTTATACGTAATGATATGGGACCTTTATATCTTCCAATACGTATGTAAATTTACATAGTTTGTCCAAATAATCATCGCATCATTTTTTATGCCAAGAACAAAAAAGGGTTCGTAATATAATAGGTATTATTTATAGTATGATCTGATATGACCTAAAACGCCATTTATATTTTAAGAGTACATGGTTGGCGCAGTTGGTTGAGGCGTCAAGTCTCTCGAACGGGAGGTGCCAGGTTCAAACCCCGGCGCTGGCGATGTATTCCACACTTTGCGATACAGGCTTTTAGCCTAGTGCAAGGTGTGCAGGAAAGTATTTGGGTTTGTGTATACAAGCCCAGATCTTTTTATTAAATATATATATATATATATATGAAATATTTATGACTATATTCAGGTATTGTTTGTATCGAAAATAATATAACTTTAGACGTGCAGCTTAAGGCTTAAGCAAATGAGTGTTACGATGTTCTATTCTATTTTTAGTTCAGCTATCGAACATAAAAATGACCTAATTGTTGTGTCATTTCCTTAGAAAAATATACTTTTATGCAATATAATAAATATTTGTTTGAAAAAAATGTAATGGCTTTGATGGCGTGACAGCCTGACAGTCTGAATGTGTACTTTTATTGTTGTTATTTTTTTTGTAGATTGTATAAATTGTTATTTTTTAGCTATAAATTATGTATATTTGTATTAAATTTTGTTCTTACTAATACTTGTACTCAAAAAATAAAGTAAGGTATGAGTAAATAAGTATAAGGAAACTTCTGTACTTTATATCCTTTATTATGGTCAGTCCCTTAGAAACGTTTATCTTGTTAGTTCAAAAGGAATTGCTCTTGAAAGGGACCAGCAGACAGTATGTAATTTTACGGGGTAAAATATACTTTTTTGCTGTACGTAAAGATACGACAAAACACACAAAAGATTATTATGATATTCTATATTGTACTTACAAGAACGATGTCTCAATTTATTTACAACAATGTCACAATAGTATACGAGTCATCGAACAAAATCATGACGAGAAGGAATAAATATATGTATGTAGAAAGAAAAGAAATAATAATTAAACCTGGGTACTACCACTTCTTTTTTTTTCAATTTGTCATTTTTCATGCGTATATTGAAGATTCACGAAGATAGGAAGTTGTGAACGGTTTTGCTAGTGTATGTACAATTTCAATGTCAGAGAAATAGCTTTCAATGAGAGACTTCCAACTCGTAATCAGTAATTCCATAGCACAGCACATTCTGTATATTTATCAATCAAGAAAAAAATGTCAATGAGATGACACACAATAGGCGATCCACTAAACAGTACCAAACCCATGTATGGGTCATTCATAATCTGGGAGTCTAAAACAACTTGGTTATACCTATACAATATTACAATCTTTGTAGTAATTAATAGGAACGTCTTCTCCCCTGCATGATTCATAAAGAAATAAAAGGACTTCATTGTAAGGAAATTTAAATCGTCTTCATTAACCAATTGAGTCGTGAATTAATTTACTTTAATGAAATCAGAGACAAGCAATTTAATAATGAATATTTGATGTAATGTATACCTACATTAAATTACAGAGCTTTGCGGGTACAAGCGGTAAATTAATATGTTATTCCAAGAGTATTATTGTTAAGCGTCAAGTTATATAACTACACCATTTTAATATTCATGAAGCATTGAAACCCCAAACTTCCAAGACTGAATTCAAACATAATACTGGAAATGCTTTCAAATAATATTATAACTAAATGCATACAAAAATCTTTGAAGTATCTTACATAAAAAGTGATTGTGCTGCGCATAAAAATATCCCTTGCAAGATTTTATTACAGCAAATAAAAGGGCTATGCCAAGACACATTTTCACCTCTTGGTTGCAATGATATGCAAGAAAGAAGATACTTAAGATGATCAGAAACAAGCACAGATCATATAGAAGAGAATATCGAGGGAAGAAAATAAATTCCCCATAAAACAACGTATAAATATTTATAAAAGAAATATACATTTCAAAAAGGACGACGGATTATTATTGTTGAAAGAACCATAGCACGCACTGACGATAATTCCGAGGACGTGGGGTGAGAATCTGATGACTCCATCGAGGTGGAAAGTTGCAAGAAACACGAGATTCTTTTTCCTTTTTTTTGTAAAATTCTAGTAAAGTACCTAGTTATTTAACAAGAGGTACTAACTGTACATATGTTATTCACTTTGCACACCTTTGCATATTGCAACGCTTCAACCAAGTCTACACAATGTAATTATATAATACTGTCTATTACTTCGTCGTCGGCGTCGTCGCGAAGATAGAAAACAGATTATTGGAACAATATTGTCTACGTATACTAATAGTCCAGAACGTACAGGTTATTTATATACCTCGCGATATTTTATAATCCTTACACTAGTTATAGTATGGAATTTCCCGACAAAGTTTTGTGTACGGTACAGGGAAATCTCCCTATCGAAAAAAAGACAAGGTAATAAGAATGTACCTATTATATAAAGTCAACATTCTGAAGAAGAGATATGAGAGACGATTCTATAAATCTGCGACGTGGTGGTGTTGAAAAAGAAATCCAGGGAGCTGCCATACAATACACCCAGGTAGGTCCACATTGTGAGGAGAAGGGGTGCATAAAATTGAATCGGAAATTATGGGGCGACAACAAACAGATTTCTATATTGAACACCAAGCACCAATATCGTTCACTTTAAATATTGTACCTAGTCCCCTAACAGGTGGAAATAAAATTATCATTTTTGCTTATCTCATTAGGAAATCAATACTAAACATAAATACAAGCGACCGAATTTGGCGTCAGTCCTTTTTCTTCTTTTCATCACATTTTACATTGGGCATAGAAGCAGGATTTTCTAAGAGAGATCCTGGACAAATTCTGGTGCATTATAATTAAACTTGTGTCAACATTGGTGATTTAGACATAGGTTTTAAAACATATGATTAACTCCCACTGCAATTCACAATCATGCCTAATATCTAAAAACATCAACTAAATAGGTATCCTGAAAATGAATTAGTTTGGCCACATTATTTTCCAACATGATGTACAGTTAATTATGTGGTTTTCGAACGAACGCTGAGCAGTTTATAAACTGCATGAATTCATATAATCATTGGACTATTTTAGAACAATATTAACTGTGAGTTCAGCAATCATTTTGTACCCTTAACAGTTTTCGACTGAGTTAACAAATCCTATGTTTGTTGGGAGCAACTGTCAATCAAAGTTCATTAAGCCCACTAGAGGTAAACAGGTCGTATGCTTTGTATAGCTCCCTAGTTAACAAATGCCTTTATTTCACACTATATTTGCACATATCAAACAGAAAAATACATAAGTACACTTAGTAAATTTGTCAAAGCTTTCCGAAGGGGAAAACACTTGATTTCTGGGGTTAATTATATTGATTATTTTTTTAATTAATCTAATTCGAAATGCTGGGTGTAACATCTGGAGCAATAAGCAAAATAATAATTGGTAAAAGAAATATGAAAAAAAAATGCTCATCTTGAATTCGACACTTGATTTATGGAGGGAGTTTAATGCAAAACATTTGAAAGAAAAAATGAAATATTACCTACCGACAAAATGATAAGGAAACGTTTGAAATATTATTTGTAGGATTCATTGTAATAACAATATTGATAGTTTTTTATACTTGAAGATCAAGACAAAATAAAAATACTTTCTAAAAGATCGATGTTCTGTCTCCATATATTTTTAAAAATGAATAGTCCCCCACATCCTTCAAAACGCTGATCTCACGTCTTTATCTGACATGGGAACCTCCATATTTTGACAGCGTGAAACGCTTTTTAAAGATCGGATAATGCAATCAAAGTAACATACTCGTAACTGGCAAATAGAGTAGAGTAGTAGTAGGCGTCACCCGCCTAGTTAGTCGGGCAAAACCAACCCCCTCATCAACCCTGTCCGGAGAGTGACAGCTGACGCAGGGTCGCAACAGAGGGTTGGATGTTGGAACCACATTGATAGATATTCAAACAGAGACGGAACAAACGAGGAAGGTAATTAATTAAAAGAAAATACACTGTGCTTCTCGACGAAATAATTAGTCTAGAACAACACACGCATCCATGGAAGTAGATGCTTGTAGGTTCATGTATTGTATACTGCTACGAGTTCTTTCTAAGCTACTTGAAATGGAATTATCGTTTCCTATGTAGACAATTAATTAATCAACTAGACTCGAATCTCGCATAAGAACAATTTGCTATTGGAAATAAATAAAATCCTCTTAGTTTTACTTACTTACATGTGAAATTTTAATCTAATTAGTAAATTAATTTGAAAAGTTGCATTGTCTTATTTTAATATATCGTAATAATAATTTTAATTGACCTAAATGTGATCCCATCAAACCTCTTCATGAAATTTATTGAATTTTCCTTAAAGCCCAAAGCTTTTATAATCTCAATTTATCTATGTAAGAAAATGCTAGTACATATTATATCTAAGAACAAAGTACACATAAACAGACTACAGTTGTTTGCTCTGTTTTTTCCATACTTTATTTATGTTCCTACGAGCTGTCATTGTCTGAGTAAAAACTAATAATTAATATTTAGATACCTAACATGTAAACATGTCTATAAAATTCACAACGTTTGTAACAAAAATAACTTTGACCTCTTTTTATGAGGAGCATTAACGAAAAAAAGGTAAGTACGTAATGAAATATTTTATCTAGTGGATAAAGAACGGTTCGTCACAAATTTGGCGAAATTAAAATTCAGTCTATTTTATTGTGACAATAAACTACCACACAACATCTGCCATATAAAGTCATGAAAATTCACTAATGGCAAAAAAATCTCCTTTGTAAGTATGTTCGTAAATCAAATCCAAAAATAACGCACGCAGACCGACGTTATTACCCACACACAACCGTAATACGGAAAGCTTTGTTCGTCCATCAAAATTTCCCAGACGTTTCCCCTCAAAAGGATGCCAAAAATACGAAAGGACGCGGGTTTGAGGGGTTTTAATTTACAAATTAAAAAATGCGGGTAGAAATAAACAGTCCACGTAGCATTCCCTTTAGGAAAGTAAATTGCTGACATAATGTATGTTATTAAACGTTTACATGACATCAAACTGGTAAGTATCTACATTTAGTATCACTCTCGGTCCCTCTAATATTTACTCAGCTTACAGATTACTATGAGGTCTCGTATTCTAATATTTCTTTATAAATATGTCTGTAAATTATTTAATCATAATATTAGAAAGCACATAATCTTAAATATCAATTCCAAAATTTATCACTGTATCTACATATGGTGGTGATAGTGACATCTAAGGCAACAGTTGAAACATATTGAGAGGAATAAGGTATGAGGAAGAGCTCTATCCTCTATAGAGAAATAGGAACTTCAATGCTAGTGGAGAAAAGAAACGAAGAAGAACATTGTACTATCTTGAATCACTTTTTATTACATTTTCTCTCGCTTATTGCTCGCTGCGTCAATAGTTGCACTGTTTATAATAGTGCTAACACCAGATCGTTGTGGTCGGTGAATGTATCAAACAATTATTGTACCCTGCTTATAGCTTACTGGAATATCCCCTATACAACAATATCTGTACCCACTGGTAAATACAACTAACCTGTTATTTATTAGTCGCATTTCACGGATATCAGATAACACTTACGTTGCATAAATGTTTCAGAGAGGATAGTTCGACTGAAATTATTGTGAAATAATAATAACATCGAATTTGCATACATTAACAAAATATAAATAGTTGTTTGTTACCAACGTGAATAATACGTGTTATTTTTGGAAACTAATACTAATGATTTACATACATTATTCAGTATGATGTTGTTGATTGCTTATTTTAGAGAATTTACGTCGAAATCTAGGTGAAATAATGCGATATCCCCCGAGAGGGTTATTGTTTTTGATGGTATTGTTTAGCCATGAGGCTCGCCACTCATTCTGAATAAGTATATTTTTTAAGTTGAGCCGAGGCAAATGTATGAGTGCTGTTAACACATTCCTGTGTCATGCATTCTTGAAAGCATCTTATACACTAGCACGCATATTTTATCACGCCTCCTTGCGAGAATCACTGCGATAGTCAAATAGATGGATGGATACTCGGTGCAGTATTTATTTATTCTTATACAATAATTCAACACATAACAAATGAACATAACAATATAACTTCGTAGAGAAATTTTCAGCAAGGTGAGGTCATTGCGACTTCCCGATTACTTTCAGAACACAAATTTAAGAAACAGTGTACTTCCTCAAGTATGGGGTTAGCAGGCAGAGATTGCAGCACTGCGATAAGCTCGCCCTAGTGAACAATTGTTATAATTTTATTTTAATGTTTACATATGTCTGAATCTTGTTCACCAAACGTGTAAATAAATAAATAAAAATAAATAAATAAGTATTACAAACATTTATGCAGAAGAGCGTGAAATTTACTGTCAGTCTATAATATTATGTAATTAATAATTTCTCGGATTTGAATGAGCTGAAATCATTTTGATAAACCTCCAAATAGCGAAGCTTTTCTGAAAGGTGTCCGGTGTACTTACTCTACCTAGCTATTGTTGTATAGCACAAAAGCCAATCCCCAAGGAAACCATGTCAGTTACGCATATCACTTTGACATTCATTTTTAGCATATACATGTCAGGTTGACGTAATATTGTGATGCCGAGCAATGCAAGAGATAGCCGGGGGGTGCGCGCAGTACAAAGGGATGCAAGCATTGGGGTGGGTTGGATAATACTAGTCCAAGATCATATTGCGTATCTTCTTAAAACGAGCAATAAAAAATACATGATTTTGTTACAAGTTATAGATCTATTTTCTACACCCTACATACAGATTACAGGTTTACATTATAACATGTAAAAAAAAGCTTTTAATTCGTTCGTTTTGTGTTTAACGTTTTTTTTTTTCACAATCTATCACCCATGGCATTTTCTCTTCGTAGCTATGTTCACATTAAAAGATCAATTCAAATACTTTTATAACTTTTAGGAAAAATTTCCTAAGTATTGATACGAAAATCTTATCTTTCCTTTTAAGTAATCTTCTGATTTATTCTCAGTTATTCTTGGGACGATTAAAAATCTATTGCACTCAAAATGATGGTGTCTTTAAATTCAAGTTACAGATCAGCTTCTTGTAGATAAAAATATTTGAAACGTAGTGTTCGCTCCACTCTTACCATGTACTCTATATAGAAGGCATAAAATACCGCGAGTACAATTTTGATTGAAGTATAATTTCATTAAGTTATGATATCTTTAGAAGGGATCATTATAAATTTACAGACCGTAATAAGATAAACAGTAACAGCGTTTTGTTGTATTTGCAATGGGAGTTTGATAATTAAATAATAATATTAAACAAAATCTAGAGATACGTTATGTATACTTAATCAAAATAGTATGTATAATACAGATTCTTCTTCGACGATTAAAGTCCACCAAATACAAATTCGTTATATTGGGTAACCGCAAAAACTGAGGGTAAAAAAGTGTGGACAATGTGTACAAATCATCAAATTCGTACACGAGTTTTGAATGTAACGGTAATTCTTTCGGCAATTCGTATTACCTCATCCATGTCATTACTATTAGATTACATAATAATTATACAGAATAGTATAAATTATGCATCTTTGACCTCTTTAAGTAAAGTGTTATCATCACACGTAAATAGGGCATCAATTAAAATACATGTGTTCAAAGCAGCTATTTTACAAATTATCATTCCTATAGAAAGTAAAATTTCGACGTATTCATTTAACAATCGGAGACCCTACTCAAAGATTCTGGCAAATCGGGTGTATTAGAAATCATGATAACACATGTTGCAAACATTTCAATAAGATGAAGCAATGTCTTATAATAATCCAACGACAGAAAACTAGAATAAAGAAAAGTAAATCGTACAGAAACCCTTTTAAACCCGTGGGAACTGGGATACAGTTTAAACCCTTGTCACACGTGACATTTCCACTGTGAATCAATAATTTTGGAAGAGAAAATACCTTGTAATGTATTTATTTATCTGGCGAGAAGAAAAACACCTCTTTTTTGTTGAAAGTTTATAAAGCTGTCAAAATCTCCATTGTATTATGTACGTATAGATGTATAATGTTTCCGAATGTTAGGAAATGGGAAATAAGTAAAGGAGAAAATGCATTAAACATAGCCCCGAAGCCTTTTTGTGAAATAATGTTATTGTGTTTAGTGCCCACGCGCGTCTGAGAGCAAATCAAAGGATTAATAGAAAGTATTTGAAAACACCACATACAAATTATGTATATTTTTAACATTATAAATGCTAGTTTAACAATGCATTAGGGTATTTGAAATCTCGTTTCTCTATTCACATGCAGACTTTGTGAAATGTGCTCACTGAAAAATAATAAAACAAAATGTTAGCTTTGAAACATAGCTGGTAAAAATTTTGTTGATGAGCTCTCGGCGCCACAAATCTATCCCTCTACCTGCGAATCGGGTAAATAACGTAGGTGAATCACCTATTTATATCATAGGAACAGTGAATATTAAATCCTTTATCAGTTTACTTTAGGTTTTCTCGGCGTTTTTTCACGATATTCAAATAAACAATTCCTCCAGTCCCAACCTTTCTATAAGACTCTTTATTTTATTTACGCGTTTCGTTAGATACTCTACATTCACTTTCCTCTTGTAAATTCACAATGAAAAACAACAGTCATTTGAAAAAGACAATAAAAGATAAGACAATTTCTCCTTAACATAGCGCTGACCCTTTTTTCTTTTGTTATAAATTGTTTTGCGGAAAACTTTTGAAATCTGCATTCCTTTGAAACTGTAAAATAGTTTTAATACTATACTGTTGAAATCTATGCTAGTTTTTCACAATATCTTAGAAGTGTAGTTTTGTTCAATTTACTCCCGTACTCCAATGAATCCGACACGAAACCCACTTGATTTTTGCTGCACTTTTTAATGTAAATTATTTTAGTTTTTTATTTAATTATTGGAATGTCACTCTGGGTCACATACTACGGGGAGAAAGGTATCACCTACTCCGCCTAACATTGGAGGGCAAGATAGAGGGAAGATGGGGAGTTGGCAGAAAACAGATGTCCTGGCTGCGCAACATTAGAGAATGGACCGGAATGAGGACGGTGGACGATCTGTTCCGGGCAGCGCAGGACAGGGAACTTTTCGCCAGAGTGATCGCCGACGTCGGGGGGACCTGATATGGCACAACAAGAAGAAGATTGGAATGTAAAATATTTACCTGTAAATTTAGGACAACTTTGCTGATCCATTGATTTTACCCCAACTATTCACTCGTATTTAAAAGAAACTCTTCACATACCTGTAACAAAAAAATGCATATGATTAGTAAATAGTAATAAGAAACAAGGCATAGCACACATCGATATACTTTTTAATCGAGATAAATTACAAACTGAAATTAGTATGAATCAACAACTTTTTTTCTTTTTCATATTTTGCCTTAATGATTTGATGATATTCCATAAGGTTACTCATATGGAACAGGAACGAAATGTTCAATGGGAAATTTCATAACGAACCTGAAATTGAATACTAAGATTGATTAAATAACAAAAAATATTACACAATAATGCCGCCAAGTCTTTCTTTATTTTTAACCCTTAACCACTGACGTACGTCTCTGTGACGTAGGCAAATTCGTAAAACCGTTGTAATTTTTAGTGTTATGCGCGCACGATCCTGTCCATTCCTGTACCTTTATAGGATTCAGAGACGCGAGCGCAGTGGATGGGAACGGAAATGCAGCGCGCTTACAATAGGTAAATATCGATCTCGTAACGTCTATATGACGTATCGTCAGTGTTAATGTAATATTTTAGGTTTCGATATCGTTATTGTTTTAGGTATTAAAATGGTTTCAAATAATGTCATTCGACTGGTGAATTCTCGAGATCAAATTAACAGCCTCGACTCAATGTGAGCACTCAAAATTTAGAGACTTTTGTAATGAAAAACGTTACTTTTTCGGAGTCAGCTGATGAGAATGTGATGTTGGAACCAGATTTTTTAATTGACTCTTTCTTGGAGGAAAATGACGATACTCCTAAGGAAACTTCGAGTAAACACGGAGATGGAATAGAAGTAACAGACTATGAAGAAAAGACATAGAAAAACCTCGGTTGCATGTTATTTCTATAAGAAACCCTTTGTTTGTAATGTTCAAAATCTGCTTGCAATTCATGCCTTTAAAAATTTGTTTTTTTATTTTACAATTTTTATTTTTTTTATTTTAGTATTAAGGTCGTCATGTATATTTTTAAGTTTTATCAGTTCTGTGCTAATATTAGACTGATAAGTTGAGTTTATAAGCTGTTTAAGAGAGGCTGTTTTTTGTTACAGTTGATTTTCGAAACATTTTTATTTTGATATAAAAATAAATACCTAAAGTACTTATATCACTTTTCTTCTATTAAATAAACACCTTAGATATTAAACTAACAATTTATGACAAAAAAATAACTGTATCATATTTCAATAACTAATTAAGGGCATTTAAAAACGACCTACGTCAATTTGACGTACGTCAGTGTTTATGTAAGCAAAATACACGTCAGTGGTTAAGGGTTAACAGTGTCGTCAACATGCATAAGGAAAGCTTGACCCAGTCAGCACCCCTAGAATTTTTTCAATCTGCGATATCCTACTGACAAACTTTTCTAAATCTCTACCAAAATTATTGAATAAATTTTAAAATGTTAATATTACTTAGGGACGTGCATAATATGAAATGTCAGGAAAATATTATAACTTCCTTGTGTTGATGTATCTAATCAAATTTACATTATTACAAAAAACTTGAAGAGAGCATGCTGTCATCCAACTACTATTGAAAAGGGGAAAGTTTGCATCAAGAAGAAAATAACACCCTTGAAAAACTTTGCATATTGAATTTTAAGAAAACATAAAGGAAAATATGGCCATATATTACTACATAATAAATAACATATTATTTTACCCATATCTGAATACCTATCATAATATTTTTTACACGTCTTTTCTCTTAGCTCCATTAGAGAACCTGTGTTTCGGAAATTATTTTATGGAGAAACTTTTTCATGCAGCAACATTCAATTGGTTCGTGAAAAATCATTACACGGGAATAATTCCATTATACCATCGAAATTTGGGTAAGACCGCGATGTGACCATACATAACGTGGCATATTTTAGAAGTTATTTTTTTATAGGAGGTATAAATAACTCGTAAACTTCCCTGCACATTCTAAACTTATGTGAAATGCAGCACAGGGATTCAGATTCGGCACCTCTGGCCTGGGATATCTGCCCTTCAATAACCCACAACAATACGACTTCTTCAAAATACAAAAGAAGCTTACCTGTTATACTTAGAATATAATTGTATGTTTGTATTTTCTCGTAAGAAATGTTGTATACTTTGCAAAAGTTTATTATCTTTTATTCATGGCTACACGAATGTATATAAATCAAATAATTTTGTTAGACTACAAACTTACGGCGAGGGAGATAATCTTAATTTTTACTCGCTCGACTAGTTTCAATTCAATTTATCGTCTGCGCCCCCTCATAATGTTCTACCTAGTTTTATATATACATAGAAAAGGCTTGGGGAAAGATCGTCATTTCTTCTAGAAGAATGAAGCTCATTCCACCCTCTTTAAACATCGATAATTCTAACGCTAAGCGAAACAACGGATAATGAGTATCATCTTATGAAAAAAAAAATCCCATAAAATGCTTATACTCTCTAGAAAAAACTGCAATTCCGCGGAAAGCTGTTATGGAATATAAAATATGATGATTAAACATTTACATAAACATTTCGATATAATTTTGAAGCATTTTGACGTAGGATAAGATTGGTAACACCGGTCAAAGTGAAAATTTGAAATTATTGGAACCAGATAAATCCTATGGGTAAGAATACTGAGAATGAATATCCGTACGAGTAGACGTGGGCAAATTATTAATCAGTCATAAATAATTAACATTATATAATCATACAATCCTTGCTGCCTAATGCATAATAGATATTAATCGAGGGGAGACTGTGCTCCTTCTTACAGCCACTTTCCGATATACGCGAAACAACGACTGAGTACAGTCAATGTAGGTATGTAGGGAGGTTGGTACATAATAATATATCGCCTAATCTTATCGGAATGTACAACACCCCTTCAATCAGTGTGCTTTGTGTACTGTGCGTTATTATTATTCGTAAGTAGATTTATACCCTCAATATTGAATGCGTCAAGTACCGCATTTTAATACAAATAACTCATTGTGTATCAATATTCCCTACTCAAAAAATAATAAGATTCGTTCTTTTCCCGCAGGATGGCGATAGTGTACAATTGAGCCTGATCTAACAAAAATATACATTTTATATAATAAAGCTAGTATCTTTTTATCCATAAAAATATTTACTATCTCCCAATATTCCACAATATATTAAAACATTACTTATATGCATACCTGCAAGTTTTTATACATAACGAAAACTGTGATCGGAAATATTTTGATTGATTACCTGCCGAATGAGTGATGTTCATATTGTACGCGTATAGGGAATGACATATTGTGACAAATATTCACATAGCCTTAAGATGTCCCCTGTCGAAAAAGATAATAATGGATGTAAATCTATAAACTCGTTATGTGGATTTGAATCTGTTTAATTTAATACAGCTTTATTAATTTGGGCACGTGATTTTTTATTGAAGGCATTCACATAACGCATTCTGCAAATACATAGCAACAAGTTCATAAACCTTTATATGAAAAATTATAATTTTGTATTTGTTAATGGAACTGACATTATATGGACGAGGCATTGGGTTCGATATCCAACTAGCTACTTACCAGCTCTAGATTTGTCAAAAGGCTGAGTGCCGAGTAGACCGGGCGGCAGGAACCTTTTAGATGAATTCGACAAGATCATATCTTAGATCTTTTCATGTATTCATGAATTTTAGGTTAAAACTATACAAACATTAGGTAGGTAAGTAGGTAAATATTAATTAATATTTCAAGTATGCCTTTTACATTTTTTCTTATGTAGTATTTTTTCGTTAAGAATCCGCCCTGCTAACGACGAAAAATCCTCACACATCGTGCACTAGATTACGGAATATTTTCTTTTTTTTTTCTGTGTGATGGTGTGTTGAAATGAATCCTGATAAAATGGATACATATTACATAGGGATGTGTGACCCTTAAGCCAACAATAGTAGGTAAACCATACAATTTGTTTTTAATTACAAATTTTATTTATTACATACCTACACAAACAAATTATAAATCTTTTGATATGTGATACCAACAAATATCATAATTTTTCATTTATTTAAAATGTAAACACGATAAATCAAAAAGCAAGTAGCTTGTGTAAAGAATACATGGACCAATTCTATTTGTTATTTGTCTCGTGAAAAAATATTTCAAAGGTTCTATGTACACACTCTGACTAATGATTAAAATAAGGACCATCTCGCTATAGGCGCGTGTAGAATATTTTCGGTGGAGTACGACAATTCATTAAGTAAATATTAAGTAGAGTTATGTGTGAAAAAACTACAAATGCTGTCTAATTATTTGGCGATTTGGCGACTCTTCGACCTAACCCAAAGTTACCTTATTATTTCTCTATGTACCGAAGAACATATTATACAATCAGCCGGCTCATATTATGCGACACTCATAATCAATAATATAAAGAAGAAGACTCTTTAATAATGTAAAACTAACGTTTCCTTTGAGTTGTACTAACAAAATAACAAAACTTTAAATGGATAATGAAAAGAATAAGTTGGATTCAAATCCTGCAATTGTGTTGGTACATAAAACGTGTTATCTATCTAGGTAAGTGAAATATCTTTTCGAACTAACCGTATAGGTATGCAAAATAATACAGATTTTCCACAAAGAATAAGTCTTATTTATTACCGACTAGCATTGTAAAGAAAATTTCCCAAGGCAATAAACGCTTCTCTGCGCTGCTCATATGAGGCATCCATAAAAATTCTCCAGTTTCAATTTAATTCATTTCTTACGGAGAAACCAACGCCATAAAGAATATCTGAATAGACGAAGCTCAGCCAGATGCATCTGCGGACTACTTGCTAGATAATATATTATGTAAATTTATATACTAACATACGCAGTAATAGTATGTAACTCATATGTTCCTATGCAACAATTTGAGAACAATGCACTAGAGATTGGAATGCGTATTATACTAGTTCTATAACTACTATTCACTACTACACGTCAATATGCCAAGTGGAAAGTGTCTGAAAGGAACGTACAATGTTTCAGCTATCTTTTCTATATAGAACTGTGAGATGTCCAATAAATTGTTTTGACGATAACTATAAGGGTAGTTTAATTGGAGACCTCAGAAAAGCGATAAGCCCTTATTGTGTGTACTGTAAAAATATTTCACTACCGTTGGTAATAATCATATAACACGTTCATCGAAAACCATATATTTTATGACAGATGTTGATATTTTAAAAAACACAACAATATACTCGTATATAACACTATATTATATTGCTAGCAGTGACGAAGAGTGGATTTCTGCAGAAGGGAAGCCGGGACTAACATTTCTTATTGGATTACGTCAGGTTAGACATTTTTATACCTATCATTTTATCCAAAAGGTAACTCGATGGGAATCGTGTTCTTAGGTAGCTCCGCGACTGATAGCTAGGTACTCGTAACACTGTTTATAATAAGTACTTAACTATTATTATTTGTACATCTACATCTTAGATTCACAGTACAAGATCTGGTTAAAAGGAAATATTTATCTTTACTATGCATACATTTAAATTATAATAAGTGGGTGTTGCCAGCTACGCCCTCTCTAAAAATTTATACCGGGGATACAAAGGTAAAAGAAATAGGTATGAGAATTAAATGCGCAGGCGAAAAAATGTTAAAAATCTAATCGCTTCGCGTCATGAATACTTAAAACATTTCAAAAAACAAATTATAAGTATTATTCTCTTTAAGGATGTCTACTAAGTTATAAATATGTAAATTAGAGATTTGGTATTTAAATAAAATAAAAATACATTAATTTGCACTCTGTAAATTCAGTCATTAGAATGTTTACGATGAGACAAACGAGAGAACTTGGAACAAACGTCTTATAAAGTATTGTTTCCTTATAGAAGGACCTATTGAAACAGCGTCAAAATAATAGGGCTTGACAAACTTTCAAGAATAACAATTACAACGTAGACGCGTACAGAAAAGTTGATATATTGTATGTATAACATTAGTAGTGATATATTAAGATATAGAGGTACACACCTTCTAAATATCTCTTAAGTGACTAGTTTTCAAGTGCCTGATATACTAGTTGTATCAAACTTCCTAGTTGCTGTGACTGAAATGGCCAACGTTTTAACATTTTAACCACCGGTCAGATAAGTGATTTAAACGATAATGATTACTAATAAAATACTCGTACACTCGAGCTGAAATGTATTTTCTAATGAATTATTAGTGCGCTGTAACTTAAAATGCTTATACCATCGGTCAATCACATAGTAACCTTCATCAGCAGCAACAAATTCAATATCAATCAAACTTAATATCAGAGGATCACAGAAAATTGATACATAATATTCGAGAGCGTCTAACAGAAACTATTCAAGATTTTTCACTCAATATGGTGAAAACCTACTTACATAATACAGCACCACATCATCAATCTAAACCTAATCTATTGGCTCATACCCATCGGATAATTCAAATTGATGTCGATACTGGGTCGTTCGTGGGAATTTTTAACAATATTTTTCTTCCATCTGTACGTGATGTATGAACTATCATTAAGAATTCCTACAAAAAAATTGATAAAGAATTATTGATAAGTAATTTTGCTCATTTATCATGGAAAACACAACAGAGGGAATCTTCTAGATTCGTGCTTTTATTGGATATTAATTACCCTCCTAACTCCAGCAACCATCATACTAACATTTTAGCTACCTAAGTCTGTGCAAAATGTATGATGTAGTAGGTAAATAAATTTATTATTCTTGTAGCTATATTACAAAACTTCATATCGATGCAAATATTTATTATTTTAGAGGGAAATTATCACAATAAGAAACTTTCTAAGTATACCTTTCTAAGTGTACACTGTACAAGTACTTTGGTATTTAAATTGTGCATAGAGTGGTGAATTTCTTCTCATGCAGTGAAGACTCGTGAACTAATATATGTACTGTGATACAAGCATCAAATAAAACAAGATTCTATGACTATTTGTCAGTATTAATTGATGAAGAAATCATACATTTCTATCATTGATGTACCTATTACCTAAATCTTAAGTATCGGCGCTAACAGCCACAGGGAAATAGTAAAAAGTAGCATCACTAGCGACATCGCTGTGGACTCAGAAATGTGGGAAGATAAAATGGATAATGATTAATGATTCTTTTATGTTGCGTGGTTCTTTAGAAAATAGAAATACTGCATGCATGTGAGAATAGGAGTCACCTCTGACGTATAAGCACTGAAGTACCCACCGTTACAGAATGTACGTAAATTACAGATCATTAAGGCGCAAACACAAAAAAGACAGGTTAAAAAGGTCAACCACTAAATATTGACAGGAAAGTTTGATACTATTTGCGATAATCGCTTTAAATATGTTTGTAGTTGAGTAACCGATGTGTGTGATGGTAATACAATGCGTGTTAACTTTCAGGAAGTCGTTAATAAATGAATCGTTGAAAATGTACGATGTTATTAAAAATTATGTTATTTCCCTGCTACAATTTTTTGCTACGCAGAGTTCAGTGAACTTGTACGAATAAAACAATATTTTACTCTATTTACATTGTTTGATACTATTTGCGAATGAAACATTGAGATTAACAATGCCGAAGCTAGTAGATTCTAGACAATTATTGCTAAATATAATTGTCGAGTACGTTTTGCATGTTTTAACGTAAATTTTATGGGTCCGAAAACGTTTTTTACAATCAAAGGGACGTCAACATTACATGCGCCGGCGTGTTTTATAATATCTGCGTTTTATAGCGTGGTATCTGCTATATGTAAATCTTGATACCCATGACGTTACGTTTGGGCACGTCCAAACATGATCGTCATTATGTTCCCTATTTTGAAAATCTCAGTAACGCTTTATTTTATATTGAAACTCTCTAAATAACATCAAAAAATCTGTTTATTTCAAGCAGACGAAAAAACGAATTTCATTTTTAATTATCTGCCACGGACGTCACTGTAGAGTGGAGATTATAACAACCCTCATGCAGTTATAAATTGTATTATAAAAACCGAATAGTCGCTGAGGCTAAATCTAACTTCCACCCCCGATGTCGTCGTACAAGTCGATTCTCGTACATAAAATAAATGAAATGTTTCTACTAACCATCGAAGGGATGGAATATCTTTCATAGGACCATCGGTGCGCGTTGCACTTCTAATAAATTGTAAGAAAATAATCCTATAAAATTTCATGAAATATTTCACTAGTAGAATATTTTATTTGTTCGTTATTCCAATACACGATCAAACAGATTTCAATATTATATTAAAACATATTTTATTACAAACAAAAATTTAATATTGAGAAACACCCACACACTGTAACATGTTGTTTTCTTAAAAATGACAAAGAATTCCAGGACAATTTTTTTCTGCATTTTGATGTTATCTGCTGTGACTTTCATTTGAAAGGAATTTTGATCGAATTGAATCAATAAAAAATTACGATGAATAAACCACACATTCCAACCTTAGCATCCAACTTATGAAATTGTTAGGGATTGTAGATATTTTACGAAAACATGGGCTTAGTACCTTAATTAATAATATTTTTGTTATATTTCGATGTTTTGGATGTTTTTGGGTATTGTTCGTATATACCCCTTACAACAACCAGTATCACACAGTCAGGGGTTGTGCATGCGCTATCCCCGCAGCGACAAAGCACCGCGACGCTGCAGGAATTTCTTTATTATCACACTTAAAATATATACGAATAATATTTCCCTCTTCCACTGTATACAAACACGTGTTATTATTATCAATATTATATTATTTTATTATTGTGTACTATACCTACTACTGAAATACATACTTTCAGAAGATTTATTATGAAAATTAAAAAGGTCACATAGGAAAAACCAACAATTAGTTTAGCCTTCTCTCTGTAATTAATTTGTTTTAATATTATATTTTTCTACCGACCTACAGATTTTTTACTAAACTTTACATAGAACAGCCATATACAAGTATGATAAAATTACTCTATGATTACTTGTATGGTATAAAAAGTTAGAGTGGATTTTAATAAATATCGAAGCAGGTATTAAAAATAGATTTCAGTCAATCGAACGTATAATGAAAAATAATTTTGAGTCAGTTTTCAATAGTTTTGAAGTACCCACTATACCCTGAAGGCTTTCAAAATTATAATTAAAAAAATAATTTGTTGAATAGGATTGGCAGTGTCGACTACGTAATATGGAAGGATACCTAAATATTCACATCGAATACAATTTCAGATGTTGTTGTGATAGGAATGATATTTTATATGGCGAAATAAGGTAGGAGGAAAATGTTGCACACAATATGAACATTATGTCTCCCTAAATAAATCGAATTTACCTAATAATATCATAAAACTAAAGTATTATTCGCATCTAAAGAAAACTCATTCTTACGGCGATACGTTCCTTGGAAATTTATACGACAAAAGGGGGAGCAAATCGACATTTCTCCGTCAACGTCAATATCAGTAAGGCGCGTTCATCATTTCACATTCTAGTATGAAAAAATAAATAAGCAATCAAATGGCCCTGAAGTATTTGAGATATTTCAAGGCGACATAGTCAGGAGTCTCCTTCCTGGGGCGTTATAAGACTAGGGGAAGTTTTATTAAACACATTAAGGATTCCCGACCCTACACAATCTCCATCCAAGTGACGTGATGAAAGAGGATATGAAGGAGGATGCTCTTTACAAGGAGAAAATAAGACAGACACTGCGTGCTGCGTGGTCCGAGTAATAATAATTTTCTTATTAATATACAGTGAGAACACTTTGTCGCCATACTGTACATGTAGGTGACAATCTGTTCCATCATATTTACATATTCAACAGGGTAAGTATTGTATTTTTTGTATCTATGTAAAGGTATTAAAATGAAATTATAACATTTTCTACTTTGCTACAATAATACGTACTTACACTTCTGCAATATATACCTACCTACTGAGTACAGACTTTAGAAAATCTTAACAAGCTCCAGACTTGACTAGACAAATACTCATCTAATATAGTACGTACACATGTCAAACAAGAATTGTTGTACAAAATACTAATTTAGATAGGTTTGTTGGATTTCGCTCAAAAATAGCCGCTAGATAACCTGATGATCGTATTTGGATAATGAAAAAAATTGTGAGATTTAGATATGGGTTTGAGTGAAATGGTTAGGGAAATGAGTGACTGCAAGACTGGTGTTGTAGCTAGAATGAAAGTGAACAAACTAAGATGGTTTGAGCATGTTGAGAGAATGAAGGATGACAAAAAAGATATATCTGAGTGAACGAAGAGGTGTGAGGAAGCGCGGCCGTCCGAGACTGGCCTGGTCGTCCAGATCCTCAAGGATGGGCGCGTTTTGAGTAAAAGGAATCGGAGAGCGTGTATGACAAACTGTATGAGTGTGACGGAAGCTAGGAGTGTGTGTAAGGATAGGTCTATCTGGCGCTCTGTCCTCTCTGCGTACCCTGCAAGGGACGTGGCGTGAGGGTATAGATAGAGAGAGATTGAGATATGGGTAGGTAAGATGTGATTTTAATATTGAAAGAAAATACTTCAAAATATCAGATTCCAGAGGATTTAAAGTTGAATTATTACTAGGCTAAGGTTCATCAAATTAAATGAAACCAATTACCTAATATTTTGTAAAACGACAAAGTTCTTTAGTTTGTATTCATAGCCAACGAGACAGATCGTTGGTCATATACCAGTAAGAAGTTTATTGGCACACAGGAATATAATAATATTTTTATGACATGGTTTTCATCCTGAAACGTGGATTGTAGGATATAAATAGATTGACAAGATATGATTAACTCTATATAAGATATTATTTGATGGCCTATTTTATAGTCAAACATAATATTTCATCACATAGTCCTCCGATACGAAATGCGATAAAATGTTGGAAAAATTTCCCGAGAATGGGAGAAAGGTGGGAGTTCGTATTGCTGCAATATCCTATATTATAGTTATAGTAAAATTTCTTAGGCATAAATAAATACAAATTATGTACAATGTACGTTATGTCTGGATTTTCAATCATCCTCCCATAAATAAGAAAAAACTAGCGAATGTCCACGAGTTCTTTACACGACGAAGTAGTCGATAGTCGGAGATTTTCATATCTGAGAAGCTGGTATCTTCCTCTAAAAATCTACATCAAATATTATATTTTAAGTCAAACGTGATTTTATTACACACCTTTTTAACTACATTTAATCAGATATACACATATTTTTTAGTCTCAAGAATGTTTAAATATCTACTGCGTATTTTGCGAAACCTAGCGTTTTTGTATGCATGAGTTTTCTATATACTACCACACGGAGTGAGCTGGTATAACCTTCGATAAAATTTCCATATTTCAACACAGCCAGTCATAATATTGTGACCAGACTGTCGAGACTTATTCCATCTCTCAATTTCGTATGCGATACCTGTAGAAATTCTCGTATCTTCAACAGCTTGCATGACAAATAATTCATGTGACGTATCAGGAATATATTGACAGTTTTCTTGGTACGTAGACGTAGGCACACTCACATGGTACGGAGGAACGCGCAGGTGTTACTACAGAACACGACTCTTTATTTTTATAATATCCAAAATATTAAAAACATAAAGTTAAAGGTGATATAAAAGAAAATCTGACAAGAAACAGTGCCATCATTTTCTTTGACTATCTTTGTTTTCGAGTGTAGCATATGATCGGTGTAAGAGAACAGAAAACATCTGACAATGTTTAGCAATCATTTTCTCCATCTATTCTAGATAGTCTAGATACCTCCTACTTAGGATGCAACGACGCCATCGTATGGGAGCTTATCCACAAATTCACATCCGCACAACCGTCGCTAGTTGCCACATATGAAGAATAATAATTGTGAATGTATATGGATGAGGCAAAAAGTCACAATGTACACAGGGAACAAACATATTCTACGGTGGCTTTTGCACATTGGACATCCGATAATTCGATATTTTCGAGATCACAGATGTAGACTAGTTTTTACTGCAGCCATGAAGATGAAGATATCGAATTGACCTAAATATTTGAAGGTATGACAACGAAATTAATTCACGTAAACGGATAGCACCGTAGTAGTTGAATAAGGTAGGTGTCTTGTCATTAATTGTTGGCGATTTATTTAGTAGGTGTTCCGAAGGATTTTCAGTTATAATAAAAACACGAATTCTGTAGGAATATTGTAAAATTTTGCCAACAAAAACGAGAAGAAATTCGCAGTTAAGTATAAATGATAGAAGGATAAAAAAGCTACAGTATAAAATCGGTTGACTATAATAATCTTGACCAGAAATGCAACCATACAAAATCTTCTCACTGTAGACTGTCAGTAAAACACCTGAGGAGCTTCAAGGAAATATAATGAAACTATATGTATTACAAATATTGCCTTGATTAAAACATCTGAAAATTCATCACTCATTAGTAAACAAACTGTGTTTTAATAATACTGCACAGATTCTGCTGAAGATTGAATAGAAACATCAGTATTAGTTTCGAAACACCCCTATATCATTATAAACCAATCGAGTCATTTCGATCAAATAAATTCCGCACCATATTGCGATGCAATTTCAATATCTCACGAATACAGAATGAGATGGCGAGAAATATGAAGGGAGACAGCTGAATTCAATACAACGGATCTTTTTAATTACAGCATGAAACCTACCAACAGATGGATATACAATATTTTTAATCAAACGCCTAACGAGGTATTTTGATTAAAGTCAAAGGCGGAAAGAATAATAATAAGGAATGAATTTCCTAAAAATTTGTGATTACGACAAAAAATTTGATAATCATATTATGTATTAATAGATTTTTAATAAAAAATGTCGAATTACAAGAATACCAATCGACAAGCGGATCAGGAAAAAAGTTTTATAAGAATAAAATGAGAAACCAGGTGAAATAGGGAACCTGTACCTTTGTATAGGTTCCTTAAGGTGAAAGGTGACGTAAGAGATTTGTCTGTCTGAAGACTAAAGATGATTGTTGAAAAATACGATTAAGCAGTTTTGCACAGTCTTCGTTTTCTTTGTAAAATATGTAATACACGAGTAACGGTAATTGGTAAGGGAAATATACGAAATTATTTCGACAGTTATGAAACCATTGAGTAGTTTTGCATGCATGGAGTAACCAATTTATATGAAATTTATTATGATTAGGATCTAACTGGCATTATTAGTAGGTGCAACGGCGAAACTTACTCAAAATAAACCTTCGTATTCTGATTTTTCCTACCTTAATACCTTAAAATATAATTATAAACTGTGACAGCGATTACAGTTAAATAATATTGTGAAATATTAATCAATCAGAAATACTGAAATACGCAGAAGGTCAGGAGTAACAGATGTAGACGAAAGAGTGGCTAAGCTCAAGTGGTCTTTTGCGGGACATGTTGCGAGACTCCAGGACCAAAGATGGACAAAGAAGGTAGTGGAATGAAGACCTCGCGAAGATAAAAGAAGTAGAAGGAGACCCCCCCCACGCGATGGTCAGACGACATTAAACGAGTTGCTTGTGATTGGATGCAGAGGGCGCAAGATAGAGATATATGGAGGAGTACGGGGGAGGCCTATGTTCAGCAGTGGACGGAGATGGCTGGATAAGTAAGTAAGTAAGTATTAATTGAAATCTGTGAAATATTAAATACGAGTACGAAGAATTCTGCCTGTCACAACACTCGTCATTTAGTATTTCAGTAAAGAGTGGAGATTGATTGTAAAATTTTATGAGAAACAAAATAATACCTATGTTCTCATTAACTTTATACTTGTCAGTTGTTGAAAGCTTTGGGATTCTTCAATAAATACTCCAGCAGTCTACCCTAATTACTTGTCTGCGGGATTACTAGCTGTGTTTCATACTTTAAAATCGCTGATAATAATAATTATTATGTTATGTTAATATTTAAAATTAAAAATACAAATAACATGATAAAGCCGTGAGTAAAGTTATATATACGATGAATAACGTTTACGTGTGTGGCTTTCTAAACATTTTTGTAGGTCATGTAAAAACTCTGTGTGCTAATAATAAATCAAAAACTTTGTGTTGTAAAATATTAAAATAATCTTCACCCTCCATCACATGTTATTTTTGTCATGACACATTTTTCGCGTTTTGTTGTTTGAGAAATAATTTGTCAAAATACCTATATGAAAATGGATAGGAAGGTACCTACTTTCCTACTTACATATTTTAACAAAGCGGTTGAAATAAAACGTATAAGATATTAACATACATACACTGTCAATTTTGACACGTGTCTTCTCTTCGTCTACATCTTTGTATGGACAGTGTTTTCTTTGTCTAGGGTAACCAGCGAAATGAGTGTGAATTACCTTACAAAAGGTTGCACGACACAAACATAACACGACGACATAAATAAATAAATAAAATCTTTATTGAAAAAAAAATATTTCTCAAATGGCGGGTTTATTGCCGTAGGCAATGTCTGTCAACCAACCACTTGTGACATTCATTTGCTATAGAAAATACATACATACAAGTGTATGAAGAAGAAGAAAAATATAAATAAACATAAATAATAATGATAAATACAATACTTATACCTAGATAAAAATGTATAAATAGATAAGTAAGTCATGGGATGAAGGACAAGGAAGGAACCACGGGATTCTAAGTTAGATGGATTATTTATGGAAAGGTAATGATGCCTCAGTTTACTTTTGAAAGAAAGAACGCTTGGAGCTAGTCTGATAGGATAGGTTCATAATATTTTTTGTAAGCGTAACAAAATTAATTATGAACTCATTCGACTCTCATCCTACTCTACTACAACTACATAAGCATCAAGTAATCTAGTCTTCCAATAAATACTCTTTATGACAGATTTATTATGAAGAATCAGTGTTTCAGTTTGAAGTCAATTGAAAATTAATTATTTCTATCGTGAGTGGAGTACATACTAACAGGAATTTATTGGTAACGATATTGTGTACAAGAATTATTAATGTTTGTCTAAACGTATGAAATAATATTCAGTAATCAAATTATTTTCCTTTAATCTCCTGGACGTGTCTTGTTTCATTGGCTATAACGGAGTAATATCATGACTAGGAACTTCACGTTATTATATTAAGTATTAGTATTTGCCCAGAGAAGGGAAGAGAGATTATTGCTTTACAACGGTCCGATGCCATATTTTCAGAGCAATTTTCCGGATACGACGTGTCTTGAATACTTATCGCCATTATAAAGAAGAAAGAGGTAAAATTGTTCGGTGGTCCAATGTACGAGTAGGTACAACACAACATACTCTCAAAGTTCGAATGGCTACTCTCTGACTACTTTAATACTATTCCTGTCCCTCTTTTTGCGCACAGAATAATATAACCGCAACCCCTTCAACTCGAAGGGGCAGAACTCGGTCAGCTGCTATTCACTTTCACGTTTATTTTGAAATAACATATTTGGGATTTTTAGCTACTAGTACTCAAACATTGTTATTCAATGCGAATAGCCACATTTCAAACCAATATACTTCAAACATGCCCATAATATTGTATGATTTTGTAGCTTTTCATCATCTTGTAACGTGAGTCGTAAGTAATTTTAATTTCCATCACGACTATGTTTTATTTTAATATATAACAGGTAAGTGAGTATGTGAGTACGTCATTAACATTAAACAGAAATAATTATACTGGGAAACAACGTGCATTCTTAAAATTATACCAATAACAATCGTGTGCCTTCATTCTCTATATGAGGGAACTGTTAAATGTCAAAATCATTATCTTTAACGTAGTTCATTTACATTCCTTGGGACACTATGACAGTGAATACCTATTGATACATCTTAGCACACCGTGTCCTTTGCAAAAGTGGAAATACACTGGCCAGTGCGAAATATGCCACATTTCTCAAACTGGTCTATTCAAGAATTTTTTACCAAGAAAGTTGCGTTTTTCCGACCCCTAAATGTTTAATAAATAAATGAAATGTTTTTATGCATTTTCGTTAGACGTCACTTATTATCAACAGATTAATTTAATAAAAAAATGTGTTTTCAACCGCCACTAGTAGGTACCAAAAAGAGGACTTCTCCACCAATAAATTTATTACACATAAAATATATGCGAACTACATAAAATGAGAAAAATAAAAAAAAAACAATACCTCAAAAACAGATATTAGACTTTGGACTGGAATGACGCACACTCGCAACCCTATTAGGAATTAATACGAAACTAAGTATAAGCGAAATCAAAGAAAACTCATGTGTAATGGATATTTCGCGTGTATTGTAAACTGTAACTGAACTTTATTTTGCAAAACGCAAACTGGTATTTTATTATATTTTTAAAATAATTAACATACTCATAAGCTAACTATTAGCTACCTATCTACTTATTTTCAAATTTACTTGGAATTACCTATAATGCAATTACCCACTTATGTTCTCACATTTTCTCATGATGAAGTTATTGTGAAAAAACGTGAAAAGTCTATTTTCTGTAGACGTGATAGAAATATTATCATGAATGACAATCTTATCTTGAAATTCACATCTCACAGCTGACAAGCACTCAATGTGATAAAATATTCTCACGACAATAGATAAGAAAATAATGCGGAGATTATATTCTGTAAAATCTAGGGCAAAAATACAGTCACGAACCAAGAATCCCCGCTTTAGCAAGAAGTATTCTTTATTCACAGATCAGCCCTACGGAAACCACTACCCACAACATGTCATTCGCATCACAAAAACCCCGATATGAATTCTAACGTCAAAGGGAAAAGTATTTTCACCAAAGAAAATGTAAACCAGGTAGAACTGAATGGAATTCGACTTGAGACGCGGCATAATATGATATTATATAAAATAGGCGAAGGAGAAATAGGGACTAAATACAATGGGACACACATTCTCCCACCTGATGCTGACAACCGATGCGAATAATCTTATAGATGGAAAGATTACCATTCCAACAGGCTTGTTCCTAATGCTTCATAATAACATTCAGGTAGACTCAATTTAGGCGAATGCTGCCATGTATTTTGTTTTAATATTTCCGTACTACATATTACTTACTACCTGAAATAAATACATTAACACTAATTTTCACGAACGCAGAAATCAATCCAATTAGATAGTGCAAATAGATGAAGTCCCATTATTGAAATTCTAAGTTACCTTGAGTGTTTTATAGTGTTTCAATGAAAAACCGGCGAAATATACTTAATTTAACACCTTTCAACATCGTATAGTATAATCTGTGCTGTAATATCTACAATTGCACCAACAAAATGCTTAAATTATTATGAACATTTTTTAAACGAGATAATGGTAGTGTAAGGGAATATGAACGCTTTGTGTACCATAATTTCCAGGCTGCCCAGTACATAGAGAATACAGCATTATAATACGGTATTTCGTTAACAACGCACGTTTGTTGTCGTGCATAAATTAAACGTAAAAAATGAAGTTTTCACAGCACCGGTGGTGGTCGCACTCTCCTAAATGAGGAGATTAACTGAAATACGAATTCTACTCACCGTAAATATATGCAAAGTAAAACATCAGCACAAATTCAATATAATTAATTACCGCATGTTTACACCATAAACACACACGATTCACAATGGGCAGTGAAACCGAATTGAGGTAGATATATAGCATATGTTACAAAACAACGCTTTTTGGTTACATTCTTCTTCTTCTTTATGTGCCCTGTCGCGTCCCTCCAACGTTGGAGAACTTGTCTCTGTCCTGCGCCGCTCGGAATGGCTCCCCTACACTCCGGATGCCGGTCCATTAAGACATTTTAAATATAATAATCATCTACCTATCTATCTTTGTCCCTTTACGCCGTGTCTTTTGCGAGGTAACAATGGCAGACAGAACTCCAGACTCACTATCCCTACACACATACACGCTCTCCGATATCTTTCACTTAAAAACCGTCTGTGAATTTTTAATTTCAATATATGCAAGAAAGAAGTCCATTTTTTTAACGAATGGCCCAGAATAAAAAATGCTTTACCCTTTGAACTTTAATACTAAATATTAAAACATCTGCCAATTAAGTCTCTTCGTCTATTTGTAAACCCTTTTAAAGAATTTTTCCTTTAATTAATTTATAAAATTCCTTTAGGCAGATGCACTTGTGCAGGAATGCCTTTATGTATTTAGAACAACAGCAACCCTCGCGTTTAAAAGTTTTTTTCTGGAAAAAATATATAAATTTTCCAGTTAAATTATTAAGAGCACAAGCCCAGACAAACTTCAACGGACTCTTTTAAACTACATAGGCATGATATTACTTTGTAATTTATAGATAAAAAATAGCATAGATCTTGTTACGAAAATTCAACTTTCGTATTTTTTTTTGTGCATGGACAAACCCATATATTTTTAATGCTTTACAGTAAACTTATAATCAGTCAGATCTTAAGATTTTAGAATGAATACAGAACCTCCTTTCTGTAAAAACTGTACTGGGCCAACCGTGTCAAAATATAATAATAATAATAATAATTGAAATAGCATTGTTAAGTCTTGAAAATAGCATTGTTAAGTTGTACTGGGATCGACCAATACAAACCGATCGTACAATTCCAGCTAATCGACCGGATATTGTATTGGTTGATCGTAGGGAAAAAAAGACCTATATTGTGGATATCACTATACCACATGATGAAAATCTCCATAAGGCTGAGCAAGACAAGATTACCAAATATCTTGATCTTGCTCATGAAATTATGGAGATGTGGAGAACACCTTCCACTGTCATCATTCCTATAGTGATGTCCACAAATGGTGTCATTCCTAAGAGTCTCAAAGTAAATCTTGAGAAGCTTGGATTGCATGGTGGGCTTCAATACGCCATGCAGAAGGCTGTCCTACTATCATCTTGCAGGATTGTTAGAAGGTTCCTCTCTCTATAGCTCTTAAAAACTCTCTCATGATAAGTGCATTCTAGTGCACATCGTGGGAGAGGGGGACATCCATTAGTATGGTAAAATGTTTTTAGTTCTATGTGATGTGTTTGTTTATTTAAAATTTTGTATTAATATTATTACCTATTATTTATTTTATATTTTTGTAATTTTTTATTTTAACATGTTTTTATATATTATTTGGTTTAAACGAATGTATTATATAGAGCTGAAAAATTTTGTATACTATTGTGTTAATAAAGTTGATTTGGAAATAATAATAATAAAAATCTTTATTGCAATAATAATACATTACAAATGGCGGGTTTATTGCCAGTGGCAATATCTGCCAACCAACCAATTTTGATATTACAAAATAAGAAAGTATGTGTGTACAAAGCGTACAGTAAAAAGAAACAATGAAACATGAAAGAAAAAAAAAAACAAAAAACAAAATAAGAATAACAATAGCATGCATAAAAAAAATACACATAAATAAAATAAAATATACCATACATACATAAATATAGTTAAATAATAGGGATATAGGAAGGGAAAGGATATTAGGAAAAGGGTTTATTGGGTAAGATTGGTGGGAGAATTGTTTTGGGAGAGATAAAGATGCTTCAGTTTATTTTTAAAAGAGTGAATTGTAGGAGCGAGTCTGATGTGAAGAGGAAGATCATTCCATAATCTGGCTGCATGTGTAGTAAAAGAGGAGGTGAAAAAAGACGAATGGTGCGAGGGTATAGCCAGCGTGCGTCGTCCACTCGAACGTAGAGGTAGGCCATGAGATGCCAAGGGTGTGAAGTTAGATTTGAGATATTGAGGTGAGGCGAGATTGTTAAGTACATTGTAAAGAAGGGAAAGAATATGAAGGTTGCGACGCTGTTTCATAGTCAGCCACAAAAGTTCACTTATATATTCATATAAATATAAACCTAGAGGAAATCGAAAAACAGCTAAATTTGGAAATGTGTTCTATCAAATCCATTTTATTTCATTCATCATTCTATCAATCATAAATTCACCTACATATCCTGCACGTTAACAATGATATCTGTAATAAAAATATACCTAATGCAATTACACAATGCAAGTTCAATTAGTATAATAACCATTTAGCATACATAAATATACATTAAACTCACCTACGTACAAGTATTACACTTTGCAGTGTTGTTAATAACACGACAACATTATATTAATATTGTGAAAGGATTGGACCGTTTCACACAGAATTAGAAGCTAAGTTTACTGTTGAATTATTTTATTGTTATTACTTCCAGTTTACGTTGAAAACTCATGTTGTGCTATTTACTTTTAACAGGGAAACAAGCGCAATACACATTTGTATTATTGAATATAAAATCTTGTAAATTGTATGTAAAGGCAAAAGGATTGCGACATTAACTTTACGAGATTATTACAGTGTTTTAAACATCTCACTTATGAAAGCGATGAAAATTATACTTATTTCACACATATTACGCAGTTTCAGATCAGTAGGTAAAAATTCAAACAGTAAAAAGAAAGGAAAAAGACAATAACAAGATGAACAGATAAATCGCTAAAAAAGTGTAAGATTTGGAAGAGGCCTATATCTAGCAGTGAAAAGAAACAAGCTGAAAAGAAAATGAAATCGAGATTCACGATAATATTAGAATCCGAACCTCGCACCATTTACTGAAGTAACCAAATAGTATCTACACACACACAAAAAAAGTTTATCACCATGAATTATTGTAAATATAAGATTTGTAAGAAATATAATAATGGTGGATAAGTAGTTATAGATCCTACTACATATCTGGTATTACAGGTTATGAGTATAGGTGCCGATTACTAATTTTGAAACTATGGAAATTGTTTCAACCTCTACCGATATAATTTCCGACTGAATTCGTGGACACCTAATAACAGACTTGAGAAACGTAATTATAGAGAAGGCGCATATTACAATTCGTTTTGTTCGTATAGTAGTTTATAATATTTTCGTAAATGTACGTGGATTTTTTGTCGTTTCCTACAAACAAAATTATACAAATTACACTTCTTCATATAACATTATTATTCCAGGAGCGTTATACTGATTTATAAAGTTACTCTCCTTTAAGTTTCCAAAACAGCATGACAAACACATTATGCAAATAGGCAAGTGATAAAATTTGTTTAATCCAGGATTACTCCAACCCTCACTCCGCAGAGTGATGATACTGAAATAACAATTCTGAGGGTGAGACCCAAGATCAACTTAACCCCTCAAATAATACATACAATCAGAACCTTTACAAGGAAGTCTCTTTGAGCTGAGGAAATGAAACAATCTTTAAACCGGGATTATGTCTTATGAACATTGTCAAGGTTGGACTCGACTTGTAACTAATGATAACAAACCAATAAGCCAGCTTACCAAGTATTACAAACTGAATCATATTTCTCATTACAACTCATGCTAACACATTCAGAACTTTCCATATTTCTTCCGCAGAATTCAGCGCACAATAATGTGCTAATAATTTGGTACCAACATGAAAGTTACTGCTGATAGAGGTCGCACAAAATTACCTACTCCAACACTTACAATCGACAACAACTTTTGAAATAGATCCAATAATAAATCTTGCGGAGGTGAAAAAATATTTAAACCAAATCAATGATCAACAAATGTTGTATAGAAAGTCAAAAGACTATAAATAACGATGTATCTCTCAATATTAATATTTCCTTTACTACTATTAAGTAATATCCATCCCATGTAAGCCCTATTACCATAACACAAACATAACAGATCCTATCAGAAGGCACAATACACATAAACTATGATCAGTTAAGTCTTAAAGTAAACATTTATTCAGCTGATGAATTCTTTAGTGTAAAGATTAAGCCGGACCTAGAACCACATACTTTAGTCTAAAGTGCAAAAAAAAATGTATTAGGTATATAAAATAATGTACGTGAATTTATTATAACTTTGATTTCATTGACATTGCATTAGTCATTAAGAAATAAAAACGTGGTTCGTAGGTGAAGCTGTAATTCCCTGTGTTTCCTTTTGGAAGAAATGTGATACAAAACAATGGTGAATAGAATATAATATAAAATAAAATATATTATAATGAAAACAACAATATATTCATCCAAAAACTTTATTTTAAGCATAACAAATACAGCACAGCCGTATGAACTGACGCTACAAAATACACATCCATACTATAATACTATACGGAAACATCGTTTACTCCAATAATATTCAATTCGACGTGTAAGGGCAACAATTCCTCAAAGGCTATATTGATATGAAATTCTCCGTTGGGGTTTCCGTCATGAAAAATTGTTATTTTTATCAGATACTAAATCGACAAATATATATTGTGTACTCGTACATTGCAAGATGTAGATGCCGCTCGTATATTATTCTTGTATAAAAGATAAACAAATAAACAGGCGTTGGAATTTCTCGTCTTCTAATACATAAAACATAGGACAAAATTATCGATAGGAAGGATTATTTTGATGAGCACAAGTACTAGCGAGTCTATGAAGAAAATGCATACGGGCAATCTATCGATATTATATTTTTAAAAGTACGCTGCTAAGTTGATTAAGTAATAAATGTACATTGTTAGTACATATTCTCTCCAAAAGAATTTACAAAACACAAAATATGCATCTTAGTCCTCCATTAAGAAAATCAAACTAAGAATAAAAACGGAAAAGCATTTAAACTTCTGCTTAGTAATGAAAAAATGCTTTAGATAACATTTCACCTCACGATGAGTCTAGACGTCGAGTAAACTAAAGACGTTCCAGGCGAGCCCTTTGGAGCGAAACTAAAGTAACATTTTTCATTGTAGAAGGACTTCTTGTCACAGCAATGTTTGTTGATTCGAAGGAGGTGAATCTACCTGCATTTGTCTTCAGTTCGGATATATTTTTTTACTGCAAAAAGGAAATATTTTCTTTTGAAATTTCTATGATTGTCAACTTCCAGTACCGACTCGAAACTGAAATGCTGATATTATTATTGTTCGAACTAAAAGCAATATGCACAGGAAAATATCCTTTAAGATTTCAATCTTAGTCTTGTTGTTTAACATCTAGAAAATAGTACGTTATTACTCTGTCCTCAATCTCAATAAAAAACTTGTTGCTTTTGAAATCTCAAACAAAATCATTATGAATTGGACATTTTTATTACACAAACAGTTCTGTAAAGATTTACCTGTTCACTCGTTTTGTACCAATTTATACAACAGATTTTCTAAAATATAAGCTTTTGAAACATTCCATATATTGTGATCGTTTCACGGTTAGTAAACTAATATTAAAGTAGATAATAAAAAAACTACATAATTAACCATTGCATTTAGTAACCAAACTAAAATAATATTACCTAATACGGTGTAGAAACTCTGAAATATTTCCATCACACTTTCCGTACATTATTGATTATTTATTCAAGGTATAAAATATCGGTTAACAGCGAGAAAACTTACTAAAACTTTATTAAGCAATACACAAAAATAAACACAACAATTTAGAGTAATATTTAGACATTAATTCTTATGGTCGCGGTCATTTATAGGTCAAATATCGATATGAAAATCGTGAAATAAACCATTCCAATGTGAGAAAATGTATGAGGAATTCGTGAGAAAATGTATAACAATATAAAGAAACTGTACTTCTTATCGTCTGCGATAATAATACTCATGTATGGAAGTGTTCGATAAAAAAATATTTTTACATAATAATATCTAACCCATAGTTTAAAGGCTTTCAACAACAATTTAAGGCAGTGGAGCATTATTATTACTAAACCAGGTAAACATATTTGAAAGGTCAAAAACCTTCAGGTATGTTCTGCATAAAAGCGTAGCACCCCTTATCTTGGAGAAATTCCTGAAACATATAAAAGCTTCCTCGCTGTTACACCATGAGATAAACCTTTATACATTTTTAAAGCCGTGAAATGTTCTGACAGTTGAAATATTACGCTGTCATTTCATATGGTGCCGATTTGACGATTAAATTTTTCACGATACAAATTTCATAGCTCATAATAATAAAAAAAATAAACAATTCGGTATTATCATTGCTGTCATATACTTACGTTTTTTTAAATTATAATAATAAATTTATTCACAGTAAATATGTAAATACAATAGTATCAATAGGTATGATATTTTACATACTAAGCATTTATGTTCAAAATCATATACGTCAAGTTTATGTTCATTTCATTGAAACTGTAACCTTAATATTTTATGTCTGCATTGCATAGCCACCGTATTATTTTGAGGCCGTGAACGCCTACACAGTCATCCAATTTTAGGGGCAAAGTCTAATCCATAAAACCTAATTCAACATTTTTATTGATTATCATTACTTTCCTATGAAACAAACGACTTCAAACAGATAAACGTCTAGGTAAATTGGTAAAAACTGACATAAGGCAATATGCCCGCTTTTTGTCATATTATCTGTGCGATAAGAGTATTTTATTTTATTTAAATATTTTTAGTCTAAACGTATTAATGTTATGTAGGTATACTCGTACATACATATATCTAGAAATCCTATATATTTTATTTTGACGTCATGTCTTATCAACAATGTAATAACCATCTTTTACAAAAATGTACCTAATATAATACTTCCTTGTATACGCACTTATCTAAATCGCATGTAATCTGTTAGAGAACATACACCTACTATGTACTTCGGGGAGCAGAATAAAAAAAATGATTTCGAATTAAATTAAACATCTTCGTGAGTGATGTTCCGATGAATTGAATAAGGGGTGCTTTACGATAATGCACAAGATGATATGCCTATAGAAATATCTAACAAAAAAATTACATACTATTACTACTAAAGGAATGAGTTTCCTGCATAGACCTCTTACAGGTGTCTCTCAAGGTTCTTAAAAACACAATCATCAGGACCAGAGATAGCGATTATCATCAAAGTTGAAGAAAGACGGAGGACAATAAATGTTACTACAAAAAAAATCGAGTAACATCGCCGTATTTCTTAATCGTTTCTGTATCGAAAATGGCGAGTTTGTTATGAATGCTGATCACAAATATTTTATAGTTTAATAGAGTTTCATAATAAGTTATAAACTGAACGAAAATCGATCGATATAGAATATTATCACAAGACACTTCCTAATAAATAAAACCCATAGAAACACATTTGTACACACATATAGCCACAGAAAATGGATGTGATATCAACAAACTTTTAGACATCAAAGCAACAACGCACTTAACCATAGTACTTCATAATAGAAGGTTATTTTGTAAGACTAATTGATTTATAAAACAATACAAGTTACAGTGATGATAGAGTTCTTTTGATCTGTTGTTTTAGAAGGGTGATCCGAAGTAAAATAACAAGTAGCAAACTAACCATAGCGTTTTCACCAACAGACAATAGAAGTAAAACAGAGCATCTTCATTTTTAAAATCCCCGTTCTATCTGTTAATCAGATAGAATATAGAACATAAACCACAACTTTCCAATATACCACTATATAACGGTGATCGTGCAATGATAAGCAGTGCGATATTTTTGAAGCCTTGAAGTCAATTTTCAGTGTACAGCGGTTCTCTGTAGGAACTTATCCAGGTGAAACTGCACCACACCTGATAGAGAAGATAGAGAAACAGGCAGAGCGTAAAAAACACATTCGACTGACCGACCAAGAACATCGGAAGAAAATGTTGAAAGTATCCGTCATTTCTGTATCACGAACACAAAAAAATCGTTTCCTTGACCAGATTCCAAAAACAACAATTCGAAATTGCAAAAAAATCAACACACTGCATCATCACCATTAAATTGGAAGGTGGTAGATGAATAGCCCCGATTGGCTCAGTCGACGGCGCGCAGTTTGTCTGCGCATAGGGTATTGTGCACCAAACAAAACTTACATTCATAAGTTACAATACAGTGAAAGAATCACTAATTTGACATGAATGGTTCCAAAGTTATACCTTTTTAAAATAGGTTCCATGTTTTTCGATGACCCTGTGTTAATGCGCAATAGAGCCCTGAGAAATGTCATTGTATAAGAATTGTAACAGTAGATAAAGTAAACTAAAAATAATTTATCTTATAAAACACTTTGAGCTGAAATTATAGCCTAGACGTGAGTCATGCCGCATGAATCATTTCAAACTTTAAACTTTAATATAAGTAAGTGTAAGCGAACACATTGAAGCAGAGATAATATTTTGCAAATTTCCACTTATCGAGATAAAGATGATTTCAGGGAAATCTTGTTATCCAAAATCAAATTTACATCAATTCTAAATATATATTTATTAAATTGTCTTTCAAATGAATAAATGAAACCATTTTGAAATATCTTCATTATAATCGTATACAATATAAAATGTACGTAGATATACCTACACTTATTTATGTGTTTAATTTGGCAGAAAATTATATTTGTAGCAAATGTATGGAAGGGGGTGAATTTTCCAATATGCAAACGTGCAATTTCGTCACGCTTATATACTACAGAATGTCCCTCTCCCCCTATTAGAATGTTTAAATACGTGATATTTTCTGACTTAGGCCAATCCTCTCGCATAATCTATAGGCACTGAATACACTGAGTATAAAAAAACGATTCATCTTACCTTTTCGTATAGTAATTTGTCACCACAGAAAAAAGGTTTACACGCAGCCTAAGTACTAAGTAGACATTTCTTTTGAACTTGAAACAGTTTATGAGTGAGACTATAACAAAACTAAACGTCAGATCAATGAGATTAACAAATATTTAGTTACAAGGCAATAAAACTAAAAGAAATTACTTATCTGAACTCAGTAGCAATTTACGTGGTTGAAAGCATGAAACCCTCATAAATCCAGCGCAATTAGTAACTACAATCAGGGAAACGAAAGAATTACAATAAAATCATAGATTGCTTTACCAGAATAATTAGTTTGGTAGTTATGTAAATTTACATATTATTATATTGTTTAGGGATGACTAGTGATAAGGCATCATAAGTCCCATGGGACGATCCTTAAGGGGGTGGATCATGATAAAACTTAATTAATTATCGCAAAGGAGTAAGGCGCCGTGTAGTGGGCAAGAAGCGTCAAAAAATTTCCTGCCATCCACCTTCCTCTATCATTTTAATGTGTAATATGCAAATTTGCTCGAAGATTCTTAACTATGCTACAGTTTTATTACTTTTCGCTAAGGCATGTTTAATTTTGAATATTAAACGCACGGTTATAAGGAGGTTGGACTTAATTAAAAGGGCACAAATTATGTGGGGAGGGAGAGTGTTGTAGAAGGGTGTCGGTAATGTAGATACCTACTATACTACTGAAAGATGAGTTTTATAAAAGGGTTAGGAGCTTATCGATATCGTTAAAACAAAATATGATAATGTTTTGTATTTCTAATTAAAAAATCTTCTCCGTATTTCATTTGAATTATGAAAGCATAATTAAGTATTTTTTATTTACTTTTATTTTGAAAGCAATGTTCTTCGTTCTGTTTGTATGCACGATAAAAATATTTTATTTCATTTATCGATCTTTGATTATTAGGTACATTTATCTTTTGACACAATTTGCGAGCATGTGTGATATTTATACCATGCACGAAACCAGTTGTATGGATTGTAATTGCTTACATTATCTTAGATTCGGTGCGAAGCTAAGACGATATCGACATGCATTTTGCAAACATCTTCAAATAAAAACGTAGAAAAATGTGTGTTTTAGTCGTGTGCAGGGGCTCGACAAGGAGACGAATGGCTCCCACGAGTAAAATAAATCCTGCCTTTGACGCATGCGCTATTGAGTGCATACGAGTCGAATACTTCCAACATACTCGTACACATATCCCTACCAATGATATAAGAATATATTAATATGTAGGTACTTACGTATCATATGTTTAGTACTGAACAGTGTACATCGTATTTCAGATTTACGTGATGCCACTTTAAAAATTCAATAGCAAATGCAATGTGAATTGAAAAATTCAATTTACTTCACCATTCTGGATTATTAAATGCGCATGATAATATAAATATGTATAATATAGCTATTACGATTATTATTCGTCGAACTCAATCCAAATCAGAGTTTTCAATCACTCATGCACGCAGTATATGACACGTGAGGTATGAGCAATTTAACTGTAGGTATGGAAGACTATCGGAACATGGAAACCCAAATGCAGAATTCATTCATTTTCGGGTCCGAGCTTCTCCCCACTAGGCCACCCCACTCCAGAAATTAGCAATTAGCAGCCATAACGGCATTGTCAGTGACCATCATCATCATTCACAGAATACAACGTGAATAATATTTCTTTGATTTCACAACCCTATTACTGTAGCCCACTTATTATTTTTAACTAAAAATTATTTGCTAAGTTTGCGCAAATCAAAATTTTGAATTATGTTAAATTTCTCCACGTCGATATAACATATTATAATGAATCTCAGTGGCTTCATTCACCATGGATACTTGGAGTTTCACACAACCCTTCATTATAACAAACCCATAAATTTATTATCAAGTAAATGAACTATGAATTGCTTCAATCAACTCAAAAATCAATATAACTAAAATTAATGTTAGATTAACAGCTAAACATAGGAGAGTAAGTAGTAAGTGGTGTAGTAGTATGTAGTTTATAAAGTGTATAACAATGTTTCACTAACAGTATGTGATAAAGATACCTACATTAATTTATATAAAACCACTTTATGACTACTACCTACTTAAACGAGTAACTAAACATATAATACTCAACCAAGCAGTAATTAATTCATAGTTTCTAAATAAAAATATCGATGAATTTTTATGTAGAGGTTCTATGATTCGAGTATATAGGCCCACCTCTTACTACACATTGTGGATTCTTCTCGTGTTTTTTTTTCTATTTTTTTAGCGAGAAGTTGTGAACATACTTCGGCGATGAATGAAGAAACTATGTAGGATGATAGCGAACTGATCTTCTAAAACCATTCGGGGGTAGAGATGTGTAAGTTTTCCGTTATATAATTTATTATAATTTTTGCAAATAGTTTGATATTTAGTTTGATATTGATCGCATGCATGAGAGATGTTCTAACTCCATTATATTCCTTTAGGTTCTTTATTTGCACATTTGGTGAACAAGATACAGAGAGATAGAGAGAGATGTGAATATTTCAAATATAAATCGAAACATTTGTTCACTAGGGCGAGCTTATCGCATTTCTGCGATTTCTGCCAGCTTCTTTCTTTCGTATGCAAAACAACCATAGTACAAATGATCTGGGAGTCAAAGCTCCAGAACTTGTGAAGAATTGATAGATAACATACCTATCTAATTGACGTTGGTGAAGAGATAGAATACTTTTCTAATACTTACTAGTGATTGTCTTAATTCTAGGTCAAATTTTATTAAAAATGAGTACAAAAATGAGAAATGTAAATTGTATTAAAAAAATAGCTAATAAGGTATAATAATAAACAAGAAAATATTATAGCGTCATATTTAACGGCGTGCTGCGGATGAGAAAACCCTCGTTGAAATATAATTAAGATACCACAATACCCAGTACACACACATGTGTATTATCACACTAACACATCTATACAATAATATTATAATAATAACATATTTCAGTACAATACACGTTGTGTGTATGATACGGAATATGAATATGTTCAAGTTAACCATAATGATACATTAAAGATTTGTAGAATTTCCATTAGAGAATTGCCATTAATCAAAAACGAATGTCTGCCTGCGGTACCTACTCACTTTCTATTCTAACGGCCTAATGGGTAGGTACTGCTGTATACGAATCCCATACATAATATTAGGTTCGTGTTCCTATACTTGCGGTGTATGAAAATTCACAACATAATAATATCTAAACCAGAACTCTACAACTTGCAAAGGGTGAAACACAGAATCATTATATCGCGAAAACGTTCAGGGTAAATAATTGTACTGATGGATTTAAAATTTATAAGTTCAAAATAATAGTTGGTTTAAAATAATTAACATTCGATTCCTGCTGGCACTATGCAAATCTGAGTTCATCAATTACAAAGCGGATAACACGATTGCTTACATAAAAATATTACCCAACTATAGGTACCTAATTCGACTCCTAAGGCAATAAAAGAAGATGAAGTGTCCTTGCTTGGCAAATCAACATCTTTGTGAGTAACAGTGAATAACATTACAATACGAAATTATGATATTTTTTTAATTAGTGTTGTAAATCCAAACATAATTAAAAATTTGTCATAGCGAATTCAATTTTTTTTCGTCAAGATTCAAATAAAACGTCATGTACGTAAATATATCTCACACTACTTTAAAAAAAAAACAAATTTGTGAATCCTTCGTAAAATACGAGAGTCATGTGAACACTTACAAAAATCAGACTTTACTTTATAAATATACTATATAGATCAGTGCCTCGACTTTCCACCCCATCATACACAAAATTATACTCGTATGTAGGAAGATGGTATGTCTACTATCTACTTTCAAATATGAACCTTTAGAATATGAATAGAACTCAAATTAAAAATATATTTGGTACTACGTTTGTTAATATTTTCGAAAAGCCCTCTGACTAAAAACGTATAGCTCAATCTACATAACAGAGGAATGATACGAAAGTAAATTAGTGTAATTGGAGAAGTTTTTATTTACAACAAAAAAATATTGAAAAGTTGGTATTTTTTTTTTATTTCACAATAAAATTGGAAATGATGAAGGGTATTGTTACTCACCTATGTTCCCTTGAAGAACTTTAAAACATAGTAGTAGCTACTCGTACCTAGTAGTATTCTTTCTAGAGCACACAGTTCACCTAAATTACGTGAAATATCGTATGAACGGAACGGAATCATTATGATGTTTTGTCTCTCATATCTATAAAAGTATCGGCTCCAGGTAAAATTTTATAGTGAAATAATATATTCTCTTTTCCCGAATTATCTTCTTACTACAAAAAACTTAAAACACGAGCACAAATCTTTTTAATACAAAATATTTTCTATTTCCGTATAATTGGATGTGATTAACGTGATGGATGAAAACTTTACATTTCAAAAAAGCACTGCCTTATACTATTTTTATTCGTAAATTTTATTTTCTATTCCGTATTACATGTTGGGTAGTGGATAGATGTACCGCGTAGGTAGAAACTTCACAAAATAGAAGGTTGAATTCTCTCATTCCCGCTGTCTACCTTTTCTTGTACAATAATACACAAGTAGTATAGCCAACCATATTGAGATGCCTAGATAGAATACATTTACCTACGTACGAATACTCATCCTATCCACGTCTTTCCATACGAATGTCTAATACGTCTTCCTAACCGGGAAAAGCATCACCGTTTCGCGAGATAAATACCTCATTTAGTATTCATCCTAGCAAGAGTAATAGAATTTATTTTCCTCTTGTAATGTCTAATTGGAATTCGCGGTAAGGATATTAATTTCGTCCGAATTAATTACGATGATTTTCTGAATGTTCTCAGATTGAGAATAATCAGGTCATAAATTCAAGGCTAAAATGAAATTTTTCATATTTTTCATATTCGCTCACAAGGATATAATAATCTTGAATACCAATGTGTGGCTGAAATCGCATTACAGATTTTAATTTCCGTTATATCTCTTACCCACAACAATTCTATGCAAAACAATATGCTTATCTATATAATTTTACAAATCAATTTGGAAAATCTATATAGCAAGAGAGATCAAAACATGTTAAGCACACATGGACCTATTTATTTGAATAAAAACATATTTGGTCCCCATATAGTCCAAGAGCCCGCTGCTTATTTTATGACGTATCTGTTTTTTGATCTAAATGTGGTACAAATGATAGCTTACCAATAGGGTATTACATCGCACTAGGGTTGCCTATCAAAATCTTGCCGCAACCCCCCCTGCCCCCCCCGAAAAGGTCCGTCTTCGCGGTTTTTCGCATTTTGTAGGAATATGGTAAGAGATAAGAGAAAGTAGTCAATGACAAAAATAATCCTTGCTAAATTGTCTACAAAAAATGTCAAGTCAATTTTTTCGTACAACTAGCAGTTTACCCGCAATAGCCGGTCCAAAAACGAAATTCAGTTAAAAAACTAAAAAAATGAATTTAAACTAAATTGGTTGAAAATTGATAAGAGCTACAGGAAAATAGTCAAAGAACGAATTAATTACCATAGTCTTAGCTACAAAACAAGCTATAACTTATTTTCATTCATCAATTAATTTAGGAGTTATTGCAATAAAACTCAGTAAAGAAAATTCTTAAAGTTTAGTTTTTCATAAAACAACCAGCGATATAGCGCCGCAGGCCAAATATTTTTTTCCATAAAATGTTAGTGATAATGGGTGGAAGAAAGTAAAAGAAAAAAAATCAAATTTTTTTTTTTTTTTTTTCAAAAAATATCCTGTTTTTCGACCGGCCATTACGGGTAAACTACTAGTCTTATGAAAAAATTGGCTAACATTTTTTGTAGAGAATTTAGCAAGGATTATTTTTGTCATTGACTACTTTCTTCTATCTCTTACCATATTCCTACAAAATGCGAAAAACCGCGAAGAGGGACCTTTTCGGGGGGGGCAGGGGGGGTTGCGGCAAGATTTTGATAGGCAACCCTAGTGCGATGTAAAACCCTATTGGTAAGCTATCATTTGTACCACATTTCGATCAAAAAACAGATACGTCATAAATTAAGCAGCGGGCTCTCGGACTAATATACTGAAGATACTTTTTGTACTACTAGTCCAAGAGCCCGCTGCTTAATTTATGACGTATCTGTTTTTTGATCTAAATGTGGTACAAATGATAGCTTACCAATAGGGTATTACATCGCACTAGGGTTGCCTATCAAAATCTTGCCGCAACCCCCTCTGCCCCCCCCCCGAAAAGGTCCCTCTTTGCGGTTTTTCGCATTTTATAGGAATGTGGTAAGAGATAGGAGAAAGTAGTCAATGATAAAAATAATCCTTGCTAAATTCTCTACAAAAAATGTTATGTCAATTTTTTCGTAGAACTAGCAGTTTACCCGCAATAGCCGGTCCAAAACCGAAATTTATTTAAAAAACTAAAAAAATGAATTTAAACTAAATTGGTTGAAAATTGATAAGAGATACAGGAAAACAGTCAAAGAACGAATTAATTACCATAGTCTTAGCTACAAAAGGAGCTATAACTTATTTACATACACCAATTAATTTAGGAGTTATTGCAATAAAACTCAGTGACGAAAATTCTTAAAATTTAGTTTCATAAAATAACCATTGATATAGCGCCGCAGGCCAAATATTTTTTTCCATAAAATGTTAGTGATAATGGGTGGAAGAAAGTTAAAGAAAAAAAATCATAAAAATTTATTTTTTTTCAAAAAATATCCTGTTTTTCGACCGGCCATTACGGGTAAACTACTAGTCCTATGAAAAAATTGACTTAACATTTTTTATAGAGGATTTAGCAAGGATTATTTTTATCATTGACTACTTTCTCCTATCTCTTACCACATTCCTATAAAATGCGAAAAACCGCGAAGAGGGACCTTTTCGGGGGGGGCAGGGGGGGTTGCGGCAAGATTTTGATAGGCAACCCTAGTGCGATGTAAAACCCTATTGGTAAGCTATCATTTGTACCACATTTCGATCAAAAAACAGATACGTCATAAATTAAGCAGCGGACTCTCGGACTATACGCAAGTTATTTCACACAAGTTCAGGTGGACTAGGTATATGTGAAAAATACATAAAATGAATGCATCAGGCCTTTTTTCAAATGTACTCGGTTAACGTTACATTTATCATCCTGTGAAGAAAAACAAAATTTGCATAGGTATGTTGTATAACTCCACATTCACGACAAAACCGACATAATAAAGATCATTTAAAGTACCTACTTAGGAATTCACTTACTTCAGTTTGTAGAGACTAAATTTGCACGAAAAACTACAGGCTTGCGAGTAGAAGGAGTAAATAAATCGTATATAGGTCGCACCTCAATAAAATAAAATAAATACGTTTACTTTATTTATGTTTCGCAATTCTCAGAATCTTCAACAACTTGTGTATAACTGATTAATAGCTGGTGAAAATCTCTTATAAATGAAATAAGTTATTTGCGAAGTGATATGTACTACAGAGTGACAGCAAAACGGAAATAGACTTGAAGAGAGTGTATTTAGTAGACTTTATTCTGGAGGGATGCATTTGTAAAGGGTTGTTAGTTAGTGTGCGTATTACGATGCGGCGTGAATCCATTTGGATGGTTTCCGCTCTGGCGCTTGGAGGGAGACGCAGTTACCAACCATCTCAGGCTTTATAACTCTACATCCATCGTAATGATAGCACATATTATGTGATACCTAGTATAATTAATAAAATAATAATATATTATGTAAATACGTCATATTAACACGTCGCAGCCAAACGTATTCGTAAGTTGCGTATATATTCCTTCTATAAACAAAGGTAAACTTATGTATGTAGTACTGTTCAAATAGCTTCACAACACTGCTAATATTATAATACCAAATACAGAGCTGATTGAATCATGTCTGCACACTCTCCGGCGCAAAGGCTTAAAATCTGTCATGCCGGAGAGTGGATTATTTTATTTTATTTAATAATAATATTGATAGTACCTGTAACGTAAAGAAACGTCTCGATTCATAATATAATGAAGCTTTACCTGTGATTTAAGATTTGGTAGTAAAAATTGCATTCAATTAAGTCGAGTAATGATTGGTGCGCTGACTTCTAATATGGAGATGCAGGCATCGAAACTCGGTGCTGACAATATATTTTGCATTGCATATCCATGAAATAATCTAATACTAAAAAAGGGTACCTAATTGAATTGAAGATTCCAACATCTTTATAATTGCACACAATTGCAGATTTGGCCATAGATCATTACAAAAACTGCATAACATGATCGAGACGCAATATGCCATGCATATTCATTTTAAAAGCACCAGAAGTCGAAATATAATGCACATAAAATATCATATTTACAGTGAGCTCACTTGAAATAAACACAATGGGAATAATATCCTATAAAGCTCAGAATATAGAAGAGTTACAAAAAGTATAATATTATCAACTCTATTACAATTTCTTTTAGAAATAAATGGACATGAATGGTTAGATTTATGTCGACACTCCACCCATAAAATCATTTTCATATTACTATTTCTCAGTACCTAATGCAGTTTCATGCTGTTCTATAATATTATATACATAATACTTTGTACTATGGAGAAGACAGTGCATAAGAGAATATTATCTTCAGTAATGTTTTCGTAAGAATCCCAGTAAAATATTTAAGTTATTTTTGTACACAACAAGCAATAATATGGACAAACGAGGAAGTGTACAATTTTTCAGACTTTACTTTTGGTTATCACAATTGTTGTACGATAAATTTACAAACCGGGATTTATATTCTATTCTATTCTATACTATACCCTCACGCCACCTCCCTTGAGGGGTAGGCAGAGAGAACGGATCGCCAGATTTTCCTATCCTGACACACACTTCGGGCTTCCGTCACATTCATGCAGTTCCTCATACACACTCTCCGGTTACTTTTACTCAAAACACGTCCGTCCTTGAGTATCTGGTCGACATGGTCCAGCCAGGTGGTTCTCGGACGGCCGCGTTTCCTTACACCTACTCTTTCACCCAGGTAAATTTTCTTCGTTATTCTTTCATCGTTCATTCTTTCCACATGACCCAACCATCTCAACTTGTTCACTTTCATTTTATTCACAACATCCTTTTTACAGTCACTCAACTCTCTAGTCCACGGTAAACTTTCGAGTGGATAAGGAATACGACTAGAATTGCGGATGTTGTCGAACGTATCGCAGGGTTGAAGTGGGACTACGCAGGTCATGTGGCGAGAGCAACGGATAGGAAATGGAGCATCAAGCTCCTGTTCTGGGGTTTGTGGCTCGGTAAACGCCCTAGAGGCCACCCACAGATGAGTTGGACAGACGACCTGAAGTTGAGGGCTGGCCTCAAATAGACATATCCAGAAGTGGAAGCTGCAGGGCTCGTGAAGAAGAAGAAGAGACATTTGTGTAAATGAACTAGACATCTCGAAATAAACCCAAACTCATATTTGTCTACTTCACGGTAAAATAAAAAAAAGTGGAGTAAGCATTTCCAACCCATCAGCTACCGACGACTGTAAAATAAATCTTCCAAAAGTGATATTCGAGCCACGGCTGTCTACCTTACCAGAGACAATGCTGCGTGGGATTTCGAGAAATTGCCGATAACAATAATTCATAAACCTCCAATATACCTACTCCCTATTATTAATATCCTTGATGAAAAAAATTCAAAACGAAAGAATTCTCGGCACTTCAAGTTCCGTACATAGAAAACAACACGTAAACAGTAAGAACTTAAAACCCCATGTAAATACTAAATATATGGTTAACCAGTATTAGAGACACAAAACTAAACAAGCACTTCTTCATTGCTTTTAAAAGTATCAACATTACAGGAAACTTTAGTTGTGTTTATTGGTAAACACGTATAAGTATTTTCCTTTAGGGAAGATCAACCCTAAATGTTCGACATAAGAATACCAAATTAAATATTACTTTAAAGTATCGTCAAATAAATAAAGACGATTGCTAACCAAATATTTCTTTTTCAAAAGTAGATTTGTTCACAATTCTTTGTAAATAAACATTTCAGTAAAATATATTTGATGAAATTTGTTTCCATATTTTGACAGTTAATTACACCATAAAGTTTTGCAAACGCTCTAGTTTTCGTTTGGTTCCTATAAACGATGTAGAAAGGTGCAAATGCAAGGTTTTTTTAACGTACTAAATTAGATCAAATTACTGTAGGTATTTAATAAGTAAAATTTACAAATAAAAAATGGAAACAAACTCGTAAACAACAAACACAAAATAACAAGAGTGGAGTATACTAGAAATTCTTCAAACACTTGAACGTTTTGATGACAAACTGTCTCTCGTCCTCTTGCCACCGCACCGTTCCCTTGTGAGGTGATGAGGGAAGTCGTTTACAAAGAACCACACAGGGACTCTTGAGAATAGTTACATACACTGGAAATGCTTCAGTCTGTTCAGTGCTCACCATCAACTTTCACCAAACTTGGAATATTAACTTACCTACTTGTGTTCTAACATAGTTATTATATTATGCACATTACAAACAACTTGGAATTTTGAAGTCTTGTTGAATATTTACGTAAATTATTAAAAGTAGGCTACCTACTTATTAAACATATTTTAAGTTCGATAATCAAAGAGATCTTCACATAAAAAAGTAATTTCCTAATTGTAGGTATGTGTTGTTTTCTATTCGTTATTACTTGAAACGCAAAGAAGCACAGGCAGGTAAATCTTATACCAAAAGTTGGTTGGGATACGCACCGCAGTTAAAATCACAATAAATTTATTTCATTATGCCAACATGTATTTAACTTCATGTCTGTGTTTCTGCTGTCAATTTAATCACATGAAATCGATATTCCAACTACAACATAGAGGTGTATGGAACTGATATTTGATAATCATGTGAATGAAGTTAGTTTATTGCAAATCTCTTGAAATTCTATTTTTGATCAATGTTAGTGAAATAGCGCTTTGTCTACATCTTTTTTCCAGAATAATAGTATAATAAAATAATGAGGTTAAAGACCACATTTTATGATCCAGGCAGGTATTATATTTAACAACGAAGGAATAGTCCAATTGGACCATCGTAAAAAAGGGAAAATATAATAAATAACTGATCCTTCCTTCCATTCTCTGTGTATCATTTCTAAATAATCCTTTGAAATAACAGAAAAAAACGTACATCGGATAGAGGAAATTGTACTGGAACCTTTTGATATCTTCTATGACCTGAATTAATTCCAAGTGGCAGTTTATTTCTGCCCTGAAAATAAACAAATAATATGTTATTTTAATATACAATGTGAAATCGAACTTAATCGTTCATATTTTTTTTTAAACATACACCAGCAATCGTAAACACACGAGTACAGTATGATCACTCATAAGCCTGATGAAAAGTCTATCCTCAGCTGTACATCAGCTGTTGAGTTAACTACTTATACATCGGCAAATACTAAAAAGATTCGTAATTCATAGAAAGTTTATTAGTTGATTATAATATTTCATATTTTGATTCCATTTTTCAATAACGCATTTAGTAACCTATGCAGGATCCCTACATAAAAATAGCAAGATGCATTTATTTCTCAGAGAAAATATTGTCTCTGACGTACATTTTACTACTTTATTTTATTTTAATTTAAAATTTGCGAATAAATTTCACACCATAAATTGGCTTACAAACTGTAATTTACACTTGTGACTAAAATTCTAATGACAGCATTGCGTTGTATAATATAAATGCCTATAATACCTTTATGTTTGCAATTTTGCAAAGTCCGGACGACAAACAATACAATAGTGGTGGAACTAAATAATGAGACACGATACAAAACAACCAACGGTGGTTCCGGGACGTTTAGTATTTGGTGCAAACAAATTGGGGACCAGACCTCTGTGACATGACATTGTACATTGAGGGAGAGAAACTAGAATTACAATAGAGAATTCAACATCATTAAGTATTTAAATAAAACCATAAAGTAGGCTTTTCTTTAGAAGGGGAAAATATCAGTCCCAAAGGAAATTGATGAGATTTTATTAAATGTAACTTTTCGACTAATCTGGATTGGATTTGAAATGGAGAAATAAAGAATGATTATTTCAATATACAAGATCCCTAAATTTATTCCAGGAAATCTATCTACATACTTCTTCAGGGTAATCGCAGAAAACTATATTGATGCATTTTGAAATCTTACCATCATAGTAATACTTTAAATGCGTTTTAAATGAAATATTAAAGATTAAAAGAATATATATTTTCATAAACTATTTAGGTTCAAAACCACAGAGAATTTCCTTGTGTACATTATCAAATAATCGATAACATATTTTAACGCATACAAAATAATATAGAAATTTTATATACGACCCCGTATACATATTTTACTAACATTAATGGGGGGCAAAGTATTGTTTCTCTCAAAACATATTGGGGTTCGCTGCCTTTCCTCTTCCTTCCGACCGACGTCAAAATTATTTTATCTTCACCCAAACATTCAAAAAGGAAATATTCAAAAGATACCGCAATGTGAACGAAATTATGTGGTGGTGCATAGTTTTGAAAATTGTTTACGTGGAAAGTATCTGGGTATACGATGTAGTCTTTCAAAGGATTGATTCTTCTTGGATATTATGATGGTAAACAAAGCCGTAACTACCTACTATAAAATAATATCTGCTATCAATGTCTATCAATGTTTGAGAGGTGTATAATTATTTTTCAAAGCAATTTACCTAAGTGGTATGCGAAACAATATACGTATGACACTAAATCGGAATCAAGCAATACTACAAGTAGAAAGAATGCTTTGCGTTGCAACCATGTTTAGTTCTCACGATAGTCAATATGATGCAGGACGACAGAATCGTTATTCCATAGCTAATGAGATCTTCAAAAGTCAAAGACTAATCAGAAAACGTAAAAAGGTGGAGATACTGATGATTGGTCACCTGCTGTAACACTCTGAAGAACAGATAGAAAATCTAAATTAAATTATTGTAAAAATAAAACACTGTTTTTTACTTCCACTATTTATTTTGAGTACATACACCAGAGATCTTTCAAAGCTATTGCTTCATCTTCAGTGGTTATCTGAAAGTAAAATTGTAGAAGTAGGAGAAGAAATTTTCTTCCAGGTAGAAACTTAAAATCATGATATGGAGTTTTCTAGTTATTTTCTTTAGAGTTTAAATTCTTCTTCCCTTCTTCCGTCGTTTCCATACTAACTTTGATTTCATCTATAAAATGAGCAGACACTTGTCTTGTTATTATGAACAAAAAAATTTTCATTGTATTCCTCATTAAAACAAGGGCGCTGTTAATGATGAATATTCAAATCCTTTCATTGACTGTCTGTACTATACAATATACATTCAATTGGGTACTAGGAACTCTTATAAACGAGTTAATGGAAAATTCCCTACAGACGAAATAATAAAACAGTGGCGAATCTCGAATGTAGCGTAGGTACAATATTCTTGTGAAACATTTCAGAAAATTATAAGTAAGAAGGCATATAGCATCATTGTTGTGGTCCCCAATCATTTTACATCTGTTTTATGTGGGACTTTATTGGGACATTTAGTATGACGTTAGAAAATTAATGTTGTAGGTACCTACCTAATAAAAAACGCACTGTGCACGAAGGCATTGAATGGCAGACGTAAGTCTTATTATTATAACTGTATTCCATAAGAAAATAACTGAATACGGGTTATCTTTTCTGGACTTGAAACATTTTTCCAAAATTAAGGTGTTTCGTCAAATGAATTTTATTTTATTTTTTTCTGTTTTAACGAAAGATAAGTTTTAATATGCACGTTACTTATCTTAACATATCCACAACAATATTCATGAATTAACCTAGGTAAAAAATTCGAATGGTTAGTAATAATTCTAGATTTTCCGTTCGATCCTTTCGTTGAAAATGTACAATAATTTACAAATTGATTTCCTATAACGTCAGATATCCTTAATTTGTTCCTACCGAGACCTTTATTATTTGATCCGATTCTGTTGGACAGTAATATTCATAAACTCAGATACTTCCACGCTTCAGCTGAATATCAACGATTTCATTTATTTCAGACATAACCCGTTAAGGCATTCTGGATCAGTCCATCGCCTTTAATTACAAATTATTTATTGATGCATCAATTTCACTATTCTAGATAATAGTACCTATCCATGAAATACTATATTCATTAAAAATCCATAAGATTTTTTATCTCCACTTCAAAGCATGCTTAAAATTATTATCAAGACTCCAGGAACAATATTGGCATGTAAAAAAATATGAAAACATGGCAATCTGCTTGTAATTTTTTTTTTGTAAACGACCAATGTATCTGAAAATTAAAGCTCCACCTTAATATTTCTTAGTATTCCATTGCTCTTGGCATCATCTTATATGATGACATTCCCCAATAATGGCATCCTGAGCTAGAACTCAAAAAATTGCGCATTAATTGGTGATGTTTTAAGGACATCAGTGGGAGTTCTATCAATTATCAATAGAATTAAGGAATCATTGTGGATGAAAGAACTTCAGACACGTAAAGCAAGTATGTAGCTGTATGAAATTATAATAATAATAGCCTTGAGCCCGTTGCCGAGCATATGTTTCTAGCTCCGAAGAATCGCTGTCACGTCATTACTGATCCTGTCGATGATGCCATTGGAGGTGACTATGAAAGCCGATTCTGGACTTGCAACACACGGCAGGATAATAGAAACGAAAAATTCAAGCAGTTTTAAAAAAATGCAATAACTTTACTTACACTGTTGACTGCTGTAAATCAATATAGTTACTCGTTTCACTAAACACATTCAAAATGCATGCCGTTTAAACTCACTCAATAAAGTTATATTAATATGATTCAGTGAATGAAGATATTATAATGTGCGAACAATAAATCACCCTGAGCGAATCCATTATACCACGGCGTTTGTGTACAACATTAGGCAGATCTGAGGCTACTCATATTAAACTGATCCACCGTCATAAACACGCTAACCCACTTCTGTAGGGAACCCACACATAAATCTGTAGTCTGTACCAAACAACCAGGCTGTAGGCAGTTAACTCCTAACTAAAGTTACGATATATAGCGTCGCATACTTTCATCTCACACAAAGGCATTTCGTACTTTGCAAAAATTGAGATATCCTTTAGAGAAGCTATGTCATTACTAAATCGTATGCTTTGTAGTTTTCTATACAGTTAAATATTTTTAACCAGCTTGTCAACTTTCTCTAAAACAACAAGAGTGTGATCAAGATTTGTTAATCAAAAAAAAATGTTACCATATAAATTGAATTATTTCAGTAGGTTCCAAAAAAGAAAACATACTCCTCACTTTATTCATCAGAAAGAATTTAGCTCACATTCCTGTATAGTATTGTGTAGATTCAGAATGCATGTAACACTTAGAATCCCATATCTTTGCCATTCTACAAGTGGCATCCCAAAAATACTTTCAGAGTTCTCTTTTATCTCTCTATTTTATCGGCAAAGCACCCGACTGCGAGTGACCCATAATAGGTTCATTTGAGAGTTGACGCTATTATGGTACAACCATGTTTAAGAGAAACAACTTTTTAGCGATTTATTTCATATTTCAAAATTACGGTATGAACATATGTGGGGAAATTTTGAAAATGTTTAATTATAAGTGCTGGATCCCTCCCCACACACGAGACTTGTCTCTATTGGGGAGGTATCTCGAAATGTGTATAGTTTTAAGTATTTAATTTGTATATATATATGTAAAATATTGAAGGAAATAAAAAGAATTTGAAATTGAATTGAATTGAATTGTTTAGTACAAACTTAATTGGAGCGAAATTAATTTGCAATATTATTAATATAACTTATGATTACGATAGGATTAAAATATTATATCTTCCACCCAATAGGTTATAAAATGTGTTAATAATAATCGTAATATTATGTTATTAAATTTACACATAACAGTATCTTTCGATATTATGTAGGTAGGTGGTTGGTACAAAGAACCTTAATGAAGGTCGGTGTGATGCGATAAAAGCGTCATAAACAATCCTACATTAAATAATTATGAAAATACTAAATTAATAACAATATTATAATAGCATAATTCAAAAAGTTATTAATATTGTGCACAAGAGTGAACACTAAAATAATAATCAAATATTATGACGTGATGAGTAAACAATATATAAAGGATTTTACTAAATTATTATTTGTAAGCCCAATGGATATAAAATCTAATAATGTTATTAATGTGTAGTTGTTTACATGGGCGTCGTCAGGGGGGACAGCCCCCCCCCCCCCCCCCCCCTTAGAGATTGGAATATCTATATATTTTTCCATACTAAATGGTAAAACCTCACAAAAAATCACATTACTACCACACATTTTCTCATGATATCATAAAAATTGTAAATTATGTAGTATGAAAATCCATCAGTTTCATGAAAAAATTGCCTGCGGCGCTATTTTTTATCAATTTTTTCTACAAAAGAAACATTTTTCATACATATTATTGTGCAAATTTCATTTGAATTTTCAAATAAACAAACCACATCACGACCTTCGCTTCACTATGCTAACAAAAAAAATCGCTTACGGCGCTATTTACGCGTATTTGTGCTATGTATTTTTTTAAAATTTTCCCCCCCCCCCTAGCTCCGAGGCTGGCGACGCCCATGGTTGTTTATAATATGTCAAGTTATGTATAATAATGTTATGTTAGCTATTATTAATGGGAAAATAGGTTTACAAAAAGGCGAGTATGTTGGCCGAAAGAAGGTATTACTTTCCATTCCATGTATGCCTAAACTAAATAAATAAATTCCATTCTATAATATTGTGAATAAACAGACGACGCGACGTGAAGCCTTCGCTTGGGTGTTCGGAAGAGGAAGACACCAGTAGGAGTGTCGGAACGTCGATCAAGTTACACACGGTTCATCCGAAAAACCAAGAAACAATGTCAATCGCACACCGTGAAAACGTTCAACTTTACTGATCATTATTGCAAGAACATTATTTTAATTCATAAGTACAATATAAAATTCCTTAATTTTGAAAAGAAGTCAGCTGAAAATACTTCATTAATGTGCCTAATATGTTTTTATTTATTTTCACTTACCAATTGCAAAATCACCCTTCGAAGGGTGTGTGCCATATTGAAGTAAGAAGTATTAGCAATTTCATGAGGTCCGAACATTCAGTTGCTCCTAAATTTACAGCCTTTGTAAAGGTTTAATTTAAACGACGTAAATAAAACTTCCAATTTCTTTCTAGAGACAACATGGTTTGCCTGAAACATTTCAAATGTATTAACACATACTAAAGCGTATGTATTAGGAAAATTGTATATCCAATACATTGAATTAAGTGTGATCCTCAATACATTTCGAAGAACATTACTTTCAGGAACTATTTCAGTGGTGAAAATAAAAGTAAAGTGCCGAAATCCTGTGGGTTCCTCCTTGATAAATATAAGACTTAAGTCGGTGAAAGTAGTTGGTAAGAGCAGTAATCCTAACAAATAGTAGACACGTTCTACGAAACTATTTGGACACTTAACACCAAATAACCTTACCTACATTGAAAGTGTAAGAAATTTATCAATAGAATTTACCTAGTTATATATACGCGATAGACTTAGACACAAGGCCATTTTATAATACAAATCCATAGGTGTCTAACTTATTTTAATTTACAAAAGTCGATCTAAGATAATCTTGAGCTCCTTGTTTATTCATGGATTTAAAATCATTACATAACGTGGATTTGTGTTATTCAGCTATCTGTTTTTAAATAATATAATATGATATCTCCCAAAGGACCTAGAGTAGGTATTTCAGAAATTACTCATTTAGAATTAATGGACGAAAAGCAGGTTACTAATTTTCAAAAGTACTTATAAAATAACTGAATGGGCATATATTTACTTATTATGTTGCGTGAATATGGATTCAAATGAACTACTCAATGTCGAAATAAAGATAGGAGGTAAGTACTTATTTATATTTCTATACCTATATATCATTTTCTCAGCTGTGAACAAGATAGTATTAATAATTATTACATGTGCCGAAATGATTCCTGATTTCGAAAGCCGGAAATAAAGTCATAATAAAGATCTAGGTACATGATTATGATTATGTCTACACGAATTGAAGCAAGTAAAGTTTATGTACACAGGAACATAATCATGGAGAATATTGTACTGGGTGATTGGGTCATTTTGTGGGAAAACTATTCGCAGTGTCATTTTATCAGAAACTTTAAGAGCCGAAAATCCAAAGTCGTTAGGAGTTGAGGAACTTAAATAACCAGTTTAGAAGTTACCACTCGTACCTTTACTATACTTGCTGTAAGTGGAGCAGGCGACGAAAAGGAAATAGTTCCGTAAATCTCTCCGCATGTCGAGGAATGAGATGATAATGCAAATTTAATGGCGAAGATTATAATTAATATCTCTGGTATTTAAAATTTGAATAAATAAATTTAATAGACGTAAGAAACCTTAGTATACTTTATTACTAGTACTATGGTATACCTACGTATACCTATGAAGGACAATACATAGGTATACGTGCTAATACTTAGCTTGATTATTTTTAATAGTCTTAAAACTAATTGAAAATCAAAAATTATGCGTATATTTTACGAGTATACAGAGAATAATGAGTTACTTGAATTCGAATTCGACGAGGAATATTCATATCTCATCCATATCGCGATATACCCGGTAGCATAATTCTTTATTTTTCCGGATCATCAATACAACTCGTTATGAATATAAATGTTTGCGAATATTTATCAAGTTGACACCCACTCGGAGTCTACTTATTGTTTTCCAAGTCCAAAAGGGCAGTTGGTGTCTATCACAAAATGTCTCCGACAAGTCAACCTATTAGTTATAAGTATCTACTAATTTCCTACAATCTACTGTCTACACTTCGATCCCAGCTTGATTAAAAATATTTAAACAGTCGATGGTCCAAATATCAATTAAACTTACTGTGTATTCCAACATTTACAAATTTTCATAGAAGTTGCAATGGATATTAGATTAAAAGAGGAGCCAGGAAAATATACTCGAATAGGTACAATTATTTCTATGCAGCACTCGTGTATACTTAAACGAACTTTCATAAAGTTTTCTTTGTACCTTTTGATGAGAAAGTATACCCACTACATAGAATACTATCAGGTAGCCAAGAATATTACACGGAAGCAGACACATTCAATCAATGGGGGTACTTATTGCTTATTGTACTACAGAATAGAACATTAAATTTAGTACCATCCTTTAAACCCGACAGATACAACCCATTGCCTGAATACGGCGAGACATTAAATTAATTAATCTTAACCCTGTACTATACGTATACATACTCGTACAATCTATATAGTCTAAACGATTCGCAAACCACTTAAAGAAAAAGGTAGGTCCTATTTGACACTTGCATCGTTCCAGTGCTGACGAATGGGTTTGAAACTACCACCTTCACAAAAAGAACCATTCAAAAACTCCAGGTAACCCAACAAGCAATGGAGAGAAGGATGCTTAACATCAGCTTCCGAGACTTAAAGCAAAATGAATGGATTAGAGAGACGACAAAGGTGTGGCCCAAAAAACAGCCTCACTAAAATGGAACTGGGATGGACATGTAGTCAGAACAACAGATGACCAGCTTAACGCTGTAAGTCTTGTTGGTGCAAATATCGTATTTATCTCGAATCTATCTATAAAAAGTAGTAGGTATGCCTAAGTACAATGTAGGTGGAATAATCATTAATGGAAAATACGACAATCTTTTCTACGTAATTTCCGTTCACTATCGGAAAGAATCTTGATTGTGTTCTGTCTAAGCGTATATAATTCATTTTTATAATATTATCTCCTCTTCAGCAAATAAAATGCCAAGGTGAAGGAAATTGAAGGTGTCTATCTACCGTAATGGGTTAATTTCGTATTGTTGACGTCGACTTTCTATTAGTACTTGTCTCTAGATTTTCGGTGGTGACTTTAATAAATTGAAATCATTTAAACTGTTACCTACTATTTTTTCTTTATCTATTGCTTCCTACATAAACATATATACGAGTTCATTTGTATGGACTATGGTAGATTACAACAACCTTAATCTAAAGCTTCCTAAAACAACCGCATACTCGTATGTAGGTAGGTACGAAATTTTCATTATTATTTCCAAGCTTTAAGTAGCGTGTTATAGGTATTATTCTTGTTGTCATGGTGTAAAGCTGTCTTGATTAAGGATTATAAAAATATTATAAGTCATCTTAGAAAATGTAACGTAATAATTGAAAACGGAGTGTTCACGCAAGCGGTATCTACTAATACTTTCCGTTCTACGTACAACAACATTGGTACACTTGTTCGTATGGGGGGCTGAAACGATATTACACACGTGAACTACGTACCAAGTAGAGTGTAATATGAAGGTGGTATGTAAGAAACTTGTAGGTGATAGAATGTAGTATATCATACTGAACCAAATCAGTGCTGTAAATGTCATGTCATATGTTTTATGCCAGTCACCTGACGCGGTACAAGCGCCAGCGATAAAACATTAATTTTTCACTCAAGTCACATCGCTTCGGTGCCTTTAACTCAATAGTACATACGTACCCAGTATACCCTACACCTACATGAAGACTCTATTATATAATAATATATTTAGTACTTAATCAGATTAATACACGTATCAATTTAATATTACCAATAATATAAGGAAGGTAAAACGGATTAAATTATTAACACGATATAGGTTCAACTTCACTTAAGTAACCGTGTATTTAATTTATATAAGAAAACATCGTACCACATTACCGATTGACTAAAATTAAATGGATCTGTTCAATGATGTTACTATGTTCTCAAACCGTCCTTGAAGTTGAAGTACAACTGCATTCAATGCACAAGACATGCGAAGAATAATTATATACCTAGTCTACTTAAACTTCTGGAAAATGTTTGGCTTTCAACCAAGAAAATGTAAAGAAAATGGGATTTACCTATTCAATTTAAAAGTATGTTGAAACCGAAGAATTTACTTCTCCGAATATCTGTAGTAGGTTTACTCGTATGAATAAATAGGTTGACCTATTGAACGGTGAACCAGTAGTGCACAGTGAACCACAGTTTACTCACTGTGAAGTACCACTATCATAAGAATCATCCTTAAACACGAGGAATCCTGTGTAAGATTGTTATCACTTTATCATTAGAGCAATCACGCCTAGAACATATTGCCTGTTTCTGGTAAATATTCATAACTCATACGCAATGGTTAATATAGTAGGTTTTTTATAAAAAAAGTCGTCAAATCATTCAGAAGGTACATACCAAACAGGTAATTATTTCGCCATTATTTACATGACCACGGAATTTTAATACTTAGTTGAAAAGAAATGTTAAAATTAAATAATACCAACGGGTAAACAATATTATGAAGTGGTGAAATTTTGACATGCACTTCGACCCAGCATGCAAAGAATATTAAAACATGTATTGTAATGTAAAAGTTTACACAATATGTCAGTAATGAAGCCATAAACATTGCAGAACTTAAATAAAAAAATACAGTGTTTATTCATACATTTAATAACAATACATTTCCATGTGAAGTACGGAATATTCTGGCAAACTGAATGATGATAATCGTGATATTTCCCTAATAAGTACTAGTATTGTAGAATCTTTTACGATACGCGAAATTTTTACTAAGTAAATAAATAAATAAAACTTTATTGGCCAGTAAATATATGTAACAACAAAAACAAAACAAGATAATACAGTGTGCCAAAAGGCGGACTTATTGCAAAAGCAATATCTTACAGTCAACCCAACTACAAGTCTAAGTAGTACTAGTAACTAGTAGGTGCTATTGACGTAATTACTACTCCTCAAAACTAAGACCCAAGGTTGAAATCTAAGGTTTATTATCCAGCCCCACAACACCATAACAAGCAGAGGGGCAGAATTCTGGAAAAAATACTCCAGTAATTTATTCCCTTCATTGCGGTGTCAATTTGCCTTCAAATCTCCTACCATGTATGTCGGTTTGTGCATGTAATATGAATAAATAATAATCAAGTATCTAGATTCTATCAATTCTCTTCATGTCCGCTACTTAAACATATACCTATTGTAATATTTATTTCACCAATTAGTCGTAATTCCTAATACAGAAATAATTAAATGAGTATGAAATTATTACCCCAATTTATTATAACAATACTTAAGCTAAACGCTTATTCAAACGACAATGAAATAAATCAGAGGAATTGTATTAACACTATTAACTGACATTTAGTGTGTTATCTGACGATATCAATCGCGTTAAATGTTAAAAATATCAAACAACAAACACGATTAGACTGTTGTGGTGTGTGGTGGTATGTATTGTGTGTACAATAATGTTTGAATGGTTGCGATTGTAGCAGCTAATTAACTTAATGTGTCATGATAACATGTAAGCTACATTCTTTGGGAATTATATCACAACTGTATATTTTTTTATGTTTTGTTCCCCTCAAAACGTTGAAAGCTCACGGGGGAAATTAACGCAAAACACGCTACAGTAATACATTATAATGAACATTTATTTTGTTTTGAGGGTATTTTAATTTTACACAATACAATATGTTATTGGATGACATAATATTGGAAAAAATCAGAGCTGCTAATAGATAATCAAATGACTTCTTATTTCCAGAGTCATTCGAACTGCAATATAAAGTTTTTTTTTATCATATTTATACCAGTAAGGAAATAAAACAACAGAAATGAATGAAATGTATGAAAAGAGATTTAAGATAAATCGTTACAACTATTAAATTAACAATATCGTTTAATTGTTTTAAATTGTTGAATATTCATCATCATGCCAACAACATGAAGTTAGAAAACTTGTAAGAACACTGTATTTCCAGAAAAGCCAGATTAATGAAATAACACATTACTCATATCGACAACGTTATTAGTATTCTCAAACTTTTAACAAAATACTACGTTATTTTTATTATTCAATAGGTACAGAATCAAACACACTTTATCTAACGCAAAAATCAATTGATTTTTCCCATATTTTCTGATGTACTTTTGTATGCAGGGTGGTGAGAATAATAGTATGCGCTGTGATATTGTATCGTGATGGTTGGTGGGTAACATAGAAAATAACTTTGCTTTACAATATTAATATAGCATGATAATTAGTGTTAAAACAGTTTTGAAGCACATTTAGTTCCCGGTTAACCAGATTCATAGGTTTTATAGTTTAAAATGAACAGGTACCACAAATCACCTACTTATTTTCATCATTTTATGCATAAAATTTAATGAAAGTCCTATTGTATGTTTATTATATAGTATTTATACTTGTATGTTTATTATATAGTATTTATACTACAATGTTCTATTGTATATGATTTTTGTGAGACTGTCTGTGCTTTAGAAAATAAAATAAAATAAAAATAAAAAAAATAGTCTAAGAAAGTAAATAAACATTGGATAATAATTTATACCTATAGGAGAGAGACAGTCAAGGTGTTAAGAAAGGTAGAATTCATTGAGGAAAAATATTCTGCATAATTCATAAATAATAATTAATCAAATATAAAAGTATGTCTGACATTTGTTTAGTTTTCAACGACATTTATTTTGAACTTGAGATCTGTGTTTATATATGAGTAGAATGATTGTGAAATAAAGTATTTATGAGTATAATGATTGTGAAATAAAGTTTATATGAGTAGAACGATTGTGAAATAAAGTTTATATGAGTAGAACGATTGTGAAATAAAGTATATATGAGTAGAATGATTGTGAAATAAAGTTTATATGAGTAGAACGATTGTGAAATAAAGTTTATATGAGTAGAACGATTGTGAAATAAAGTATATATGAGTATAATGATTGTGAAATAAAGTTTATATGAGTAGAACGATTGTGAAATAAAGTTTATATGAGTAGAACGATTGTGAAATAAAGTATGTATGAGCAGAATGATTGTGAAATAAAGTTTATATGAGTAGAACGATTGTGAAATAAAGTATATATGAGTATAATGATTGTGAAATAAAGTTTATATGAGTAGAACGATTGTGAAATAAAGTTTATATGAGTAGAACGATTGTGAAATAAAGTTTATGAGTAGAATGATTGTGAAATAAAGTTTATATGAGTAGAACGATTGTGAAATAAAGTTTATATGAGTAGAATGATTGTGAAATAAAGTTTATATGAGTAGAAAGATTGTGAAATAAAGTTTATATGAGTAGAACGATTGTGAAATAAAGTTTATATGGGTAGAATGATTGTGAAATAAAGTTTATATGAGTAGAACGATTGTGAAATAAAGTTTATATGAGTAGACTTATTGAGAAATATACTTTCTATGAGTAGACTTATTGAGAAATATACTTTCTATGAGTAGAATGATTTTGAAACAAAGTTTACAAATTACCGTTTTTTCAATTTTAATGGTATAAACCCGCAGTCGAGTGGATGAAGATAGATGTCCCATCAAACCTAAAGCGCCCACCTAATATCGGCATCATCATCTATACATGCTGAAAAAAAAATACCGCAGCAAGTCTCAGGATTAAGCTGATCGAATGTGGTACAGAATCGTATTGTCACCGAGTTTACGTACGTTTGCAAAGTTTCAGGTCTCTCAGTAGTCAGAAGTGGTTAAAAAATCGATTGTAAGATTTGCGCACGGGCAAAAAAGAAACAAAAACAATATACTACCAGTGATGCTAAGTAAAATATTGTAAAAAACTCGTTTTCAAAATCACAGGGAATAAGCCAGGTATTATTTTATGAAGTGGGAAAACTTTATACTAAGGTGCCTTGGAACTTGCTTGGAACATTAATAGGTACAAAGGTGCGTGTTAAACAATCATAAGAGAAAACATTCTTAAGGTATTTTGAACATAATACTTTTTTGTTTTTTTTTTTGTAATCGCAATACACGAATATAAAGTAAGAATATTATTTTAATAAACATACAAAATAAAGTTCAAATTAGCATGTAGGTACCTATATAATCAAAAACCATAATGATTTATATGTTACAATATAATATTAGGCACATGTTCTCTATTTTGTTATCAGATAAGTTTATTTACTAGTTCCACTATGTCACGTATGTTGTATATTTTTATGGCGATATTTCAATGAATTGAAATATAATTATAAATACTATGAGATTTCGCTCTGGGAATGGTGAACTTGAAAAGCAGTTTTGTTGACAATAATGACACCACGAAAATGTATTCAGAACTTTTGATTTATTAATTTTAATAGAAATTAAAATAGAAAATAGTTAATATACATCCCGTATAAAATTTTGACTCAAGATTAGATATATGAGAGCCGACGTTGCACCAAAAACAGATTTTTTCTAAATTTCAAGATTAGTTTACGTTCATGCTAAATGAGTTGTAAGTAATGTTAATTCCGTGGTGGGGACGAATAATTTAAAAAGGCTTCTTGGTAGATAACATAAAGGAATCCCCTTATATTTATAAGCCTGCATACGAATAAGAAATTTTAATATCTTCCCTTGGCGGGGACTCAAAATATCAAATTATCCTCGCAAGAAACCCTTGTCTCATGCCATTTCAAAGACCTTTCGCCACTACAACCATAATCTCTCCTCACAGACCTTCGACACCTGCCACTAGTCTGGCCCGTGAACAATTTGGATACGTAGAAAACTTAGACCACGTCGGTACATCATTATAATTCGCACTGTACAACAAAACATTCGTTTGTCTAATTAAAGTTACAATATAATGGACGGCACAAATTTAATTAGATTCTGACAGATAAATCAATTTTGTTTCAAATTATGTAGGTTTTCATTAATAATTATTTTATAATGTAGTTAAGTGTGCATTGAATATTATGATATTTTGATAGGTCACACATTTGCATCGCTATTAAAAATGTAGAAATGAATTAATAATGTTTAAATTATTAGTATAGTAATAATACATCAATAATTTATTGAAATAGTGAAATAATTACAGTAGGTTTTACTATTAAAATATGAACGTGTGGCATCTGTATGAAAATCTGATTTGAATAATTTTATTCAACAAAAAATGTAGACAGCTAATGGCAATGGAAATTAATAATTATTTTCATATTTTATATCACTTTTAGAAAATAATAATTTATAAATTTTTCATTGTGCTAAACTAACATGAAAATTTCAATGAACCTTGATTAAACATTTTAAAAGTATTGAATATCGTATCTGTATGACGTGATTAGGTTAAAATATAAGGGCGTATTATGGCACAGGAGTACTTTGCCTTATACATACTACAGGTTTCCTTTTTTAAGTTCAAAATCTTGGAGAATTTTTGACTATAAATTTGCTCGTAGATTTTCATTTCAACTTGCCAAGATTTTTTAAAATATTTACTTCGCTGTACATAATTTACGTTATTGGAAAATTCTCTGGCGTTTTTTATTAATTGGGAAGTTTTCTTCACAAGAGTGAAAGATATTACAAGGGTATAGACAACAGTCATGCACACAAGTCCAAAGCAAGCAAAATATTCAATATACATCATCAGGTCGGCGTCGATATTTGAACCCAAGCTTTGTACGTGGTGGCTAGTAAAACTGAAGTAAAGTGTAATGGCGTGCATAGCAAAATCTCACAAAGCCAAGGTAACCTGTATTTGAACGTTATTCATGAAATCATTAAACTGGCTTTACACAGCACGATTAACTACGTTGCATTTTCAACATGAAAAATAAACATTTATCATTATATTATTATTTGTGCAGTTAAAGCAAATCCCCTTCCTTAATGATCTGATTATTATTTTTGATGTAGTCATTATGCAACGTACGCAGCCCTCGAATAATTCAAAAATGGATAAAATTATGTCATTTTATTTTATGTTATTTTAAATATTGTATGTTTAAGCATCTTAATTTTCTCTCCTTTCCTTCTCTCTTTCTTATCCTCACTCTTTTTTTTTACTTAACCTACATAACGTTTTGTTATAACAATGTGTATGTGTAATTCACACCTACTAAACATATTGCCTAATAATATAAGCAACTAGCAATTGGTGCAGTCTGCTCGCACATACTCAATATAATAAAAGCAAGTGAATTGAGCAAAATATTGTAACATTTTGATTTACATATGCAATATGCATCATCTGCATAACCTTTTACAAAAACATATAAATATTTACATAACTTTACGCATATACAATTTATATCTGTTATTATGATTTGTACAGAATGCATCGTCTTTCATTCAAGCATAATGTTTACATCGCAATGAAATGACTAACATTTGTATGTATGCATTACATAATAATATTGTGTATTCTGAATCAGGGGTAGAACTACAAGGGCGTAGAATTGTAAAATGTATACACAAAGGGAATGAATAGATTTTTACAAAATACGTACGTGATAGAAATATCTGACATTACTGAAAAGAGTGTTTTGTAAATGTGAATAAACTGTGAAGGAAAATCAACATCGGTTACATATACTAAAATGATTACGAGATGAATTTTTAAATTTTGTAGGGGTGCACACTATTCGAGGTCCGTTTTTTGTGGGTCAAATCAGTGAGTAAAAATTGATAGAAGACATCATCGTGTCACCCAGAGTCAACCTGAGTTTTTTTTTAAGTTTTCTTTAACCCAAAAAATATCTATGATGAATGATACCTACAAACAAGAAACAGACACCAGCCTTTATTGAAGTCATGTTTGGTTTTAAAGCTTGAGTGAAACTCATAAAATATTAATGAAAAAAATTACAGAGGTAAGGGATCTGTATTTACTTTCTACAGCAGAATATCTCTTTCATTTAAACTTAAACAGAAACTCTTTTAACAGTGGCAATGTTATTCCATTGCAGAAAAGAATAAGCTTTAAATGCTAATTAAGAAGTACATAGAATGACAAAACGAAATTAAGTTTAGTAATGAGGATAATAATTGGCGGTGGTTTTATAATGCTAACGCAATCCCTCTCTTTAAAACCTGCATATTCATGAGTGACAATAAAACATAATAAGAAAATTCAATGTCTGGTATATCTTAAACACAAACACTTTCGTATTAATCTCTAGAATTACGTCTTTATACAGATTACCACTAGGTACAATAAGGAATTAACTACGCATTACAATAAATTTACACATATTTTTACAGTTGAATATATGTATAAAAGAATAAAATAATATGGAGATGAAATATTTCAAGGCATGTTTAATCTTTAGGACTAATGTACTTCTAAGAGTTTATTGTTCATTATCGTCCGTAGGTCCTAATTTCGGGCACTTGGACTCGTCAAATTTACATAGTTACTTATAAGATTTACTCATCTTATAAGATTCCAGAGACCAAATTCCAGAGTCTCCAACTACTAAGATCTCTGACATATTATATCTATTTGTTTTTTGTTACGTAATAATGGGTAATTTTAACAAACTTCTTTACAAATGTAGACCAACACTTGTTGTAGAATATTTTATTTTATTTTACAGTCATTACAATACATTTTACAATAATCAAAAACATATTACCAACAAAGAGACCAGTTAAGATTTTACATTTTACCTCATATGCTAAATTTAGGTAAGTATATATAAATCTATGCCGTACGTGATCCAATCATGTTTTGAATATTACTTAATGAACTGAGGAGTTTGTTCGACAACAAACAGAACAAAATTCAACAATAAAGTGTTGTAATGATCATATTATTATGATCGTAAGAAGGATCCAATAAATTATATGGCGGAAAAGCAATATTTTCATCATTTTTATAAGCTGGTAGTCACCCCCTCCTACAATGAAAAGTAAAAAGCTTTTTGAGATCGTATTAAAACACCAACAGAACAATCTCTTCAAATTAATGGATATCATTAAAATAATCACAATAGAACATCTGTCTCGTTCTTTTCTAAATCATCAAATGAAACGATTACATTCAATTCAGCTGCGTATTAAGATATCTCGAGGAATCTTTGTTTTAAGCACTACCTATTATGTGAGAGTTTACTTAATCTGAGACAATAAGAGGATTATGAATTGAGAAAATCTCTACTAGAAAGTATTTATATACTTAAACTCAAAAGATATTTCGTGTCGCTCCTTACCACTTTGATTAGACAAAAAAATATCAATCTTATCCCTTTACACAAAATATTATTGCAAGCAATTGTGTCATACCGATCAAAATTATATAAGTTGCATATTATTTTAAGTCTGAGATCACTCGCAGACGAGTGGATAGCCGTAAAGAATAATAGAATAGAATAGAATTATTTTAAGTTTGTTTGGTTAGGTACTTGGTGTTTTTAGGACCTTGAGTTATGGTGTTGTCTCGATATGAAACATACATGAGGCTTCGTAGAAAACAGGAACAGATGAAATAAAGTTTTATAAATATCTTCAGTCGTAATGCATAAACATGACGTAACGGTAATAGTAACTATGAAGTGTCTGGGAAAATTGTCAGATGTGAAAGAGATATAAGGTAGAGATATAGAAGTTAAAGGAGGTAGATACTTACTCGGTAGTGTATGAGAAGAATGTGGTGTGCAGGGGATAATGTGGACACAGGGGGAAGAAAGCTGTTATATTATTCATTAAAAGGGGATGACCTTTTTTTTATTCGTGGAAATGAAAATTCCATCGGGGGAAAGTCATACTGAAAAAGTTTTGCATTCACCGACTAGGATTTAAATCGACTTATCTGCGATTCGCAAAACAATTTAATTATTTTTTGAAATGTAGAGATCATAATATTCAGGAACATTTATATGTGCGGCTCTACTGAAAATCCTTAACAAAGTTTATTCATTATTGACAAACGCTTTTAACGTGAAATTGAAGACTCTAGTTGTGTACATAGTAAAATAAAAAGGAAACAATAGGATAATCATAACTAAAAAGGCTACAAATTCATTGTAATTATATTGATCTAATACTATATGGACTAGCAAAGTTTTATTTCACTTATACGAGTTTATCAACTAGCAACTTACATAATATAATTTTAGTCGTGTAGAAGAGGCATCTATCGTATCTCTTACCTGAAAAGAAACAAAAAATACAAAAATTAGTATTTGGAGGATAAAAAAACTATACTTATAAATAAATAAATTATTACATAATAATATACACATGCAAAGGGCGCATTTATCGTCTGTTAGCCATTTCTGCCAAACAACCATAATGACGAATCAATCTCTTGATTAATACTTACTTATTGTATATCTATATTTATTTATTTATTTATTTATTTGTTGTGTAATACTCACAATCATCTATAGGTATACCTACATACTATGATATACTATTTTGGCCTCAAGCATCAAGTTAATGTTTAAGTCATCAACTATTTGACACTAAATAGATAAGTAACATCAAGTAACTCAAACTTTTTGATGTCTCAAAAAATAATAAATCACTTTATATAGGTACCTGCTTAATGTTGCCACCCTCAAAAATTATGAACGGAAATCATTTCTACTTGTCTCGGCAAAATCTGAAGAGGAAATAACGGATGAACATTATTATAACTTTATTTGTACTTATAGCGTAGGCAAGTAGGTACAAATACACATCTCCCCTGGTTGTTGAAAAACAACGCAGGAGTCATTGAATCTCTTCTCCAGACATAATAATTACATCAACATTTTCTACATTTCTCGCTAATGCTTTCCAAAAGAAACGTATCGTTCTTTTTGTGCCATAAATCCCATTTCTCTACTTTTCATCATTTTGTACTTGTGTTTTTGATAACTGAATCGTCTTAATTTGGTCTTTAACTGCGGTTCAAATCAATATACTTTTTTTTATTTATACGTTAAACTGAATATCTTTTGACAGAGAGAACACAAGATACATCATTTTATTACTTTTTGGATCCATCAAGTTTATTATACGATTCACAATAATGATGAATTCCAATATTACTCATTTATTCTAAAAAAAATGTTGCATATACCTAATTTAATCGAGCTTTTTTTAATAAAATTTTCCTAATACTCGTACTCGTAACAAGTCATTTTGATCGTTCGAATTAACATTCAATAAACACTTCCCGTCCCTGATAAAATCTTGTTGACAGCTTGACAGTCCAATTTAATACAAATAGAAAGAATCCGAGAAAAGTTTAAAATGATCAATTTATTGCTAACATGACATCAATTTAAAGTTGTTAACTGAGATTTAAAATCATTTTTTTTCTAATATATTCTCCTAACATTTAGTTTTCCAAGTCAGTACACTTCAGACATTCAAAACTCAACATTTTAATTAGATTTCTCCATACAGGTATTTGGCGTAATTGTAGACTCGTATTTTTATGACAATTGGTAGCGCCAACGATCATCCCTAGGGCATTAAAAATACCAGTCGATGAAACCTTAATGTCAGACACTTGACTATGTTCCCCAACGTTTGGCATGTTGACCATTTTCCAGATATTCATAATACCATTGTATGTAAGATTGCACCAAAGATACAAATTATCCAGAACGGAGGCCGTCATTAATTTACTCCCAATTAACATAAAGACGTTTAATTCATCTACACAGAGAGGTATATCTGTTCCACTGCCTTATCTCTAATATAATAATGGTCCACAGAGGATCGTAATGGAGTTACTTATCGCACGAGTCAGACAATAATATGATAAATGATTCCAGAGCTAGACAGTCACATGGAGAGATCTGCATATTATTATTACTAGGTACCTATCTAATACTGCAGCAGAAGTACCAGAAACAAAAAGCTTTTTATATACAAACTGAAAACTATACCTCCGTCATCATACCCTTCTATTCCATAACAATAAATCATGACATTGTATGTGTGAACCAAACCCTGAAAGGATGAAAAATGATAATATATTAGGTATTATTTATATTGTGTTTGTTATGCCTAGTGTGAATTCTACATGACGGGTAGCGAAGGTATAATGTCGTATATCATTTTATTTGAAAACGATTATCCGAATAAACGTTTATTGTTTCTGAGATATGATTTTTTTATCTCATGTAATATCAGTTCTTTTATTTAAAAACATTATTATTAGTCTTTACAAACCATTTCTCATGTACTTTTGATCTCATATTTTATATATTTTTTTGTCAATGTTTCAGATGTACCTTAACTTACTTATTTTTGTTGTTGCTTGTGTTGTACTTGTTATTATTATTATTCATGTTAAAGGCTTGCGCCGTGAATAAATAAATAAATAAATAAATTACGAGATATTAGTTTAGGTATAAACAAAAAGAAGAAAAACCTTAGCCACACATTGTTCTAAAATAACGAAAATCATATGAAAAAACACATTTTACAATGAAATTCCTGGAAACAATATTAACTACAATACTTTTTTCAACTTGGAATTTACACGACACGGCAGTATAAAGTATATTTTATAGGCAACATTCAGTACAAAACACAGTGCCATACAAGAAATCGGACCAATTAAAAATACATTTAGGATTCTGCACACGTTTTCAAACCCTTCTACCTATGTTTGTACGAGTATTATGTAAGTATAGAATTACGTAAGGTGTACAAAAAAACTGTTATAAAAGTTCAAACCATCCTTGCAAACGGGGCAAGTTCAGCAATAAAAATAAAGATTTTATTAGAGCAAATAACTTTTTCTTGAAGGAAAAAGAGAACTTGAACTTATTTTAAGCACATTGTCTGTGCAAATCCTTAACGACGTATAATTGTAATAAAAATGTGATAATTCAAAAACGAGGCTTGGTATTTTCTTCCAAGAATTGTAATATATATGAAAAAGTATTTGATATTTCCAGTTTTTTTTATTTATATATTTTATTAGAATATAGGTACATAATGAACACTTAAAACTAAGTACACACTTATATGCAAATCTACTGCACTCCATAAGCAACTGAATGCGTGAGCAGGGTCTTGTTTTATGACATTTGGCTCGCTGTCATTGAAATAGTTACATACATTACATATGTGTATTTTATAATTACCAACCTTATTAGAAGCCTGATATGAGAATGAAACACATATGATTAATTACTATTAGGTATGTAGATTAAAATCAACGTGCGAATAACAATATGTTATGATAGTCGCGAAAAATAAAAGTCATTAGAGACGCGGATTTTAAACTACATAATATTTTTATATCTTTAAAAACAAATTTTCACAATGCGCTGTCAGTCCTAAATCTGAATAATTAAAATTAGTATTACTAATAATGGATAATTCGAAGGAATTCCATCTATTATTGCTTGAAATTTCAACAATTTCAACAATGTAGACCTTCTATGTTTCCATCAATTCGTAATTCCTGTGGAAGCAACCACTATTAAACCTTGAGGTTCATCTCGTCTAGACCTTATTTCGGCTACAAGATATTGTACGATTAGTATTACCTAAGTAGTAAGTATAACTATACAACAAACAAGTTAGTATTAAGTTTTGCCATAAGACCAAACTGCCCAAAGGTTTCTAATGACCCCACTTAGGCGAGTCTTGGTCAATCTAATGCCTTTAATTAACATCAGCCTCATTTGCTTCCATATAGTTTTACAACTTTAATACACTTAGGAACTTTCATCCATATAGTTTTATCACACTAACATATAAACCTATTGCGAATGTTGTATGCAATTACGTTGATTGTATTCAACTAGCTAATAAAATTTCACAAAATGATTCAATTTTATAGATAGATAGATAGATACTTACAAAGTATGAAGTAAATTCTTTAATTATTGCAACAAATTTTCGGTATAAGGTTGAAGGAGAATGGTAGGTACTAACATTTATAATTACATAGTTAATAATTTTTAATTCTTTATAAAAAGGGGCACTTATATAAAAACTTAATTATTCCTGAAAACGTGTAATACGAGTCGTAAATTTTCATCATTATTAACATCATTGGCATTGAATGTTAAAAGTCTACTTTTACATCCGCCGCTTTGATAATATCAAATAGAATATTCGTATAATGAGCGTACTAGCGACTTCATTGAAGCTTTTGTTGTAAGTTTATGTACAAGGAAATAGCTTGTTAGAGAAATACTACCTAGTTGGGGATATTCCTTCCCAATGCCATCGCTTTATAAAATATACTTATTTAGTAGTTTCATGATACTAACATAGCTTTTACATACATTAGACATGCGGTAAACGAAAATACTATTGAATATATATGTGTGCAAAAATAAAATGATGAAATTAAAACGTTTTTGATTGTTGATATATCAAAATTGAAAACAACAGTCATGCCGCTAAATACATAACAGCGTTAAAGAAGAAACTATGACGTTAAAATACGAAATAAAGGACCGATTATAATGTAACAAAAAAAACTCATTCTGATTTGTGGTATAGGTACCTACTATTCTGTTGAAAGCATCAGTGTCGAAACACCATCCTCTCGTTGTTGATAGCAGAGCAGACGCACGCGTACCGTATATTCACCCGCTTTATGTAAGAAGTTGAAATCTCTAACAATAACATTCACAGGAAATTGAATTTCCCCACAAACTGGCAGCGCCTTATTAAAAAAAATCAATGATTTTTATTTTACTTTATTTTGATACGCCTTTATTTATAGAAAAAATATTAGACACCCAGCATATTGTAGTCGAAATAAAGGGACCAAACAATATTAGACCAGAAAATTGTATTACGTACATTTTAATTTGACAAGTAAATTCATAATCCATTTACACTATTTTCGAACACCTATTCACGTGAAAAATAACACAATACGAATCATATCCCATTATATATGGATTCGCAGAATAGACTAATAGAGTTAATTTAACGTATAGGCTTTTAAAATAATTAAATATTAAAATACTAGCTGTAACTTTTATACAAGTGAAATTTAAACTGTGTGAAAAATAGTTACCACAGATCTGATCTTCATCATCAGGAATTCGATCAGTTCCCACGTCCATACATGAAGGTATACATGGTAATAATAAGCACCATACCATGCATTTATCGCGGAAATTATATATGGTTTTTGAAACTTAATCTAAATTATACAAGAAAAATTGTTCTTTTCTATTTAGGCGAATAAGACTTTTATGAAGTGATATATTTACAGCAAAAAAATGTATAAACTTATTATAATAACAGCCTAAGATATACCAATCAATGCATTGTTCTTACTAACTATTTCTTTTTAAAAGAACCATCTACAAAGCTCTCTAAAACTACAAAGTTTAACTCGTAATCTTTCACAAATCTGGCTTGGTAAAAAACTATTTCCAAAATTGATCAGACAGGCGAAGTTAAGTGAATCGCATTTCTTATCTTAATCAGTAATATTTTTATCAATTGTATTTGCAATTAATAGAACTTAAAGGACATTTCAGGGTTAAATTCTAGGAAAAACTAAACGTTTTGGAAACTGGATGGCAGTTTTTGGAAGTGTAAAAAATAATGTTGTGAAAACATAAAATTGGACTATTGCCGCCGATGTATACGAGTACATATAATAATAACATGAACTGACATTGACATCTCCCCATTTATCCTATTACCCTAACGACACGAGTATGTTGGCAATATCATTAAAATATTGCACCCGGAATACCCCAGGTGAATAAACAGACGAATAACTCAATACAATAATTTATTGAGATTAATTGTGCCTGATTTTATGCAACCTCTGTGTTACCTTATAATATGAAATTGGCTCCACTCGTCTACGAGAATTAGACCTATAAAACATGAATTGTAGAAATTACAAATATTCATCTTTAATATGTTGTTTTAACTTCTTCTTACTTTAATGGAACAAGCGTGGAATAATTTATTTATTTACACTTTTCGTGAACAACACACAGAGATAAGTATATGTCAAAGTAAGGGTTCAATCCCCGACTTACTCCACTTCACAACACAAGCTTTTAAGCTTTCTGTGAAGTGTGCAAAGGTGTATTTGGGTTTATTTCGATAAACCCAGATTCATTTCAAAAAAAAAAGTTCCAAATATATATCATAACATTTGCTTACTAGGGCAAGCTTATCGCACTGCTTCGATCTCTGCAAGCTAAATTTCTTTAGTCCTTATCTTAAAGAGCTCTGTCACAGTTTAAAATTAAGTATACATACATACATTTTAAAATATTATACTTACCTGAATGCTAGATTATCATATTTTTAATGTAAAATGTTCTCACCTGCACGTCACTTCCGGCTACTTTTATACGCAGGTGTATTTGAGATATTACATACATTCTGTACAATTTTCATTTTCTTCAGTGTTACATGATATGACATAATGTCGATAGGGTGTTTAAGAAAAAAACTCGGGCGTCAATATCGTAGAGTATATTACCTACCTACATTGGAGTCATACCTCTTGCTTTTTAAAAGGCAGAGTTGTGTATTATCCTTAAGATTAAAATATTACTATTGTATGAAATTTGATAATAAAAACTGTACCATGAAAAAAAAGACTACCGTGAAAGTCAAATATTGCTAAATAAATTCACAGATTACAAAGTTCTAACAATTCATCCCGAGCGTATTAGCATACCCTAGTTTAGAAAAATTTCTCTAAAAATTAGAGTAAGTACAAGTTTTCAAAGGATATCGTAAAATACGAGTAGTATTACATATTCCACTTAAATATTCATATAATGTAATAGTATCCAATATTCATTTTATATGCGACTAAAATAATATAATGTATTGAGGTCACAAATCATAATCCATACGTTGAAAGACTAACCCAATGATACCCTTTGCCCCAAAACATATTTTTATCGTCGACATAGGAAAAGTAAACGGGCCCACTACGGGATTTATTCAACACGTACAATTTTACCGTAATAAAGAAAAAAATTGAAATTACACCTTTCGTACGAAGCTTGTAAATAATATACATCACACTGGGTGAAAATATTTTCCCTTGTAGAGTCGTAAACACGCTACGGTGCAGGGGGAATCTATTGAAACTTGTTTGGAATAGTTTGACCGAGGAAATTATTTGAAACTGTGTTTTTTAATTAATATACCTATACGTTGAGATTAACATTGTTCATAAGTCTGAAAAATTCAATTAATTCCTTTATCGAAAATGTCACTTATTCGTAGGTATTATTTTGTTACTTTCGTTTCATGAAGAAAATTTCTGTACGGAGATACAACAAAGATATATCAGCGTCATGTCGGAAAGTAGTGTTGTCCTTCGAGGCTAGAAAGAATTCAACACACGATCATGAAGCTTCAGAGCCAGGTGTCGTGGGATTGGGCAACTATTATATTATTATTATAGAAATAGTGGAAGGATGTTGTAATTCCCATAATCCGTACAGAGACATAGATTTCAACCATAGAAATCGTTAAGAATTTATGAGAATCTTTCCACGTCTTATACGTAATTCATTCATCGATCACTTAGCGTAGGATACACGTCTTTTAAACTATACCTATAGTAATACTTATTGAATACCTACCAGGTATAGATATATGCCAGTGAATTATTTATCACCATTAAGAGGTGAACACTGAACACCTCAAACATCCCTCGCCCACTTCAAATACTCACTAGATGAATTTACCTATTGGAATTTCTATCAATACCTTTTCCATTTCCTCTCCATACATTCAACTTCACATTGTATCTACACTACATACAACAGCATACCCCACCTACATTATCACTACATTAAATCGATCTGCTAGTAATTTTCTACTATAATAACATATAACTGTATGAAATTGTTAAGATATACTCGTATTGAAGAAATGTCCGAGTTAAAGTCGATTTTTCTCCACACCAAAACTCTATTACATAACTATAAAAATGTATCAGTTCACACATTAGGTACTGTTGTATCAGAAATATTGCACATTTTTTAAACTGCAGACTCAACAACGGACGCAAAGACCGATTTTCAGATGTAATATAATATTTAGTAATCAGACACAAATGAAAAAATTAACAGAATTCAATAAAGTCTTTCAATTTAAAGAATTTGCTTGTAATATCTGAACCATAATCCACGATATTTAAACATTTTCTATAGAGAGAAAATACTATTTTTTTATTTTCAACAGCATTAGAAACATAGCATTATAAATTTATCAGTAAGTTCTTGCCTCCAAAATCTCTGGTGTAAATTTATTATTACACCACTGATAATTGCATTTATTATTGTTCCCGTATAGAAATAATGAACGACTAGTACCAAGTACTCAAGTTGTTCTTAAACCGCAACATGTTATGCAAATTCAAAATCCCTCACACATTCAAATCACTTCCAACTGGAACAGAAATCAAGGCATCGCCGCGCCGAACGTAGTACAAAAGGCTACAATAATAATATGTATTAATGCATGTGAGCGTATTATGATACTCGTAGTAACTCAGTACCACATCTTATACAGCGACAGGGAATTATCATTGAAAAGAAAATTTTATTGGTAAAATATTAATCGTCTTAGGTCCGACACGATTTTATTTAATGCCTACTCATTCAGTGATTAGAATTAGGTATGTACATTGAAAAACTTTAAACATATTTCATGATAATCCAAACGAAAGAAGATCACCGGGAAGACCCCCGAAACGATGGCGTGATAGCTGGGAATCCATATCACAGGAGGCCAACACAGCGGCATAAACAGATCTATATTAAGGAAGAAACAGATTTCATCTCAGTTCACGGTAATATATTACATAATCGAGTTCATAATACGAGTATTTCATATCGGTCAACACTCTGTTCTACAAAATGATGTGGTGTATTAATTAGTGAATTTTGGTTTTCTTTTTGTGATTTTGCCATAAAAAATATCACAAAGAATGAATTGTTAGACATCGTAAAGAAGTTTGATTCACAAAGAATGAATTGTTTACCGATCTTGGATTCAAAGGATGAGCAGAGCTTAGACCTAACGATCCGTTACGAGTACGGGGATACTATTTTGATAGATTCATCTATACAGTACAGTGTACATGTATTAATTACCTTAGTGATAATTCCCAGTAGTAGTATTAGATGGTGCAGGCATTGGTTTGAATTAATTAAACATTTAGAAACGAGAGAGAGTGTATTGTTACTTGCCCTCCCTCTACCGGTGGCTCTAGGCACTTCATTGTTTTGCCATCTCAAGTGTGATTATCGACATTGATTTATTTCTCGCCTCTTATAAACAACACTTAATTCCCATAGACAATTGAACGGTAAGGGAGCAACGACAATTGAACTGTGGAATAATTTATGGTTATCCTATTCACAATGTTTTCCTCAAATGAAACGACATTTTAGGTAATTTTTGTGTTAAATTAATTATTTCTTAAGCGAGAGAAACTCAATTTCACGGTAGGAACCGCTTTATTATTTTAATTCTGCATTTTCCGTCCGAAACAGAAATTGGTTTAGAGTATTGTGGGTCACGCTGCTTCGTCTACAGAAATATCTGAAACGGATTGTTACACTATATTCCAGAAGTTTCTGTATTTAGCGAAATCCTATCTGGCGAAACATAATTCAGTACGTAATAATAAAAAATCGTAAGACTTGATATTAAAGCATTGATATGTAAGTCATCATAGTAAGTAGGTAACTAAGCGTAAAATAAAAATATGCATACAGAAGATTTGGTCAATAATTATTTTCGTTTTATTTACACTGATGTATTCATCACAATGTATAAAATAAATTTTAATTATATTTGGAAATGATTGTTGTAATACTGTTCTAGTATTAAATTTATAAATTCTACTTTCCCAGAATGAGACGTAGAATTTATAAGAATCTGCTACATATAAAATCACTGCGAAAGAACATCAAAATCAGTAAATTTATTCATCAAACAAATCACAAGGTGTTTGGCAATACTCAATCGTACACACATAATTTAATTTCTTCCTTGATGGAAAAACACTTTTAAAGCATTTTTTCAAGAAATCTCCCGAGAGTCAAATGAAAGGGGATTTGTGCGTAGAAGGAAATAAAAGGCCCCTTTAAATACAATATATCACCGCGAAATAATCATCTGAAGTTACATTGCGTAAAAACCTTCACCAATACGAACAAAAAGGTAAGAAATTGCAAGTAGATTTTCCAATTTGAATGCGACGCCATCTGTTAGCTGGTCCTTCATCGTCTCTAGACGTCATCTTATGTTCAGGTGTTACAAATCACTGAATTTCTAGATATAACATTTTTTTCATACTGAAATGTCAATACAATGTCTACGTGATTGTGTGCACAGGTATTTCAAACACATATGGAGACAATCATGTTTATTATTTTATTTTCATTTAAAAGTTTCATTCAATGAGTAACGGTGTTTTCATAGAGAAATGTTATGTTCTGAATACAAAATTATAAGAATATACCTACAGTGAATTGAACAACTATGTATGATTAAAAACCATCATGATTTATAAATAATTAATTAAGGTACATAGGTATAGCACCACGCTATCTAATTTCAGGAATCCCTGTATGCCTTTCCAAACAAATCCCTGTACTAAATTAAAATTAAGTAAACATAATCCAACATTTCGTAAATTGGTAAAAATGAAAGACTGATTCCAGCCGCTTGATGACGAGGATATAAATCCTCAAATACTAGTGGCATATAATAAAAGTCTTCTTGTGGATTTGGAATAACAGTATTTTATTTTAACCTATAAAAATTGACTTCTACCATGTACCATATACATTAAGTAGGTACCTATGTAAAAAGTTGACTAAAGAAAATACTTACATTGCAGATGCAATTGTAAGCAAGAGATAAGTGCTTCCCGAATCACCTTTTTTTTCCCTTTCTTTGTTTACGTAACAACAACAGAGAGGAAAATAAAAACATCAATTTCCCGCTCTTATGTTTATGACAGATGAGATGAAATGTAAGTAGTAAAGAATAATATGACTCATTTTAATGATCGTCTTAAAATCCCTGATATACTCGTAGTGGTACTAGACTTCTCATCAATGACTTGGCCCTCCGCTTTGGGTTAGAGGGTGAGATTTTGAGAGCATTTCTATGTAAAGCCTTCCTTCTCCCTGTACACAGTATCAATTCCCTCTATATCTCTCTCCACACTCCCTGCCCCAAAACCTTGGAACACCTGCTGAGGCAGACATTACAACTCATTTGCAACCGCGCGCAAATTGAATGCATACCATTATATTATTAAAAGTGTGTGGTGTCGGTTATACTTCTTATCTGTTTCCAGTACAACAACATATCCATAATATTCTATTATCGTTGGAGACAATATCAAAACTTAATTAGACATCGAGAGAAATGTGATTCTACCTAAGTAAGTAGTATAATTTGAAATATTTTCCGTGAAACTATGTAAACTATATGTGTTATAATTGTAATATCTATACGAGGATATGGTTTTTACATAGCAACTAAGATATTTGAACGACAGTAAGCAGATTAAGGAAATTCAAGAATGTTCATGATAACGGAGGATTATCAAAGAAGATGTGAAAAATTTGAGTTTAAGATTGCGGGAGTCACCTTCAGGTGGATCAATCTATTAGTAGGTATCTATTTTTTTTAATACCCTAGTCAACCTATTTACAATTCTGAGATGATTTATTTTTACTTTTAAAAAATTCAAGAAATTCTATTCACAGTATCTACCTGAATAGGTATTATACAAAAGCACAATACAGTTGATAGTGGTACAATAGTATTGTACTAGGACTAGACTGTATCGTAATAGAGTGCACGTTATGTGGAACAGAGTTATCTTGTGCATACACTGACAATCTATACTCTCTGAGGAATTGTGATACAATGGCTGCATATGAAAAACGTGGCTGGAAACCTGCTGTAAAATTTTATGAAATTATTTACATACATACAATATGGTCGGTATTCCACTTTGTACTAACGAACTCACTGTTTTATAAAATGTTCAGCGTAGTTTGGTATTATTATACAGGTAATGCATACAAAATATTATTCTATTTTATAAAAAAGTTTATAATTCTGTGAATACCCGTTAAAAAGTTTATTACGAATGTTAGACTGCCCATCATTAGGTAAAGCCATATTACTACTGTACCAATGCATGTTTTATATTATGACAGTACCTACTTATATTTGGAGTTTGCTTTGACAGTTTTTTTGCACGCTTGGTGTGTTGTACGATATTTTATAATTCCTAATCCATTTAATTAAAAAATATCATATACTACTTTTTTCCAATATAAGATACGTGATCTCTTTTAGTACAAAATACTAAGGCATAAAACAAAATAGAAAAGTTAACGGGTTAGTATATACCTTCGTAGAATAACACGAAATCAAACAAAAAAATAAACAAGGAATACGCGATGCCGTAGAAAACTTTGGACTTGAATTCGAGGAGAAACGAACAGCATACGATAACGTATTGAAGAAAGTGGGGGAGAATTTACACGATGGAAAAAGAACACCATGGCTTTACTGGAATTGGAAATGGCTTCCTGTTTAACGCTCCATTGATCGGATAATTTACAACGATCCTACCTGAGCACATTGTATATGGGAAGGTGCGATACAATGTTTGTATTATTATGAATATCATGTATCGCCTACTGAAGTGGAGGAATGTAAACACAACACATTGAAAATAATCACACATGATAATAAATCTCCAATTTTATCAATAAACGTTTAATTTTATTTCATACATGTTATTCTAAACGAATTACCTACAATTAGTCTATTTATCAATTCAACAAATGATGGAAATGAGTATGTCAAACAATCGTACCAATTACGAGTATATAACTAAATATGCTATTAATTTAAAATATTAATATGTTATCCCAAATGCTCCAGTAAGCAAGAAAGTAAAATAAAAAGGTCAAACTCTAAAACACGAGTTTTCTGGTATCTAAAAATATTAACACATAGATAAAATCCCAAACTAGGGGAAAGTCAATTGAAATGCCAAGTACGTAGAGATTATATCGAATATTTGCAACAAAATAACTTTCTTTTTATAAGACCTCGAACCCGAGTGTGTAGTGCTAGATTGCGTAAAGATTAGAGCCACCTGTGTTTCATTTGGTTTCATTCTCAAGAGACACTCCCGAAATAAAGCCGATAAACTTGGGGTAAGTGTCCAGTCCAGTAATAATATAGGAAAGCGGTCAACTCAAAACAATTCCAATATTATCTTCAAAGACATTCGTTTCATGGAAATTCCTGAATCATAAAATTGATTTTGTATGTCAACACAAATGCATCCATAAACATCTAAAAACTGGATATAATAAATAATCGTGTACGTCATTTTATTATTAAATTTAATGATATCATCTTTAGAAAATGCTCACATTATTTATTAAGAGTATGCAATTATGCATACCGACATTCCAAAAACTTCTAAAAACGGGAGACCTTATATCTCAACAACCGTTACTAAATATGCTTTGGAACAAAATAGGGTAGATGCATTGAACCTTTACCTAATTGAAAATTTATCTAGAGAATAACCGTAAAAGATTTTTTATATCTTGCATAGATTTCTCAGAAAAAAATTGAAAAACTCCTCTGATCTTTTTTCTGAGAGACGTAAACTCGTTTCCCGAAAATCGCGGAGTATTTTTTTTTGTACTGATAATATGCATTAAAATCTAGGGAATAATCGTAAAAGTTTTTTGATAGTCCCAAAATTAACCCCAAAAAAATGGTAAAAACGCTTTTTTACCATTTTATCCTGCGATTGTTCACGCGATTTTGAACCTTAATGCCGTGGAAAATGACTGTGACGTCATTCTTGGTACCAAGCCCTTAATATCTACGCATATTATAGTGTACGCTACACCACAAACAAGCAATCAGCAACTATAACTAATGAGGAATCAGGGAGGGAGATATACGATAATTAATTAACCTTGCGATATAGTAGGGTTATTATTACTTTAACCTAAGGTGATTTTACCTTTTTGATTTTGCATACTTTTATAGGTCTTCTTCTTGTCAGCCCCTCTGCATCCACTGTTGAACATAGGCCTCCCTCATTGATCTCCACAGCTCAGCTATCCTGGGTAGACCGCTGAGAACTATGCGGAAGACTTTTGTGTATAAAGAAGGTACTACGTAAACTACGAAAATATATCGTACCACATAGTCGTGATAGTCATTGCCAAAACGTTATAGTAATATCTGTAAAGTAATTTTTACTAATCAACTCTCTCTGTCTTATTAGTCTTTGTAATACTAAGATGAGATGCCAACGCCAAGCATGAAATTAATACCTTTATTATATGTATGTATTTAGAGAAAAATGTATAATTATATTTTGCATGGAAATCAAACACATGTTTTCACTTCATGGTGAACTATCTGAATGACTTTATCCTTAACCAACTCCTACAACATTAGGTACTGAACAGATTTTATTGTAATATAATACTCGTGTTATTTTATAGATTCAGATACGTACACATTTACAGATTATTGTTTCGAAGGGTTCCTATAGGTGTCATTACATGAATACGAAACCAGACGCATTATGATCAAATTAATATCTCATATTAAGGCCCATTATATCACATAACCATACATATTGATTAACGAAATATTAAAACATTACGTCCCCTACTGAGCCTCAATTATTATTGCGTTTTCCGGATAAAAATAATAATATTTATAGGATAGGTAATAATAATATTAAGCCTGTGTAACACAACTCGCCCTATGATCTGCTATTCCCACTTCAACTCCCTCGGCGTTATAAATTAAAAGCTTACGTTGTATAGCGGCTAAATAGCTCAATTTATCATGCTAAACTGACATTGTGTGGACTGAGAGAGACGGAACTGCGTTACATACGAGTATAACCTCTAGAAAATGATATAGGACGACGAATTGAGAGAAAGCATGCCGACATACGTCAGTATTACGTTTGTATCCGTGAAAATCCACTGTTACAAATGTTTCTCTATATTTAATATTAACAACCAACTTCATATTTATGTTAGTAGGTTAAACACCTTTACATTAGAGCGAAGAGGGTTGAAACAGTATTGCAGATCTACCTTTTGAAAAATTCAATATTATAACATAATAAAGCAACAAAGGAGAATGCCCAGAATATATCACTCTTTATAGCTACCTACTAAGTCCATCATTTCAACGAGGGAGAGACTATTAAAAACATAAAAGTACGAATGGTTAAAGAGTAAAACACCCAATAAGGTATTAAGAATACAAGATTGTAACAAAATAATATTCACAAGCCTTGGGAATTTTCATATTTTAAAAACTCTTTTTTTTTTAATCTGTAAATCTCCCTGCAGGATCCCTGGATAGTAGAAGTGCCCCTAACTGTTTATTGGTATTTTTTTTCTAGTGCATAACTTCATGAAAACATTTCGCATTTATTTCGCTGTTTTAATCCTGAAAGCCATAATAATGCGTTGATGCAAAGAGAATGTTGTATTTTTGCACACACACACGCACAGCATTCACTGGTTACTCTACTATCAGAATATACCGTGGAATTAGAGTAATTGAGAAAAATTATGGTTTATTTTCTTCGTTTGGTGAACTCCCTGAAAACCGAATATAACATAATAAGATAGTATGAAAAGGTATTTTTTACGGTGCTATATCTAGATAAGTAGTGTTTACCTCAATGCCTAATAGAATTTTCTACCTTAAAGGTAAAGAAGTCTACTTTCCTCAAGTTCTACAAAAGACGTGAAATAGGTAGGCCCATTTTTTCTATTTACAGACACCTTCTTCATACTGATAGAGACATATGGTTTTTGCTACAATACTTGTCGGCGTTTTATGTGACAATTCTTTTTGATGACAATAGTAAGATGACGCCATCAATGAAGTGGGGAAATTTGTGAGGGGAACAATTTTATTAGTTGGAGCAATTTCCTTGAACGTTACAACATTTTATACAAAGTCCAAACCAAATTAGAAAATTTGTAATGTGTGCCTGGATTTTTCGTCCACTATATTCTGATTCCTGATGTTCTGTAATTTAAGTCATTTTTCTCCATAACGGTATAATAAGTATTTAACTTTTAATGTGTCTGAGTCTGAGGGTTCCTCCTGGACATGGGGGATTCAGTTTACTTAGTTTCTTTGGTGATTCCTATTAAATCAACGTACAAGGCTTTCGTTTTGAAAACACTCAATATTTTTAAGAAAACGTTATCGTTATAAATATATACGAGTAAAATGATAAATTAATAAATAAATTCAATTACATATTCCCAAAAACGTAGCATAAATTTTCTTGATTTTCAACAGTGCCGGCCTCTCATATGTAAATTAAAAACATTGTCTATTTCGTCAGAAAATTAAATATGAATTCTAGATTCAAAAGGTTTAAAAAATATACGCCGAAACACCATAAATTTTACTCTTAACATTAGGTACTCTTAAAGTTCATACTTCATATACATATGTCTATTCCATTTCCAATGCACAATGTGCAATAAGAGGTATTTTTGATGTCCATCTGACTGTGATTGCTCCTTTGTGATACGAATATTTCCTACTATACTGACTGTGCAGTTATTATTTAGAACAATGATGAATCTGCATTCAAATTTATAGCACCGTGAAATTGATGGTCCTAGTTTGGGATTGCGGGAAAAATCTACAATAAATGACCCATTGTGATATTATAATATAAATAATGATATATGTAGTGATTGCGTGACTGGACAAAAACCCATAAGAATATTGTTCAACATGAATAAATCCCAGAAAGGACGAAAGCCCTCAAGCAATTTGCTCAAGGGACAAAAGCTCTAATCTATCTGGATTTTGAAAACAAAATTAATTTTATCTATAAGTATTATTATATCAGTATGTTAGAAACAACAATAAATTAGAAATTAAACAAATAAATTAGCGGATCTAAAATGGGATAGACAATAAAAAAATCGACATCTACTGGAATTCTACTACAAAGTTTGGGCTTTAATCCGTTGAGGGTATTTCTAAAGGGCTTTTGTCTTTTTTGGGGTTTTCTCATGTTGAGCAATATTCTTATGGGTTTTTCTCCGGAAATCGTAGTGATTGATGTATGATGGACTGTTGTGCGACGATTTATTGTCACTGGGTATTCTGTTTCGAATATCGCGGGGACGGATGACGGCAGAGATAAGGAAATTGTTCCGTCGCTGTGCGGGAGATGGATAAACGATTTTTTTTCTACACATGATAGGTAAGTATCTGATTTTACAATAAATATCATTTTTTATTAACTGTTTACCAATTAAAGTCTTGCAAGTATTTTCACTTATGTACCTAGGTATAGATAAAATCATGATATAAATTCAATTCTTAAATCTACCCCTGCAGTTTAAATTAGTTTTATCTATATGAACTAGCACATTTTCTGATGTAAAATAATCCACATTTTTCTAAATTAAAATATTCCATATTGGAACTGAATCAGTCACTAAACAAGTAATTTCTATTCCAGGCAATTTAGTATGGAACGGGTTATGGACTCGTGCAAGGGAGCAAATCGTTTTTAAGATGGCTAGAATCTATTAAAAAGTTGTTAAGACGGTTAATATCACCACAAGGCCTTTGTGAAGGTAGTGCCATAGAAAACCCACTCATAACGGGTCACCATAGTAGACACATATAAGTCTGGCATTGAGTGTCTTAAAATGATACCTTGCAAACCCTTTATGCCCCAAAGTTTTGCGGTAGTTGGCGGCGAAATTTGCATACGTCGTTATGTAAATTAGTGCGGGCGGCAGCGTATCCGGTACTGGGTGCCGTCCATCGAATCATATCCCATATAAAGAGAAAGTTTCCAATATTACGAAGCACTTCTGTCTAGTTTTGATTTACAACGAGTTGTTGTTCTATATGGTAACAAAATGTACAAATCATTACACTTAGGTATACTAGTTTGTACGTTTGAATTACAACTACTAAATATACAATAAGTGTAGGAAATTATACATCACGTTTTGAGTGAATTAATTGCGTGATGAAAAAATCTGTAATTTTGCATCAAAATGTTTTGGTAAGGTAACAATGAAATTTTATGCGTCCAGTAAATTTTCGAGTAGCGGCTAGTAGACACAGTAGTCAAACCCGGTAAATTTGCCTCATTACCAAAGTACTGTACCAACTACAACCTCCGTAGTATCTACGTCTTACGTAGGTCTACATTATACGTAGATACAATGTACAAACACGAGTACCGTACTTACTTAATAGGCAGTCCACTCAAGACCCTTACAGCAGACCGGAACACCCTTCGATGGAATTTGATGCGCTTTTGCCGCATAGACTCCATGCCAAAACGTTACAGAGTTCATCAAACTTTACCCAGCAGTACTTTAAATAAATCCTTTGGGAAGAACTCATGTGACAAAGTTTATATAGCAACATTTTTTTAACTGTACAAAGAAATTACCTGACATAATTTTAGTATCGTCCAACAATAAATACACTGCATGATTTTTTTTTTAATTTAAAATATGTATTTCCAAAATATTAATAGTACATGGTTAGTTTTGTTTAATACAGCAGCTTATATGTTTTAACGGGCAGTCCTGAAGGTTCTATTCTTAGCCAAGTTTTTGTAGGTTCTTCACAATATGACGACGCAAGCAATCATTCCCCAAGACTTTTACAAAGAAAAATCAATGTTACCGAGTCTAACAGCTAAATGATGCTTCCATATTCCTATTTACTGTTTATGTGCCTAGCTAACATTACCACTAGTTTAATAGTTTAACACAGCTGAAAGAAACCTAACACTCAACATAATTCATGTTGAGTTTGCATAATAATTCCTCATAAGAGCAGTCAACCACTACATAACATAACTACGTAAATATTTACCTACCACACATTCCTACTACCAGTGATGGTACTCCTACATGTGCGGTCTACCAGAACACACATCATAGGTGGTTTTAAAGATCACTATGAAAATGGAGAATAGGGAATTTGTACCAGCTTTCCAAAACAGTTCAGTCATCATCTTATTTAGAAAACATCACTCAATTTTCAACAATAGGTACATACAAATCTCCTTAAAATAGTGTTTTGTAGGTGCTAAATGTTTTGTCCCTTCACGAAAACGTGATACTCTGGTTATTTTTCATTCATAATATCTAAAAATATCTCGTAATTTTATTTCCTTATTTACGGCCACTTCAGGGAAATAAGTTAGGGTTATTTTATTTATTTTTTGTTTATTTCGTAAACAGAACTATGGAATAATTTTATCAGATGAACAATACGTCTTCAGATATGTAGATTGTGAATAACATCACGTTTGTGTTGGGAAAGTTAATGGTAAATTTTCGTTTTCTACCACAAAACTCATAATTTATTATACATGACAGCAGTTGTTGTTGGCCTGCGATCTAAGGCTGGTTACTATTCGCATTTTATCGCTAGACAGATCTTTATTGCGCGAACAACGCGCGTTACCATAATAGCATGTAGACTGTAGAGGTATACACACAACTCCACCATAGAAATGCAGAATTACGTACGTGTAGCATTTTTCAGATAAAACCAAGAGTACTTTTCAGGGTCAATATCCAAAGCAAACGTTACTTAATATATTGGTCTAGGTCTCAAGGCGCGTTGCCGTCGAATATATAAAATATGCGCATATTGAATAAATTTCCACGCTTTGTTTTTTACAACTATTCAGTTATCGGTTTGAGAGACAGCTTTATCTTCTTCTTCTTCTTCGATGGCTCTACAGCTCAAATCGAGCCTTGGCCTCCATCAGACCTCGCCTCCAACTCTGTCTGTCCTCGGCAGCGGATTTCCAGTCCCTCACTTGTAGTAGATTGGCAGCATCCTTCTTTACTTCGTCCTCCCATCGGAGTCTCGGCCTGCCGACCCTTCTCCGGCCACCTGGATGTCCCTCTAAGATCCTCTTCGGTACCCGTGATGGAGGCATTCTCTGCACATGTCCGGCCCATCTCAGCCTGTTCAGTCTGGCATGTACAGAGAGCCTGGGAGCTTTATAGATGTCGTATAGCTCATCGTTGTATCGTATTCTCCAGGTTTCGCCATCATTCACGGGCCCCAGAATTTTCCGTAACACTTTCCTCTCAAATGTGTCCAGCATCTCTGCGGATTTTGCCGTCATTGTCCACGCTTCACACCCGTATGTTACCACTGTTCTAATTATAGTTTTGTAGAGGGTGATTTTAGTTTTTCTGTGGACACTTCTTGATTTGAGTACTGGTAGAAGAGAGAAGAATGTCCGGTTTCCAGTTGCTACTCTCTTTTTGATTTCTATAAGGTCTTCATTTTCCTTTGTTATGGTGGATCCTAAGTACACAAATTCATTGACCATCTCGAAATTATATCTGTCTTTAAACTGGATAGTCTGTTGAGGATTGTTAGTTGGGTTCCTGGATTGTTTCATTATTTTTGTCTTTCCTTCATTTATTTCCAATCCAATCTCCTTGGCTTTTGCTTCTAATGGCTCAAAGACTTCTTTTATGGCTGTCAGGGATCTTCCCACTATATTGAGGTCGTCTGCGTATCCGACTATCTGGCTGCTTTGGAAGTAAATGTTAGGGTTTGTGTTCCTCTGGTATGTTTCGCGTATGACATGTTCAAGACTGAGATTGAAGAGAGTGGGGGCCAATCCATCCCCCTGTTTGAGACCTTGGGACACTGTAAATTCTTCTGTGAGTTCTCCTCCGACCTTCACTTTACACTTTGTGTTATTCATTGTCGCTTTTATAAGTCTTACCAGTTTTGTTGGTATTTTGAATGACAGCAGAATGTTGTACAGTTTTTCTCTACTAATGCTATCGTAGGCTTGTTTGAAGTCAATGAACAGCTGGTATATGTCGACGTCAAATTCCCAGCATTTGGACAGTATTTGTCGTGCTGTGAATAGTTGATCGCTCGTCGACCTGTCTCTCCTGAATCCTGCCTGATATTCTCCCAAGATGTTCTCTGCAAAACACTCCACTCTTTGCTTGAGTATTGTGGTCAGTACTTTATAGGCTGTGCTCAACAACGATATTCCTCTGTGATTTTCGCACTTCAGTTTATCTCCCTTCTTATATATTGGACATATAATGCTCATTTGCCATTCTTCCGGTATTTCTTCCAGATCCCATATCTTTTTTATTATTTCGTGAAGCAGTCTGTGGAGTTGTTCATTCCCATACTTTAACAGTTCGGATGGTATGCTATCTATCCCAGGTGTCTTATTGTTCTTCAGTTTCTTTATAGCCATCTTTACTTCAGTGAGTGATGGGGGGCTGATTTCCTGGTCATCCTCCATGGGTATATCTGTTGTCTCATTACCCAAGTGTGTGTTTGGGTTTAGGATTTGTTGGAAATATTCTCTCCATCTGTGTTTTATTCTTTCTGGGTCGGCTATCATATTACCATCTGTGTCTCTGCATAGGCTCGTGTTTGGTTTAAAGCCCTTCTTGAACATGTTGACTGCTCTATAAGCTTCTCTTGTGTTATTGGCGGCGAAGTCCTGTTCAGAGACAGCTTTATAGGTGCTCTAAAAGAACAAACAATCACAAAATTGAATCCATAGTAGACATTTAAAAGACTGCTCTGAAAAGAATCGATCTCAAAATAAACAAAAATAAATTTCATGGTTCAAAAATACACTAAAATATCTTCAGTTTGTGCATTTAATACAAGGAAACTCAAAATAAGTACCTATAAACAGTGAAAACACGAGTATGAAAAAATAGATTAGCCAACCAGGTCTAATCCGAGATCTGTTTAAGAATAATTAATGTTCTTTTTCTAGTCAATATTACCACAATGAATACAGTTAATAAGTAGACATGGATGCTGTAGGATTTTGTAGTAAGAGGGGGTCTATACAAAAAGAACGGGTTAAATCAGAACACAGGGTAGCATCGGTACCTACAATATTCACCCATTGCTTTTGAAATTTGTTTAAGATTCAATGAGTGCCTTTACGGATGACTGACGAAACACCATGAAGCAGTATTAATGAATGTTTCTGTAATCAAACGTGCATCGCAAAAAAATACAAAAAAGTGTGGATATACAAAATAATTATGCATGCCTATTTCATGGAGTAATAGATTAGAGAATTAAAGTAGGTACTATTTTGCTACAATAGTCTTCTTCTTCTTTTTCTTTTTGTAGATCTGTCGATCTGTTCTCCTCAGATTACTCAGTCTTGCGATGAGGCCAGATAAACTATTTTTTTGCTCCTTTTTATATACTTTTTTTTTCAGTACTATTCAATTCCATGTATGTCATTTTGTCCCAAATGGTTTCTTCGTGGAAATATAACACTAGGTATAGTAAGTAGATGGGTATAGGAACTTCGTAGTTTGAATGTTCATTGATACAGTTGAACGTTTCGCACCAATGATTGGGCACACATTAATCATAACACTATTGATCCCTGAAACATTGAAATTGTGTATGTATCACGTGCCATTATATTACTAACTACTTGCCATTATATCTTTTGAATACAACCATGAGCCCAATATTGCTAAATGGTATGGAAAAATAATACCTAATATTCAGTGTGACATACCCCCGTTTTCACCAACTTTTACCTAAGAAGGAGACCCTTAAGAAATTTCCATACAAAAACAGAGATAATATTCTATTTTTTGACACGCAGGCCTACCAACCACACCCTAATTCCATACAAAATGCAACACGCAACTCACCTAGCCTGGGCAGAGATATTTGGGCAACTAACGTTGGTGAGTTGCGTGTTGCATTTTGTATGGAATTAGGGTGTGGTTGGTAGGCCTGCGTGTCAAAAAATAGAATATTATCTCTGTTTTTGTATGGAAATTTCTTAGGGGTCTCCTTCTTAGGTAAAAGTTGTTGAAAACGGGGGTTAGTATCGTGCGTATGTGACTAAAATATAATCGTAGGTATACATTATACCTAACACCCGAAAGTTTTCACTTCAATTCAGGAAATATTTTCATATGTCAAGAAGTAAATGACTATAGTGATAAGATGAAGTTAAAGTCGTTAAAGTATCGAGACTCTCACTAATCCTTTATTGTAGACGAATTACTTGAGTCAGATTAAATAAAATATATAATACAGAAAATGACACTGAAAACTAAAGGAATCGCCTTGTTCGAATATAATATAGTACATCCTGTATCTACCTACATACGTATGAGCCCGTACCATGGCAAACCGAAGTAGTTTTAAACATCCTATTTACATAAAGCGCGACGATGCCTATTTACCCAGCTTTTTGACGATCACATTCACACAACAGAGACATGCACATACACCCACACACTAAAAGAGTTGAATTTAGTTGTTACTTGGGTTAGCTGGCACATACCCCAGCATTGCGATAAGCTCGCCCTAGTGAACATATATTATAACATATATAATATATAAACATGATTTCAATTCTATGTTTAAACGTTACTATCAAAAAAGAAACGTAATATTCATTTCATGCATACAAAATAATATAATTAATAAAGATAAGGAAGTGAATAAAGATTTATAATATGGCTTACAAAGGTCAATGTGCCCATTGTCTAAATATGCAAATTAAAATGTTCCTTTATGTCGCAGACATGTCGTAAAAATCATCCCGTGCTAGGGGTGAGATTTAGTAGGTACCTACTAGGTACCGGGAGGTACCCGAGTGCCTACACAATATATCCCCATTTGTATCGTATAATACATGCAATAGCTTCACATTCTGATCGTCGTATCGTATGCGTGTACTTGCAATAAACACTTGATGATTTAGGGGAATTTGCGCCAACTCGATGTACGCTAATGCTATATTTTGTTAAATTGTCCATTTATTTTTATTATTTTGATGGGTAGGTACACTTGCTACACATTTATTCTGTACATATGTACGAATTTCGTATTTTTCGCTGTAGTTAAAAAATATGCATATACCTAATAAAAAAATCACAAGAAACTGTAGAATTTATTGGGACGAGCTTCTCATAGATAACCGATTCTTCTACAAAGCTAACCGCAATTTAGTGTTTCATAATAAAAACTATCGTCCAAAATATCTATCAGAAAAGAATGTTAAAATTGTGAAAATTATAATGATAGCTGAAAACTTCGATCTCGCGAATTCAATTCAAGCAATCGGCGTAAAACAATAGGCTCCCAGTTAAGTAATGTAACAGTATAATTGCGATACGGCTGTGGAAAGGGTTAAACAGATTATGAATTACGATGTTTGGACGGAGGTACTCAGTTGAAGATAGGTACTTAACAGCGGTACCTACCCCCCTAACAATATAGTGGATATGAATGCATGGGTGCTCGCTCATCTACACCCCGGTATGACACAAAAGGGGTTAAAATAACGTCAAAATATATCTAAATAGTTATCTACTCGACTCTACATATACCTAGGTACTACAAATATCTTCCCGAGGTTAAATCTTCATAATACGGTTACACCAAAAATACTACCAAACAGCACAATACGAACAATTTTGTGAAAATTGGGCCAACACCTAATTTAGCATAAAGTAAATGAATCAATAAAATTGTTTTACTACCTTTACGCACTAATGTTATGAGTTATGTTATGACTCGTTCACATTGATGAAGCGTAATAAATTCGCATGGAGCGATTTTTCAGCAAAGAATGTACCTGCGAAATCGCGTTTTTAAATAAATAATGGGTTGGCTGGCAGAAATAGCCATTTGGCAATAAGCCCGCTCTTTGTATGTTTCTGTACAATAAAGATTATTTTATTTTTATTTTAAAATGTTTATTGGATATAAAACATTATACCAAATGGCGAGTTTATTGTCGTAGGCAATGTCTACCAACCAACCACTTGTGACAATAAAGTGAGATAAATAATTGTACACACACTTAGGAAAGTATGGACAACCAAAAAGAAATTTTGGCTGACTCTTAGAAGGTAAAATAAAAAGAATTTGTCAAAAGTTTGTATCCGGCACTTTGTTCCCTTAAAAAAACATGTAAATTGCAATAAAATGTCGACTCAATCGATTTTCGTGTAGGTTACACGAAGATTTCAGGAAGACATTACTATTTTGATTTCCGGTATATCTCCGCATGATGAGTAGACCACTGCTATTAGCGCTGCTGCTACCAGACACGATACCTACTCCGCCACGTGGCACACTCGCCTCAATTAATTCAATTACTTTAAATATCCCAACGGTTTAATTAACGTTTTTGGAAATTAAGCAATGCCGACTATTTATCGAAATGTTTAAATATTCGTAGAAAGTCGTCTCTGTCTTCTTAAGTAAGATAAAGATAAGTGTTTAGAATAACACCAATGGAAGCTCCTGCTTCCACCGCTACATACGAGTCTCTTACATACAAACGTACAGACAAAAAATTGATTACTTTCTATTATAATATAATAGGTATGTAGCTTCTTTTGTTATTAGGCAGTCCACCCTAATTGGGTGATTTGTGCCAGTACACATCGAAGAAAACGATAAAAATATATTCAGAAGTTCAAATCTGTTAAAGTTTTAAGTCAAACTTCTTCAGAAATCACGCGATATGATTCCTTAGGCTTCATTGCTAGAAGCGAAACAGGAGCTAAAGGATCTGTAGAAATCATCTCGGCAGAAGTCCTTACCCTGAAATGGACAAGCAAATAGGACATGGTATATTGACTCATCATCCTCTCCACACTGACATGTAGGATCAGACACCAATTCTGGATAGATGCTGAGCAACTATACAGTGACCAATTCTCAGCCGTGAAGGTATGTAGCTAATCATACAATTTTTACATGATAAACGATATTTTTATCCGTTTATTAAATTTTCGTCCATTTCGTACACTGCGTACATTTTCATCTATTTCGTACATTATCTTCCATTTTTGCATCGTTTATTTATTTATTTATTTATTTATTTATTTACATCAACGGCGTGAGCCTTTTACACAACTTATGATACAAAAACAAGTAAACAATATTCACATTAATTAAAATTAACAATAACAAAGTTATGAAAGAAAGAAATAATAATAATAAACATTACATATGCACACACACATGCAGAAAAAAGTTAAACAAGATAACAAGAACAAAGTTCTAGGCATAATGTTCCCTCAGCCCCGTAAAAAAAGCATTCATTTCTCGCTTCAGTGCAGTTGTTCACCATTTTTTTTTATCTTTGTCTTCTTTGATTATAGGCGTAAAAAGAATGAACTGAAAAGAGTCATTCTCAGTCTCAGTCATGATACAGTGAGTCTAGTCGGTTTGATTTGATATTGTATTTTAATAATACATATTAATAAATGAATTATAGGCTATGCTTCACCATACATTCATATTGGTATCAACACTACAATATTATAAGAGAATAAAACAATATTGAAAAAGATAAATTAATGTTTTACATTGGAAAAGAATTTAGGAATTGGAAATGAATGAAAGTGAATTTAGCCTTGGGAATTGATACATGACTATGGAAGCCCATTAATAAATCTTCAATTCCCGCGAATAAACCGCAGGTATATGTGAGAGAACGCATGCTATATTTTATGTACAAAAACAAACATTCGAATAAAAAATCTAATACAACTAAAATGTTGAGTTTTTTCCCCATAAAAACAACGTATCAATATTGTAGAATGTTTCATGTGGAGAAACCACACACGATCGATTTACTAGAATATTACGAGCAATGATGGGTTCAATTCAGGATTCAATTCTCATTACTTCATTTATTCATTGAACACATATAAATTTCCGTATTAAACATTTAGTCTGCTTGACTTTTCAAACCGTTGTTCAAGTTTTCCAAATTAAATAATTTATTGTAACAAAAACCATTTCAAAGCATATTTGTTATTACGGCAAACTGACCACAATGCCTCACCCTATTACCTTTCTTTAGGCTTCACATTATTGAGAACACGTTATTACTTTCAAAGTTAATCCTGTAAAGTAAATAATATCATCTATCTTCGGATCTATCCATCTATCTCATTTATATTTTGATATGTTCCCAATGACTCGACAAAACCAAACTGTCCAGAAGTAAAGAGTAGATACGTATATTAAAAAAAAATGTCCCATAAAAAAGAAAAAAAAATGACAAGGCCGCGACTGCCAAAGAAAGGTACCTATTCTTACGAGTATGTGTGATTTTTAATTCGAAAAAATTACATAAAAATACACATAGTATTAGGTTTGCAAAGATATTTCTATAAAAGTTAGGTCATTCTTTAATAATTTTCAATATTTACTAAAACATAACATTCGCTAATCCCATTTCGCAAGAATCACTACTGAAATGACAGATGGCGGAGTGTTTCATCCCCGAGTTTAATTCCTGAAATCAGTTAAGTCGACTGAAAAGCTTTAAGACTAAACGACAAACGTATACTAACTTACTGCATCTTATCACATCAACCTACCCTACCGAAGGTTTATTACTAAGTGAAGAAAGGAAGACATTCTGGATATTACCACCATACACCTATACATGCCCTTCAACCCCAACTGATTCATCTACCCACCAAATCATGGGAAACTTTATGACTATAGATTAACGTTTGACATTTTGGAGATAATGTAATTAATTTACTCGAAGTGATTCCTCTAAATGGCAGCTGTTAATCGCCATTACTCACGAACCCCGCATTATTGAGTGTTAAGGGTTAATTTTTATCCTAAGGTATGTATTTTCTGAATAAAATATAATGTGTTTGAATAACACCTTCAAGCTATGAACTTAGGTATATCTTATTTTTAAGAAAACTTTAAAAGTCTCAAACAAATTTTCTCTAATAACTCTTGCCTTCGGATGTTACTGGTTTCTGATGACCGGGATACTCCGAATTACTGTACACTACACAGCTCCTATTATTTATTTATGATTTATCCCAGACTTGAAGTGGGAGGTAAAAAACTCTCAAATCCGCAAATATATACCAATATTAAAATACAATTAAAAATGATCTTACAATGCTGCGGAGTACGCAGTAAGAAAAAACATATACACATACATATATTACCCTGTTTTGCGCACTGTCCAATCATTTAAGAGTGACCTGTATGTAAATAAATGCACGAAAATCATAATGAGATCAGAGCATTTGGATAATCGTGGATAAAGGCTATATCGCTGATTCCTTGAGAAACGTTTTTTGGAAAATTCATGTTGTCTATTTCTCGATTGAAACTCAGATCAGGTTTATATTTTTGTCAGTCAATAATTTTCTTTATCAATATCCTGCAAATAGGAAATATTTTATAAGATGCGAGTACGTACTCAAACACAGATGGCACCAATTTACAGGATTGCATTCAATTATAACCAAACCAATGTAAAAACATAATACATTGACTGAATTGAAATGGTGACCAGTAAATACTATTTATTTCCGTCGTTGCATTGATTCAATGATGGAAATGACAGCTCCATAAATACACCCAGTCATCAACAATAAAAAGAATAGAATAATAGTGCAGCATGATGTGACAACTGTGAAGTGTATGACAAATATACGACTGGACATTAATTATTCTGTATTATTTTGGAACATCATCGATTTTTTACATCATGGAACATTTACACCATTTACATTTTTTTTGTGTATGTGATTAAATTATAAATTTTAAATTATACAAGGTTCTCGAAGAAGACTGCATCGAACGAAACTTGCGCTAACCAGTTACAGCACAATGAAAGAATCACTGATTTAACATACCTATATTGTTCCAATAGCTATCTTTTCGTTGCTGCTAATTGTTGTCTCGTAATATAATATATGTACGTGCATGCTGTGGGCGCTCGTAATTGGGAGGTTGACAGGATATTTGTGTTTGATGTTTTTAATTTATGTATATCTGTCAATCCTCTGTGAGTGTCTCAATAAATAAATAAATAAATAAATTTTTAAAATCAAATCATTACTTTTCTATGACCCTATTCTATTATATGCTACTCCCATGCCGTATCCTTTTCGGAGTAGGCAATTAGGCATTGAGAACAGAACGCCACACTGGCCTAATCTTTACACACACTTCTATAGATCATAGGTATTTCCAGACAGAACAAGAGACTGACGACCCTTCACGTGGTTATGATAAAAACATTGTTAAAAAATAATAACGCACGAGTACCTTCCTAATTCTTAAAAATATGTCTACTTAACCTAATAATATTATTACCTACAGCTTTATGGTGAAAGCCACTCTAGAAGATATGTAACCCAAGCATCAAGGAAATCATTATGTGTAAGGGAATTATGACTCGTGAGAAATGGGGCTTGCGTAATTTATCTTGTAACCCCCCATCTTTTCATAACTTTCACAAAGTATTTCAGCACCTAGATTCTATTATTTATATGTACTATTATTTACGTGTTAAATAATTTGTTATGGAATTAAATACAGCGTCCTATCTATTTATAGGATAGGTTCCTGTACCTACACTACATCAGCGACATCAACATTATTGCAAGTGCATTGGTAGAATTTGAAAACCCATCAAAGCACAGACGTATCTCAAAAAACATAATGTTCACGTAATAATTCACTAATACAATAAAAACATATTACGTTAAGTTGTGCGGTGCAATAATGACCCACTTTTTATTGTTTTTTTTTTATTTATGTAGGTTACTTAATATTATATAATGCCTAGAATCTAATAAATTATTACCAACCAAACCAACAATAAAAAATCCAAGATGTCATTCCAATTATCGGATAAATAATATCATATTTTATGCTTTGCCGTTAAGTATTTAGTGGCAACATGTTATTATTATTATCAGAAACAGGGTGATCGGGTCAACCCTTTGGTCAGGGGAAAACAGAGTATGTTACATAGATATTATGATGTACAAGTAGGTATAACATAAAAATTAATGGTCCTGCAATAACATTAATTGTTTTCCATTGTACGGGACGTTTGACGTCTACACGGTGTGGGGGTTGTAGGGACGCTGCTGGTCTGTTGTTGTATTCCACCACGTCGTACGGGAGATTCTATCCCGGCAGTTAAATATGATTTACGACATTCAGCCGCTTTCATCCTCGCATCCTCTAAGGCCATTAATTAGTATCTGCACTGTGAAATAGATCGAAGAATCGATTATAATACTTCATTTCGTATAATAAAATTACTGAATCACATTCTGATACTTAGGTATAACTTATTTTATTCATAATACATACCTACTTAAATACATTCGCTATTAACTTTTGAGATAAATCCACCATTACTGACGATGGCCGCAATCTTGGTTTTGGTCTTATTAATTCTGCCTCACTTCAAGGAAGCTACAAGATATTTATTAGGTACATCAAGACGAATGCCTTCGGCTGGCTAATCTAAAATTAAAACGCTCGTAAAATCATAATATGCACATTGCACAATTCGTTTTTCATTCAATGAATAAATCCTAGTAATTACTCTATTTAACGTCAATTCTTCTCCGTAGAAAATCGCCTTATTAAAATATGTCCGTCCTATTCGAAATTAATTGAAGTGACGGAAGGCTGTAGATAGGTAGGTATATGTTCCCAATATAGGTATCATAAGATAGGGGGAGAATCAGTACTGTTTCTAATTATACTGCAATTAAATCATTGTGCAATTGAAACATAAGCAGAAACAATAATAAACAACGTAATATTTTTATTTTATTGTCTGTTAAACAAGCGACTATGTTCAAGTGAATTACAAAGAACACTCCCTGTTATTATGGGGCATTAAGGAATTCTCATTTCATTTCGGAATAGGCTTATCACGAAACATCTGACCCGTAAAACAATTATTCAAGTCGCAAGTATCCCATAAACTTCTTAAAAACACACCACAATAATTATAAAACAATATTTTTAACGTTTCTAATATACAACATGATAAATTACACTTTATCAACATGGCGCATTTAATTAATATGCTAAGTGTTAATTTGAAACCTTAATTTACAATGTAGTCACGATACTTTAAATTTAGGGAACATATTTCACGAAAAAGCTTGCGAGGTAATTTTTCACACGACGACATTTTCCGCTTGATAAATCTGTAGGTACTTTGTTTATGTATTCAAATATTCATATTCAACGAAAAGGTTATTGAAGTTAACAATATTAATATTCTTACTTTATACCTATAACGCCTCACCGAAATACGAGGACAATGACATAAGTCGAAAACATGATTATTGAGTTAATGCCAAATTTCTCGTAGAACCAACATCTACTCGTATGTCGTGTCAAATCCTCGTGACAATATTATCTCTTATAGTTAGAAAGATAACACATGTATCCTGATTGCCCTTTCTAATTCGCGCATCTTTTTTGTATGAACGTTTGGCGTTCTAAGGAGCGAGGTGCACCAAATTCTCAGACATTGTTACCAACAACAAAAAAGTAACATACATAAGTACATAGGTACTTCTTTTCTTCAAAAATATGGTCTTATTATGAGATATGTCAAGCTCAAGAAAAAAGTTGATTGTCAAAATAATTTTCAAAAACAATCTACAAGATTTTTGTATTTTTCGAAAAGAGCTTACATTTGTTTTGAATTATGTGCCTGTCCTTCGATATATAGGTAAACAATCGATATACAGGTAAGTATTTTAAGAAACACTTTGAGAGGTGCCGAAAGAGGCGGATAATAAATGAATACATACATAATTCAAACATATTGAGAACCTCTTTGCATGATTTACGCGTAGTTTTATAAAGGAATTTCTTGGTGACCCTTTAAATTATTATCGATACATCACCGCCATTGTAAAAATAGACTCAGGTGCCAACTTACCTTAGGAAACTCTGTCATAAATTGTTGAATTGAATGAATTCGGTTTGGATCTATAATTCGTGAAATGGTACAAAAACCTAAATTTGATTATTTTATAAAATTATTCCATAGGAACATTTTAAGTTATACCTGAATACATACACTTCTTACCGCTTATTTTTTCTATTACACGAGACACAGGAATTGATAAGAAAATTGCAACATTTCCTATACCCATCTAGACTCTAGAGACGTTTTTTCACATTCCGTAGAGGTCGTGCTACTCATTACAATCTATTCTTCGGCGTTACGTTTACTTAAAACACCCTCGTCCTTGAGAATCTGATTGACATGGACACGGAAGAAGGGACCACCAATTGAAACAAGTTAATAAAATAGTAAATTGAAACACGTACCGTGCGTTTCCTACATGTATAGTAGCCGCCGGAGGACGTTAGCTGCAAGTGGAGATCAAGATTGTATTGTTCGTAGCCCTGATTGTCGAACCTTGTCATAAGAGCTGTCAATGGTCCGCACAATTTGCGAGCTGTCAATATTCTCACATTGTATCTTTCACAAGTAACCTATAATAAGGAAAATATTAGAGAGCGGTGCTAGAGAAATCATTTTAAAGACAAGATAGTTTTGCGACTTAGAAAACGAAAAAAATATTCCGATAATCCCTTTAAACCCTTTAAAAAGTCATCACAAATTAAAAAAACAAGTTGGCAGTTTATTCTAACAATCCAAAAATTGTCTAGTTCTGGAATACTCGTATAATTTGAAAGCAGCAAAAAAATATAACCATATCTTATTATCACATCAAGCAACACTAAACTAAGTTTGCTCCCGTGATACTTCTGAAATAAAAAAAAACAGACTGTAGGTAATGTATTCACACTAGGCGGTATACTAATGTAGGGAATAATAAAGAAAAGAAATTAAGATGACATACTCACAAGATCAATATGGTCTTAACTCAAGTGGCTGTGTAGTGTAATGGCTTTTCACTTAAACACAGTATTAGGTACCTACTTATGAATGTTTCTCACTTAATATGTGTGGAGTTTTATTACTTAAGTGCAAGCCAACAATCAAGAGCAATATAATAATAATGAGAAAACGTGTAAGATTATATTGGAGCGTGCATTAAGGTAATAAGCAGTCGCCATAAAGTGGATTATAAATAATAACACAATAATGCGAAGGACAATGTAATAAAGCTGCTAAGTATGGAAACAATCCTCTAAGTATGCATAATAACGCCGTTTTGAAAGTTCAAAAAAGAAACAAGTAAGATCTATATAAATTAAACCAAGTAGACATAGAATAGGAATACCAAAATTATTAATTTAACATTGTTATTACAAAAGAAATCACTATTAGTAAGTACGTGTAGAATCGAATTTCCCAAGTATTGTTTCTATTTCTTTACAGATATTTTTGTCTCTCGTTATTTCTGAAAAGTGGCTCTCCACTTTAGTTAAAATGGCTTCAAATTTACTGTTTTGTAATATATGTAAACAATATTTATCCGTACAAAAAAACCCGATTGTATTATCAATAAAGGGAGTTAATGAAAATCTAAAAAAAAATCACCATGTTACTGGTATGAAGTATGAACTGAAGAAACAACAGCATTGTTCTAGGCTAAGCAGACGGGTAGATGTATTGTATTCTGTACTTTATTTATAACCTAGGTAGTGTAAGGTAATATAATGTATAGCACGTTATAATGTCACTAGACGCGCTACAGACAATCATTCACTTTGGCGTTAAGTGCATTTCACTCACCAACTAGGAGCAGACGTTAGAAAAAAAACGTATTTGCATGCGACGCTCAAGTAAAGGTGTAAACAAGTATTCTTCTTAATAAAAATGTCTAACAGATAGATTAGGTACCTTATCATAATAATAGTATTTTTACCACAATTTCGTATTTCAATCATGATGAGAAGTACCTGCTTGTATTCGATACTGTATTGATGAATTGAGTGGTTGAAATAGGCAATTAGTTAGTGAATATAGCTGACTAATGCAACATTTTCAACGAATAATCAACAGTGAACAACTCTTTTTTGGTAGCGGTATAACTGACAAATTAATTTGTTGTTTAAAAAATGAAGCAGCAATTAAACCATCGTACAGTAATCGTATTAGTAGGCAAAATCAATTCACCTACAGTTTTTATTCCATTTTTTTTCGTTATTATTCTGTCTATATTGTTTTTGTTTTAATTTACGCACCAAGTATAATGAATTTACAATGAACGTGAAACGATACTTTGCATTTTTGTCGGGAAGCATGAATTGGAATGAACAAAGCGGCTGTAGGTACGGGGTGATGAAAAAAATAGACGAAAAAAAAACATTATCCAGATACCAAAAGCTCGGCAAATGAAAACGAAATAAATTCACTTACTCGTAATTCCCCCTTTTCGAGTTGCATATTTTCGTGTTGGCCATATTTTTTTTTTTTTATAAATTGTAACAAGAATAAATAATTCGCAGTTTATAAATATTTTACGTCAGAGAAATATTTTTGTTCCCTTTACTTTTTCCTTTTTATCTAGTTATCAATGTTAATAGTATTGAATAATAAAGACTCAATATACGATTATGTAGGCTATGGATTATATACAATAGGTATTTCATTATAAGCCTGATAGTAAAAGGCGCAACACTGAACTCATTTGGATGGAAAACAGGGAATAGAATAGGTAGACGAGATGGGGAAACGTGCAATATTTTAAAGGAACAAGAAAATATTAAGTAGATTCTGATGTTGACAATTTTCATCCATAGTACAAACAGTCTAAGGCAACGTAGTTGCAGAATGTGATTCTTAATACGACGGACCTGAAATCTAAATATATGTTATTTATCAAGTAAGTTTATTAACATGAACTAGGTGAACTGGAAAGTTGACTACCTAAGATCATGAGTATAGTTTTACAGTGTAGTATTACATTTTAAAAATGCATACGTGATTATGGACTAGGTATAGTTTCCTAGTTGCAGCCGAGCACATAATAAGCAGAAAAGTTTTTCTTATACTTTGTTTCTTGCACTTTGTTGTTGCGGACGTTGAATGAATTAAAAATGCATCCCGGTGCTTACTACGAACTCTGCAACTTCACATTATTATTTGTAGCCTGTTTATTAAGTATTACATACAAATAATACAAGTTTCTTTTAAACTTGTTTTATCTGCTACCTTATTTGCATTTTTATACAAGTAGACAACCGACCTGATCATAATTCTTTTCTGTGTTGAATGGATCCATTTTTCGAGCATTTTTACCAATTATTGGTTAAATGTATAATATGAATGAAATAATACGTAAATGATTTAAAAATTAAGTTTCTAAAACATATTTCATATTATTCTAATGAGATTTTAATTTGTCTAATCGAATATTCTATCTGAATCCAGGATATGCTGAAACAGGGAAACAATTAAGATTTTATATCTCGGCAAATATGATACTTTATTAAATTTGTGTTTAATATTCACCTCAATATTACAACCAAAGCCGATAAGTTTATTTAACCTGCATGGTACTTTAAACCTCCATATTCCGTTTAGACTTCCACAGTTCAGTGATGTTATGAAGTTCAAATACTTAGCTAAACTTCGTTATAGGTTGTAGGTAAGATGGTAATATCGAAAAGTGAGGTACCTTGGTCAAAATGTAACCACGTTATACCTACTGGTATGTACACTACATCGTCAGGGATACTATTAATAATAAGTGGATGGTTATGAATCCCTCATGGGCCATTTAAAAGCTTTTCTTGTATCACACACTAACTATAAATTTGTTCTTCACTAAAGATTTGCAAGTATTATTACAGTAATAACTATGATAGGTAGTACGAGTACAAGTTACTAAGGAAAATTGCGATGTCTTGCATAGCTCAAGATACAATGGAGGTGATTTATGAATATTTTATTACACCGAAAGATCTTCACTATTATACAAGAAAAGCAAGCAAATGAAATAGTGAGTACGTCGTTAGGAAAACCGCTTATTTGTTTTCATACAATATTTAAATTTATGTGAATTTAGGTAAATACTATACGGTTGTTAACAATACAATAACAAAAGTAATCATAACTTGACTCTCAATATTCACAATATACCTACATTATACGGTTTCGTAATAATATTGGATACTACTGTAAACCTCTATACAATCATTTGATAGAATGAAAATAAATTACCCACAATATGATAGAACGACAAGTAAAATATGAATTTTTACCCAAAATGCAAAAAACTAAAACTGTATTTGTATTTAACTACATTAAATAACTTGACCTGGTTTCGTTGGTTCCTGGTTGAGAGGTTTCGATAGTTTCGTTGTAATCAAATTAAATTAAAAACAATTGGTATTTACAATACATCCCTTGAATAGTGCTTTACTAAGAGACCTCAGATTTTTTCTACTAATTGAAAACAAAATCTACAAGCCAAATGAAGGACGCCGGAGTCCATGAGCGAAGAAAGCATATTTCATCTTTCAAGTATAAGAATATCTATAGGTACTACAACCTGTACAATGTCCCAAGAATTAACGATAAACTATGAAAATACTAGACATAACATACATATAGTAAGTAGTATAAGGTATCTATTATACCTACATTAGGGGATTCTGCAATGCACCAATGACCATAATCAAATTAAGTATGTCCATGAGCATCTCCTTCTTAGTAAATTGAATTTTAGGAATATTTACTATAACCGAACAACGAACAAAACTACTTATATATAAGTATTCTCTTGAGACTTGTATCTTGTACAATACACAACTTATCTAATGGGAAGAGGTAAATGTTTGAAGATAGAAACCAAACTATTACTATAAGTATGCACATAAGTCTCTCTGGTAATTTTAGTATGTCATTGTTCATATTACTCTGCAGGCCTTCATTTCCTTAGATTGTAATCTGATAAGTATGTATTACAGGTATGGAAAATAAAATTTGTATTACGAAGTTTCTACAGGTTTAGATTTTATGTATGACTAAAACTCTTATCTTTTCCATGGAGTTACTTCACATAAATAAGTGCTTACATCTTGCACATCAGATCAGTTGTCCCCATGTCTTTGTGCCTACGTGAATATTTATATCTAAGGATCTCTTTATCGACCATCGTAACCGTAGCCGAACCATGTAAGGTGACATTTCTTAATAACGTGTTGCATAAGTACACTAAAAAAAATTGAGGTTAATTTCGCTTTATCCAAAAAAACTTTTACGGTCATTTTCTAGATTTTAATGCATATTAACAATAAAAAAAAAACCTCTGCGACTTTCGGGAAACGAGTGCTGTCTTTCGGTAAACAAGATCAGAGGTGTTTATCACTTTTTTTTTGAGAAATCTATTCGAGATACGAAACATCTTTCACATTCATTCTCTAGATCAAGGTTCATTATATCTACCCTATTTTTTCCCGAACCATATTTAGTAAGGTTGTCGAGATCTAAGGTCTCCCCATGTTTGAAATTTTTCGAAATGTCAATACGCATACTCTTAAAAATATATTTATTTTCACACGTGCCAAACTTAAAATTATTTCTAGTATAAAATTGAAACAATTTGAGTAGAGATCCCTTGAAAAAATTGTAGTTTTTCCAACCACGTACGTAGTGGACAGTAGTGGACACTCATTTGCATGTTATGTAGGTGCGTGTAGACAATATAATACATTTTTATTTTACACTAGTTGAGTTACCCGTGATTTGCAACGGCAAATTTGGATTGTGAAGTAGATCGACAGTATGGCCCGAACCGCGTTCTTCTGTTCATTCATTATGACAACTTTCTAGAAAGTTCCGCAATTTTTTATAAAGGTCTTTCATGATCAAGGTGGTATGCGGTTATCAAATCCTCTCGATCGCTCGGAGTCTCTCGAAGGCATGAGCTGGACAAATTATGACTTGCGATTAGAATTTCATTTTCAATGCCCTTTCATACGATACCACGCACGACCCCACCACAAACCTTAGATCCCCTCATCAGCAAAATTTCTCTCAAGGTTTCGTTTCTACTTAACAGTATTTGTTTCCAGGTAGCAAAGGCATTCGTGTACCAAGTTTGGTCGAAATTGCTTCAGGCGTTCCAAAGTTATTGTGGAACAAAGATACGCACATACATACGTCCATTTTTATTATATGTAAGATTGTAATGTAGGTAGGAACTGACATAATTAACTGTGTTTTAATTCAAACGAATTAATAAATCATGCAGGTAACTAATTAATTAATTTAACAGTAAAAGCAATTAATTTTGTTAATTATATGGTGAATTGTTGCGCTTCAATTTCCGAAATAAAATTACAATATATTTTAATTATTTAGTTACCATTCTAGGTACAGCTAATGAATTGTTTATACACGGTTTGGTGCAAACTATTAGATACCTCTATCTATATATTTCACTACAATTATTTAATTTCTGTTATCTCAATTGGAATAATGATAGTAGGAACTATACGCTGCTTATTTTGTTCGAGTTGAAAAGCCAAAAATTTCATGTGGAACAATTTAATGTTTACTAACGTTTCCCACTGAAATGAAATATGTATCTGATAAAAAGGAGGCTGCAAGCTAGCCACTACGCTACAGACGCAATGTTTTTTTCTGTATTTCTTATTTGTTTATATGTACCTACGTACCATCCAGGCTGAAGCCAGGCAGGCCATGAAGACTTCTAAGATACAAAACGAGAATGATAAAAAAAAAATAATTGGTATTTATTTACTAAGAATCCTTAATCAGTCATAAGAAGTAAGGCGAATGATTAAAAACAGTATTTCACTTCAAAATGGTATTGTCAAGACTTTCAAACATAAATATCAATATACCTACTATATTTATGCTCCATGTGATAAGTTCGTTGGCTCCAACGCTACAAATTCGATTAATTGGTTTTGATATCTAGATAGACTTACGAGTATAAGGCCGGCTACACACATTCTTAAATTCTTAGTCTGAAATTGATTTTTTGTAAAAAAAAGTTCCGACCTCTCGCTGAATTCAGAATCAGGGTAACACCGAATTCAGACACAGGTTTTGATCGGAACTTAATTACAAACAATTAATTTCAGAATTCCGAATTCAGACACAGGTTTTGATCGGAACTTAATTACAAACAATTAATTTCAGAATTCTGAATTTCAGAGTGTGTGTGGCCGGTCTAATAGGATTAAGTTATATACTACGTACGATATACAGCGTGTATTGAAATCAAGACCTTTCTCAAATAAATTGAAAAATAATACACATTGTGATGTTTTAATCTTTGTTAATGGGGAGATGTAAAGTTGGGTAATGCCTTTACCCTTTTATAAATAAAAAAGGGTAAACATTAACAATCTGTTGTAGAATAATGATATATAATATAGATATTATTTGACCTTTTATATACGCATTAGGCTTGTTATATTGTTAGGATTGTGCGGTAAAGGTATTCAAATGCTAATTAAATTTCACCTTTTTATTCTATACATTACATACAACATATTATTATTATGCACGTAGATAACCCTTTTGTCTTTCCTACAAAATGTATTATCACGTGTAAAAGTTATTTAATAACTGAAAATAAAACGTTTCTGAAAACAATAAATTAATTATCCACTAAATCGAAATTTTACCTGAAATAAATTTCCCCATTAAGAGTGTGCATACCGACATTTCAAAAATTTCTAAAAACGGGAGACCTTCTATCTCGACAACCGTTACTAAATATGCTTTGGAACAAAATAGGGTAGATGCATTGAACCTTTATCTAGGGAATAACCGTAAAGGATTTTTTATATCTTGTATAGATTTCTCAAAAAAAAATAATAAAAATACCTCTGATCTTTTTTTCCGAAAGACGGAAACTCGTTTCCCGAAAGTCGCGGATAAATTTTTTTTTTGCACTGATAATATGCATTAAAATCTAGGGAATAACCGTAAAAGTTTTTTGATAGACGCAAAATTAACCCCAAAAAATGGAAAAAACGCTATTTTTACCATTTTATCATGCGATTGTCATGCGAATTTAAGCCTTAATGCCGTGGGAAAAGACTGTGACGTAATTCCTGGTGCCACGCCCTTAATCACAGCGTAATCACATAGGGACACACATACTTATAAAAAGAATTAGATATACATGTTACATCTACCTCTACAATATTTTGATAACTTGAATAAGCAGGCACTACACAAATCATTACGTTTGAAAAGTTTTGTAATTTAGCACCCTCCTAGAAATCAACTAAACGATTTGATTGCTATCATTATTACATGCAATTTAACATCACTGTGTTGAACATTACGCATTGGTATGCATACCTACAACAGGTGCAAATATTGAAATATCTTTCAATTAAACAAAGCGTCTAATTTGGCAATCTTAAAGTCAATATGAGTTCATAAATGTATTGCGTTACACACCTGTATATAAATAGCTCATCTTACGAATGTTTGTTTATTTATTCATTAAACCTTTGAACCTAAAATACAATATTTCAACACTCAAGTTTAAATTTAAGATTTATAAAAATAACTACTGCCTTTATAAAAACATGCAAGTGTCATATTGTTAGTTTTAAAAGTTAAAGAACGACAGTAATTTGATAGGTACATATATAAAAAAAATATCTCACAAGAATACATGTGTAAAATACAAATCATTAAGTTCAAAAGATGAAAACCTTCCCTGGAAAATCATTGCAGCGTATTACTATCAACATCAGTACCTACCTGTACCTACTCTATAACATATATCAATTATGCAATCTAGATAGCCAAGAAATTATAACCAGTCATTTCTCACAATATTATCCAGACGTCATTTTAATACACATAATGAAGATAGGTTTACCTAATAATATACGGGTAATGTCAGCATACAGGAGTGGATGATAATATACATGAAGCTAATTAGATTCCCTTATACTCTCACTATATGGGTGTTTCACTGGCAGGATCTGTTTTGTGTTTAATGGCTATATAAAATACATTCGCCCCAGGCCGTGATAAATTCAGTGGTCAGGGCCAGAGGCATCCAGCTAGAGTTATACCGTCGCATCGGACAACGCTCAGGGTCGACACCAGACGCGCTGAATAACATTATCTTTCACTCAGCCAACACATTTTTCAATTACACCCACATAATTTTATTACCCCCGACATTAACATTGTTAACAAACATAATATCATAATAATACCAAGCGTGGCTTATTGTTTCAATTTAGGCACATACAATATTATAATAAATTATGGAATACACTAATATTATCAAAGTACTATATATTTTATGCCACGTATTGATTCGTTGAATGAAATACAAAAAGTGAATTAAGCCATCATGGGAATTGAACGCATTAGTGACATTTTAATCGATTTAAAACAGGCATGCCATTGGGAGTACTGCATGGTTCCGGCTTCCGGCGATCAATATGTTTCACACAAAATCATCAAAGTAGTGTTTCACGTAATAATATCATACCTAGGCAATAATATTCATATTCAATTCACGTACTATATCATCTTTTGTAATTAAGTAAAATCTTGCACTCAGCACTTGGAATCTATAAAGTTGTAAGACAAGTTACGTAATAACATTAGGTTTGGTATATTAGATACCAAGGAATACGACGCGACTTATCTACGTATCTATCACCTAATTGAATTGATTGCATCAAGTGTCGTTATCCCATAACTTATGTAGAAATGTATTCCTTTTGAACTTCGAGTAATATTCATTTCCCTCAAAACTTTCACTTCAATTTCACACTTCCTTCTAATAATATAATTTTAGTCTCCATTTGCATCATTAAGTAGAAATCATGTTTCTTATCCGATCCTTTAGGTCCTAATCCAATTTGAATTGAATTGAAATGGGATAAACATCTAATCTGTGGGTCATCTCTAAGGTACAAAACAGCTGTGTGATTTTGGGTTCACTCTTATACAGTAAATAAGATTTCCACAAAGATTCGGATAGAATGCTAATGTTGGTAGCTAAGTAGGTGTCGGATGGCCAGCCGAAAGGGTGAAATTTCATTACGAGAATTTTGTATCGAGATAACCTTAATGTTGGGATGAATGAAAAAGAAAAATAATATTTATGGTACGATAATTTTCTTTCCTCACCCCTTTTACTTAATAATGTGATTGTGATGGGTTGTTGAAAAGCTAATCATACTAGTACCTACATCTATTTTTAAACGAATCGTTGATTGAAAGCTCGTTTTACAAAAGAATATGTTTTAATTGAAGACGTCGTCGTCCAATGTAAACTTTCTCAAAGCTTTGTGACACAATTTAATCGATTTTTCATTAGTGTATTTCTTACGAGTCATGCTTTTAATCCCATTTATAATCCTGAAGGAATATTAGCCGCCTGTGTATTCATATTCTGGGAACACACAAATTAAAGTTAGGCTTTAATAATATTATCAGCAGCGGTCTGCATAAATATATGAATTTCAGAAACGTGTAAATTATGTCGTGTAATAGGTATGCATCTCATTATGAATAAAGCTGTTTAAGTTGAATTAAAGTGACCTCAATACGCCACAGAATGAAAAACGAGTCGTTAATTTATTGTCTGAAATAATTTCGGAAAACTCTGCATGTATTAAAGAATAATACAAATGAAATATGATGATGGATGACAGTTGCTTGTGCGGCGATAGAATGTGAAAGCATATTATGGATCGTTTCCCTCATAATATTGCCTGATATGTATTGTTTTATGATAATTAGTAATAGTAAATTATTACATGTTATTATGCCGTTGTTGATGTTTGAAAAAAATGTGAGATCCTTGTTAATAATACTTATATAGGTAAACTTATTTACTCGTATTCATAATAAACAAAACCTTTGAAATAAAATATATGGCAGGTTCGACATCAGTGACTAACGAATTTCCTTCTGATTCCATAAAGTGATAATAATATGAACGACTGACTGGCGTGAAAACGTGTGAAAATACTAAGCACAAAATGTGTGAAATCCGATACAGCTCCAATATATTTCACTATGCACTCAACACCAAGTGACACGATAATATGTGATTGTATGTATAATAGTATTAAAACTTTCGATACTAAACAACCGGTAGACACGCAAACAATTTACATGAACTACACCACACAATATAATGCGAGTACAATACAATAGCTTCCTACATACGAGTACATAGTAATCTGTAAATCTTTATGTTGTCACCCAATAGAAAGGATTTCCTTTTTACTAATGGATGTTTAATGTAAACTGTTTTAATTTAGATAATAATTCCTATCTACGCGAGTATCTCCATTGTACATCAACCTTTAAAAATGCTGAGGGTATGCTTTAAAAAGAGGAAGTATTAATTATTATAAAAAATCTTTCATGATAAATTACGTCAAGTGTAAATTGCATGCCTACTTTTTTGCAAAAAAATTAAAGCAAATTTGATTATGTCTATCTTTGAAGAAAAAAGTGAGATCATTGCTCAAGGCGCGGATGGATTCCCTACAGTTCAATCAAGTGTGATGGAGATCAGACACAACACGAAATTCGATTAGGTGACTGTCCACTAACTACAATGTGAGTATAATTTCTATAAAAAATATTTTTAAGCAAATAGATTTATCGAATCCTGTTCCCTTTTAGTGTGAGCTGTAAATGAAAACTTTAGGAATGGGCAAAATCAATGGCAGTGTTTTTGGCAAAATGAAATAATTCACAAAAATTATATTTTTGTACGAATGAATTAATTTATCAACAAATTGCAAAAAATAACAGCGCGTAATGTAAGGTTTGTGTCTACATAATTTGTAAATATTACAAAACCACACTGGGTTAACGGCGCGTTAAAAAGAAATTAACACAACCTCATGACCTTTTCTTTACAATTGACAGAGCATTTGAATTATGTGTATTACAAGTATACAGACATCATTACGCATAATTACCACCTAACTTGGTACTAGGTATAACGTCAGTAGGTAATAATTTGTATGCAGACTCCCGTAGAAAGAGTGTAATAATTTTAGGATATCAGTGTAATGGGAATTTCCCGAGTTTTATACCAAATTTTTGTTGCAACATGATGTTGCGTGTGGTAAACGCCGCCTCCAAAACGCATTCATACCCATGCCCTTCCAACACGATAGACATTAATTTTACATAAGCACTGCCTCATACATGCAATACGTACGGATACCGATGTATCTACTACCTCCTATAAATTTTGGGACCAAGGGGTGGAAAAAACATGTACCATTATTTTACGCTATGTTGTATAGGCACCTACTACCTACTAAACAATTCAGGACATACTGGGTTGTTATAGAGGAGACAATGTGAGAATTCGTGAATAGATAAACTTTTAATTCCAACGTGTAAAAAGGTATGTATTCAACAGTTACAAAAAGTGTGCTTATAATTTTTTCCCATTGACTTTTTTACACATTCGTTGCACATTTGTGCACACATTCTCGTATTATTATCTAGTCATTTGCACGTGTATGTATAATGATTTAAGTTTTGGCTCGGATTCCGGATAGAGAAAATGCTGAGAATTTGCTTTTAATGACAGAACCACCGCGCTTTAGGGGAGAAATTCAATAATAAAACGATGTAGTTAACATTATTATTGGTGCATTAAAGAAAGACAAAACAAAACAATAAAAATGTATTCAACATTTTTTCCCAATCCGATTTAATTCTCGAATTTCATAATGAATGCCTCGCGGTTATGAAATTATTTCATCACTACACTACGCCGTACAATTGTGGAAAATACTCACATAGATAATACGTAACATGTAGGTTTTAGACTGTACAGAAATGTCAGGTGCTATTTCTAACAAAATCGAAAGCCCATTAATTTAAACTCGAGCATTATGTACTTTTTTATGTGGAATTTGCATAATAATCTTATACCTGGTGTCCTGGTATATCCATCATAATCTTCTTATCTTCTTATACTATAAAACAGCAGAAAAGCCAAATCAATGAGTGATTGCACGATCGGAATACACTATTCGACAATTCAACATACATGCTCGTATGTAAACTTATATCTTCTTCTTCCTCAGCCTTCCTCCCTCCACTGCTGGACGTAGGCCTCTTCCATTTTCTTCCACTCATCTCTGTTTCTCCCCCTCCGCATCCAGGTTCCTCCGGCTTGTTGGACTAGGTCATCAGACCACCTTTTGGGAGGTCTTCCGACGCTTCTCCTTTTGTTCCAGGGCCTCCACTGTAGGATTCTGGGTGCCCACCTAGTATCCTCTTGTCGAGCCATATGCCCAGCCCACTGCCATTTTAATTTTGCAATGCGGTCCATAATATCGGTAACTTATATATATATATATATATAATTATTGATTGCTGCGAAAATTTAGAATAACATTTACGATAATATAGGCTGTGTTCTAACGTCGCCGGTTTTTGGAGAAAAAGCTTTTCCTAAGAGATACCATGATGAGTAGGAGATCCAAGGGTTGTGTGGGGTCGTGTGTATGGTATCGTATGGAAGGGCATTGAAAAAGAAATTCAGATCTTAAATCACATTTTGTCCAGCTCAAGCCTATAAAGTATGCCGGATTGGTTTGTCAAATTTGCCGTTGCGAAGCGAGGGAACTCGTCTAGTAAATAATAATAATCATAAAAGTTGTCTATAGGTAAATACATAAAATCAAAATGGAAAAATATAGATTTTCTGCTAGAGAAGCAAAAAAACGATAGATGGAGATATTTCTGCCATAGACATGACGATATAGAATTATTATTATATTAATCCCAGTACATTTCAACGAAAGAATGATTTATCATGACAAATTTCTACGTCTCAAAGGATATTTGCTGATTTTGCAAAAATGACCCCTTAACGTAGAAAAGGAAAATAACAACGTTACAACGTAGAAAAGTCCATCCTTCCCATCTTTCCTATTCCTCTTGTATCATCAAAAAATTGTATTTAACGATACACAGCAGAAAATTATGACGAATAATAATATTCTTAAAATATGTGAAGCATTTGCAAAATAATCGCCTTTAACGATAAAATACAAGTATAGAATTACTGAACTTACTTACTTTCCGTGTCCGGAACACCATCAAATTTGAAACCCCCAATATTCAGCCACCCGGATAGCCCTGGCGTTCGCCAGTAGCGCATCCTCGGGCGTGCATGTCGCACCTATTTGGGGACATGAAAACAGGTGACTGTGGTCCTGTTTGGCACCACACTCACAGGTGTCTTCCTCTCTGTAACCCCATTTTTTGAGGTTGCTGTAACAACGGGAGACACCTGTTCTCAGTCTATTGAGTGACCTCCATGTTGGGTACGACAGGCTGTGACCAGCTGCCATTCCCTCCATTGGAGGTAACTGTGTGGGCCCAGTACTTTCTCGCCAGAGGTGCACTCGGCGGGCCTCCGGGGGGCCTTCTATCGGGAGTGTCGTCTCCATAAAGCTTCTCCTCGACTTAAGTCTGCAATGACGTGTCTGGGAACCGTACATTGGGTGTCTTGGGTCTGCTCGCTGTTTGCCTCGTTCAATTTCCGCTGCAACATGCCTTCTAGTTGCGGGAGGGGCAATACCCACTATAGGGTAGAGTTCTTTGGTAGGTGTTGGTTTCAGACAGCCAGAAATTATTCTAGCTGTCTCATTTATTGCCACGTCCACTCTTTTTGCATGTGTGGAGTTGTACCATACTGGTGCAGCATATTCGGCAGCAGAAAAGCACAGCGCCAGGGCCGATGTTCGCAAAACATGGGGTTGAGCTCCCCACTTGGTGCTGGTAAGTTTCCTTATGATGTTGTTCCTGGCGCATACTTTTCCCTCGACCCCTTCGCAGTGTTCCTTAAAAGTTAGAGAGCAGTCTAGGTGGACACCCAAGTATCTAGGTAAGTCACTGTGTTCCAGCTCCTGACCCTGCCACCACACTTTAAGTTTTCTTCTCGCGTCTCTATTTCGGAGATGGAAGGCACAGACCTGAGTCTTGGATGGGTTCGGCTTGAGGTGATTTTCGTTGTAGTAGATCGCCAAATCCTGGAGAGCGGCTGATAGCTTTCCTTCCACTTCGTCAAAGGTTTTGGCCTGTGCTGCTACAGCAGTGTCGTCTGCGTAGATGAATTGTCGTGTTAAAGGGTTAATGGGCTGATCATTGGTGTATATATTATATAGAATGGGTGCAAGCACACTGCCCTGTGGCAGTCCGTTTTTCTGGTTTCTCCAGCGACTTTTTTTGGAGTGCAGTGTTACAAAAAATCTTCTGTTTTGCAGGAAACATTCCACAAGTTTGGTAAGTTGGAAGTCTTTGGTGATATTATACAGTTTCCATAGAAGCCTCCTGTGATTAACGGTATCGTATGCCGCAGACAGGTCGATGAAGGCAACACCGGTGACAACGCCCTCATTAAAACCATCTTCAATGTGCTGTGTGAGGTTGAGCACCTGTCCGCAGCACGATTTGCCGGGCATGAAGCCTGCTTGTTCGGGTATTATCTTATTCTCGATTGTGCTGAAGATCCGTGTGAGAATCATTTTCTCAAAAGCTTTAAACAGATGGCACAGCAGTGACACAGGACGAAAATTCTTCGGGTGATTTGGTTCTTTGCCCGGTTTTAAAAGGGCAACAACCTTTGACTTCCTCCATAGTTTCGGGATATACGTTGCTGTCGCACATCTGTTCATCATTTTTGCGATCCAGTCTATGGTGTTAGGTCCGAAGTGCTTGATTTGTTCGGTTCGAATATCGTCCAGGCCTGCTGCTTTGTTATCCTTCATGCTGCCGATGGCACGCTTCAATTCTTCAGCGCTAAATGGGGTGCGTAGGATGTTCTTTTCGTTTTCTATGTCACGCCGAATTTCAATCTTTTGCTGTCTTGATGTTTTACCATTTAGGAGTAGTTGGTGCGCTACTTGGTCTGGTGTTACTGTGTTTGTAGTACCTGGGGGTGGTGCCTGTGGATCATTATTAAGATTCTTGATCAGTTTCCATGCGCGTCTGCTGTTTTGTTTCATATCCAGGTCAGATACCAACTTGCACCATCTATGTGTTCTTGATTGAGAGACGGCTTGCATCACCCTTTCTCCGGTCTGAATTGTCTCCTCAGAGAATGGATCTGTGTTATAGAGATTCTGGTAGACCTCCAATAGTGTTTTGGATTCCTCGTTAAGACCTGCGATGTATTCAGTTCTGCAACCGCGGGGAATATGTTTTCTGGACATCTTCTTAACGAGTGTAACGAAATTGTCATAAGACTTTGGGTCTGGTTCCAGGTGCATAATCTCTCGATCCAGTTCTTCGGAAAAACGCTCCCAGTTCGCCTTTTTAAAGTTAAATCGTCTCTCGAATGGGACAGTCTCAGGTCTTACCGCTGCCGAGATTACACATACAATTGGTCGGTGTTGTGTTTTCGGTATTGGTGGTAGTACGGCTTTGGCTGCCTGATGGGCAATTCTGTCGCTCACCCAGATATTGTCCGGGTTGTAGCCCCTGCGCCATCTTCCACTCATGAAAGATGCTGGTTGCTTAGGATCATACAGCAGTTTGAGGCTTTGGCCCTCTGCCCAATTCTCGAGTTTCTCGCCATTTTCGTCTGTTTGTTGATATCCCCATGTGGTGCTATGGCAGTTAAAATCGCCCATTACCATTTTTATAGGCTGTGCTTTAAAGTTGTTAGGTTCTTCGAAGTCAAAAGTCTTGAGTGGTGGTTTAAAGACTGACGTGATGGTACATTTGTTGACTTCGACTGTCAGAATTTCGATGTCATCTCTGCAGGTTAGATCTGCAGAAACCACGACAATATCATTCTTGGCGAAAATTGCACTGCCGTATTTGTCATGTGGTCGTTCCAAGATCAGCCTCATTCCCTCAATATTTGGTCTTCGACCTTCAACCCCTCTATGGGTTTCTTGCAGTAGTAAGATGTCGCAATTATTTTCCTTACATATATCAGATAACAGATTTTCCTTGTCAGTTGATAAGCCTTCTATATTAATCGAAATTGTCAATAGGGTTGGCCTTGATAAAGGCCCTTTTGGAACGCTTGTTTTATTGGGTACGTTTGAATGCTTTGAATGTCTCGATTGTTTATCTCTCTTTGTTGGTGTTTCGGTGTTAGAAGGATTTGCCGGCATTTTGCCGTTTCCAGGGGACGCCCGATTGTTTGAAAAAATGTTGAAAATGTTTGAAAAAATGTACAGTATATTATATTGTACTATACACGCCATATAATTTTTCTTTTGCAACTGTTTCAAATCAATGGCCGCATATTTTAGAAAAAAAAGCGCTACCTATATCCATGTAAAAACTCAACTATAATTTTCGTTGAGTATTTTCTATTGTAACTATTTTCAAGTTTTCATAACCGCTTCACGTTCTGCCCTTATTACAAAGACGATAAACTTTGACATTGCACATCCTTTATAATATAAACAGCGAAATTCTTCTCATATGCCTTCACCCATAAAAATATGATTTAATTCTCAGGGGATTTGGTGAGCAAGAATGATACGACTCCATAAAAAAATACAACAATATTCTACGCGTCACTTTATGTACACCAACAATACCAACATCTATAATATCCTACACGAAATACCTATATGCAAAATGCTCATTATTTCTTTATACAGGTGAATTGTAAATACGATGGAATGGCTAAAACAAAACATTCAATGAATGCTGTTTTTGAGTGTCCCCAACGATAAATATCTAGATAAGTCACTCGCTGTCGGGTGGATTGCCTTCAAAGTTAAAATGAAACATCTCTAAAGTTCAGCAATGTAGTTTACCTGGAATTAAAAAAAAATAAGTTAGCTTACGTTGATAACCACGTGATGAAATTTTCTTTCAAAATAGCCTGGTGACATCGATTATTTTTATTTATAGGACCCCGAGAATCCTTAAATGGTTTTAACGAACCACTGCTGCATTTACTTGTACTGTAAGTAATGTTTTACGCGTACTTTACAGTGTTCATATAACTGCGGATGGAGAAAAACGTACAAGTGTTACAAAAATACTCACAATATCCAAACATACTTTTTCTTAATAATAAGAAAAAAAAATATGCCCGACGGATTGTAAGAACGTGACTAAGGGTAGATGACATTTATAGACTCAACGTATATCTATATTATGTGAACAAAATTTTATTCTATCCTGTTGATCTACGTACCTACTGTAAAAATACTGCATGATATTACGTAGAAGTAGTGAAATAGATGTTTCGATCTGGGACTTAGTAAATAAATAGTAGTGGTTAGTAGTTAGGTGTGTAGATATACCTTCTTATATTTGACAAATTGTCAAAAACTTCTAGTCCTAACGTTGCTCTAGGAAAATGATAGTAGTATTTTAGTTTATGAATCACGACTTGGACCCCTGTCATACCGCAGTTGTGTTAAACTGAGGAAAAAGAGAATCCTCTTGTCACGTAGACAATGCCCATCTACCTATTATAATGCACAACACCCAGCCCCCGTAGTTTAAGGAGCGTGACATCCTAACGATACTTCTATAATACAGGAGAGACGAAAACTTTCAAAATACAGGATGTCAACGGGTTAAGCACTTCCTATGAATCGAGAAGCGTGACGATGTCTACCACTATACTATGGATTTTTTAACGATGTTATTGTATGATACAAGACGACTTGGTGATTCAATCCACAAAATCTAATGTCCACATATCTACTATCGGCAATAGGTGAAGTGTTCTTTGAACCAAAGTTGTGATTCAATTGTATGTACATACATTATATTTTGTAAGGAATAGGTATTATACCTACTACAACTAGCATTGAATTCAAAATAATTTCATAAATAGTGGAAGTAAAAAACAGTGTTTTATTTTTACAAATAATTTCACAAACATTGTAATTACGAAGTGAATTAGACAATGCCAAGCATACAGTTACGAAATATATTAATTAATTATGAGTTGAGTCGAAATAATTTGCAAACTTGCAAACCTACGTTGGATTGAGCAAAACTGTTTTTCATTAAGCATAAGGAATATTCTCACGTTGCATTTGCATTTTTTGTTATGTAATACCGCAAGAATTCACTAACTACTGAAAAAATCAATTCGCACATTGATAGAAGATGTTCACAACTTCCACATGGAATTATGGGCGAATAAGAAATATTAGGGCGAATAATAATATTAATATCGCCGCTCGTTTTTTACTTTGACTTAAGCGCCACTTAGGTATAAAATGAGTTATATATATCGTTGGAATCGTCTCGGCGAGCTTTATCGAATGGTCCAAGTTCAAGGTCAATCAGACAACTTTTTTGGTCGTTTAGTCAAATAAAAAACCAACTTTTATCTTTCAAAAAAATAGGTAAAGCGACGAAAATAACAACTTATAAATCACGAATGGCGCTTTGTTTTTTCCAAATTTTCACAATTCATGAATGTTTGGTTTATAAGAAAAACAAACTTAACACATAAAACAATGCGAGTGGCGCTTTAGCTTTTTTGACTTATCAAAATTATTTAGATAGATGCACTTTAGTCAAATCGTATAATATTAAATCTAAACATGTCCTTCGTTTAGTCACATTTACATGATACTAAATAATGTTAAGTTGTCGTTTAGACTTTTTGAATTTTGGATATTACTCTTTACATGTCTTTTAAGTCATTTCTACTTAATACTGAATTTAATTGAAATAGCCATTAGTCACATTGGATTGTTACTTTTTAATTTTATGTTATCCGTTAATCGTTCTAACTAATTGTTTATAATTGAATTTGCACTTTAGTATTTTTGCGGTTATAACGATAGCTGGTATTTGGTACATCTGTCGTCGTTTAAGACAAAATGTTTGAAACAGAATTATAAGGTTTGAAAATATTATTATCGGTCGTTCAACTAACAACTTCATTGTCAATATACGTGTTGCTTATGTGTGCGATGGGCGCGAACGTATATACGTATTTAGAATGTATTTAAGAAATATTTATAAATAATATACTTAGAGTTCCAATTCATTGATCTTCAGATTTTATTACTCACAAAATTCTATATAAAATACAAGAGTTTGTGGGTTAGCCATTTTAACTTGGAAGTGTTGGAAAACATGGTTGCATTAATCACTTTGAATTATAACGATTTTATTTTCAGTGCTAATTTAGACGTTCTGCTTGATACAGTTTGTCACAAAAAGTTCTATTAGCCATTTTGAATTATTAGAAAAAATATATAAATGACGTGTTAGTCATTTTGATATTTTTGAGGAAGAGTACAAATGGCGTGTTAGTCATTTTGAATTATTAGAAAATCAATATAAATGACGTGTAAGTCATTTTGTTTTTTTGGAGGAAGAGTACAAATGGCATGTTAGTCATTTTGAATTTTCATGATTTTAAGGAAAATGGTCATTTACTTGTTTTGAATTAATAAATTTCGAATTATACTAAATATCAGGTTAGGCATTAAGGGATTAAGCGCCATCTAACTCACACAAAAGAGACTATATTTATTAACATTATATACTAAAAAATAGAAAAAAAATCCACGAACAAAACCCCCATACAATTTATTTAAATCGGTTCATAAATAAAAAAGGTATCAGGGTTTTTCTGTTTTTTTAAACTTTAAATCGCTCTCCTGAAAAGTTGACCCTGTGTCGCTTAAGTCAAAGTAAAAAGCGAGCGGCGATATAAAGTTGGCACAATAGGTGTAATGATTCAGTATGAAGGTAAGTATTGGTATATAGTAGAAGTAATATTATAGGCATAGTGTGGTACACCAGGTGGTGGACCTGAAGGTAATTCGATTGCTTATTAATATTGATGAAAGCTGCCCTGTTTTTAGGGAACACACCACCACACGCTACCACTTTTATGAGCTAATGACCGAGCGTGCAGATAATATTCGGCAGAGTTTATTTCATCGGAAAACTTTCCTTTATTGTTCTTTTATGGCGGGATATTTCACATACATTTATATTGTATCGACATTTAAATACGCACGTTAAATATTTCTTTTCATTACTTCACAAAACAACGGAACAAAATTACGTTTAGGTTTTCATATAATTATACTTACCACGTTTACCATATTATTGTTAATAAGGAATTATCAACCATTAACATCTTTATTTTTAAATCAACATAACTTGTAAACACGCATAAGAAAACGAAATCCTTCTTGAGTAAACAGTAAATAACGGATTTAGAGTCTAGGCAAACATACGTTCTTTAAAAATTATACGTATGACTTCATAATAGGTAAATATACTGCAAACAAGTAAATATGACAACATATGAAGATAACTAAAGTGTCGAGGATAAACGCTAAATCCGTATTACTATTCTCAGTGCAGATATATCATAATGTTATGCTCACAAGAAAATAAACATTTACATAGTTTATTATGTCTCTTGTTTGAAATATAAAAATATAAACAGTGTTTTGAGACCATTTACAGTCACTGAATATTCGTAAAAGAGGGAATTTAGCGAAGCATTTTAAACACAATCGAGATGACACTAAATCTCCAACTTTTCTCTACTGGTTGTTGCGGTCCGAGTAAAAAAGAAATAGTTTCCCATAATAATAATATAAAGATAAATATGGGAAGAATTACACTACCGCGCTATCCCATGTTCAGTCAGAACCAGATCTTCTAGATTTATATAAAGTGTCAAGTGGTATCTTGCATTAGCATATTGTAACCTTGCTTGAACCTTCTTCCTCACACCATAAGCCGATAGTGAAAACATGGAAAAAAAGATCATTTTTTACTCCACCAATTCGTCAAATATTTTAATACCTATATTCTTCAAAATGGAAAACAATAAGCTTAAACCTTAGAGAAAAATACGTAAATTATAGTAGACAACATAAAAAGTAGAATTGTGGTTTATTCCCGTATAAAATTCCGACAGCTGAGATTGTCCCAACTCAAAATGAATTCGTTTACAATGTAACGTTTTATGTGGTCATTGTGTTGTATTTCCATAAATTCATAAAATAGATTATAATAATGTGTAATAATATCTAAAGCCGGTCCCTGTTCTTACCCCCACTAAGGGGTGATAAATGTCACACGAATAACGTTAAGTACCTACCATCTCCCTGCCCCATACACACAAAGTGCACACAATATACGTACGTACTAGAGGACTTTACAAAATAGTTAATTTTATATAATTTCTGGCACTAGGTACTTATTTTGTTGTATGGAAGATGAATAAACAAGACCAGTTTATTAGACGTCCACGAATGTGGCGGATGCTAAAGCGTAGGTAAGTGTGAGCAGTCTGGCATTCCGTTTTTTTTTTTTATGTGCCCAGTAAAGGACGCGGGCGTGTACGGTGGAACCAGTGTCCTACAAGTTTTTCATTCAAAAACTAAACGATAAGTACCTACCTATTTTTTTAAAACTGCTGAATACTTTGTGTTGCAAGGATTTCTAAAAAAAACTCATAACCGCGACTATTTTTTATCGTATTTTGCACCCCAATTGTCCAATGCCCCATGCCATGCACATAAGAAGCTGCGGTTGTAGAGTATCTACCGAGGATAGATTAATCCATTTTTCAGATGCAAGGAATGTTATTAACTTTTGAGGATATCGCAATATATCTTGAGACATGAATTAGAAGGGGAACAAAATTGTCTGCATTTATTTGGCAAAATATCTATTACGTAACATATTGTATTTATCTTGTGGAAACATTATTATAACGAGCAATTTCGCTAAGATATTATAACATCGGTGATAGAATTATTTTCATGCCTGCAATTTATCACGTTTCAGGAATGGTGTTTGTAATAATATATTATTTTGTGTCCTTATGTCAAAATATTTGCGTCACATGAAGTTTGGTAGAGAGTTGTCACTCTGGCTAGAAAAAATATTAAAATGTACAATTTTGGTGTACAGTCTCCGCATATTAACCACTAAGATGAGCTCTCTCCAGAATTCTCTGCTATTTAGCTGTTGTTTGGATGTAGTCTGCCACACACACACAATAATACTTGTTTTATGTTTATGATATTTATTTCAGTCTGATAATAAATATCAAAAACATATGGCCCTAAATTTATGGGAGCAAACTTATGTTATCAAATATCTACAACTTTTCATATAAAATCAATTCTTTTCACACGGATCATATTATTATGTTAAAAATACGTCTATTTCCTCTTCCATATTCGAGTGCCATTCGAGTATCAAAACCAGACACAATTACATCAATATTGAAGCGATCAGTGTCAGAATTCAGACCCGCTCGCTTCCGCATATTCAATAAATATTTCAATATAAAACTACTGATCGATATCTACGGTGGAATGACTGCACTTTCATATCATTGTGTTTTATTATCAATATAAATTTGTTTGAATGAATACTGTTGATACAATCATATTATTTCCATCAATAGGAACAACAAACAGAAATAATCAAAGCCTAAAAATCAATGCACCTACTAAAATTATAACTATGTATTTTGAAATTAAGAAGCGTCCAAGAATAATTGATCAGCTAAATTACGTAACCAGAATTTCAATGAACGGTTCAAATTTCAAAAGAAATAATATTATCGATGGAATCCGCCGAATGTGAATGAAGAATTATTGTAGACATGCCAGAAGCCTATAGTTTCTATATTCGAGATGAGGCATTCTATTCTATCATCTGCCTTTTACGTACGATACTTGGTTGGATTGAAAAATACTAATCTTTTTAATATGAAAATATTCTGCGTTTAAGTTTCAAAATGTCTATCGGAATCATATCATTCAAACCACTTCATATTTTACAAATAAAGAAGGCTAAATAAGATATGCAGTACCTCTTATAACAGTAGCCTTTCATCTTTAACCTATATCAATACCGAAAACATATTAATACAGCAACTACATTATGACCAAATACTTAATCGATTGAATTTAATTAAATTACGTACCTGATTAATCAATTCACCTCATTAGGTGACAGATGGTCAAAAAATCAATGTCATTCGAATGCTCACCTGAAACAATCAAAATAGAACACTTAAAATAAAAATACATGTAAATCGATATTCAATTCAATTTCAATTTATTAATCTTTAATATAATTTACAAGTACGTGTAACATTAAAACATTATACGCATATATTAAACAACAAGAATGACAACATCCCCAGTCAGCAAATATTTTGCTGGTATAAGGGGACGCAAAATATTCCGGAGCAATTGTTTTTTACAAGTTAAGTAAATAATTATAACACACAAAATCACACACCACTCTTAACAACGCGTGCTTCAAAAACACTCCTTTTAACTTTTTTCTTAAATAGTTCGATATTAGGCACTACTTTTATTTCTCGTGGAAGCGAATTAAATATTGATATTGAGGTATATAAGAAACTATACCTCTGTTGGTCCTTGGAGTTTTGCACCTTATGTTATTTGCTGTTCTCGTATTTCTCGAGTGTATGTCACTGTTTAACTGGATACTTATGTTAGTCTTCATTAGTTTATTCTTTATTTTAATAAACATATAAGATTCTCTAGGATAATTTTATGTATACCTAAAATCATATCTTTGAAGAACTTAAGGCCTTCAATAAAAAAAGAAATTTACAATTTCACTATCAAGTTACTTTTGAATTATAAGAAAAAAAGTAACTTGACAAAGGTTTAAAGATTTGTTCTGTATAGAGAGAAGACCAATAATTACTCAAGTGTCTCACTAAAGGCTGCTTTCCCGATATTTACACACAAGAGCTCTTCATTCCTAACTTTGATTGTTGGCAGTAAACAAAGTAAATGGAATAACCTGGTAGAAGTCTTTATGTCTACAACAGACTCATTGTCCAACGGATATGTGATATATTATCGTCTTCTTCCCTTTACCACCCGCTTCTATACAAAGCCCATTGTAACACTACCAACCCAATTGTCCTTTTGGAACTACACAACGCTTCAATCTCATAATGTCATCATTTCAATAATATGCTTAGATTTTTAATCTTCTCTATGAATAAATCAATCGCGTCATTCTGTTGTTATATAATCGATACTCGCCAACATTGATTGTTCAGTTTCTGAAATGATTTTATATTAACATCAGAGAAATGCCAAGTTAATGCAAGCATAAATTCAAAAAGAAGTCGATTGTAAACCAATTATGGCTAAGCACATTTCTTATTACAAAGGAAGTAGGGGATACCACTTTTCAAAGAGCGCCGCAAAAGTTTTTTATGCCTCGTAGACCACAAAACAACTTGAAGAAGAGAAAAACACAAATAAAATATAAACCTTAATGCTGACCCTTTAGTGTTTTGTTGCACTGTTAGTTTGTTTCTAAAAACTAATAAAAACTTTTGTTTACTCCTTAATACGGGAATAAAAGTTGAGCATAAGATGATAATATATCAACTACACGTATCGCCACGGAATAAACTGTTCTGAAGTTGTCATAAAATTTCCAGCTCTTGAAGTGGAAGTGGTACTAAAATAAAGTGCACCATTTCCTTCTCATAAGTAAACTATAGCACAATCAGTATCACACATGGTACATGAGAAATACTCTCCTAATTAATGGTACGAGTATGAAATATCATCGATGTGTCTCCCATTCGTCCACGTGTAGTTTAGATATTTAGTTAATTAAATTAATAATATAATATATGTATGAAAGTTATAAAAGTGTAGGAAGAATGAAATTTTCCGCAGATGGAAAAAATGATGCAACGAGTTAAGTTAAATAAAGAGGGTATGAAGGATACAGACAATTTAAAGTGTCAAATAAATACGCATTTCAAAGTGGGTTGGGTCATTCCAATAAAAAACATTTTATATCTTTTTCAGTTAATAATATTTGGGTTAAAATATGTCGGTGCATTTTCTTTTATTAGAAGATGGGCTCAACGCTATCCGCGTGGACATAATTTTATGGCTGAACCCGAAAATAAGCCCTAGCATGTTGCCATGCAATAGGCAGATGTTTTTTTTTTTAAGTATGCCTATCTAAAGATAATATTGGTTAGAGTAAGGTTCTCCCAAGCGGGAATGCCGCGTTCGAATTACGGCGCTGATGACAATGAATTCTACACGACGCAAGCTTTTATACTACTGCAGAAATGTATATGGGTTTGTCCATACATTTTTTTTCGCTTTTGGTTTTCTAACATTAAAGTATGAAATTAAAAACAAAAAAAATATGAAAATTTCAAATGCAAAGCAGCCCAGTTAGATAAATCAAGGACTCTCTACCTAGTCCGCCGGTAAAAAATCAATGTTATTTAATATTGGCATAAATTTGGCGGAGGTCATATGGTTTGCGCAAGTGATTTGCGAAAAAGTGTCGCAGTTGTTTTTCAATATAAAACTCATTATAAATGTTTGAATTCGGAGGGTGCATATGAAATAAATAAATTTATTTCGTCTTTCACACTGCAAATGTTTTCACATTAACAATCTATTCCTAAGAGACAACATCTATCCATCTCTCTATAAGAGAATACCTACCCCATTTTCGAAAGGTCTATACCAGTAGAATTTTATTACCTCCTACGTACCATCTTTATCCTTTATTCCCTATCTTTCTGTCTTAGCCTCTCGATTCATTTTTCACTATTTCAGTCTTTCTTCGGGTCGATGTATATTTATCATTCCCCGCCACATTTCTTTCACGTGTCGACTAATTTCATTGTTGCACAAACGATGCCTCTTCGTACTCAGATACGTAAGACATCTTATAGTATTTTAAAAAGAATAATCTATTTGGGAATGCTTTTTTATAATTTGGTAGAAGTTAAAAAACAAATGGTATAAAAATGCAATATAAGGGATGAATAACTTAAACAATATACCAAATTTACACAAACGTACAAAAAGTGTATGAAAACTAGAAAATACCTGTATGAGTGTAAGCGACATTCCCTTCATAATAACATTGATTGAATGAACGCCTATACATATTATTTTAAAAATGAATACATCAGTAAACTCATTTCACGCGCCATTTAACAAAGTGCATTTGTCCAGAGTCAGCACTTACTTTACCTATAACTAATACCTTGTTTTACTCCAGAAATACAATATATAATCTAAGCAGTATGTCACTATAATAATATAGGTATGAAAACTGGAAGTCATTTAATAGCTCGTTTGTTAATATTCTTTATTAATTTTGATCGCAATGGAAACCAAGTAAAGAACAGTCAACGAGGATTTGTTATGGATACAAGATTTAGCAAACTATAAATATATTAGTTGGAAATATAATGGGACAAGATTACGATATACACATACATTCCAAATTACTGTTAAAACACGATCAGGGAAAGAAATAGAAATGATACATTACAGATTACAATTATAGTGAATTTACACAATAATCAAACAAATGATTGTATTATTGTTTAGTATTCAATAATATGGTTGATACGGAATACCTACTATCCAGTGTTCAGCTTACATAATTGTGTATTTTCAACATCCAATTATATCAACAACACAAGATAAACACTGTTATGAATCAGGGATCATAGTAGTAAACCAATTCCTACTAATAACTGAGATATTATAGGCCTACGGCTAATCCAGACGCGTACATATTGGATTATAATGTACACTGTACAGTGTATGCCGATGTCATACTTAGTATCGATACAGACACTTGTATCTATGTGCTAAATCTCTAATATAACAGGTCAATTGATATTGCCCTTTGGAAACTATGCAACGTATACAGTAGAAATTCACAGTAAGCAGAATAACAGTACTCGTATAATTACATATGCACTTCATTAAGAATATTTTAAGACCATACAGAAATGAAACTAGATACATTATGAGTAAATAGGAAAAACTTGAAAGAAATAGCTTGCGATGTTTATAAAAAATCGATACTCCAAACACGATAATATCTAAATTCATGGACACTACAGAGTACTGAAGATGTCCTCAAGACTGACACTCGAATTTTGACCGTTCTCCTTAAAAGATTGAACGTTCTAATTACTTGAACCTCAATCACAATTTACCTTATCAATGATGTAAAGAAAATTTTTAAAATCTTTACGCATTGGCATTGGTATCATAGAAAGTTTTCCTTCCTATACAATATATTCTCCATACGTTACAATGCACCCCGCATATTACACTTCCTGGACATACATCTCTACTTACAAAACCACTAGAACTATCGATGATATCGAAGGAATCTTGCACCATAAATCAAGGACACATTATGACAGGATGGTGGCGAGAACAAATTCATACATCTTATTGCATGTCTACTGGGAGAACCTAAAATATCGGTACGAAGATAATCGTCCGTAAATACACTTGCGAAAACATAAAGTACCTATCAGCTAATACAACTAATATGATTTATGCACCTTGCCTTGCTATGATATATGACTGTGAAGATCCTCTTCCGCAATATTTGAAACCTACTTTGTTTGCGTGTTTTGATTTTCGTTCACCAGACTATGAAGACTTACTATATAGAGGCGAGCTGATAAAATAGGTATATAACGTACTTACCCAATTCTGAATTATAATGGTCATAATAATGTGTCTACAGATGCAACTTGAATAATTTCATAATTTGATTAACTTTGCTTTTTCTCAGTATGTTGTAACATTTCGTTAAACGTCCAAACACAAGGGAACTTAAAGCTCTGTGGATTGTATATGTTACAGGAAATGTATGAAATCCATCATCATAAGTATATAGGAACTTCTCCTAGGAAATCTATACAATGCCTAAATCGGCAGGAAGTGTGTGAAATAAATTCCATTTTTTGTTGTATTATAAAATATGTTTCATACTATACGTAATATATTATGTATATATAAAATAGCACAAGCAATATCTTTAGAAGGAAGGTATATCGTATTAAATTGTGATTTGACCTGTAATGTTTATATTTAATTGTAATGTTTATTAAACTGAAATAAAGCAATTTTTATTATTTATTATTATTTATTTATTATTAAATAAAATCTCTATTGAAAAATTAATCCAAGTGGCGGATTTATTGCCGTAGGCAGTGTTTGCCAACCAACCACTTGTGACAATACATTTGAAATACAAATATTATATACATTTTACTAGGAATTATGTACATTTTTTTAAACAGAAACCTGAAATATATCAAAATATGTAATTGTATGTGTGACTCCAGTTTACCTGCAAAAAAAATATGTAGATTCTTCGGTTTTAATACGTTTTTATTCTCGATTTTATCTATGTGCCAGCTTTCACGAAAAAAAATCTTAAGAAAAGTATGAATTAAAGAACCTGTGACAAGTTATTTCACACATTTTCTAAATTGACCAGGCATTGTATACATTTCCTAGGATTTCTATATAATTTCAAAACTTCATACATTTCCGTTAACATATACATAAATAATTATTCTCCTTAATATAGTCGCAATTGCTACATACGTCGTCGGTTGAATATGGTGTACATACATGTCTGCGTTTGTACAATTTTGCTCTCATAGATTGTCGCTAAATATTTCACTTTCAAACGGCCGAAAATCAGTATACTAGAGAATTGCGGTTAACGTGAACTGCCTATGCGGGAATACTTACTTAGCATTCAGTAGTAATTCCCATTGGGGTTTATGATACGATTGCCAATGAAATAATGCCCTGCTAACGGATGTCTGGACTCATGTTGATGTTACGTAATATTGTGTCTGCTTTATAATACCTACGGAATCAAATATCACAGCACTAAATATCGAATTACGATAATAGAATTTATAATGAGTGGATTCACTTATGATTCATTTCATAACCATACATACCAATCGTTCCTCTTCTAACTATGAAGATTATAAGAATTGCAGTAATAGAAATAAGTATTGAAAGTTTTATAGTAAGTAAGTCATATTACACGTTCAAGTAAAAGTAAATTTTCAGATAAAGCAGATAAATATATAGAAAAGTAGAATTATCTTACTGGTCCCTACTGGTCATTTGTAAACGTAGGTAGTACTTACATGCAATCGAGATGTAGCAAAAGAGTCTTCTATAGCGTTCGCTTTAGATATTATAATATAATGTTTTCTATGTAAGCAGAGCTTCCAAGTATATTATGTGAATAGTTTGTAATAATATCTAATGTATATGGAGTATACTACACATAGAAATGTTTTAACACAAATTCTACCTCAAAATGTTAGGTACATTTGAAAATCGTCAGATAACCATCGCGACTGCTTTATTTATATCTAAAGCGTGATATCCGCCCTCGGCAGCTTGCAGTATGGGCTATGGAGGTTATATAGACAACATACGATATTCTCCCACATACAACACCGGGCTTACTTTGTTGTAAGGATATATTATCTAGTATCTGCTATAGTGTGAATGCCAAGATTATAAAGCCTTAGTCTGGAAATAGGCCAAGAGTATGAATATTTCACACTCATAATTCTGTATTATGAAAAGAACACAACATTTTTATTGCATTATGTTTTGATAATGATAAATTATTATGATTTCTTAACCAAACTCGTTAAATATAAAAACAAACTATTTTTTTTGGCCCGATTCAGACCATTCACCGAACAATTTATGAAAACTATTAACTTATATTAATTCAATGTAAAACCTATGATGAAAGAGCTCGTTGGACCGGTAAAAGAAGAATTAAGGAACTGTTTTCGACTGACTACTATAACACTAAGACCTTAACTTTCAAATCATCAGGGGGCCTGACGTGAAACTAGAAGATGCAAATAATAAAACATAATATACTCTTCTAACTTGCATAGACTAAAGAGCGCTGCAGAAATTATAAAAATTCAATCCATTGGGAATAATATAGACAAATAATAAATTTACATTAATTATTATGAACAAGGGTATCTACCTGGCTTCCTTTTAATAACTTGGATAGGTATTGTTAAGAATGATGGTATTCATACTAATGAGCTGAAGCGCTTACAATCATGAAACAAGTAAAATAAAAAATAAATAAAAAACAACACAGCAACATCTGTAGTATTACCTGAAGCAGGTATTACTACTTTCTCTCTATATTTCCCTGGGGTCCGGTATTAATAATTATTATTGTAAGCCCTATCATACCTCCCACTGGCAATTATAACAATATCTAACAAACAATCCCTAGTTTTATGTTCATACATATTGTCTGTATATGTTTTGTTTTTAATTAAAGCTTTTTTACGATTAAAATATACATATTCATATCTGAATAATACCTATTCAATGCACTTACAGACCATACTGTACATTCATATTAATAATGTGTTTTTCTTTACATAATGAAACAACAGTTTTACAATATAATCATTTTCTCTTTTACTCATGTCTTCTCTTTACATTTATACAATAATGGTTATTATAATTACATACATATTGTTGGATTGGAATTAATATATCTTTCAAAACTCATATGTTTTTTTTTAAATGCGTCAAATTCAATATTTAAAATTATCTAAACACTGAATAAAAAATACAGACAATTGTACTGCTGAATTTCTCAGCGTTCCTAACATTGAAAAAAGGATGAGATAAGAAATTACGATGGAGGAAATAAATTAAATGAATTGTGTGTACAATTTAGTTAGTCATTAACAAGCTATGTAAGTATTAAATACGGCGAGCAAATGTTTTTTCAAGCTCTTATTTCAAAGTATAAGAGCTTTATCAATGTATGCACAAGGTTTCTTATGCACTTTTGTTGGGTGTAATTATTATTTATCCACCTTACACCCTTGTTGAGACACCCCCGGGGTAAGACAAACAGTCAAAAGAGAGGGTTGGGAGGTGCTTAAATAATACATGTACACACACAATTGTTTATTTACTGGGTTGTTCGATTAAAAACGCGGTTTCTCCCTATCTGTTATATTGCAGCCGCAAGGCATGCGATACAAACTAACCATTATTACATACGAGTTAGTACATCTAGGTATACCTATATATCTACACTTAGGAATGAAAAATTCATCGCCCAAGCAACTGTTTCTTTAACAACCCCACGGATAGTTTCCCCAGGAAAAATAAAGTATTAGGAATTAGATAAGCACGTTACGTCTACTTCAACATCAAATAAGAATTTAATTATTTCAGTAGTTGATACTCAAACCATATGATAGTTTGTGTCTATATTCACAAAACGATAAGAACATAATTCCCAGACCTGTATCATTACAGGTGTAATAAACGAGAATCCGTCACTTCTCAGTTCTCGTTATTGGAAAGGCAAAAGAAATCGTGGAAAAGTTTATAAACCCACGCCTTCAAGTAAAAGTTTGTCATATTAAAATAAATTAATATTACCCATCGTGTCTTTGTGTCTTAACAAAAACTATTTGTAAGTCAAAGTATCTGTAGTGTTGAGCTCAAAGTAGCGATGGCTGTGTCTCTGTAGATAGAATACTCTGTATCCCATAATATTATCTAGAATGAGAACCTACCTAATGTTGTTTCAACAAAACTATGAAAACTCATATTGAGCTCTCATAAAACTATACTGCAATCACCATGAAACTTGGATATACTTACAAGAAAACTACCGATAGAATGTAAACGTGTGACTAATATTCTAGACTCTGGAGTATCTTATACAAAGACCAAGTTAAGTAAAAGCTCTGAAACGTTTACGAAACTATTTAGTATTCTTAGTATAGGTATGTTGTATGCCAAACAAATATTTTTCAGTATTATAATGAATAACTAGTGTAATTCAAATGCCTCAGTAAATTCGTGTGGAGAGAGATGGGTCTGCTTGGACAGATTAATTTTGACGATATTTTCTGCACATCATCAGCTTGATGGGCATTTCAAGTCCAGACAATTAATTGTAGGAATGATATGGAACAAATTTGAGTTTTTTTTACTTAGATTGGATGACCATTCTACTACTTTTATCCAGCTGACTAAATCAGTATCTAGCTACAGGAGCTGTAAACGCAGTAGTTTTTATTCAGTTTTCTTAGAAGGCATCGCATATACAAAGTTGAAATTCGTGTTTAGCACCCAAAAAACATTAGAATCCATGAGCAAAAAACTTTTATATATTTTTTTTGCGCCAAGCTATCATTCGCCATACACATCCATTATTTTATCAGCAAGTTGTGTTAGATTTTGCGCCTATGTACCTGTATAGTCCGTCTATCTTCTTCTTTTTCGTCAGCTTTGGTCCTAGGATATAGGCCTCTTCCATTTGTTTCCAGTCTTTTCCATCCCTCGCCTTTCTGACCCACGTCCGTCTATACCTGATATGATATTGACGAGTGGTATACATAGTCACTGCTTGCTCAACTAAATAATGTACATATTATACAATACATACGAGTTGGTTATCTTACACTTGCGACTTTAACTATGGCATATAAAAAAGCTGATGTCTTTCAACAGACAGGCGTTTTAGATTCACTTGACATTTTCCGATATTTGTTCTCTCAAGTTATTTAATATTGTCAATATGGAGAGTAAACTTCAGCATTTCTTAAATGTTTTCAATTCCAATGTAGCGAAATATTTTATAGACATGACATGTCATTTTATCGTCAACAAACCAAGCGTAACGTAAAACAAAAAAAAAACATACTTCATCGTTCACATAAATGAACATTTGAAGGGATTTTGTCCATTTGCATAATAGAAGTGGGGTCAACGTAGCATCAACATAGCTTATCGCGTAGACGCATGGAAAAGAGTATTCTTTTGCTCTTACCACTTGTAGTTTCAGGATAAACCATTCTATTTATGTAGGGGAGAAAGAAAAACAATAGCAAACAACTCTCAAGTGGATTACAGGAATATCTAACATCAACTCATAGCACCAGAATAAATACATTTCTTCATACGTACCAAAAAGAAAAACTATAGTAAAAATATATTCAGTATAATATAGCATTCGTCGTCTCATAGTGATGTCCCCGATAGTCCCAGTCCTTATTATTCTTATCAATAATATTTTTTAAAGGTAACAATTTAATACAATGTTCACAAATAAAATGTTAGATGAGGCAACATTGGAAAGATAGATTATAAGGTAATCAGTCTTTGTCGTACGATATTTACGAATTATAGACTTATACAGTATTTTTTTACACCTGATGAAAATCCTGAAATAAAAATGTTAGTGGAAGCTTTTCTAATAGTTTGAGTTTCAAAATTAAGTAACTTAGGTATTCTATTGATCATGGTACCACTGAAATATAATTCTTTCAGATTGCAAAACATAAAAGTTACTAGTTTGTTGGGCAAAAGTAATTTCGTAAATATAAAATCTAGAACAGGTTGCGTAAGTACAACTTCTTCAACCAAAGTTTTTTATTACAAAAACTTTGTTGTGTAGCCCTTAATATGTTTTGATATAATCCAGGTCTTTTATAGGTGTGTTTAGTATATTATTAAGACATCAATTATCTTCAAGCGTAGTCATAAAATTAATTTAAAACCTTCTTTACTACTTTATTAAAGCGTCGTAAAAATGTTTGTATTCTTTCAAAGGGAAAACCGAGCCTTTCAGGTTATTGCAATATGAATTCTTTATTACCTATGCACCGCTATTGTTAAAATGTTATTCGTTCATAAAACGAGTTTTATTGATAGAAAAACATGTTTCATAGAGGTAACGAACTTGACAAATAAAATCTATTCCATCTTCATCAGGGATAGAAATGATAGAGAAGGATATATCCGTGATATTGCAAGGGGTGAATTTTGGTATATACTCGTATGCATATCACTAGAAATTAAGACTTGAGAATATGAAAAACGTATGTAGAATGTAAGCACGTGAATGACAAATAAGACAATGTTATACTGTATACATGTGCAATGTGCATGTTGATGTATGCATGTTTACTTCCTAAGCGTAATGAAGCGACTGCGGCTCTTGACAACAGCAAAGTTACATTCTTCTTTAAATGTATACTTAGTTATATTACATCCCAAAGTATGTATTCCAACATGCAGTCATCTGATATAGTTCTTTATTCATACACATAAAAGGCGTCTAGTAGTTAGGAACTCATATATTTTAAGTACCAACCACACGCTAAAGTACGGCGATAATTTCAAGGCACTCACGCCACATTGTAAAGAAAAGGGAAGCTTAAAAACTTACTCGAAACAAGAGCTCATTTAAATTCTGGTGACTTGCTTGCAATAATTTAATAGAAACTATTAAACACAATTATACCTAAGTACTCTTACGTTCCTTAGCACTATATACAGATACTGCGTGCATTATACTTTAAAAGTACATCGATGTCATTACATGTTTCTACACAATAAATGATTTAACGTTATAATTTGTTCTCCCACTAAATCTACGTAATTAGTTTATTGTACCTTACTTATATTGTAATTGAAAGATATTGAATACTATATATTAAAAGATATTGAACACTATATTAACACTGCACCGCTTCAAGTACCTAAAACGGAAATAAATACTTATATGATTCAAGTTGATATTCTAGAGTACTTCATATCATACATCTTGCGGTGTATTAAATGTTATTAAAATATACCTACAGTAGTTATCTTGTTAATATTGAAATATAATAGTATTAAAAATATGCTCCCGAAGCAAGAAATACACATACAAAGTTATAGTATTAGTTACAATAAATTTAAATGACTTCTGCACAGAATAGCTGAGATGAAAATCTTGCGGTGTATGTGTGGCAAGACGGGCAACGGAAATAATGAAAAACACAAAGAAATCGGAGACAAAGAAAACAATGTATATTAAAATACATAATAAGTATACAATACTTTTAAAAGTCTGTTATCCTTGCAAATTGAGCAACCAGCAAAATGATGGTGTAATTAGCTTGAATAATTAACCGTCCAGGATACACGACTACCAACATACTGTCGATAAAGGTAGGCGAAGAAGCCCTAATTCCCGATTTCACCTTATAACATTTGTAGTGGAATGAGAATGGGTTGTGCCTTGTGACCTACCCAGGTTCCTATAAGGAACGATAAATTACGAGTCTTCTTCTTCTGCTGAGGATCATGACCGTCTTCTCAGTTCTCGCCCGCATCACGTCTTGGATCGTCGTCCTCCACCTTTCCCAACACAGCGCCATGCGCATTGCTCCAACCACTGATGTACCTGTGGCAGCCTTGATCTGGTCGGTCCATATAGCGGGGGATCTTCCTCTTCTGCCTTCTACTCCTCCCACGACCATTAGTTTTTCAGAACTATTGTCATCTCTTCTGGCGAGGTGTTCGAAAAACTGAAGAACTCGCTTTAGACAGATGGAGGACAGTCTGTCGTCTACTTTTGGCTCCTTTAGAATAGAGATATTGGTCGTTCTTGCTGTCCAGGGGATACGCTGCATTAGAATTACCAGTAGGTACTAGGAAAAAAATACAGATTTTTTCAAGTCCTTTAGTATGTATGTACAATGTACATATGCCAAACGAATTAATAAAATATTAAAAAGTATAACCACGCGATATTACTATTTTTTACTATTATACTCACTTTTTATTTAATATGTCGTTCTTTTTTCATTTTCCACTTGTTCAAATTCCAATGTCTTCAGCCCCCTAATCTTAAAATTAAGTGATGTAGTGAACTCCAATAAAAGCGAATCGTAAGAAATAAAAATGCCCATGATAATGAATTAGAAGGGTGAGAGAATTTTAATTAAATTAAAAATATTCATGAGAAATATTATTAGGTATGAATGTAAATGAGTTGTTGTTTATATGAATATAGCTTAGTCTTTTGTAAGAACGATATTAATGATTTTAATTAAATATCGTTAATTAAAAACATCAATAAATAACTGCTATCTAAATGAAAAGGAAATACCTGAAAAAAAAACATTTAGAAAATTTAAAAAAAGATATGAACGAAACATATCGATTTGTAAGAAATGAGATTTCTAGAGATATGAGTAACTGTAAAACGGGTGTTGGGATGTGACTAGAATGGAAGTGAAAATTTGAAATGGTTTGGCCATCTAGAGAGAATGTCCAGGCGTGGAGAGGTAAAAGTCGTCTACGAGTTACCTGGAGTGAGCATACCGGCGTAATAAATAAACTGCTAGGTAAAATTTAATTATTAATATCCAAAGAGAAATAGGAAGGTTGCTTTCGTGAAAAAAGAATAAAATGTAAAATATTATTAGTAAGTTCCGCACATTCTCGCTGTGAAAAACCCTGAAATAGATTGATCATGAAAGATACATTGAAATGTACCGAAGAAAAGGATGGAGAACTAACAAAAAAAAAGCTTTTCCAACGACGCGTTTGCTTAACCCTAATCCGTCTTATGGATTTTTTCTGCGTGTGTATTTACATTTCTTTCCCTTTAATCTTCAATGACCTCCATCCCTACTATTTGTACCACAACCATCTTACACGTTTTTGTCAACCAACAGTACCTAGACGCGAGATTATAAATAAGAGACAGTACGTTTAGCAAGATAATCGACTACCAAAGCATACGTATCGACATAACAATTTAATAATTATACTCGTTTGCTTGTGAGTGGCATTTGGCAGGAATGGGAAACAGAAAATACAGGAATCCAAAACCATTCCAATAAGATATCAATGATCGTAATATATCAATGATAAGAATTTTGGATTGAATTTAATAATCTTCTAGATTGATAATAAACTGTGACGATGAGGTATTAATGATAAAATTGAACATTTTGATTAGGTTTTCCTTGGCATTTATCATTTCATTATTGAATATTTGAGCTATATTTTAACAAAAAATCTTACTCTCGTAATTGCGTTAAGATTTCAATGTTTGTTCCCATCTAAAATAATTTACAGCATCTCACATTATGGCAGTTTCCTGTAAAACGTCGTTAGGTATCGTACATGTAGTGGCACAAAAAATTATATAAATGAATTGAAGAAACTTATATTAATTCAATTATTTGGTTCATATTACGAAGGTATCTATTATTATACTTGCAATACAAATTATTTTATGAAACAAATTTACCCATGTCCCATATATTTATGTGACAATAAGGGCATTTGGCATTTTCCTCGAGCCCCGAGGGAAATTATCGACAAGATTAATCTATCGAAGGATTTTTCAAGATCGCAATCAGCTGAAATATTTGTAGGTACGCTTGATGTATCCTCACATTATAAATGTTTAATTCTATAGAAAAGACAAAAGAATCTAATGATGTATCGGTCTAAATTTCGAAGGTGACGTATTATTATTATTTTTTTAAATTTGAAAACACAATCTCTAACTAATTTTTGTTCAGTTTCATACAGGTGTGCATCACCAACAATTTTCTACCAATGCTTCATCGACTTGTTCTTGGCCGCCATTCGAGAACTTTTTTAGTCCATCTAGCATCTAATGTTCGTGCTATGTGGCCAGCCCAACTCCAATTTTTTGGCGACCTTTAGAACTACGTCGATAACTCCGGTTTTCTGTCGTATCCATGTATTGGTTCTTCTGGCTCTTAGTGAGATACCTAGCATTCTTCTGTCCATGGCTCTTTGTGTTACGGCTAATTTATTTAAAATTCTCTTTGAGAATACAATGGTTTCACAGTCATATGTAAGCACGGGCAGAACACAAGCATCACAGAGTTTCTTATTGCAAATTTGTTTCTAATTAATTAATCGATTGAAATCAAAATGATTTTATCAGTATTCAAAGTAATTTAATATGAGTTATCAGGGTGCGACATCTGCGGGTTATCGTTAGCTACTTTGATTTCTATCTTTGATTAAACAATGAAAATATTGCTTTTGTTCATAAAGTGTATAAATATTAGTCTCTTACTATTGAACAAATATTGCGTGTTTGGAAATGAACGTGAAAAATACAAAATGAAATTAGGTAATTCTAATCACTTTCCTTGTGACTGGGACTGTAAGTTCTTATGCCTTCAAGAGAAACAATATTCATGTTCTTATCTACCTGCACAATTTTTCCAGATTCGTCCCATTTAAAGTTTTACATTACATTTTATTTCCATCAGTGCTCCAAAGTTTCACCCATAACTCCTACTTATTTTCAAATTACGAGTAAAGATGACCTACTTTTCTCCCATACGTATTTTCTTCTTTCTAGTAATTCGTAAAGGTTTCTAATAAATTGGGAACATTGGACAATTTATCCGACTGCCTTCTTTGAGTTTTATTAGATAAAATAAGATGGTACCTACTTTCGCCGTACCTAAGTTTTTATTCTTTCTTAATGATGTTTAAATATTTCTTTACATCACTGACTTTGACCTAACGAATACATTATTTCAGGTCGCTGGAGTTCCCCATCCATACCGTGAAGTTCAATTAACCCTAAACAACTTGAATAAGGGAATCATTGATGACGCTTGTAATGCATACGAGTACGACTGCTTGGTTGATGTCGATCCCGTTCTTCAGGTATAAAAGGAAAGTTCTTTTAACAATGGTATTTTATTTCAAACGATTTATAATATGCAATGTGGAACTCTGTTTGCAGGACGGTATTAAAGATGTTGTTGCCTGCGTCAAAGAAGCAATGAAAAAAGTTCAGGAAATTAATGACAAACTCCAAGCTTTCCTTACCTTTGGTGGTGACAATCCATAATTAATTGACCAAGTACATCTTTAAAATTTTACATCTCTTTCATTACATTCAACATAATATATACCTACCCAATTTATGTTCTTGCATTATTCTTTACGAATGCATATTGTAATAGAGCTGATAATTCTTTTTATACACCTTAAACATTATTCAACAATCGTACATCTTTAACAAAATAGATGCTTTATCAAAATATACAAATTAATTGGTTTTATCAATATTTTAATCTGAAACAAAACAAAATGTATATTGTTTAATTAAATACATTCAATGTCAATTATATTTTAGGTATTTTATTTTAATTCCAAAGGGTTTATGGACAAAAAATATTTAGCGTATAAGATCTTTGTAGCATTTTGACTTGAAATCTGACTATTGAATTCGATATATTGTTGCTCTCACTTCATCCATTCGAAAGCGAATGATCTATGTCTTCTAACTAACAGCATTAATAAATGTTCACCTACTAATATTACCTGCGACAAATGACAACAAAAATTCATCAAAAAATTAAAGGTTATTCACTAAAATTCCTTATCTTCACACTACGAGGTATACAAGTTAATCACAAAATGCATAATATCTTAATGCGCAGTAAGGTCGTTTATTTTTGTACAGTCATTGCACAAATAGTCAAATCATAATCACATTTAGGGGTGAAGATTATTTCTTTCAACTATCTTACACAAATGTAATGTTTTTTTCATGTATGCTGTGGGGTCGAAAAGCTGCAAACATCTCAAAAATATAGACTTTCTTTTGACACGTTGTTACATAATATGTATATTCTGAGATCACTCGCAGACGAGTGGATAGTCGTAAAGAATAATAGAATAATAATATGTATATTGTTTTGTGTATCTTAAAATTCCTTGTAGCTGTTTATTAAATAAATAAATAAATAGCAAATCCAACGCTTTACAAGAATAAATTGTGAAAAAAATAATGTTATTTACCAGAGTTAAAATATATGTACAAAGTTCTTGCAGACACCTCGAGTATACCTGCTTTCCGTCAGGATATTATTTCATTTTAAGGATTATTTTTATTTCTTATGTGACTCTGATGTAACCCTTGAGTTAGGGAAATAATGACCTTGAATTAGCCACATACGAATTTAATATCTAAAATAAAAACTATTAATTACCTACGCACATATGGGCACTTCAAATCCATTATCACATTTTTACTGCTAATACCTTTGAGATTGTTTCACAAAAATTTTCTATTCACTTGTATTTTTGTTGAACCATAATCCCTTCAAATCAACATTATATTATTTCGATCCATATCTTCGTAACAATACGTTTAGTCTGATAAAATTTTACGTGGAGATTGCAACGTCCATTTTTAATAGCGCAAAACTAAAAAAACAGTAAAAAAGTTTATTGTTTAAAATCCACGTATTTATTTACATACTTTTTATTGTCATTTTTTACCTGCGAATGTAGAATGATGACACCTAATAATAAAAAAAGAACTTTGTGGAGAGGCATTTCAAAGTCGTCCCCCATACTGAGAAAATCTAGCGCACGGCCTACCTGTGTGCATTATTATTTACTGTTTTTTCCAAACGAAAGTCGTAGTTAATAAAAATGTTATATCGTGAAATTATAGTTTAAAAAATAACCTAAAAAAATACATATTCTTTCAAGAATCATATGACTGAAATTAATTTTAGTCTTTTTTAGAATTTTGTTTATACGAATTATACAAAAAATAAAGCAAAATAAATCTCAATACCTTGATTAAGCAAGTATTAGTTAAATTACTTTGCGATATCAATACCAATTACTTACCTAAATTAGCTATGAAAGATTAAGGTAATTATTTTATCTGTAAGATATAAATGAGAATGGATTAGTATTGTGAGATTTTGGGCTATAAATATTCGACAAAGATCACCAGGAAAGTATTCAGCTGTGTGTGCATACGCGAATAAAACCAAAATGAAAGTAGCAACCGTGATCCTCTTCGCCGTACTCGTGGCTGGAGCTGTAAGTATTGAAATCTTTACATATCCATTACTAGTTTAATTTAAATTATTTATCTTCTTACATACATAACTAACTCGTCTCAAGTCATCTTACAAATACATTCATATCTACCTCTGCATCGGGGTGTCCCTATACCATTTAACCCTCGACTCCGCTTTAGGAGGCCGGCTCATGCGACTGCCCTTCACCTAACGGAGGGTGGTTTCAATGGCCACTCCCAATGGGGAGAAGAATGGAGAGCCTCAAATAGATATACTCGGGACCTGGCGCTGGTGGTGGGACTACAAATTCCTGGCTTTGATCTCCTCTGACGTCAATGGGTGGCATTAAATCGGATCCGCACGGGACACGACCGGTGTGGCCCGATATTCCATAGATGGCAGATGCGGGAATCCCCTGTCTCCGACTGTGGAGAACGGATACAGACTATCCCGCACATCGTGGAGAAGTGCCCTCTGAGAGCGTTCTCTGGCACATAAAACGATATATCATACATAACGCCACTCCAAACTCCTTGCAATGGCTTGATAATTTGGATGCTGCTCTCTAGTGTCTCCTGGATGTAACAGACAAAAATGTGTGATTCTCTTATCTTCTCTTATCTCTTATCACCTTTCAGTAGCTGACGCCAAACGATAATAATCATAATTAAATCTGTAGAGTCCATCTGGACTATTACACCAATCGTATGACACAACATTATTTTATTGCTACAATTTCAGGCCGCCGCAGTTCACCCAGTACATGACATTCGTCCAATCAGTGCGCATTTGGACAAAAATTTGATCGATGATGCTTTAGAACTCTACGAATGTATAATGAAAGCCGTTGCCGTTGTTCAGGTATTTCTTTCAATCACAGAATTTCCATAACAATGATTTTTACCATTTGCAATCAAGGTTTTTGGAGTTATTAGTTTGTGCGAGACAATCGCATGTATATATATTGTATACCCTCACAACGAGCGAGGAACATAATTTCTCAGAATTAATCTAATTTCCCTTTAATCGATATATGAGGCAAAATGTTGTATAATAGAAGTTGCAGAGCTAATAAAGAAGAAGTTTGAGTGAAATACAGTTACCATTATTGATTTCAGGACAGCATCGGTAACGTTATGGCAACAATCAATGGAATCGGAAATACCATCGATGGATTTAAAGACAAGTTCGATGATTGTCTCGCCATCGGAGGTGAAAATCCTTCCATAATCGATCAAATCCAACAAGTTCAGTGCATCAGGAAATTGGCGGATGAAATTATGGCAACAATACCTGCTACCATCGCCGAAGTAAGTTGAAAACATAATGTCATTAAAAAACCTACACTTTTATTTATACTTTTTCTATTTATTAATATATTTTCTTATTATTATATTTATTGAGTATTCATATTCTATTTTCATTTCAGCTCCAGAACAGCGTTGCTCAAGTGGTCATCGCTGGTAACGGCATTCTCGAATGCTTCAAAAGTGACGAATAGAATATTGTAAACTTAGTATTATACTTATAATAATTACAAATATTCATGTTCTCCCCTAGTAAAACAGTATATGCTAAACCGGATTTCAGGCCAAACCTATAAAATAAACTGATTTGATGACCCGTATGACAAACTAATTTGGCCTAGGACAAACTAGGGTTTGGCCGGTAACATATATCTGAATTGACGAATGCAATAAACAATTTCAAGACAATATTTTCTTGTTTTTTTTATTTTAACTCTTTTTCATACTAACTGTACACCAAAATTGATGATTCATGTACTAGTTTAAATTGATCAAGTCAGATCAAATAATTTAGGTAAATTACAAAAAAATATACATAGAACTAAAACTATGAATAGTGATAAAGAAGTAAAATATGTAGCGGAAGCTGCCCCCCCCCCATTCCCTCCCCTAGAGATTGGAATAGGTTTTCATACAAAACGATAAAACCTCACAAAAAATCACATTATTATCAAACATTTTCTCATCATGTCACAAATTTTCTAAAATTAGTATGAAAATCCATCAAAATACAATCGTTTCATATTTTTAACCTAGATCCGAGGTTGGCGACACCCATGGTGTGTTTTACAGTATTTGACCACTCCATTATTACATAATAAGGGAATTTGAGAAGAACAAGAACTTTTTTGCTGTCAAGCAGAACCGAGACCAAAACAGTTTCTTTGCAGTACAAAAACATCATAATAATATATACCTATAGATTTTTGCAGCAAGTAAAGTCTTGCAGCTAAGTCTCGCTGCTATTTTCGGTCTTGTATTCATCACTGAACTTTCCTATATAGTGTCATATTGTTATTATTCTCCTTATTCTTCTGCTTCATCTAGGACTGCGTCCTGTCATTTCTCGGAGCCTGCTTCTGGAATACAGTTTTTTTAAACGAATCTGGGTTTGTCGAAATAAATCCAAATACATCTTTGTACACTTCACAGAAAGCTTAAAAGCTTGTGTTGTGAAGTGGAGTAAATCGGGGATTGAACCCGCGCCCACTGGATTAACAGTCGACCACCTCAATGTCCAGCTATTTCGCTATCTTTTATGTGGTGTATTGAAGTATTCCCACAACAGTATAGAAGAATTAAGTTCATCCCTAATTCTCCTATACTGTTGTGGGAATACTTCAATGTATTTACTACGGCTGTAGAAAAAATCCAACGCTTTATAAGAATAAAAATTTGTACAAACAAAAATAATTCAAGTTTTATGTGGTATTCCTGGGAGTCTGGTACCTGACGGCAGTTCGTTCGCTGCTACCCTCAACACTCTCTCAAAACAAGCTTTCACCTTCCTCTCCATAATTTGAATGAAAAAAAAACTATTTTATGCGGCCGCTTCACGCTCGGCATCCCTCCACGAGTTTTGTGTGAATGAGTAAAAGGACGTACGGACGAGGTGATTGTCTTGAACTGTATACGTAACCGACGGTTAACGCCTTTTTACTCATTCGCGCGGGACTCGTGGAAGGTCGGACAGCATGTGGATGAGGCATTAAGTGAGCATAGAAATAACTTTAAAGATGAGGCCGATCAGGAATCGTCAACGAATGGAGGCTGAGAATTTCGTACGAGATTATTACGCATCTGAGAAACGGAGATGGAGGAATTAAATATCCTCGGATCATGAAGAAATGAATCCTCAAAATCACTTGTTACGTACATTTCTATACAGGATAATGTCAGAAATACAGTAAAAATTAATACACACACACACGTTCAATGCCGCATAATTTGTTATATCAATATATCATTCAGATTTAGTTGGACAAAGCAAACTTGAAAATAATTTTCATTAGCACAAAAAAGGGTTAGGTATATTTTTTTACGTCGCCACAATAAAATGGCGGTGGGCTGGTCATTTCGCCCGCAGCTCAGACAATAGATGGACAAAACGCCTCCTGTGCTGGCGTCCTAGGACTACCAAAAGAAACCCCGGACGACCACAGCTCCGATGGAGAGACGACATCGTGGTAGTCTAATTTTAACAATTGATTTCTAGAAGATATATGAATCAAATTCATTTAAAGTTTACCTAGTAATCTGTAACGCCTCACGTGGGAGGGTGGAGACGCTTGATATTCTGAAACACCCCATCCTAAGGTATCATCCTGCATAGGTTCCAAAACGCTATTAATTTTGCCAACTTAGAACTGCAAAAGGACAATAGTATCGTTTAAAACACCGCTCGATAACAAAGACATCTACATTAAGAGTATGCATACCGACATTTCAAAAATTTCTAAAAACGGGAGACCTTCTATCTCGACAAATGTTACTAAATATCCTTTGGAACAAAATAAGATAGATACATTGAACCTTAATCTAGGGAATAACCGTAAAAGATTTTTTATATCTTGTATAGATTTCTCAAAAAAAATATTTAAAATCACCTCTGACCTTTTTTCCGAAAGACGAAAACTCGTTTCCCGAAAGTCGCGGAGTAAATTTTTTTTCTTGTACTGATAATATGCATTAAAATCTAGGGAATAACCGTAAAAGTTTTTTGATAGACGCAAAATTAACCTCAAAAAATGGAAAAAAACGCTATTTTTACCATTTTATCATGCGATTGTCACGCGATTTTGATCCTTAATGCCGTGGGAAAAGACTGACGTCATTCCTGGTGCTATGCCCTTAATAGTGGTTGGTTGACAGACATTGCCTATGGTAATAAACCCGCCATTTGGAGAAAATATTTTTTTAAGGTTTTATTTATTTATTTATTGTTTAAAAGATTTGTTCCCATACGAAGCGTTATTTCTCGAGACTAGTGAGGCAATACACAATTACAATTTATTTACATTTAAGTGATCAAAATAAATACAAATAAATATGTTAAAACTCTAAACAACAAACCAGGTACCACGAAATGTAATCACTAAGGCGAGCTAGTATCTTTTAGCTAACCCAATATGTATTATAAATATTGCGTTGTACATACGTACCTACACTAATTCACTGCTCCCAGCAACCTGATTATATTTGTTTGTAGTTTTTAGACAAACTTTTGTCTTTGCGTGTTAAACGGTCTGGGATTTGCTGCCTGACGGTCTCCTTCGAGCTGATTATAGAATACAGATGTGATTTCAGCGCCCTCGATGTGGTTTCTTATGAATTTTCATTACCAAATAGTACAATAGGAGTTAGCTAATATTAGGTATTAATAATAATAAATGGATAAGTATCTATGCATATTGCATAGATAAAAGTAGATCGGTATCAAAAATCTTTTGTAGTTGGCAACAAATTGGTAATTCCATCGCCAAGATAAACAATAATTAAACATAGGTATTTATTCTTATCAATTCAAAACAAATCCTACTTAAATCTCCGACAAAAATAATTAGTAGCATATTTTTATATATCCATATCACAAATAATCTATTAATTATGTTATTGACGTACCTACTAAAAATACAATCAAATCAAAATTATACATATGTAATCACGATTATTGTATTGACGCATTATGTTATCCCTTCTTAGATTTATGTATGTTGATTTAAGTCGCTCAATATTATAACTGATTTTAAAGATAAAATTAGACAACATAGAAACTTGTTCACCTTTGAGTCTCTCAAATAAAAGAATAGGTAATTATTATAAGTATATAACACACCTGGACATGTTTTCGTTAAATGTTGTATTATGTATTAGGTAGGTACTTATCAGTGATCTTTTAAAACAACTTAATAAACTTGTATAGGTTGTTTTTATATGGTATTTTTCTTCTTCCTCGCTAGCCCTCTGCTGGATATAGGCCTCTTCCATATTCCTCCATTCCTTTCTGCTGTTTGCTGTTTGCAGCCAGTTTTTTCCCCCCACAGCGGCTATGTCGTCGGACCACCTCTTTTGGGGTCTTCCGACGCCTCTTTTATTCTTCCAAGGTCTCCATTTTAGGATTTTTGGGGTCCATCTTGTATGGTCTTGTCTTGAGACGTGCCTTGCCCATTGCCACTTAAGACTTGCTACGCGATCCATGACGTCTGCTACTTTGGTTCTGTTCCTTATTTCCTCATTTCTTATTCTGTCTCTTACGCTTATACCAAGCATGGTTCTATGGATCGCTGTGTGCATTTGAGCTTTTCTGCGCTTCTTTTTGTAAGGGCCATGGTTTCTAATGCATATGTAGTCACTGGCAGTATACATGTTTCGTATATTTTTCTTTTCAGGCATATAGGAATCTCTTTATCTTCTAGGATATATTTGAGTTTGCCAAAAGCTGCCCAACTCATTCCTATTCTTCTAGGCAGTTCCGCCGTTTGGTTCTCTTTGCCTAGTTTTATCTTATGTCCAAGATATACATATTCATTTACTATTTCAATATTTTTACTGTCAACAGTGATGATCTTGTATTCTGGACTTATAATTTTGGTTTTTGTTATGTCCATATGCAAACCGATCCTACTAGAAGCCTTTTGCAATTCATTTATCATTAGACTCAATTCCTCGATGCTTTCACTTACAACAAATATGTCATCTGCAAATCTAAGATGACTCAGATATGTGCCATCTATCTTCACCCCTTTGTTATCCCAGTTGAGGGTTTTAAATATATCTTCCAAGGCTAACGTGAATAGTTTTGGTGAGATTGTGTCACCCTGTCGCACACCTTTTTGTATTTTGATTTTATCAGTTTTCGTGTCGTCATCGTTTATAACAGTCATAGTTGCATTATCGTATATAAAGTTTATTAGTTGTATATATCTGGAGTCTATAAGAGGTATAGGCTTCTAAAATGAATTATTTTTGGTTTACAAATTATCCTTGCAAGGGGTTGGATTTTTCTACATTCCGTAGTATATGTGGATAAGATCCCTATTATGCGAGACGAAGGTCTGAGTTCGAATCTCAGCCGGGGCGAACTGAAATGGCGAATGTTTCTCGAGCGTAAAGTGATCACTTAAGACAGCCGAGTTTAGTCGTAAGCCCGATAATGTTCATCCTTAATTCTTCTACACTGTTGAAGGAATACTGCATTTTAAAATGAAATTTGACACTCAATTTGAAATCACGGTATTGTCCATAAAAATGGCTTTATTGGAAAGATGAAAGTTTGCCATTTATGTTTCAATATGTTTACAGGCACAGGTGCGCCACACTGGGCCAAATTTTTAAGTCCAATTTTCAATCACTTAAAAAAAATCTGCCTGCGGATCTAATTGATCGAATTGTTCCTGTCAGGTGTATTTTTTATAAGCATGTTCATTTCACAAAAAATAAACTAAATTCTAATTCCGACTTTTCTTTATGTACTTACATAGGGTTTAAGGGGGCATACGCACTGAGCAAAAATCGTTCTATTTTTGCTTCAACTTTTTAAAATTTTGTATGAGAATGTTAGCGCGAAATAAGAAGAACGTGCGCGACAATGTGAATATACCTTTTTATTAGGGCTGCCACCTTTGTAAGAGCGCAGGCCCGGAGATTTCGGAAAAAACGAATTTGTAATTATAATTTGTAAAAAAGTTAAAGACCTTTTTTTTGGTCAACACCAAAATAATTACAAACCCGGAGATATAGTATGCTGACCCGGAGCCCCGGTTTTAGTATCGGAAAGTTTATCTTTTACTTTTTTTTTTTAGTCATCACAAAAATTTCTGACTCGGAGATACACTATGCTAACCCGGAGCCCGGAGAACACCACTCAAACCCGGAGAAGTGGCAGCCCTACTTTTTATAAAGAACCTGGGAACAAATTAAAAAATCTTAAACAACCGATTTGTTAAGATTATGATTACCAGTATTTTGGCTAAATTATGTTTTTATATCTGATAAACTGAACGGTAAATCTTCAGATCCGGTAAATTTTAGTGGTACTTTAGAAATGTTTTATTATTTAAGGAATTTACGAATCCTGAAATTCTAAAACAGCCGATCTGTAGTCCATACTTTCACCAATCAGTGTCTTCTGTTTCAAGACGATTCCTTAAGTATCGGCTGAGTAAAACTCAGGGCGCCGAAGCAAGTTCACAGCAGTTACCATCTTAATGACTGAATTTTCGCAAGCGGCCGGCGCTAGCTCGTACAGTATAACAGCTGGCATTACTATTGAAAGACAACTGGGTTCTTCAATTCACCCATTTTTCCTTAAAAAATATGAACTGATATATCTACTTAGTAACAGTCTATTCGTGTAGGTGCCTACCTACTAGATAATATAGCAATGATGTAACGATAACATAAATTTTCAAAAAATTTAATAATAGGCAATTGATTACAAAATTGCGAATAAGATAAGATCATTATCAATGAACTAATGATATTCAGGCAGGTATATATACGGAAAGAAAAGCAAAGAAATTCATTGGATAACTTGTGATCAAAATGAAGGGTCTTTTCGTTTTTTTGGCTGTAGTTGCTGTTGCTGTAAGTTGATATAGTTTTTAACCATTAACAGAAATTAACCACATTTATGCACTTTACTCTAATTATTATTAATGTTTATTTCAGAGCGCTGGAATTCCAGCCAGAGCCGAAAAGGGAATCATTGACGACATTTTGGCCGCCAAGGAATGCATAGAAGGAGTCATCGCATCAGTTCAAGTGAGTTAAGGCCTTAATTATTTATTATAGACCTATAGCATGCTAAAACGAACAAGTATATTATAAACTTCTTAAAAATTCACAATACCAAAGTACTATATATAGGCTGAGGGAGAGAGAGCGAATAGATGTCACCTTTGTATTAGAATTTAAATTAATTATTATGAGTTAATCTCTTAATATTATTGGACTATTACAGGGTGATGTTGCTTTAGTAATTGCCGCCGTAAAGAACTTGCAAAATGTCATCGATGGTGGCGTCGCAGAAATGAAGAAATGCACTAGTGCAGGAGGTGCCATGGAAATCGCTCAGTGCATCATGGACGTTGCTAGCGGACTCGAAAGTCAAATTCAAGAAGCTATCCTTGGAGTAAGTATATTCTCATATAGACTACACAGACTACATGAAATCGTTATTTTGATTAATTAATTCAAATAAATTTTATAAAAGTCGATCTGAATGGTTTTGTGGACGATCGTATAACTACACATATTTTTTCTCACACATTCATATTTACTATAAGTAATTATTTTTATTTCACCACCATCCTTTTAACATGTCCTAACCAACTCAAAATGAATAAAAGGCTGCATTTTCCACGTATTATATTTAATGTAATGATTTTTGTACTATGTTTTTATTAATGTTTTTTTGACTCAGGTTCAACAGAGCATTTCTGGACTGCTCGGTGTTCCCGACCTAGTTGCCGCATGCTTCAAACCCAATAAGGTATTTATTATCTTTTTATTATTTTATTTAGTATGGCATACTCTGAAAAAAAATGTGTAAGTAACACATACAGGTGATAAAGGCTAAATGGTGAAAGTTTCTCGAGTGTAAAGTGATCACCTAAACCAACCGATTGTTGGTTGTATGACCAGAATGCCCATCTTACACTGTACATCATGTTGAGAGATTTCAAAAATTGTTAAAAAATTCTGTTTTAACATAACGATTCGCCAAAAGCCGAGCTTATCACCAAGTGGCAATTCCTGTCAGCCAAACCAAAATAATAAATTATATGCACCTACTAAATAATAATCATCAGACCCAACTGCTTTTCCGCTTACCCTTTATCATAAAATAATGGTTTTCATCTATGATGGATCCAGCATTTGTAGTGGAGAGTACAAGGGCCCTTACGCACACACATCTTAGAATAAGTTCCCAACATAAGGACCCGTAGAAATACATTGCAATTTTGACCATAAACATTTAAAATTTCAAGCCCTCCCTTCTCTAGTTAATTTTCTTGACTTCCTACCTACCTACGCTAAATCTGCGCCACAAGCATTTTTTATTTTTATGACCCATACAAGAGATTTCACAGATTATTGAGAAAAATCTAGTTCAATATATCAATAAGTGCCACCGCAAGCAAGTGATTGTGTAGTGCAGAGTGAAATTATTTTTTGAACATGTGAAACAATAAACAATATTTTTTAAACAAAGCAAGGAAGTCCTATGATACAACCAAAAAAAAGTGCCACTGCAAAGGTATTTTTTACAAAACAAACGTAGGTAATTATGCACGCATGCTGTGTATAAAAACGCTAATTGAATTCTTCCTGTCAGGTGTGTTCATTATAAGCGTGTTCATTTAAAAAAAAAAACTTATTCTTATTCCGACTTTTCTATATGTACTTATTTTGGATTTCATGACCGAATTTTCGCAAGCGGCGCTAGTTACCTCCTCGTTTGTCTCATACAGTATAATGAGAGGCGTTACCATTAAAAGACAACTGGGTTCTTCAATTCACCCATTTTTCCTTGAAAAATATGACCGAGATATCTACTTAGTAACAGTCTATTCGTGTATGTGACTACCTACCAGATACTATTGCAATGATTCTCTTTCCGCAAGGCACCCGATCGCGAGTGATATATGCTATTGCAATGATGTAACGATAACATATGTAAATGCAATGATGTAACGATAACATAAATCCTCATAAAAATACTCAATAGCAAATTAATTACAAAATTGCGAACAATATAAGATCATAATGAATGAACTAACGATATTCAGGTAGGTATATATATGGCAAAGAAAAGTGAAGAAACTCATTTGATTACTTGCGAACAAAATGTAGGATCTTTTCGTTCTTTTGGCTGTAGTTGCTGTAGCTGTAAGTTTATATAGTTTTTAACCATAACATATTGTTTACTGTTTATTTCAGAGCGCTGCAATTCCAGTCAGAGCCGAAAAGGGAATCATTGATGACATCTTGGCCGTCAAGGAATGCTTGGAAGGAGTCATCGCATCAGTTCAAGTGAGTTAAAGCCTTAATTATTTATTATAGATTTATAGCATGCTAAAACGAACAGGTACATTGTAAACTTCTTAAAAATTTACAATATCAAAGTACTATGTATAGGCGGAGGGAGAGAGAGCGAATAGATGTCACCTTTGTATAAGAATTGCAAATTAATTATTGTGAGTTAATCTCTTGATATTATTGGACTATTACAGGGTGATATTGGTTTAGTAATTGCCGCCGTACAGAACTTGCAAAATGTCATCGAAGGTGGCGTCGCAGAACTGAAGAAATGCACTAGTGCAGGAGGTGCCATGGAAATCGCTCAGTGCATCATGGACGTTGCTAGCGGACTCGAAAGTCAAATTCAAGAAGCTATCCTTGGAGTAAGTATATTCTTATATAGACGATGCAGACTACATAAAATCGTTATTTTGATTAATTAATTCAAATAAATATATTTTAAAAAAGTGTCGATCTTTTGTAGACGATCATATTTCCACACATTCATATTTACTCTAAGTAATTATTTTTATTTCATTATCATCCTCTTTACATGTCCTAACCAACTCAAAATGAATAAAAGGCTGCAATTTCCACGTATTATATTTTATGTAATATTTTTTGTAATATGTTTTTATTAATGTTATTTTTTGTCTCAGGTTCAACAGAGCATTTCTGGACTGCTCGGTCTTCCCGACCTAGTTGTCGCATGCTTCAAACCCATTAATAAGGTATTGATTCTCTTTAATAGACATTTTGTATTCTACTCTGTTAAAATGAAAGTAAATTGTATAAATTAAATTAAAAAAAACTGAAACAGAATGTTGGATGGCAGTGAAACAAAACGGATTTCTTCACACGGTGCTTAAGTCGGCTTGTGACATAGCGGTGATTATCATCGGTTTACAGTCGCAAGGTCGCGGGTTCGATTCTTACCGGAAGAAACATGGTGTTTTTGAGAGTATGGTATACTCTAAAAAAAAGGATGTGGAAGTAACACACACAGGTGATAAAGGCTGAATGGTGGAAGTTTCTCGAGTATAAAGTGATAATTTAAACCAACCGATTGCTGGTCGTAAGTCCAGAATGCCCATCTTGCACTGTAGATCATGTTGAGAGTACAAAAATTGCTAAAAATTACGTTTTAACATACGATTCGCCAAAGCCGAGCTTATTACCAAGTGGCAATTCCTGTCAGCCAAACTAAAATATTAAATTATATGTACCTACTAAATAATAATCATCAAACCCAACTGCTTTTCCGCTTACTCTTTAAATCATAAAATAATGGTTTTCATCTATGATGGATCCAGCATTTGTAGTAGAGGGTACAAGGGTCCTTACGCACACACATCTTACTTAGACTTTGCAATTTTGACCATAAACATTTGAAATTTCATGTCTCCCTTCTCTAGTTAATTCTCTTGACTTCCTAACTACCTATGCTAAATCTGCGCCACAGGCATTTTTTATTTTTATGACCCATACAAGAGATTTCACAGATTATTGAGAAAAATCTAGTTCAATATATCAATAAGTGCCACCGCAAGCAAGTGATTGTGTAGTGCAGAGTGAAATTATTTTTTGAACATGTGAAACAATAAACAATATTTTTTAAACAAAGCAAGGAAGTCCTGTGATACAACCAAAAAAAAGTGCCACCGCAAAGGTATTTTTTACAAAACAAACGTAGGTAATTATGCACGCATGCTGTGTATAAAAACGCTAATTGAATTCTTCCTGTCAGGTGTGTTCTTTATAAGCATGTTCATTTCATACAACTAAATTCTAATTCCGACTTTTCTATATGTACTTATGTTGGATTTCATGACCGAATTTTCGCAAGCGGCGCTAGTTACCTGCTCGTTTGTCTCATACAGTATAATGAGAGGCGTTACTATTAAAAGACAACTGGGTTCTTCAATTCACCCATTTTCCCTGAAAAAAATATGACCTGATATATATACTTAGTAACAGTCTATTCGTGTAGGTGACTACCTACCAGATACTATTGCAATGATACTAAATAAAATACTAAATAAAAATACTCAATAGCAAATGAATTACAAAATTGCGAACAATATAAGATCATAATTTATTTATTTAAGGCGCAAGCCTTTAACATTAACAATAGTTTTGTACAAGTACAATACAAGCAACAACAAAAATAAGTTACTTAATGTAATGATGAATGAACTAACGATATTCAGGTAGGTATATATATGGCAAAGAAAAGTGAAGAAACTCATTTGATTACTTGCGATCAACATGTAGGATCTTTTCGTTCTTTTGGCTGTAGTTGCTGTAGCTGTAAGTTTATATAGTTTTTAACCATTAACAGATATTAACCACATTTATGCACTTTACTCTAATGTATTGTTTTCTGTTTATTTCAGAGCGCTGTTATTCCAGTCAGAGCCGAAAAGGGAATCATTGACGACATTTTGGCCGTCAAGGAATGCTTGGAAGGAGTCATCGCATCAGTTCAAGTGAGTTAAAGCCTTAATTATTTATTATAGAAATATAGCGTGGTAAAACAAACAGGTACATTATAAACTTCTTAAAAATTCACAATACCAAAGTACTATGTATAGGCGGAGGGAGAGAGAGCGAATAGATGTCACCTTTGTATTAGAATTGCAAATTAATTATTGTGAGTTAATCTCTTGATATTATTGGACTATTACAGGGTGATGTTGCTTTAGTAATTGCCGCCGTACAGAACTTGCAAAATGTCATCGAAGGTGGCGTCGCAGAAATGAAGAAATGCACTAGTGCAGGAGGTGCCATGGAAATCGCTCAGTGCATCCTGGACGTTGCTAGCGGACTCGAAAGTCAAATTCAAGAAGCTATCCTTGGAGTAAGTAAATTTTCTAATATAGACTATGCACTACATAAAATCGTTAAAAAAAATGACGATCCAAGTGGTTTTGTGGACGATCGTATTTTCGCACATTTTTTTCTCACGCATTCATATTTTCTTTATCATCTTCTATACATTTCACCATCATCCTCTTTGCATGTACTAACCAACTCAAAATGAGTAAAAGGCTGCAATTTCTGCGTATTATATTTCATGTTAGGTATATTTATTAAGTTTTTATTAATGTTTTTTTTTGCCTCAGGTTCAACAAAGCATTTCTGGAATGCTCGGTCTTCCCGACCAAGTTGTCGCATGCTTCAAACCCATGGGAAAGTAAAAAAACTCTACAATCCAACGACAAATGGCATCAACTATCAAATATTCACTTACTCATACTAAATATACCTATTTGTACATCCTGTAAATAATACCATAACTGTAAAAAATCACAATATACCAGAATAAAAAACAGATTTCCATCCAGATTTCTTATTGTTTCAATAACATTTTACCTACCAAATGAAATTCTTTGGATAAATAAATTTAATCACAGCTGATTTTACAAAGCATGTCATAATTGGACGAAAAGTTGTATGGTGCAAGAAAATAGATGTCGACTTTTAGGGAATTTATAAAAGTCACAATGTCCCGAAAACTAATTACTATTTCGATGTCAATTTACAAAGGCTTTACGATCAACAATGTATACAATTCTATAACAAGAAAAAATGCTACATGGTGGGAAATACTCTTATTACCTAATAAATATGTCCCGCCTAGAAAAGCAAGAAGATCTACAATAAAGAATAAATTATTTAATGCGTCCAATATTAATAAAGTTAATAATCTGATCAATAAGACTCTTAATAGTAGAACCTTTTTTAGTTAAACCTTACTTAAAAAGCAGTACAATTAGCGCTGCAGACGATATTTTATTAATATTTTTGAAATGTGACGCTAAAATCTAAATAAAGTTTTCTTTTTTCAAAGGTAAATACAAATAAATAGACAAGTAATTTGATTTAAAATATCTCCGTCTCAGGGTGCAGGTATTTTTTATAAATCAGTTGTCACAGATAAGTTTTCACAATGAATTTTGAGGCCCTCCACAGCTGTCTACCTTGCAGGCGCGAAGCTACCTAAGAACACGATTCCTATCGAGTTACCTTTTGGCTAAAATGATAGGCTTAATAGTGTATAATCTGACGTAATTGCATAAGAAATGTTAGCCCGGCTTCCCTTTTGCAGAAATCCACCTTTCGCCACTGCTACTGATATAGTCGACACGGTGAATTCGTTATTTCATCGTGATTTATATTTTTATTATTGACACCTGTGAATTGATTTTATTTACCTACAGCTAAGCCAGATTATTCCGAAACAAAATGATTGTTCATATTTTCAAGTTATTTTTAAATGTCATGATACATTTCTAAAATCATTCTATATGTCTCCCCTCACGCTGACGCTGCCCCCCAAGCCGAATAGGCGGAGATGAAAGAAGCCATACATGATCGATCTGCAATTTTTCATGGTCCATCCAAGTCATTCTGGGACGGCCACGCTTCTTCACGCCTCTACTTTCAACCATTTATATATTGTATTCATCTTGTCATCGCACATTCTCTTAACATATTGCCTAAACTTTCATTATTGTCTTGACACCCATCTAACAGTCATACCATCTCTCTAATAACCTCATTCCTCAACATATCTTTCAAAGTTTTCCCGCAAAATTCTTCACAATTACTCACATATAAAACATCGCATACTGACATTTCAAAAATTTCTAAAAACGGGAGACCTTAGATCTCGACAACCGTTACTAAATATGCTTGGGAAAAAAATAGAGTAGATACATTGAATCTTTATCTAAGCCCTAGATAAAGACTAGGGAATAACCGTAAAAGATTTGAACCGTAAAAGATATACCTTGTATACAGATTTCTCAAAAAAAAAATAGAAAAACACCATTGATCTTTCTCCGAAAGACATAAACTCGTTTTCCGAAGGTTGCGGAGAAATATTTTTTTGTACTGTTAATATGCAATAACTAACCGTAAAAGTTTTTATGGTTGAAGCGAAATTAACCTCAAAAAATTGAAAAAACGCTATTTTTACCATTTTATCATGCAATTGTGAACGCGATTTTGTAAAAGACCGTGACGTCATAATTGGGTCGGGTGTTTAAGATATCTTTAAACACCAGGTAGGTACTTTGTAGTAAGATCCACGTGTTTTGAAAAATTACAACAAAAACAACAAATTATTTAATTATTATTTAATCCGTCGCAGTCTAAATCAGATAAAAATCAACTAATCATGTTGACATACATATTATACATATGATAAGGTTTTTGTTTAGTTTCTAATTCAGTATATAAAGGGAATGAAAACTTCTTAACGCTATACTGACAGTACAGTTCTTATTCAAAATGAAGGGTCTTTTCGTTCTTTTGACAATCGTCGCTTTAGCCGTGAGTACACAAAAATTACTAGAATAAAATACTTGAACTTATAGAAAAAAAGGTGACAATACATATATTTATTAGGCTTAATTAAATTCCAATTCCAACTTTATATCTATTGAATATTTACTGTAGGTATGTTGTATTTCAGAGCGCTGGAGTTCCAGCCAAGCCCGATAGGGGAATCATCGAAGATATTCAAGCAGTCAAAGAATGTCTGAAGGGTGTTGCTGCATCAATAAAAGTGAGAAAATCTATTATTTGTAATTTACTAATAACTACAATAAGATCTGAGACAAATGCCATCCAGCAGACATCTGTTATCATTAGACGCACGTACAATGTTGGCATATTAGGTTGTTTCTTTAAGTGTTAAAAAGTATCGTTTTAAAGCGCAAAAGGCACCTGCAACCGAGCGAAAAACTCTTTTTAGCGCTTTAAAAAACACCTTAACCGGCATGTCCCCTGGAAAGTTCCAAAAGTTATGTGGCATCTTTGATTTGGTGACCGCGAGCACATCCTCACACACTTTGAGAAGGAAAATATATGAAAATATATAAGAGTATGAACAATTTCCTCAGAAACATGCCATATTAAAGGAACGATGGCTATGCTTTGTGACTTGCATAATATGATCATTTTCCAGGAACAAGTCGCCGCAGTCATTGATGCTGTCGAAGCTCTAAAGGAGGTGGTGCACAATGGGCTCGATTCAATCAAAGAGTGTATTTCTGCTGGACAGCCTGCTGATATTGCTACATGCATAATCAATGCTGGCAACGCACTCAAGGATGAGGTTGCAGCCGCTGTTGCAAACGTATGCATTAGCATTCAAATTATAAAAAATGTACCACATACACATCTCACTCAATATGGTTTAATATTAATAAGAATACATCTTTAATTGCAGATCCACCAAAATGTGGAAGAACTCATTGCCATGCACAAGGACATCATCGACTGCTTCAAACTTATTGGCAACAACTAAAACCTAAGTGAACGACCAAGAATCAATAACGACAATATTATTATTATATCCGTAGACACAGGCCGTAAGTCAGAAACTCCATGACGTATAACAATGTAATTAAATCTCAAGTCCGAATAATTAAATTTAATATAAAAATTCATATATTATCTTTTATTTATTTATTTACGCTTTTAGTGAATAATAAAAAAATGCTACAAGAATATATATAAACACACATCAAACAGAACTCTGTCTTCTATCTTGGGCCACCTGCTGCCATCTACGATCCGTAAGCTGGACAATGTCATCTGTCTATCTTTTCTGTGGTCTTCCTACGCCTCTTTTGTTCTCCCAGGGCAAAATAATATACCATATTATGTATTTTTTTTACAAAGGCGAGTACCTATTTTGTTCTCTAGTACTAGTAATACTGATATACCACCACGGTATGTACGAAAAATGAGATATCCGGTAAATGTCGTATGTGTATAAAAACACACAATTTAACTAAAAAAATATCTAGGCTTGGATACCTACACCAACCCAAACACTCTCCTGTACACTTTGCAGCCTAAAACCCTGTATCGCAAAGTGTGGAATACATCGCCAGCGCCGGGGTACGAATTCTGCCCCTCCTGCTTGGGAGACCGCCGCTCAAATCAACTGCGCCAACTGTGTACTCATACGAGTATATGATATCCAGAATTGGTGGCGAAGCTCATCGCTGAAAAGAATCTGAAATGCCTTGTGAAAAAAGTCGACCACGAACTTGCACGATTATGATCCCAGTTAAGTTATCATAGTTTGGTCACTATCAAATTGTGCAGCGAAATCTAAAATTTCTAAAATGAATTTCAAAACACAGGAATAATTTTTGTATAACTAAACATCCCTTGTATTTAAACTCTGTCAAGCATAGAGTTGCCAATAGACACTCCCAATGAGAGCACGAAACATATCAATTAGTAAGAAACCATTATGAATTCATTACGGTAATTACAGGTAAGTGAACGAGTATGTACTAGTATTTTAATTTTTACTCATTTTTAAAAAAACTAAATAAATCTGATGAAGTAGGTTAGAAGTAGGTTCTCCAACAAGCAACAAAGTAAACACGCAATTCAGGAGTTTTGAAGGATTGATGAAGGAAGAAAAAATATTATTTGATTACAATTTGAAACATTAATGAACAGAAAAGTACTTCGGTTTCAATATTATCTTATTTAAAAACAAACACATAACATAACAACGGAATAATGTGAACATTTTGCATTATGATTTTCAACATAAATTGTGATTTTCTAAATCTAGTTATTTTCCACAAATATCCTAAAGTGGACCCAATTTCCCCGATGTCACCCTATTATTCAATATCATACAATTCTTGATAATCGTTAGGTAGTTTGTAAAGAATAATTTATTATTACGAGTATATAAGTACGTGTACTCTTCATTCAATAAAAAGGAAATTCAGAACTGTAATAAAAAGGCTGTTAAGAGGGCCATTTTTTATTACTTTTTTACGCAAGTTTTTCTTACATAATATTAAATTGGTTACCTATTATTATTAAAAGTTTAAAACAATTAATCAAACAATTACGCGCCTCCTATGATAAAAGAAATGATACACTTTTTTATACGAATTTATTCCGCTAAACTTTAGTAAGTCTAAATGTGGGAAGCTTTTTTACTTGTAAAATAAATTATGATAATTTGTCCATTCCCGTCAAGAAAATACTTTCCCTTATACAATTTTTTACAAAGGGTTAAATGCAGCAACAATGAAACTGTGATCTCATTGTTAAACTTTTTTAATGCTTTTTTCAAGCTAGGATGAAAATTTGCAAAGATTTTGTGATTTAAGGGTCGCGACCCAACTATCACGTCATTGTCATTTCCCGGGGCATTAAGGGTCAAAATCGCATGAACAATCGCATGATAAAATAGTAAATATAGCGTTTTTTTTTCATTTTTTGGGGTCAATTTCGCTTCAATCAAAAAATAGGTAACTATATAAGATATCGTCATGTTTAAATATTAAACTATAGATACATACTTACTTACATAAATTGACATCTGGGGTTATTTAATGACCTACAAGCCTACAAGCTTTAAGCTTACAGAAAAATGTGCACATTGAGTTTGTGTTTTTCCCCAGGTCCTTGACCCGCTGTCGAATCATGGTTCATAATGAAAAGGTCCATAATGAAAAACCTTAAAAGCTCAGTACTGTCAGAAACCATGAATCTACATGGATCTCAATAATTTTACATGTACGATTGCTAACCAGAAATACTTCAGTATAAGATTTAGATAAGCCGGTAATCAGTTAGCCATTATTTTTAGATTTAATAAAACAATATATCTAACATATACTCCTGCACGGAAATCGAACATGTACCTTCTGTTATAATATTATTACTATATATGTAACATTTTGTTCATTATAATTACAACAATTGTTTTAGTGATAAGTGATGTTATGTATATTTCCTTGTATTCCTTATCACCAAATTTACTTACACTGGTCGACACGTAGTTTTTAGAAACATTGTCGAATTAAAAAAATGACATAAATATCTCACAAAAAAAAACGAAATAAATAGAATTTAAAATGACTTTTCATAGATTAATATAAATAAATATAAAATTGTAATTATCGGGTACTACATAGATGCTTGGGTTGGCTTGGTTGGTTGGTTGGTGTGGTTGAATAAATATAAAATTGTGATAATCGGGTACCACATACTTATTTGGTTGGCAGACATTTCCTACGGCAATAAACCCGCCATTTGGTATAATGTTTTATATCCAATAAAGATTATTTTATTTTATTTTTTTATTTATAAGTATTCGCTCTTTTGCCCGAGTTCTATTGCTCTGTAGGATTCTGGTTGGTTGGTAGACGGCAATTAACCCGCCATTTAACTGTTCTATAAATGTTTTATTCATAGTCCCGAATTTGATTTGCGCCGCGTATGAAAGTCGCATATAATAATAATTCCCTTTGTATTTTGTTTTATAAAAAAGAATTCGTTTTATAGGGACGAGATTTTTGTATACTTTTGCGTTAATAATAAAATCGATTTGTGGAAATATTAATAAATACAAATCATTTTTAAATTTATTTAGGTACTTAGAGCGTTACAGAATCAATCAGTCAATGAGTGAGGGAGTGCGTGACTGAATCAGTGACCAGCGTATTATATTATGATATACTTTATGCCTTCCTATTTTCATTGGATGAATGTACAAAATTTTATTTTTGTTGATCAGTGTAGTTAAAATGAATACAATTTGATTGTTGTAATAATTGAAATAATACTGCGCACAGAACAAACATGAAGAATAAAACTATTTTTACAATAATTATTATTTCATTGTGTTCTTGCCGGGTAAGTTAATAAAAATTGTTTAATTTTATTAAATTATTTTGCCTATACTTTTATAGTGTTCTAACATAGCCTAACATTTCTGATTCAGGTATTTTGCCTCCATAATAAGATTTATATTTCAAAACTTACTATTTTTTAGTATTTGTTGCTATCTATAGATGGAAGCAGGAAAATTTCAGTTTCTGGCAACAGATACAATCACCTTATATTATAATAACCAACGCGTTTACTTTATACCTAGTATACCTAGTAAACAAAGTCAATAGTCACATTATTAAGAACTTGTTGATAATAATGTATATCGTGTATCACACTAAGAACAAAATACCCACTTGTACTTTGATATAATTAGGCAGAGTTTTTGTTCATAGTTTTGTTTATCAGCAAATAATAAGATGAATCACGTTGTTTTTCGTTTCCAGGCATCAATTGTACCAAAGCCACCAGCATTTGTGCAACATATTCGTGCAGTGTTACAAAAAGTAGGTCAATACGATAAAATTGATGACGAAATTAAAGAAAATTGGGATTATCTTCGTACAAGGATCGACAGAAATGCACTCACAGTTCTCAAACACGAAAATCTTCTTTTACAATCTCCCCTGGTAATGAAACACTGCTTATTCTATGACGTTACATACTTAGATGATTTGTTAACAGGCAATATCTGATTTTGGCGATTTGCAAACAAGAAATAATGCACATTTATTTATTGTACGGCCAACATCACGCTTATGAGCATTTACATTTATTTCGTACGTCAAAGGGTAAAATAGTTATAAGCGCAGAGTAAACCTTCCTGCTTGTAAGATGCTTAAATGCACAGAGTAATATGAACTTTTATGAAATGTAACATTCGTTACAAGTACTCTTTTTTTTCAGTATCTAACAATGCAAAATATAGAAAGTTTAGCTGAAGAACTGGGAACAAATTCTGAAATGTGCAAGGAAATGAATTTCAATGTAAGTTTTGGAAATGTAATTATTTAATTAGTTTGAATTTATTTAAATTTTAAATTTTGCAGTATCTTATTACTGAAATACATAAACACCGGGGTCGATATCGAAGTCTATAAATTCAAACCCATCAAAGAATATTTCGGAGGGAAAGGAAGAAATCTGCACATATTCTTTTATAGTAACTTATTGATATTAATTTTGGTAACCAAATAATTTCAGTCAAACGATAAAGTTCTAATAGTCGATTCGGTCAACTCTCTGTGGACAAAACTTCTAGCCATGAAAAATGACGCTGAAAAATGTAGACATAATTATGGTCCCAACCAAAACCTACTCCAAAAAACATTGACCTACAGATGTTTGAGAAAAAATAATAGAAAGCATCATTGGGAACTTGTACCAGCAGTAAACAAGGTAAAGACTATATCCTCGTAGCATGAATTTATTTATTTAAAACATCAACATACACAATGTAGCTTTACCTAACTGAGAATGAGCCCACATAGTAACAAGAGACATATATCAGAGAAGTTTTTAATACTTTTGTTGAGATCCAGCAAATTGAATTACATATGTAAGTTCGATGAACACAAAAATATGTTTGTTACTTTTTTTAATTGCAGGTGGCTCAACTATATCTGAATGTCCATGCAATGGAATTGGCTATACGTACATGCAAGGAAAATCTAAATAATAAAGATTAATTATTACATTATGTGTGGTAATCGCGTAAAACTTTTTAAATTTATGTAAAACCATATCTAGTAAGTACCTAGTAGTATGTAAAAAATAGATTGCGTTAAATTTTGTCATGAACGGAAAACACTTGGAAGGAAGCAAGAAATAACAATAACGTGGGAAGTAAAAAGCATAAAAGAGTTTATATAGACTCTAGTTTCCTGAAGAAATTTAAACGATTTTCGTGAAGAGGGAGTAGGAGAAATACGAATAGTGCACCAAAGATAGAAATAAAAGTATATTCGCTTACTACATCGCTTCTTTGTAAATAACACCTTTCAACTGAAACCAAAACCAGGGAATGAAATAAAATAGGTATATTACTTAAAAGTATATAAGAAATTGAAAAGGTAATTAATTGGTGTTATTTTTAAACAAAGTCAATATCACATTATTATCAAACCAGTAGATTAACAAAATATGTACATCTTATTACAATATGTATTCCGTTGTTTCTTGGAAACATGGATATGTATTACAGGTGTGAACAAATTCACACGATTCAATTGAAAAAACCTCTTTTATCACGGTATTGAATAAAATCTCCCAATGTTTAATATTCTCATAAAAAAGTAGTGGTGTCTAAGTCAAGAAGTCGTATATCACTGGTGCACGGGTGGATTTAGATACAACTTATACATACCTACGACTATAATACGATATGCAGAAAATCCAATGTTTCAGAGAGCCAATTGTAACATATCAAAATAAAGCATATTTGGATGTTCTTTTTATTTGTTCTTAGTTTGCGAAAAGTAATTTATGTTTAGGTATTATTGCTATATAAGGAATGGAAAATTCCTGAAGTACTATAAATATATTTTACAGATAAAAATTTATCCACTAAATAAGCGAAATACAACGCCTTATCAAGACAACTAAATAAAGAGACATTGATTAATTATTGGAATCATTAACCTTGCTTCAGATTTGATAAATTATTCAGATAACAGTACCTAATTTTATATTCTTATATTCTTAACACCGGCACCGCGCCGTCAGAAACACTAAGACCTTTTTGTAATTTGGGAAATTAAATTATCGTCCGAGAAAACAGATTTCATGCTATTTAATAATAGTTTGACTATTTGACCTTTATATTTCTTTAGATTATATATCATCCTCCTGTCGAAATACGCGGTCTCGAGTTCAGCACACGCACAGTCCATCTTTTTTGTGACTGTCGGGGTGTGCGACCAGCCCAGCATCATCTGAGTTTTACATTATGTACCTACTCGTGCACATTATAAAAATACATTAATGACTTGGGTTACAAATTGCTGGTGCCAAGCTTTTAGCGTTATTGGGGACATAACTATTCGATAAAATGCATTTAACGGGAGGCGACAGAAACATTTCAGGTCGATTTCTTAGAAAAATTAACCATTTTCGTGTGAGGACTTGTGTCTATTTTACAGGCATAATAATATACAACATTCTATGAAAGCATTTAATAGATTAAAAGCCAGACAGAAGCTGATTTGTGACAGACTTAAGACATTTTCGAGTCTCTTGAATTCACGGCGAATCAGACAAAAAGAAAAATAAGTAAATAAACGTTAATCAAAAATAGTTCGATACATTTTTCTAAGCAGTTTACGACAATGGGTCAATTTTTTACACGAAAAATAAGGATTGATTCCTTTTTTCCTTTCCGCATTCTATAACCAGTCATTGAGCAATGGCTGTCAAAAGAACGGAGGTCGGTAGCAAACTTTTAAAGCGACACAATGGATTGACAGCCATCGGAGTGATTGAAAATATAATGTTGAAAGCAGTGTCGGAATGGAATAATTTCTACGTGACAAGAAAATACAATATTTGCCCAATAATATTGCAAGAAAAAAAACGTATTTCAAATATGTAAGTATAAAGCATTCAGGCATTGACTTCACATTGCTGAAAATATTTTCAGTTTCTTTTATATAAAGAGGAAATAGAATTGCTTGAACTTTCGATTGACTTTATTAGGCGGGAGAGAGGATAATCACAAAATTATATCAGCGAAAAAATATTACAGTCAACAATAGATACTATTAATATATATAAAATATCAATACAAATATAATTATATCATAAAGTGTGTATGTATTTTCACCAGCGGATATGGTTAACTATATTATGAATTGAAATAAATCAATTGCAGTACGCTTTAGTACGTACTTACACACTTTGTAAAACCTTTCGTTCATTGATAGCTCTCAGTAGTTTAGATTTTCTCTTTTCTATAGTCATTCCTTTGAAATAAGCAATTTGTAAAATGTAGTGCTGAAAGACCTCCTGAATGTTGCAATTTCCACACAGACAGTCTTGTATGTAAAGTGGATTGCAGCATTTCAGGAGTAATAGTAAGCCACTTCACTATAGCATTATTATCATCATTCCAGTCGGTTTGAATCGAAAATAAAGGTTTATATGTCGACTTCAATGAAATTGCACCCATAATAAGACATGTTGTGTGAATAACGAGACGAGCCTTGAATGTTGAATGAAAAATGTCAAAATCTCATTAAATCAACCATATTTCTTCTGAAGGTGGCAAATGGGAAATACACGTTCACACAACCGCCACGAAAATACATTAGATAAATTATTTTATGAGAGTAAGGCTGGCCACAAACGTCCCGAAGTTTAGTTCCAGAATCGACCGTTTTGCAAAAAGGTTCCGACCAAAACCTCTTTCTGAATTTAAAATCGGGGTGACGCTGAATTCAGAGAGAGGTTTTGATCGGAACTTTTTTGCAAAACGGTCGATTCCGGAACTGAACTTCGGGACGTGTGTGGAGAGGCTTTCTCAGAGCATGGAATCTAACATAGGCAGGTAGGTATATATTTTTTATTTTATAATCCCACCTTAAAATAATTTCTATTCGATATACCTTATAGTTATAGAGGTAATTTTTTGCATAAAGGTGCAATTTTTTACTGAAAACACGGAATCGATTAATAGAAGCGAAGATTATATCAAGAGGCGTGTTGTATACTCTGAGTACTTAGATGAATACCAGACATGATGATCCCGATGAGCTCCGAACCTGAAGATTTAGAAATGGCCATACGCAGACATCTCATAGCGTTGGACACGATTCGATACAAGACTATAGAAGTTGTGATGAGTCTTAAGAACTTATAATGAAGAAAAAAGTAAATAATAATGTAAAGAAACGAACGAAAGAATATTGTAATATTATTACCATCTATTACATAATAATTTACTTACGATCTGACAAAGACATTAGCCAAACCAATGTATATTGAAGAAATCTGAGTAAAATTAAGTCGTAAGGCGGCGAAATTACCATTTGAAAGTCTCCTAGGATATTAATAATACATAAAATGTATATTGTAATGTAATGTAGATGTTCCGCTATGCTATAAGACGACCCGACCCGTCTGTCAGCGCGTGGTCTGATGAAGTGCAAAGGCTATCAATCTTCAAAGAGACCCCCATATCTCCATCTCCGTCTCACTATTCCCGCACGATCTATCAAAATGCTATTAGGCCACAACTGATCCCATAATACTTGATGCCGAGCCTCTGATATGACGGCCTGATGGAAGAAGGAGGCACGAGGCAAAGATATCAAATTCCTAATAGTTATATACGACGGTTTACTATCACCGCAATGTACACTAACGCCCTTACTAATATCAACATCTTCTATTCAATATTGTAACATCTTTGAAACTATTACATTTTTTATAATTTGATCACCTGGCATCTGACCCAAAACTGACCAATGTGGGTATTTTCTTTCTTTTTATACTGTGGGGTCTGGAGTTATAACAATCAAGTTTGTAGGTAAGTACATAAAAAAAAACATTGAAAATGTAATTTCATCAACATTTTTAAATTTTCGGTACAATACCTAAATGCAGACGTGCCATTAACAGTGTTGTAGCGATGTTTTAGGAAAATCACAGGTTCAAATCTTATTCCAACATTCTCCACTCATGAACTTATATTTTTTAAATTTCTGTTAGATATAAAGATATACAAGTATCTGTTAACTTATTTCAAGTCTATAACAGAAGCACTATATTATTTTAGATGGCATGTTATTTTATTTCCAATATTTTTACATCTAAGTAATAAAAAAGTTATGGATCTGGTTAGGAGATGAGATAAATTGATTACCCATAATAATATGGTTCCAAAAAATCCGCATGGCATTGTATGTATTATATTAACCTTGCGTAAACAAAAGGAATTTCACCATCAAGAAGTAATGGCCAATAAGAAAATCAATAAGATGATGTAAGTAATTCTATACCCAGCATCTTTGTACAACAATGTACCAACTAATATGTACGTATTGTATACTAAGTGAATTAATTACTTCATTGAGGTTAAGTTACTATAGAGGGGGTATATATTCAGGACTAACCGACAATGTTTCATTATGTTACTTATATATTAAAATCTTCACATACTTGGCTTTACAACATTCTTCTTGGGCATTGTACTTACTAACTAGTGTGTGTAAGAAAACGATTCAACCTAAGTATAATCCACTACCATTTTTATAAATTGTACTACAAAAAGAAAAAATGTGTGGTACAATTATTAAGTGAGATTATTTTATTCCACATTTCTAGATAAATTCGACAAAAATCTCGCTAATAGAATCACATCATACGATGTTACGGGAATGAAGGATTACACAATTTTAATCATCTGCTTTTAACATAAGTTACGTAGTTTTTAAGCAAAAGTTCGTATAACAATGATTCCTTTTCCTTTTCTTATATAAATACTGTGTACCCAGAATTCAATATAAACTCGATGATAATAACATTCGGGCATCGTATATTTTTACAGTAGGAACATACTAATATTTTCGGGAGTGTATAGGATAACAATGAATAAAAGATAACTGTAAAAAAGTTATTTATCAATGGCATTAAATTATATGTTTTCCTTCCGAAAACAAAATGAAAACTATAATAAACCACAAAAAACGTTTTATAAATTATTATAGGGAAATGTTTTGAAACAATGGCATCAAATAATAATATACCGTAGATCATATCAGACAGATATAGGGGAAGCCTAATTCTGTAATATGTCTAAGAAAGCTACGCATGAAATTTGTTAAGAAGTTTAGATATTTTACATAGTTAACACATTCACATAAACTAACTACGATATAATATTATCAGGCAACGAAATATTTATCAGATTATTCATTGTTAGTAGCCAACAATGGCGTACGTACCTTATGCACATAATCCCATAGTGTAAATATTTATTTACAGGTGCGATTACGAATTACAACGTTGATATTAAAATGACATGTTGTGATGTTGCGATCATGGGTAAGAATACAGATATTTTTTATCTAAATATTTACCTCTTACCATTTACATATTTTATTGATGCAGATGAAATGAAGACTTCGGGATAATATTTAGGTTCTCAAGACGCACCTATTCAAATTCAGTGGAAAGTAATAATCACATTTATCAATTACAATTATAGTCATAACATAAAAACTGCAGGAAATAAACACAACATTAATGTTATACGGAAATATTTTATAAAAAGTATGAAATCGGTAATGGGTATTAGTGGTCAAAATTTTGTACATATTACATAGTATTATACTTCCCGTACACTGTGCTGTGAAATGTTATAATTTCTCATTTACTTCTACGTTAAACTTTTCATTGTTCGGATAGAGGGAAATCTCATGCGCAAAAGCTATAAATTACGGGGCAAAATTAAAAAGTCCCGCCGGAGCAACTGCTTTGGAACATGCAAACACCGTACGCTCCACACTACTGGAACCACCACAGGAAAGCTAATTTAGACTGGAGGGTCACAAAGAAATGCATAGAATACTAATTTAAGTATCGGATAAATACCCCGAAATAAACCTGCATAACAATACATACGAGTCGAGTATACAATAAATATGATTACATGCATATCCAATTAAAACAAAAACCAATAACCAAACACGTGTAACGGAATGTAATGATAAAAAATATATTATTAACTTGTAAACATATCACTATATCAGATGTATGGAAGTAAGCTTTTGGTTTGCCTTTGTATTATTTAACTCAATGCCTTTTATTTCTTGTATAAAGTTACTCACAGTTCACAGTACATTACTCCACTGATGTCATTAAGACTAATGTGTTAAATTTAAATGACAATGCGTAGGTAGACATATTTCAATCACATTAAAATAATACGAAGCTTTATTATAATGAGGAAATATCAGTCGGTAGGTTAAAACAACTTTAGTTAAACTTCAAACATTAAGATTTTCTATTCAATCATAATATATCTAATTTTCTCTTGACTTGTAATTCCCATTGTAATTTAGAAAGCCATCAAATCAAAAAGTAAAAACATATAAATCATCCCTTCCTGTAAGAAAATATAACAGCTCGGTTCCCGCCCACAACTAACCCTCGCTGCATCTCATTTAGTCTATGCAGTCTATAAAATAATTTATTACGACATCCCCTATTTCGACGAGAAACTCAATCAAATGCGGTAATTTCAGTTTCATGATAATTATACTTAACATAGCGAGGGATTGATTTGCGGTGTTGAAATGTGAACTCGTGGCCTTACCTTCTCATAGCAAGGTACGGAGTATTAATCAATGTGTGGTAAGTTGAAATAAGTGGATCTAATCATTCTAGGATTTACCACTTCATATTTATTACCAGTAAACGTCATTCAAATATCAGGCACAAACTACTCTAAACAATCACTGCTACGTGTTACATTATTACTATACTATTTATTTTTCTACAAAACTGTAGAAATTAATATGCAGTTATTCACATTTAAAACCGCTGAAAATGAAAGCCAAAGCAAATTCTAGTTTCGCTTATAATTCGATGGAATGCATTCGTAGTTTCATAAAATAATGAACAAGGAATTAAAAAATAATTAGCAATTCCAATTTTCAAAATGAATAATAATTTACCTGCAGCTGGAGAAAGTTTCGTCACGACACCCCATCTCTGCTTCCACTGAAACAATAATAGAATACAATTAAATTATCAGTTATTACGACGATTATATTTCTACAATAGTGAAACTTTCATAGTTTCTACTAAACTCAAGCGTACTTATTAAAATATAACTTATATACCAACAATGAAAAAAAAACTGAAAAAATAAGCTAAACAGAAACTCACAATCAAAGGTTTTAATTAAGTATTAAAATGTACTCGTATCATTATCACAGAGTAGTAATAGTACGATAATATCACAAAGCCATCGGACATCAAAGCGCTCTGTGTGGCGGAATCTTGTAACCTGGACTCGATTACCAATTTGGTCATTGAATATTTTACAAGTATTCAACTCACTGGGATTAAGATTATTCAATTCGCAATAAAATTCTTATACTTATGTTTATATGATATGATTGGAATCCTAAGTTCTCTAAACGTACTCTGCATAAGTAAAGGAAGTTATGTAAATACCCATACTGTCAATGTATGTTTTCTTTCACATCAAAAAAATAATTTTCTACATTTTCATAGACTGGTGTGTCAATGATAACAATATGAAAAAACATTCTCGTGAATAGGAAATGTGGATAAGAGAACATCATAAAGCTGTTCACGTATTGTGACAATGTATTATCTCTCAGGGTATTTTATTCCATGAATTATTCCATATTGTCACATTAAGGCTTTATATTATTTTTTACACAGTTTCAGAGTACTTCCACTAACACACGTTGCTTGAATTCTTGAATGCTTCAGTCAAAACAACTTTAAAATTGTTACCCCATGAGTAATGCTGTCAACTCAGTTTTGCGTCAGTGCAGGAAATATACAGAAAGTATGATTAATTGCGATTACACAATAAAACATAGGAGTATGTAATATGAAAAATATTACGTTTAACGTTTCTTTAATTATCTAGTCGCATTATCATTCCATTACTAATGAAGTACGTAATCTAGGAGCCAGTTCAACGTGAAGTTAACTTAACTATTTAATTAAGTGACATTATTATTCTCGTATTATTATGTAGAGAATGTGGAATAGTAAAAGTTAAAACAAGTCTTATTTACAGGCAACAAAAACAACTTTAACACTGTTTTATTCTAGTTAAATTGAACTGTTAATATGTAGGTACTGCTGCATATAATATTTCACTGGAGATGGAAACCAAGAAGATCAAGATACACTCTTGGCTTTAAAAGCAATTAAAGTTTGAATAGGTTACTGGTTAAAACAAACTTTCTTAGATCTGCAGAGGAGGGCCTTCTGAGTGCAATGTAAATAAAACTTTATATATTTTCTCCTACAGAATATTTTTAAGATTCATAATTTTATTATATATTCATTAAATAAATAGAAAAATTGGATAAGCATCTAAATATTTGAATTTAATTTATAAATCTGAATACTTTAGTAAGAAAAAGTACCTGGATTTATAAATGCTAAAAAGCAGGTAAGGAAATTCGCAAATCTTAGGTTCTATATTATTTCTTCAGATCGGTAAAGTAGGTTCGTACCATCAAAACATAAAACATCCCTCATTATATTCTCTTTCCTTAGCCATACGAATGTTCTTGAGTAACAATACAGCCAGTAGCCATCAGCTGTCCGTTATGTACATAGACCAAAAAGCTTTTGACAATACAAGATGCTACTACATCCAGCTAAATGTCAAATACACGTCAAGACATAAGAAAACTCGGAAGAGGAGTTATGCTGACACAATCTAGACAAAATTGACACTGTCTGAACAACTTTAATACAGCAAAAGCTGCTTTAAATTTTCTTCACACTACGTTATTATAAAAGCTTAAAGTATATACAAAAAGACACGGAACGTTGACTCGTCCCTTCCCTTCAAATTGTATTGTTTTCATTATCTCACTACTACTGCATATTAGTACTGCATGTAGGAATAATAATATCAGACTTATCTGAATTTTGATGTTGATACAGTTTGATTTAGTTTCATTAATTGTTGATATTATTCAACTGTCTATATTATTTCGGAACTCGTGCATGTTACATTAATTTCAAACTTTTCATATTATTTCGACATGTGTGTTTTCATTTTATGAATGTTATGTGCATTTTTAGGAAATGACTATTTGCTGCAATGCAAAATTAATATTATAAAGTGAGTGGAGATGAATATTGCGGTAGTGAGGAGATACTTTACCCTTGTATAGAATAAACAACATCATAATAATAACATAAGTAATTTATATCCGCGATATAAACCACCACTTGTAATCATATTATTACATCCCGCCGCGGCAACAACTGCGCGTACAATAATCACACAATCCACTGCAAAGGGAAACACGTGGTTCACCTTGATATATTGTCCAATCTGTTTCCTGGCCACCCCGCATAATCCTGTAGTTACTCTCCCCGCGCGCATTCTGCAATTCTCTCTCTGAAGAGCTCTAGACAATCATTTTCCTTGCACTTTTGCAATTCTGTGTATAGGTACTTCCATAGATTCGAAATTATTAGCTTGTGTGATTTCCGTAAACCACAGAATGTTGAAGAGCTATTTGAAATATTGTTCAAAACGATCATAGGCTTGGCAATTTCTAATTCAGATCCGTACAAATAATTTCTAATAATAAACTGCAATATGAGGTGAGCACACAAGTAACGTGTATATCATAAAAGATATGCGTTTGAAACTACATCTCCATATAGTTTGACAAATCTTGCTTCAATGAAGTGAGCCAAGAACATACTTGATAGAAAGCTTAATACGATATTTTTTTAATATACTCGTGAGTCCGTGTAGTATACTGAAACTTAAACTAAAGTTACAACACTTTGCATGCAAAGTCAAGACTTGTATGAAAGTTTCATACAAGGGAATGAGAAAACTAGTAGGTAAATATCACAAAGTCATAAATTCTTTGCCTTATACTTCATTGCATGGTTAACTCGAAACTATAATAAGTAGTGCGTTAAAACTACCACTTGTATTGTAAAGTTTAAAGATATTATAATCCAGAGAGTACACAAATAAGGAACTCTCAGCAATGTAAAGAAGAAAAGTTCGTTTTACAAGAAAAAAATCAAAATCATATATTCATAGGAACTAAAAGATATACTTAAAGATATACTAAAGATATACCTACTTATTTTCAGCACATGTTTCAAAAACTGCAAAATCAAAATAAAGCATCAAGTAAAAATACGTAACATTTTTGCCAAACAACGTTCTATACCTACAATATGAGTACGTTGAAACATCACCAGTGTCAGCTAATCAGAGATTGTATGGTGTACTGTACACTACACAGCTACCCTCTTATATTGTCGCCCCCTAACAAGCTCAAACAAAACTAGAGTGCATTCTTTGCTTAGTACATTGCATGGTGGTCTATTCTATCGAGTTAGTGGAGAATGATGACGTGAAATAGGCTTTGTTCAATGTCATGTTGATGTGATAAACAAAGCAATATAGAAATAAGCCACACTGTATTGGACATCAAAGCCGCAGTATACCTACTGAAAAGATGAGAACAAAAAATACAATGACCTACATACCTATTATTATTTTATACAATGTAGACATACGAGTATGTACCAAACTGATAGAAATTCAGTGGTTAGATAAATATCCAGGATTCATATATTTAATCTCGATGTTAGGCGTATGCCTGAAAGATAAAATAAGAAATGAGGAAATAAGGCGCAGAACAGGGGTCGTAGACATCATGGACCGGGTTGCCAAACAAAAATGGCAGTGGGTGGGTCATGTTGCTAGACAGGGGACAGAGCGATGGACTCCCAGAGTTCTAAAATGGAGACCGTGGGACAAAAAGAGAGGAGTAGGTCGGCCACAGAAAAGATGGGCCGACGATATATAATCCCAGTCGCGGGTAGAAGATGGGCTCGCAAAGCTCAAGATAGAGGAAAATGGAAGAAAATGGAGGAGGCCTATATCCAGCAGTGGAGAGATGGCTGAAGGAAGATGAAGATCGAAATTATTTCGTCGATTTCTCATTGAGTTACGTCGTAAAATAATTTCTATTGTCTAGGATTGTGAGAATGCGTCATATTATCCCACATGCACCTAACTTACTCACTAGTGTGACGCATATTTAGAAGGTCTTGATTACAACAAATTCCATATTCTGAACTGAACGATATCATTTCTAAATGCATGTGTACCTACAACCTTCTCTATTTTAAATGTCACCGTTGGTGAAGCCATTTTCAAGAACCATTCATCAGAGTCATGTGCCTTAAGTGGTTATTATGCATTAGTGAAGTCAAATGTAAAGTAGGTAATCAAACTTCTAACAAATTATAAGCATGATTGATAAATCTGTAATACTTATTTCGTTAGTGCCAAACAAACTCCTGTGTTAATAAAATAACTTGTTGAAAATGTAAATAGCACTAGGCGCCTCACTGAACATGACAATCTGAAATGACATTTCCATTCAGGGAAGTATTGCATCAGACATGAAGAAGAACGCGGCATATTATTTATTTTATCACATTACATCCAAGCTACAAAATATGATTATCATATTTGGTATTCATATATTCGTATCTACGTTGCTTTTAATATGTTTATATGGATTTAGAATAAACGAGTTACCACTGTGAATAAGGGACGTAGTACAAATATATTGAAACATTAATATGAAGCCTTTTATTCATTTCTGCGTGCTATGGAGTTTAAGAGAATAATGTATCTAATAGTTCTGGTATCAAAAATACTCTCGCTTTTAACTATTGTAGTAAATTAGGTGACTCATTAGGTGAACATACTCAAGAGCCTAGACACAAAAAGTAAGCAGATATTCATATGTGAATTGGATTAAAAACTTGCCTACAAGTTCTAGATACTTACAATTGTGTTTAAGACAATAAAGATCCAGCTCTAAAACTCATACACAAAAGGCCTTGAAATGCCGGCACCAGAAGTGGAATATTATTGTCATAAAGTATGAGTACATGGTTGGCGCAGTTGGTTGAGGCGGCAGTCTCTCTCAAGCAGGAGGTGCCAGGTTCGAACCCCGGCGCTGGCGATGTATTCCACGCTTTGCGATACAGGCTTTAAGCCTAGTGCAAGGTGTGCAGGAAAGTATTAGTGTTTGTGTATGGAAGCCCAGATCCTTTTATTTTTTAAAAAAAGTGACAATTTAAAAAATAGATTCATAACACACAACGACCCCTCTCCCATTCAGTGTTTACTTTCTCTTTTCAAAAAATAAAATCAGTAATATTATGCTTTATCTGCTAATAGTATATCAGAAAGGTAATGTATAATAATACCTTTCCTTTTTACGGTTAAGAAACTTTCGTGAGACGACAAATTATTTTCTACGCCTTACAATATTAGTCACCCCATTTGTAAATAGAAACACTAGAATCTTAGTTAAATATTTGGCACGTCAAAGCTCAAAATTAAGGAAGTGAAAGTGTATCTTCCTTAATAATTCTGTACTCCTGCACCTATAATAAAAACAGCAATAGATATAAATAATCAAACAATATTGATGTCTACTTTCTGTTCTGTGACGAAGTATGAGACAGAATAGGATTGTAGCACAATTTTAGTATATTCTACTAATAAAATATCCACATCATCACAAAACTCTGCACCAATTGGATATCAGGTGTACAACTAAATAGTAACTACAGTCCTACATATTGTACTTTATATATATTAATAATGATTGAAAATCTTTTCTCTAAAGTATGTGGGAAAAATGTTTTAAACTAGAAAACATTAAATTAGTCGATTATTTTTCTATAAATACTTAATACCTAATATTATAATTCTACTGTCGAGTAAACAGACTTGACTTGCTCGTTAGCTTTTATAATTGAAATATACTTTCCATGGTGCACTCCAACTGTAAATAATTCAATTAACGGCGTCGCAAACTTCCCCTTCAACATTTTCTACTATAATCGACGGAAAATTTGTAGAAACAAATAGACAAAGCGCACGCATCGCAAGACTAATTTAATACAATCATCCATTATATCTGTCTCTATATCTATACATTGCATTTTTGTATATTACCTTTACTTTGAATGGAAAACCCATAACTACACGATCGATGACTGGTATATTTCTATATTACACTAGAGACGAATCATCAAAATTCTACATCACATAAGGTACAAAAGATAACACTTGCTGCGTAATGCATCAACAAATCTTTGTTGCCAATCTTATACCTAATCTCGGGTTCCGCAACAATGACATTGACGTACCTACGTGTTCAATGTCAGATTTAAAACAATTCCAATTCTACATTTTCACCCATCCATACCATCACGGCATTTCTCACAACGTAAGATAATCAATTGGTGTACGGGTGTGAATTATCCAAGCATTTATTCATAATATTTCCACGCTTTTCACTTCACAAACTATTTCCTATAAATGTGACATGATTAAAACGAATGTCCAAATTTACATGACGTACAAACATTTTGTGTACATACACTCTTGTATATTTCCGCATATGCAATGTAATGCATAACGTATGTAGATATACGATGGCAATCTAGTTCGTTTAGAATTTCCGATTTTCCAGAGTCTGCCTTCTAATAAAACACAACATGATTTTCCTAGTTGTCTCACGGTCATATACGCGATGTACGTCGTACTACGAGATATTTTGTATCTCTCATGCGAACTAGCAACCTTCGATATATTGGTGAATTTTATTATGTTTCCTATTTCATTTTCCTCTCCGCTACAACTGACATGCATTATATAAAAATCCGAGCTTGATTCGAGACATGTCAACCAACAGCATGGGTAAAATTTCGTGGGCGCATCAGTTTTTTTTAACAAACACATTAACACTAAAAAAACAGTTTCACCAAATGCTTTTATATGTTCTTATTACTTAGAAAATTACCCATCGCCCAAAAGTTATGTATATAACAAAAATGGTAAACTATGAAAATAATCAGAAATTCCGAAAGCAAAATGATAAATAAGTGTTACATGATTTAAAGACATTAAAGGTTATATTGCCCAAAAAAGACTTTACATTAAGATGAATGCAGTACTTTTAAAGAAAAAAATATTTGATTCGAAAATAAAAACGACGTAATATGTCAAATATTATATTTTTGATGTTTGTTTATTTGTGTGAAAAACACATTCTTTTTGTTTTTAGAATGACTTTGTGGATAAACTTTTTTAGGGAAACTTTTAAGTAACATTCTCCCTTGAGGGTGAAACATTTCTTTGATGGCTGAAAAAAACACATCTCTTGAGAAAAGACTGCTCTTTCTAATGTGGTGTGTCGAAGTATTTTTTATTAAAAAAAATTAAGGTGTGTAGATTTCATGTACACGGAGTAAAACCATATCACGATGTCACATCTATAACTTGAACCTACAAATAATAGTGAATGAACTTGTAATCAGGAATCAAATGCGAGTATATAAAGGTAACAATCATATATAAGATTAGTCTGTACCGAGCATTCTATCCCTCCAACATAAAAACATGTTTAATTACATAATATTTAATAAATTAGCATAATATTTGCTCTTCTACTAAAAATATAATACATAGGTATTTGAAACATAATTTTCCCTGAGAAACCTTTCATACAAACGTCTTGTATTACCTACCATACATGCTATTATTACTTAACCATCTTGAGGGTAAAATAAATTCGCAAAAAGGCTTTATCTACGTCATCCCCTCCTCTGGCAGGCTCGATACGTTAACAGGAGAACAGCGAGCGAAGAGTAGTTCCCACGCCACGTTGGACGAACAAAATTGTTTTCTTGTAAGCCGGGGCCCTTGGGGACAAAACTCAAAGCAAAAATATTGTAACCACCTTTCAATTTCATACATCGTGAGTAATGTTTGCTGAACATAATCCTGAAAAGTTTATAATTAGAAGTCATCTTCAGGGAATACAGCATAATAAAATATTTCATGTTTCTACAAAATTTCATAACTAAAAAAATACATCTACATTATAAGATAGTCTGTTAATGGATTATATCGAAAACCAGACGTTAATTAACGACGTAAGTTAACATTAGACGTAAGTTAACATCTTTTCTTCTCCAGCTTCTTTTTGTTTTCATAGCTTGGCCTCTCTTAGTGCCCATCGCATCTTCTAATCTGAAGCAGTCTCACCACACATCTACTCCTTTTTGTGGAAAAAGGTTCCCACTGCTCGACTACATTTGATTTCCAAAATTTGAGCTCGGTTGATATCCGCAGCTAACCCATGTCACTTTTCTCGATTTCGAGTTAGCACTTAACACCTATCATCGCATTATTCTGAACTTGTGCCTACACAAGCCATTTAGTATGATGTGAATTATAACAGTTGACAAGACAAGAATCATACAATTGGTCACCCTATACACTAAAGGAAAAACACTTTCTTATCGACCTCTTATAAGGTCTCCCTAAAATGTTGCCATCCATTCCACATCTGCGTAGATACCTATATAAAATATAATATGTACGTGAATCCTTAGAGATGAATCTTATCCGATAATCTGGATGAAATATCATATTTCTGTATTACATTTGTTATAAAACACAACAAACATAATATTACATGCTATAAATATTCGTCTTATCGGCAACACAATAAGCGAACGTGTGGGAATAAAAATATTAAAAATAGCTACCTATTATATTATGCCACAGCTCTAGTATACCGACTTCAGCATCTGCTGATTTTTCAAAAAAGTCATCGTAAATTCTTTTTAAAAATAACATTTTATGACTTCACATCCTAGAACTTTTTTCGTGGTCCTATGTTATCAAACGCGCCCTACCGGGACACTTGGGTTCCTTCATTCCGATGTCGTCCCCATCAAGAATTGACAGAATCAAAATATGAATAAGTAATGAGTTCTACTCGAACAGCATTTTCGTTAGATATTAAACACGGCGGTATGGGTTGACTGGATCCTCTCGATCGCTCGATGTCTCCCGAGGCATGAGCTGGATTTCTTTTCCAACGACTTTTCATACGATACCACACATGACCCCATACGATCCTTGGATCCCCTTCAAATGCCTTACATATTTTTGGTATCTAGAGAAAGATAATCCAATGTACAGAAATGTATTGCCACCGATTTAACGTACGTTTAAAAAATACAGAAAGTGGTTAAAAAATTTATTACAATTTTTACGCACAAAATAAACACCGGAGTGAAGTTACATAAAATGTTGTAACAATAAAATGCGTATTTTCATAAATGAGTGTGAAGTTTAAAATTTTAGATTTTGTAAGTTGGTGAGTGTAAGTGTTGGTTGTGGAAGGACATTTTAACTTAATTCACTATTTAAATAAATTAAATTAAATAAAATAAAACACTGTTTTACTAATACGTTAGTGGAAGTAAAACAGTGTTTTATTTTATTTAATTTATTTAAATAGTGAATTAAGAGTGTGCATACCGACATTTCAAAAATTTCTAAAAACGAGAGACCTTCTATCTCGACAGCCGTTACTAAATATGCTTCGGAAAAAATAGGGTAGATGCATCGACCCTTTATCTAGAGAATAACCGTAAAAGATTTTTTTTATCTTGTATAGATTTCTCAAAAAAAAATATTATAAACACCTCTGATCTTTTTTCCGAAAGACGGATACTCGTTTCCCGAAAGTCGCGGAGTAAATTTTTTTTTGTTCTGATAATATGCATTAAAATCTAGGGAATAACCGTAAAAGTTTTTTGATAGACGCAAAATTAACCCCAAAAAATGGAAAAAACGCTATTTTTACCATTTTATAGTGCGATTGTCACGCGATTTTGAACCTTAATGCCGTGGGAAAAGACTGTGACGTCATTCCTGTTGCCATGCCCTTAAGTTAAAATTTTAGTCGAGTATGATTATTTTCTTCTTCTTAGTATATAGCAAAACAAAAGGCATTCTCTAGGAGTAATCTTGTGATATGATTTAGGAATAATACTTGGTTTTAAGTATTCAAAATGGCCTTGCCAATTTTTCTATTTTCCTTAACAAGAAGAAACATTATTGTAGCACTCTTTTTATTCAATGAATATAGGCGTAAGATAAACGTTTTCGTTATCCAAGATGTCACATAAGTAAGACTTGAAGTGAATCATATGGCGCAGTGCAGATGTTAGACAAATCACATTCAGCTAGATACATCACTATATCACACAGGTCATATAAACGGATGAAGGGAATTTTATGAGAGACTATGAAGGTATCCAGTAGTCATCATCTGCAGCTGCATCAAATTACTACATATTAACATTATTATGTAACAAATACTGCAATATCCAAGGGATTCTTTCATTACATATCAAACCCCTTATAAAATTTTTGACGTGAAATAATTTCCTGAAAAAAATATCCTACTTAATTAAGCGTATTACAATTTAATGACTCTTAATTAAATCTATCTTATTAATGCCCTGCAAAATAATCTTGATTCTTTATTTGAAGAATTCCTTTAAAAATCGAGAGTAATAAAAAAAATTAATGAACTTTTGATTGAAAAATACTAGGCATGTTTTTCAAAATGCAAAAATTTTACCCACATGTGAATCTATCGAGCCTCTACAATCTGAGCAAACAATTTTATTTGTCTACAGTCAATAAAATTTCTTGGAAATGTTTTATTACGCGTAGTTTGTTTGCGACAACTTTCATCAATTGTACACCTACATATAACCTATATGTCGTATGACAGACAAGGTGTTAGTAGGTCTTTATGACAAATTACCCAACTGTCTGTCGATTATTTAATCGAAAATGAAGCCCGTATCGTCTTTCCATTTGATTACCTTTTCCTGGTGAGAACACCATACATTTATTGATTAGTCTGTCCGCATAGTACAAGAATAATCAATGTATATTAAATGTATCAGATTGACATTCGACATCAAATTGATTTTAATACATTTAACACTGCATTGAAATCAATTGATCCTTTAAAAGCCTCATACACATGGCGAATCGATTGAACGAAATATTAGGAACACAATTTCAAACATTGATTGTCGTTTTTTAGTTTACGCACGCATCTCTGTGAGTAAGTATAGATTAATTTATTTCATAAAATGTAATTTTAAATGTTACGCAAGTTCACTCACTGACTGCATTAGAAGTTCTAGATTTTTTAGGCAAGTGAGAACTATAGTCTTCCACATACTCTTATATAAGTGAAGTGTAAATTCCTAAACTGTTGAAGTACGCCTTCGTAATATAAACGTGAGCTATGAATTTAGAGGGGGCAACTAGGTAATTACTGGTATGTGTAAAGTGTTAGAAGGGAAGAGGTGTACCTGTATGTATATGGGAGAGTGTAGAGAGAGAGGTAGTAGCAGTAGATATAGGTGTCGCTTGAATACAAGGCTCATATCGGATTATGCTGATAATGCAAATGTGCATTCATTAAGCTGACTCTAATGCCTTGCTTGCACATCATCGCCATACATACTACCAACAATACACACATATATCTCCATTATCATGCATTTCCATAAATGATAACAATACGAGTATACCTACACAAACCTACATACTAATTATTATTCAGACAGACAATATCTATAAAAATGCTGTGTTTTTATTGACAATCAAACACGTTGAATAATGAATTTACATGATCAAGATTTTACAGCAGTCATAGACAGACAGTCAGACAGACAGTATACCTCTGTCTGTCTACGCAAAATTCTTGTTTGATGTCGATGCGATATAAATTGTAAGTACGAGTATAATATACTTAGATACCTACACAATATGCAGATCTTAGGGCGTTCTCATCTTACGTCACCTTGCTTATGCAAATTAAATGGTGCACTTAGTATCAGAATAAGGAGTGTTTATAATATACACATTATACCAACCAACATAGTAGACAAAGTAGTAAATATGTACACTCGTTCCTCCTAAGTAATACACCCTCGCATGATTGTATATAAATGTAATTCTGTTTTATATAGGTATGTTCTGTTAAATATTGTGAGAAACACGACTCCAAATGAAGTGTTTATCACCTTAATATCATACTATTGAAGTATGGTAGACGTTACACAGTTATATTGCATTAAATTTTGTGCAGAGTAATCATCAACAACAGACATAATTCTGGTGAAAAACGAGTAAAAATGTAATGCAAGCTCTTTGAAATTTTAATAAATGATAATATGCATTTATAGCGTGACTTCAAAAATATTTTGTGTCCTCCAATCAATATTTAAGAAGTGGATGGCCTGAGAAATAAAAAATATCTACTTTAGTAAATATTATATCGAAGGAACGAGGTTTGCACAACAGAGTTTGTATTTTTAAAATACTTTTCCGATGTAAAATCTCTGACAAATATTTAAGAAGATAAAACTAACAATACAAGCGAAGATTGAAGAAAATCTGATCACAGTGCATTTTGCGACAATATTGCAGAGAATTTTCCAATATATTTCTCAGTTATTTCACAGTTGCCACAGTACTAAAGATTTCTATAACAGATATCAATACAATGTTTAGTGCGCGTTTATTCCTACACATTACCTATACACAACTACATTAAGAGTATGCATACCGAGATTTCAAAAATTTCTACAAACGGGAGACCTTATATCTCGACAACCGTTACTAAATGTGCTTTGGAACAAAAGAGGGTAGATGCATTGAACCTTTATCTAGGGAATAACCGTAAAAGATTTTTTATATCTTGTATATATTTCGCAATTTTTTTCATTAAAAACACCTTTGATCTTTTTTCCGAAAGACGGAAACTCGTTTCCCGAAAGTCGCGGAGTAAAATTTATTTTTTGCGCTGATAATATGCATTAAAATCTAGGGAATAACCGTAAAAGTTTGTTGATAGACGCAAAATTAACCCCAAAAAATGGAAAAAACGCTATTTTTATCATTTTATCATGAGATTGTCACGCTGTTTTGAACCTTAATGCCGTGGGAAAAAACTGTGACGTCATTCCTGGTGCCAAGCCCTTAAGTATAACAACATAACTATATAGTAAGAGCAAATAACAGTAAGGATTCTGTTGAAAAATATAAAATAATAAACCAAATACTAACAACCTGCCTATTGTCTTCGTATTATTTTTAATAAACAACATTTCCTGTCATCTCTACAATAATGATTGTATCCTTACAAACATTTAATAAAATTAATTTCGATTGTTATTTCCTCTACGTTCTCAGAAAACAAAGAGAAATATAAAGTTATTACATTTCAAAAGTGATTATCGATACTAATAATATTATTACGTTTTACAGCCGTCATTATTAATTTTAATACTAAATTTCTAGTGGTACTAGAATATTCATGTTACAATAATATAACAATGTATTAGTGGTGTACGTAGATTTCATAATATTTTCTAATAATACGATTAGAGAACATTAAATTAATGTTATTGGGTTACTTAACTGTAATTATATTATACAGTTATCATTACATTATGTATTAATTACTGTAGATATTAATAATTCCGATTAAATTCCAGAATAGATGTAACTGCTTAGTAACAAAATAAAATCAATAGATTGTTTGACAATTCTCAGTTGGAGTGTTTCATGATGCTACATAATCTCAATAGTATAATGACAATTTTATTTTTCTTTAGATTTTGGCAAACAGTCAGCATTACTACCCGCCCGACACAGCTTCTCGAAATACAAGCAATTTTCTAACTAGATTAATTTGCATGAAGAGATTCATTGAAAATTATACCTAATTTCTGTATAAGAAGATACTAAAGCATTATCATATCATAATACAGTAAAATGTTTAGAGTTTCAAAGAATTCTTACATACCTACTTGTTCTTAGATGATAAGTAAAATGATGAAATTTAATTACTTATCATTTTCTGTAAATGTAGATGAAAACAATGTTGTTAATTATAATTTACTTGTAGGTATAATAATAATGTGATCCAACAACACCACCAAGTTCTTGAAACACTTTACGATGAGTTCTGATTAAAGTACAGTAAAGTACAGAGGTACGATGTAACTGTACCATAATTCCTATTATAATTCCGTAATAAGCAACTCTCCTGTCTCTATTGTTTATCAGTGAATAACCCATTACGATAATGAGTGGTGAAATGAAGACGAATCTTTGTTTCATAATTTGCTTGGTACAATTTCTTCTTATTTAAGAACATATCTTTTATTCATTCATTCAACCGTCTCATTCCTAAGCATCTTCTCCGTCTCGTGGTTTATTTTCTATTAACCGAAATAAAGTGGTATTAATGTAATGTAATCTGTTATGTTAAATAATGTTTAATCCTTTCCTTTTCCTACTTTGTAGAAATTAAGACAATTTGCGACTGTATATTTCTTAATAATTATTTTACAAAACCCACTCTAAATTATAAAAAGAAACTAAACAGAAGAGTTAAGAAGTATTAAAATTAAAAGTTTTCCTCTCTACAGAATAGGCCCGAATTTTTTTTTTTAAAGGGTCTGGGCTTGCATGCATAAACCCAAATAGGTACTTTCCTGCACACCTTGCACTTAGCTAAAAGCCTGTATCGCAAAGTGTGGAATACATCTCCATAATTAATTTTGAAAAACTGTTTCACGATGTTTTATTTCATATTTTCAGTTATTGGACAATAATTTCGTTATTTTATATGATTATAATGAACTCCAAAGTGGTAATAAGAGGTGTAAGGTCCCGCAGTGTCTATAACAATTCTTACCAAAGTATTTGTTTGTGTTCCACAGGCGAAAAATATGAGCTAATTCACACAACTAGATTAATCAATATAATTATTTGAGATCTCAAAATTTTACATTTTCAAGGGAATGAAGTACTACAACAAGTGACGTAATTCGCTCTGATCGTCGTTTAAAACAAAATGGCGTATAGGAGTAATTTTCATTTTTTTTTATCTTGAATTACTTTTATTTACCTTGGAGGTAGATTTAGTATATGTGACAAAATAAAAGACAATAGATTTCTTTTGAAGGATATGATAATATGGTGACTGTGTTAAAGACATATATGGGGAGTGATAAGTATATTAGAATAAAATCGTAAATCACGAAGCATTGCATTATTATCTCAGAAATAATCACTAAATCAATATAATTGAAACGTCAAACGTTCCACAAGACATTATTATAGAATATTGTATGTAACTGTAACATGTCATATAGCGCTACGGCGGCGTGCTGTTGATAAACTGTCGTCTGCTTCAAGGAACAATAATACCCTCCAACTGTATGTCAATATATTTGACAATGTGTACACAAGCGATACCTGGTGACAATACAGAAACTAAACACCGCATATTGACTTTAAACAATATATATTATTACATAAGATGATAATAGGATGGTAGTTTCCATCAAGTAAGTATAGGCGCTATACACATCATGTGCTTCATAATAAATTGTAAAATCTGATGTGAGCGTGTGCGATGGGTGAGTGTGTGAGCGAGATTGAGTATGGGTGTGTGAGACGACCGGAATGAACTTATATGTTTTAATTTAACTGTGGTGCGTGCTTGTGGGTGACAGCTGAATTATGAATTAACTAATCTTCAATTACTGTATCTATAGTTGTTATCTGTTTTGCACTTATACATGTAATACAATAAAATAAAATAACTTGTAGGTCTAATTCTGTAAAGATTGTACATACAAAATACTTAACAAGTAGGTATACGATAATCTTCCTAGACTGCACATTCATTTAGCAAATTTGAGATAAGCTGTGAACTAAATTTTCTGTAAATTGTAAAAGAGATAGTGACAGTAACGAAAATTTTTCACGTATATTTAGATTGACAAACATTATATTTGTAAAACCAACTATAGCTTATTTTTACTCGTATGCAATAGATACTTAATAATCTAAAATCATAAGGAAATTATTTTACTTTCACGTTAAAATAAAGATTCTATGAGCGTGTTTATAGATCGCTTTTATGATGAAAATCCATAAAAAAAAGAATGCTATTACTACGTAAATGTCTTCTAGTTCGATATGTTACCGGCTAAACCTGATTTCAGGCCAAACTAGATTGTCCTAGGCCAAACCGGCTTGTCCTACGCGTGTCAGGATAATATACTAGTTTGGCATGTGTGTGTGTGCGCATGGACTGAAAATTGTAGACCAAAGATCGTCGTCAGTGCTTAAGTTTATTTATTTATTCATTAGATTATTTATGCCAAAAACCTTTTAAATTGTGTGGTTAGTTAGGTTTTTTATGCTCTAAAAACATTTATTTGTAAGTGGAAACTTGACACGCGTAGGATAAACCGGTTGGCCTAGGACAAACTAATTTGGCCTGAAATCGGGTCTGGCCGGTAACAGATATATAAAGTAGGTAAATTGTATAGTTGTTATCAAGAAAGATACTCGATAATACATGTTTTATTACGTAGCCACTCGTGCACATAATATAATCTAAAATAATCTCCGCCATTCTTCCATCGCCCCGGTGTATTTAGATTGTAGGTATAGTCATATTGTATGTAGGATGCACCGATCACCTCCATTGTGATGAATTATATTTTCGAGCCTGCCTCCCTCATGTCCGTTGAGATTGCTCCTCTTGTTCCCAGTCTCTCCCCCAACTTACTCAACTACTAATCGTAAGACTAAATACCGAGACTTTCTTCACGACTCATCATCAAACTATTTCCATTCACCCTCCGTTTAACGAACACGAAGGGATGTCGGTAGTATACTAAGCAAACAATTTAGTATAACACTCATCGACTATCTGAGAACAGAATCTTTTTTAAAGTTTCTATTAATTTTTAGAGACGATAAAGAATTTTTTTACGATCTTCTGAAGAGAAATAATAGATTTATTTTTACACATGACTACTTCTTATTTGGACTCCATACGGTTACATACCAGAAAATCGGAAGCAGTCGTGTTAAGTTTTCACCGTAAAAAACTTCAACAATTATTTTTCCACATAATGACAAAAACAGTTTATAAATAGAAAGTTAGAATAAAGGTAATGTAATAATCATCACGATAAACAATAATGGCATAAAAAACACGTATTATATAGGAAATATTTGAAAACTTCGACTAAATGTAAGGTCTACAAAAATCTTATTGTTCTTAATCTTAAAATATTAAGAGTACACATTTCAAAAAATTTCAAAACTGGAGACCTTCGATCTCGGCAACCGTTATTAAATAATATGCTTTGGAAAAAATAGAGTGGATACATTGATATAGGGAATAACCGTAAAAGATTTTTTATATCTTGTATAGATTTCTCCAAAAAAATATGCAAACGCCTCTGATCTCGTTTCCCGAAAGTCGCGGAGATATATTTTTTGTACTGATAATATGCATTAAAATCTAGGGAATAATCGTAAAAGCTTTTTGATAAAGCGAAATTAACCCCAAAAAATGGAAAAAAACGATATTTTTACCATTTTATCATGTGATTGTTCACGCGATCTTCAATCATAATGCCGTGGGAAATGACCGTGACGTCAAAGTTGGGTCGCGAGCCTTAAAAGCTAAGCTGAAAAGTAAAAAATATAAAACACATAACAATCGTTAAATAAATAAAACCGACCTTACATATATTGCAATGTAATGTTGACCCATCATCATCGAAAAAAAATACACTTCAATGTCATGCGACATCCCTAGGAGAGAAAAGTTTTCATTTCAACACTGAACGATGAATATTGATTATATCTCGTAGTGTTGATTTGTTCTACGGACTAGTAAACTCTCTTCTCAAGAAATGAAATCAAAATACGTAGGTTTTTCTAGAAGAACTTATTTTGCATTTTGTGAATTTATAAAATGGATTCATATTTTTCTCAATTATTCTAAACAAGTTTTGTAAACTTCGAAGGAAATTTATACATAAGATTGCAAACATAGGTAATTATTAATACTGGCAGCATTGTAAGACAATATCTAAATACTGATATTTCAGGCACAATGCTTGAGTTTTAGGCCCCGCGTTGCCCCTAAATCCGTGATATCTGGATAGGTGAATTTTTCCCAGTATTATGGTGATGAGTTTATACGTCTATCATGAATGATAATATGTAGACTCTTCTGGCTGATAATGGTGAGAAGTGTGTTGGCAAATCTTGCCTCTGCGTATTATAAAGTATTTTGTACTCATCAACACTACCGAGCAGGTGTAACCTAACCCAGTCCTTAATTTAATATAGGAGGGGTCATATAAGGAAATTCAGAATACAATGACTTGGTTCATACCAAGATATGAGCTCATTTCTCTCACTAATAAGATCGCATTTTGACCAAATTAACCGACATTGTGTCTAAAATAAATTACTCTTTCGCGGAGCAGTGACTTTCATAGAGAACGGAATTTAATGAGCGGAAAATAAGCCCTTTTCTCTAGTATAAACTAAAATAATATTGTTCTGAAAACAATTAGGTGCCTTGTAATTCATATCCGTTAAGCACACAGCGAATCGCGAGATGCATGTAAATAGTTAGGAAAGTTTCAATAGTTTGAAGTAAAGGAAGGTACGTGAGTACCTACTCATAGTAAACAAATAAGGAAACTTGCATTGTTCATAAAAGTTTTCCCATACAAAATAGTTTTCATATTTGTATGTTAAATGTAGTATGCAGGACGCAGGTATAATAATAACAACAGTGAAACTATGATAAATATGTCTCCTTAAGTAGAAAATAATATATTTTCTATATACGTAAAAACATTTTTATTAGTAGTATTGAAGTTTTACAATGAATTCTCTTGAGGAACATCTATCAATTAACTTTAAATTACTCGAATGTTTCATATGAAACAAATAGGAAAAAGGGTGCGCGACATACAATACTACCTACAATGTATTGATATCTTAATGTGTGATATAAGGACTTGGCTCAGTAAAATAGATAACAATGATTATTACTAGAAAACACCTGAATTTATGCAACCGTAGTATAAAAAATCAAATGATCGATCACAAACAAAACCGTCATTGATTAACTGAAAATCGATACTAGTATTTGATTCTTTATAGCTTATGTCAAAACCGGGATAATAATTCCTTAATAATTACATATATGAACCTCTGCAGTTCACACTAAATAACTTCTAATAGGTATTAATGACAAAACACATTTAAAAAAAGCTTATTCTAACCTAAAATACTTACATTGAGAACCCTTGATTTTTAAAAATAATATACCCTTCACTGTAGGGTACAATTTCACTAAACTAACTCAATTTATTAGAATGGTACTCCGCACACTGTAATTTTGTATGTATTTAATGAATACGAGTAGGTACTAAGGGTGGACAATATCACAAAATAGCCATAGTGAAAAGCCTCTAATGACATTAGTAACGATATTGTGTGGTCGCATGCGTTCAATTTGTATCTACTAACTACATGGCATTGATAATACGTATCAATTTTATCATTTTATCATACCCTTAACGAACTCAATAAATAGAAAATTAGCAACCAAAGCATTAGGGGATAATATAACTATGCAATTTATTCTCAATTTTTAATGTAGTAGGTTGTAACCACTAACCGACCATACTGAATTACTTTATTACCTTCTTCCTTCTTCTTCTTATTAGCCCCTTTCCCTCCTCTGCTGGAAGCCTCTTCCTATGTCTTCCACAATTCTCTATTTTGGGCGCTTTGTCTCCATCCATGCCCCACCGACTCGATGATATCATCGACCCATCTCCTTTGTGGTCTCCCTACACTACGTTTACTTTCGTAGGGTCTCCAGCTCAGTACTCTGGGGGTCCATCTGCCATCCTTCTGCCTTTTTTTAGTTTATTACCAATGTTATTTATTCATTGATTTCCAGCACCAATAGTATCGTATATATAAATATTTCAAAGCTTAATACTCGGGAAACTGACAAAGGTTGTATTGATTCTGCACATAGCAATTATTAGTGTCTAAAACAGGATGTCACACAGTAAGCTGAAATGGGCTCATCTTAAGTTTCAATCAACATAAATTCATTTAGTTTATTGTATTTTTATTCTCATTTATATTTTATTTATTTTACGAGTAAGTATAGTTCAATATCATCAAAAATAAACAATTTTAACATTAGTTACAAACGAACCAGCTAAAAGATTACCAAATTACAATATCTGGGTAGTCAAAGCATCACAACACTAAAAAATTTTATAACATAAATAAAAATTAAGTTCATTATGAAGTTCTTATCAAATGAAACATATCAATATTGGAATTCAAATTGTAGGTATTTACTCGTTTTCATACACTTAGAAGCAGGCATACATTTACCTTAATTTTATTACAAAAAAAACAACACAGGTAATCAATAGATATAATTGATACCTACTTGTATTATTGAAACCCCATAATTAAAAAAAACTGCCTGGTAGGCACCTACTTGAAAAATTGCAATACTCTGTTTTATAACTCTGAAAAAAGTTTTAAACTGCCATGCGGAAAATTAGTTTCAGGTAAAGTGTATAATGGGTATAGTATTATGGTATAAAAAATAATCTATATTATATAGAGAATAAAAACTGAATGAAAAATATTATGAACTTTCAAAATATAGGTAGATAATTTCGCTAAAATTCTGTTTCCTATAAAAGTTCTCCCGTATGGGGATAAAGTTTTTACTCTTATAAGCACTTTTGTTAATCTCCACGCAAAGCTTCCACCCTCCATTTCATCCTTCTCTTGCTCTGATTGCCCCTCTCTCTCTCTCTCTCAATTCATCTCTCAGTCTGAGAGCAATAAAAATCCATTTGCAAACATTCATCCGAGTGTGTGATTGGATGAGAAACTTCAAATTGTATGAATTTTCCAAGTTGTTGAAATGAAAAGCATACAAAAAATTGTCGTCCTTCCCGATTGATTTACAGAATGATTTTGTAAGAAAATTAAATTTGGGTATTTTGTGTAAGTAATATTAGTTTACTGAGTTATATGCAGAGCCAGCCCGGCTACATAAGCAAACTAAGTAATATTGTTAGTATACAGAAATCCTGCAGCACAAGAAAGTGTTATGAAAAAAATCATGAGCTGCGTTACACAAAACATGTTTTTATATAAATGTGAAAGTTATCATAGTTTTAAACATAGCAGAATAAGAAAGCATCATTACAGAATTTCTTTGAAATTATTACCAGAAAATTACAAGTACAAAATCAGTGTTTCCTTCTAATAATGAATCACGCAACAGAGTTACCAAGCGAGGCAATTCAATAAAAAAGTACAATAAGAATTTGATTAAATCATCCCTTTATGGAGAGGGTTACTACTTTATTTCTTTACATACTTAAGTAAGTTGAATACCAAAGCCCCCCCGCAGCATAAACACAACAAAGGCGAAAGTTTTAATAGATATTATAGAAAGATGATAATATAAGAAATGAGATTAAGAATAATAATGGATGTTCGACGAAGTATTAATATGAGCTTAATAATAGATTGATTGTTTTTATTTAATAATATTTTTTTCTACTGCTGATATTTTTTTCTTGATTGGCGCATCGTCTGAAACCATTTACACATACTGTTTTAATTGCAGTCAAATGTTAATCAATATTGAACTGCGATTTGATCGCATCTACTCTTAACCAATCACCATTGAAATAAATTACCGACCAAGTACATAAATAGCGATTTATGTCTTGTCTGAGAGAGAATATTTTAAAAGCTTCTAGAGACTTTTAATGATAAATAATAGCATGCTCATATTGTTCATTGAAATGAAGTGTTCTATGCAACAAATAATTTCACAAAAGGCTTTGTAAAGTTTAAAATTAAAGAACGTTGTCGACTTTTTCATCCTAATTCCGCGCTTCACTGTAAAAACGCTTTACTAGGATAATATAGCATGGGCTCTGTAAAGTTTACCTCACTGTTAGAATATCTATAATATACTTAATATGAATAAATAATATGTACCTAAGAGGAATTTACTGACAAATGAGACGAGAACATATTTCAGCTGCATATACACCAAATGAGTTGGTCGAAATAATGCAAAATTCCCACAAATTTATAGAGATTCATTCGTCTGACTTTCACCATAACGTTCATTACGCATAGCTAAACTTATAAATGTTATTATTCTTTTTTAAGTTCTACATTGATATCGATGACGACTCACAAATATTTAATGACAATATCGTGTTAATAAACAGCACGACAAAATATTTTTAACCGAAATACAAGACCTATCAATAATAACGCTTTAATCCTTGTAAACATTTCCTTTAATGTAAATATATGTTTTCCTTTATTAACAGAATGCTGAAATAATAAAAAACAGTTTTCTTTTATTTTATAAAGTCAGTATATCTATGGAGCAGAAACGTTCAATTTATTTCTGAAAATAAACTTTGTTTTATATAAGCTCAAAAAACAACATGACTGAATCGTAGAGATATATTATTATCAAAATGCTTCGTACAAAAGGGATAATTGCAGTGTGATGTGTGCTTTGGAAATCCTCTAAGAATATATGGAGTATTACGTTAGCCATACCTAATAGTATCTACTTACTATAACAATCTACAAACTATAATGCACCTACTAGTCTATTGTTGGTGTTGGATTAACTGCACCACCATCCATTCGACTTTGAAGAGTTTACGGATTTGTGATAATACAAATAATAAGCTTTCTATCGCACTACCACAAGGGAAAGGACTTATGGCGTGAGAAGTTCTTCCTAATAATTGTTAAAGTTTATCTTACTGTACCATCAGTGCATCTTCCACAAATGGTGCAATCGTCCGTAAAAATTCTTGTAGAATTATTTAATACTGGAAAAATATTATTTGAGACGTCATTCGTGATACTTACATAAATCATTATTAGTACGCATGCTATATAGTTAGACTATGAAACATCGGTTAAAACAAAAAAAATAACTGTCTACCGTAACACAATGGTGACGACCTCTAAGACAATATATCAAAAACACATCTATTATTTTCCCATTTACAAAAATCTGAAGCTAATACCCACGCAGTCAGTATAATATGGGGAGGGAAATAAACCATTACAATACAAGAAGAGATGTAGTCAGCTGTAAGATAGAAACGTAGTCATAGAATGAATTATATCCTATTCTCTTCTTCCATGTATTTCGTAATTTGCTTTCATGTCATGAGGGTATCGCGTGGCACTTGCCATAGCCCAACAATAGTTTTACCAAACTATCAGAGCTTCCCTCCTTTTTGCACCTAGTAAACTGATACGATCTATAAAACGGCCTTAAGTTTCCGACAAACAGGATTTTATACAATACCAATGGACTTCGATTTTCACGTAAAGTAACGTACGAATAAGTTTAAATAAGATTTAACTTGATAACAAATGTTTCAAGAAACTGCGGTGGGAATCTTTAATAATATATGAACTCACGTGTATCCACAGACCTTCCACCTGAACTATTCAGTAGACAAAAAACTCTGAGATAAAACTTTATTAATTTAAAAGCTAAATTGGATACCGGATGGTTTATTTGTTTTAAAGACACGTGTGTAGGCATTCCAAAGGAAGATAGATAGTTCATAGGCACAAATGCCTCTACATTGGTTTGTTCTATCTTCAAAAATAAAACTTACGCTATACCTAACTTAATTTGAAGTAATAAATATTTATTTACAAAATTGTACAATCAGGCATTAGGTATGAAAACTCTCTAAGGATTCATTCCAAGACACAAGTATTAGTTATTCGTGGATGAATTTTAAAAAATATTTTACGAAAACAGCTTAAACTTGTACCTAGTATTACACTCCCGAATTACATTTACAACAGTTCTCGAATCGCGAAAATGAAAACATAGAAGTATCTTTATCTTTGTAGACGGTAATAATTGCGAGGATTCTCGCCGATAAGTGTGACACGAGGTATCCGGGCTGGATTCACAACAAATTCCTTTATACTCGAGGGAACGTTTTTGGGGGAGATACCATCGAATACGCGCGATGGGCAAAAATCCCCGAAATCACCATCGAGTAGACGGAGTCATGATATACGATTAAATTTATATCCAGGTAATTATTAGATCCGATTATAGGTACTGAGAGATTCACATCCCCTTACAAAGATAGTTAACTTCAAACTTGTGCATAAAGTTAGTTGTTGTTCAACCACTTATAATTAAAGTCATTATTTATGCTATAGAGTTATCTCGCACTGCACACTCAATTATAAGAAATTATGCATATCATACCTCTTGATAATTTTATGTAAATTTAGACGAGACGGTGCCATGGTTCATATCGTATTACATGATGACTCAAACCACATATAGAGGAACACGTGGGCGTGGAAAAGCAAATTATCATTGAGATTTTTTCATATTCTTTTTATTAACTTTCTTGGCAGGGTATTAACCAGTATTATAGATATGTATTTAAATTTGGTATATACCTTAAGAGAGTATAATAATATCTCATTCCGAAATGGATACTGATGACTAGTCCGAATTTGATATTTATACAAGGTTTATAATAGATTCTAAAGAGATCAAAGGTGAATGCCCTACATTCACCACTTCCTACATCACAATAATCCCTGAATATCATACTTGATACTACAACATAAATCTATAGAATATCTTCCCCACGTTGTTACTCTTGGCAATCGGATTCATTCAAAAGCCAAAGTAATCTTTTGTTTATCGCAAACACAAAATCTATAAGCTATCTCAAATCAAAAGAAATCGTTCATGTATTGGTATAGGGGTAAAAACACAAACGCACAAATCCATAACTAACGAAGTATTATTCAGAGAGATGTCTTGAATGAGATGATTAGATAAACATGGGATGTATTTTTATTGTTAAGACTAACGACCCCTGCCGCTGGAAGGAAATCTCATTATACGCACACAACCGAAATAATATCCAAAAGCAGAAAAAAACTACATAAGACTTTTCTCATGCGAATTTTTGTTCCAGATATAGTATTGACTGAATGGGAAAAAATATTGTTCCAGTTAACATGGAGCACGTCATGTTTATTTGTAAACACGCACGGTATATGTCATGTTACATCATATCACTAATTAAATTATTTAATTCACTAAAACAAATTACGAAGTATCTTCCCTCTCTAACTAACTACGAGTACACAGAAAATCAAAATATTTACATTGCAGCTTGCACAGGTAACGACACGACGTCCTCATACTTTATCTAATAAATTCTCTACAACGTGTAACATAATTCATTTGGAGAATTTTTGTAAAAGGACAAAATTTAATAAAACTCAACGACCTCATTAAGAAGCTTCTGTTAATTTCCCTGAAGCCATGATAATGAAAATGTTCAAGTTAAATGGAAATATCATAAAAATGAAAAATACAAAACTCACTGCAGACAGAGAAGAGACACAGCAATAAGCCTTTCTAGGTTATTCACAATAAAAAAAATACTCATTTTAAGAAAAATGTAAATTCCTTTCTTTATTAAAAAATAGGAATGCTGATGGTAAGTACGAGTATACCATCATACCTACACTCGGCGTGGAAAATGTGTTTGTGTACAGATACAATCCTTTTATTAAAAACAACTTGTGTTTTCTCTGATGTCTTCTACATTTTTATTTAAAATCTGTACGAGAGACATTATTACAGTACCTATTGTATGTCGAATACAACTGTTCTGAGTGCTAGATTTTGTTCTGATACAATGTGAATAATACAAAGCCATCATAATGAAAACTTAATTATTTGATGGCATACATCACAGTGAAAAGTTTATAGGTATTTGGTATTAGGAACTACATTATTTATTAAATAGTTAGGAAATCGGTTTAAAAAATAACACTAGTGTTGTAAACTGTATATTACTATATGACGAACACATTTCGAGCATTGAAATTCATATATTTGTGCATTATAATAAACACAATAAAAAAACTTCATTCACAATCGCCTGATAATCTGGGTGCAAATCCTCGAATAGTAGTCGCGAAATCTAAAGTCATTTTTTAGTGGATTTTAATCCTAATATTTAGTTTTTCATTTTATCCTTTATAATAAAGAAACCTTTGGATAAGATTAATAGTTAACATGTGCGGAAATAAAATATGTATCTTCTTCTTCCTTCAGCCATCTCTCCACTGCTGGATATAGGCCTCTTCCATTTTCCTCTATCTTGAGCTTTGCGAGTCCATCTTCGACCCGCGACTGGGATAATATCGTCGGCCCATCTTGTATGTATATGTATGGCAATTAGCAGTTCATGTATATAGTATGCTAAAAGATTCATGTGCAATTGCAATAATACGATACTAAAGATATTTTAGTGGATACATTCACGTAATGTGTACCTAAATACTTTTAAAAGTACACGGTTATCTAAATAATTGAGTACAAAGTGGCGTGCGCTCGTGTAAAAATAAGATGTAATAAAACTGTATGCAAATATAAACTTATAAATTACTACTAACTGCCGGCCGTACCACCTCGGACCACAACTCGAAATGCTATTAAGAAGCGCACACACATTACACGGGTCCGTCGATAACTTATGTTGTAATAAAATTAATGTTTGCGCAAAACCAAAAAGTACTTTTAACCTGAAAGTAAATAGCGAAACCTTAATCGTCATGCGGGAAACACGAGAACCACTTAAAATACCCCAACACAGGTGATAAATCATTTGTTTTATCACAACCCGTTAGTTTTGTTACGTTGTTTTCGTAACAAAATTACATTTTGTTACGAAAACAAGTCATTTTCATACACATTTAAATGCAGCAAATAAATTTAATCATGAAATATTTTTGTCTTGCAAACAACGTTATTTATGTTTTATAGGGCTTGATCATGTTCTTGGATGTTTTGTACTTCACGAGACGTTCCGGTAAACGTATTGTTGCCTTGGTCAAGGATTTGTGAGTCCGAAAATGGGGCCGCTTCACGCTCGGCGACCCTCGACGAGTTTTGTGTGAATGAATAAAAGGACGTACGGACGAGGTGATTGTCTTGAACTGTATACGTAACCGACGGTTAACGCCTTTTTACTCATTCGCGCGGGACTCGTGGAAGGTCGGACAGCATGTGGATGAGGCATAAAACTTCAAACATTATTGATCATCATGTAGATATATTATATTCAGTAACATTTCAATGATTTTCCAACTTTCCGCGACTAAAAGTCTGGTTTAGCACTGAAGGATTTTACCTAGCCCAAAAAATACCTTCCTAATAATTATTTAGGAAAAAAAAACATAACGATGTATTGGAAAAACACGAAAAAAAAATGAGATCATTAATTTTGGTGGTCACGAAATTTCCCGAATCTATCAATTTATATTTACGAGTAGATCGCTTTAGTTTTCCTAATGCGTTTATATATTCAGTTGGAGGCTTGGGTCAAGACCACCACATGATCGATGGTGTGTCCTACAAGGGCAATCCATTATCTCAGAGGGTCTCCATTTGTATCCAAGGAGTGAGGGTGGAAATGTGTCAACTGAAATACGACGTTTGAGTGCAGTGAATTCCGCATTGAATTCAACGAATGAAACCCTCTCTTGTTCTATTCTCCTATGGTCTATGTTTACTCTGGTTAATCTAATGTACGAGTATATATTATTTTGTTCTACGTTCATTCATGTTTAATGAATTCTACAGCGGCTCAATTCACTCAGGTAACATGTTATAATTTGTATCCACGATTTAGGATCTTGTAAAATATATACAGATCAAACCACATTAGAAATTTACTGAACACTAGAAAGCAGTAATTATGGTCATATCTATCCATCATATACGAGTATATGCCTACAATTTATTGCCGTTGGTCGAAGCAGGAAATCGCTATTTGAATCGTAATAACATTAGGTAAACGTAACCCGTATATTAACAGCGTTAATAAAATATTACGACGTGGAACTGGCGAATTTCCTCCTTATCTGTAAAAGAAAATCTTTGAGAACTTTTAATCTTCATACTATGAATGTGTTCACTGGTCGTACTATGTCAATAGTGAATAGTTAATGATGATGTATCGATACTGCATCATATAAATACAAAAAATAGTACATGTCTGGTGAAATATAGCTCCATAAACATTCATACTTTTTGCCATCGACTGGGATATTTTTCAGGAGCAACTCGTACTTGTGTGAAATATGTATTTTATATGTATATTATACTTATTTTATCAACAATAATTAATATTACTTATGTTGAGATATCTAAATAATACAAATTGAATGTTCTAAAACACAACATTTTCAGTGAAAATTAATTAACGCAATACAAATAATTTAACAGAAAGTTTACGTATAAAATTTCTGTTAACGAAATATTCTACGGTTAGAAGAAAACTCTTCTCGGTTTCATCATGCCGCCTCAAATCACCCCGGGGATGAAGGCTGAATGACGCCCTAATCAATCGTTCCTTTATCTCCCCATCTGGAGCGACCACTTATTATCAAAACACATAATAGCTGACGTACCTACCAACTCGATTCACCTTGTTGATTTGTGGATGACCCAACAAACCGTAAATGTTTTGCCTTTTTGGGTCAAATATCATTGATTAGTTGGGTAGTAGGTACCTCCTGTGAGTGAGGAAATCAAAAGAAACTTCCGCTACATAGATAAAGCAATAATACAAAGAAGATAAGAAAGTATTTTCCTAATAGAAAACCTAAATGGGAAGAACATCCAGCTATTTGTATTACATACGTAATTATCGAGTACATACAATTTACCTAATTACAGAAATTATTGTTTCTGGAAAAGTATTTGTATCAAAACACGAAGCTGGAAATTGCCTTCATACAACAAGATACGAAAGAATACAAAAAAACTTTCAGTTTCACGAGTATATTGTAATTTGCAGTTAGCTGGAGCGCGGACCTCCCAAGCGAGAGCTGGTGAGTTCGAATCCCGGCGCGTAGTATAAGTATTCTGGTTACAGTGTTAGTGTAAAGTGTGCAGGAGAGTATTTGGGTTTATGTCAACGAGGTTTTTAAAAATTATATTTGTGTGCATATAGTGCATACCTATGGATAAATACAGAGTTCCAATCTCTGACCATTGGTTAGTTTAGGACCTAGTTAGGTATATAGGTAGGTACTAATGCCCTGACGAAGCTTAATGGGTGAAAAGCAATTACCCCATATCTTCACGGTACTGACATTTCTATTAGGAAAATAACTACTATCCATTACTCTAGTATTCATTCACTTTCCCAAGTTGACTTGGAAATGATCTGTCGTTCGTTTTCATTTACCTACATAAATACTCAGATAACTGTGCGAATTACTTGGATAATAATTCTAACATACTTTCATAAATAACAATTAGTGGTGTTTTGTTAGTTATATATTTATTTATTTTACAATGAAGATATGTAATTAATGAAGCTATGTGCCTACTAACACTTATACCTAATATCTCCTTTGTAAAGTCATCATGATCATGCTAAAATATTCCATTCATCTATACGAGTAGTAAATGATAGTGAATTAAATGTCCAAAGTCGGTGCCAAAACATATCTCAGTGCAATCGGTAACAGGATATTTGGAATATTTTAACATACATTTTCTATCGCATTAAATGATTTTTGATTTCTAGACCATATGTCTATTGACAAAGTGAAACATATATTTTAGTACTGATTATTATATTATATGTGTATATTATATCTATATAGGTACCTACTGATATTTTATAGTTATTAAATCCATAAGATTAGCTGGCCATTTTTTGTAATCGAGAATTAATTAAGCTGACGCTCCAACCATGTACCTATAGACCTATACCCATTTCTTCTCAAAATACAAATAAAAATAATTTGAAATCCTTGGGCTTATTTTCAATTGAAAAAGAATATAGAACAGAATATCAGAGAAGCGGGAGGAAATTTAATTAAATCATCTGAGTTTATAAATGTATATTCAGTTAGACATGTGTATAGGTAGGTATATAAAAGTATAGTAAAATTATCTGTTTATCCAACGCAACACTCACGTACCGCTTCTAACATTTCAAAACATAATTTGTATGGCTAATTCGGCGGAAAATTTGGGAAAACATGCGGTACTCACCACATCAGACTGAATTAGTTTGTTCGACGGTGAATTAGATAATATTGAAAAGACTTCATATCATAATATAATAATAAAGTGGTAGGTATAGTCGGACAGTATGGTGGTATAATAATCGATAATGTTTGGATAGCAGAATGAATGTAGCCGTTGGACATTATTATGAAACGTGACGGTAAGAAAATTTGATTAAATATTTGGTTCGATTATTTGGTGTCACTTTAACGTATAACACTTTACTATACATATGCCCAATCCCACCAACTTTAACTTAGGAAGGAGAGCCCTAAGAAATTTCCATACAATGCACAGAGATAATATTCTATTTATTGAAGAAAGAACATTATCTAGTAGTGCCAGCGGAGCTAATTTCCATATGAAATGCAACATGCAGCTCTCCTACGTTAGGTGCCCAAATATCTCCGCCCAACTAGGTGAGTTGCATGTTGCATTTCATATGGAATTAGCTCCGCTGGCACTACTAGGTAATGTTTTTTCTTCAATAAATAGAATATTATCTCTGTGCATTGTATGGAAATTTCTTAGAGCTCTCCTTCCTAGGTAAAAGTTGGTGGGATCAGGCATTAATGTTTTATAAGACCTTTTTGATCGCTAGTCCATGCCAAAAAATACATCTCATCTTCCAATTCCATTGCAATGATCGGCTCCCTCCTATTTCAGGGCAATTAGGAACATCAACTGGATAAGATAATTGAAATCGAAATTCCTACAGCGACGGACAGAAACATATAGAGGTAGCGTACCCTATAAATATTCAACAGTTTCGTGTCACTGCTAGCCATTATCAACCATTAGGGTAGATTGCTTCCAAAATTACTCTTAAATGCATATTCTAGTTGCTCAATATGCGTTTTCCTTTATAAGTAAGTACTTAATTCTATAATACCATGCCATATAACTTTTTTTGTGTAATAATTTTTAATGAATTAACTACAATATACTACGACATGACTAATACCATGTCAACATACTTATTAAAGTAATTAATTATTCTACATCATATACACAAAATAGTGACACTAATTTTAATGCGTTTTCTAGAAAAGAGCAAGACGTTTAATCAAGGGGTGTACCTCCGTATACTCGTAGACACATATGCAATAAAAAGGAAATACAATTAAGGTTTCGGCGAATAAAAGTGCACGAGAGACCACATTAATGAAATGATTGGGTTGGCCCCTTATAATGCCACCAAATTTCAATTCGCTAAATCTAGAGAGATATGAAGTTTAAAAATACTTGGAAAGAAATAAAGGAGTGAAATAAAATATCTGTAAAATTATTCCTGAATCACTAAAAATCCAACATGCAAGAATTGATAGTAAATTTTGTATCGAAGTTTCCCGATAAGCTTTTGTAAAGTTTTGATATTTTCGTACAATATTCTTAGGCGGGCATTTATGATAGATAGTAAATTACGTATAGAATTTTCCCCCTAATATTTTGTGACCGATCGACACGCTCCAATGCAAAAGACGTTGTACACTTAATGTGCATGACACAACACAATAAACTATAGGTATAATATAAAATCCTTATTGAGTGTAGAATATGGGAAAATTAGGACTTTAGGACTTACATCGCAATGGTTTAAAATTTCAGCTCTATAACTTACATTACAAAACATACGTACGTCGCCCTACATAACGCAAACGCGTTTTAATTCTTCAGAACATAACAGTTGTTTAAAATTCCAGTCATTATGGGATTCATCGACATACCTATTTAGCCTGATTATTTATATTCCTTGCGATTCTCGAATCTGATCAGAACGAATAAAAACATATTATTGTGAAAGTCAAAGTTATTACGGGAAATTGTGGCAAAGACGAACCATTAAACACTTGATTTATTACAAAAGTAAATATTACATGCCAACGAACATGGAGACATATGTTTCTGATTTTATTCGATATAAATCAACTCAGGCGTCATTCTCCCCTCTCCCCAGCAGAGATCCCAATCACACCATGAGCGGAATTACTCTTCATTAAGTCAGCACAATACCCGTCTTCAACCCCCCCCCCCTCTCCCCCGATGTGCAAAAATGTGCAGTAGAATAATTTATATAAAGTGTCTCCGATCGTAAATATCAGTTCGGATGAATCTTCAAAATCACATCACGTTTCAGCGATTCAATAAGCAAACTCAAAAGGCACTCAATTATTCTATGTCATGCCGTTTTACATAGGCTTGTCTTTCAGTATTTTTTCACAAATATGTGCTCTGTTCTACTAACAAATAGTGTATCAATAATTTTAAGGGAAGATAATCCCTGATTTATTCAGCAAACATATCGCGAAATAGAGCGCACATTTGTAATTATCACTGCGTTACTACTGAATGAGCTCAATGGATATTAATTAATGCATGGTAACATTATACTAACAATGCGTGCTGAAGTGACTAGGGAGTAGGAAGGTAACCGAGTAAGTATATCTACATATGTTGTAATCATCTGAGGATATCACTATCAAGTATCATCTGTGCTCGCTAATTATTATTGTCAATAAATATCTCCAATTGTGATGAGGAAAAATACTTACCTAGTACCTATTGTAATATGTAGTTATTTCCTGCTTTATGCTTTATAATCAAATCTTATAATTATATAGTAAGATTCGTTAACAAAACTAGGTTTTCAGAATTAATACACTTGTCACAACACAAAGTCGTGAATACTCTTACTCCAATAAGAAACTCAACTCTTTTAAAGATTACGAACGTGGAAAACTTCTAACGAATCAAAGGAAAAGGAAGAGAGGTTAAATATTTTATCTCGCAATGAACTATTCTCTTCATTGATACTCATGAATTTTTAACTCTCACAGAAATGCACTCTTTATTCAATTATCGTGAGATTATTAACCGGATAGAACTTGTTACTCAGTTTCCCTTTGAAAAATGATTTTTACTCCTCTTACAGTAAAATATTTTATGCTCCAACGCTTAAAAAAGACATCTAATTTTACGGATATTACCAACATAAACTTATCTTGCAAGAACCGTAATAAAATAACTAAATAATATTTAAAATTGATTGAATTAAGTTTTGGACAATCTTATAATTGGGCAAGACGAGAAAATTACATTTTAAAGTATTTCCATTACTAAAACGTCAAGTATTTTGACATTATTTTAAAACATTGAAAACTGAATTATTAAATAAACAAAGAATATACTTACCACAAAGTTTTAATCTTGATGTTCCACAAAATATGTGTTTCATTATTTGAATGAAAGTAATTTATAACATCAACTGTTTGTACATCCTAGTATTTCAAAGTTACAACCCTCGAATCTTGTCATAAATACTTTTCCGCGAAACGTTTTCAACAAAGACACCATCATTTGAAGTGTTATAACTTTTCATTTATACTCAATGCACCTGTGAGAAACTTTCAATCTCAGTCTGTCAGAAGAGATTATAATTATTATTGAAAGTTTGAAGAACGAAGGCGAGCCATCATTTTGAAATGTTATGATATAAATTTAATTATGAAACATTATTTTAATTACGAAATATTAAACAAGTGACGGCACCTGTTTTGTCAGAATAAATTAAAAACAAGCTGCCAATTCAAAACTTTACCATCAGATTAAAAAGTGTTGTTCTTGTGGTTTCTCTGCATATGATAAAAAAAAACTATGAAATGTTTAGAGGATGGAAAAACAGGAAAACAATTTTGTTTTAAAACTATGTGGGGGGTCTGGAACCATACCTAATATAACTCCTTAATAACACATCTATTAAAAGCGAAAAAATGTTTCATATTATAAGTGCACATTTCGTTAAGATTTTTTTTCATTACAATTTCCCACCTTTGGATATCTCATCGCAAGTGTTTGCGGGCTTTATTAAAAGAAATTTTGGGAAATGACTGCTATTAGTGTTTACAAATGGTTTTACAGAGCAAAAGGTGTTGTGCTTATGAGACATCTCAAAAGTGAAATGTTGTTGAAATTGGTTCAATTTACAAAGATTAAACGTGTTTTTCATTTTTATATCTTTCAAAATAAGAAGTAGGTACTAGGTACTTAGGTACTTAACAACTTAATAGGTTTAAAATCATCTTTCAATGTAAACCCAATTTTGATAATTGTAGACGAAGAGTTTCACGATTACAATACCTAATTCTAGTTTTTCTTCTGCAATCACATTAATAGTACATTATTCATACCATCGAGATGATTAAAATATTTAATTATATTTTGAAGAGGGTCTAGACTTGGATAATACGAACAAGTAGCTGAATAAATAAAACACAAATAATACTCCACAGTGAGATTTTGTCATAAACTGTGAGATACGAACCCTATACCTCTCAGTTCCTTTAACAATAAGTTTATCCGCTCAATATGAGTAAAACTCTACGTGATCATCTACCATTTCGATTGCTTCAAAACCATTTCCGAATAAATAACATGAAATGTTCATTAGTATCTCGTCTCCAAGTCGTTTTTTTCCCTTATTTCCCAAAGTATGCCAGAGAAAGCGCGGCCGTCCGAGACTGACCTGGTCCGATCATGTCGACCAGATCCTCAAGGATGGACGCGTTTTGAGTAAAAGGAATCGGAGAGCGTGTATGACTAATTGCATGAATGTGACGGAAGCTAGGAGTGTGTGTAAGGATAGGGCTGTCTGGCGCTCTGTCCTCTCTGCCTACCCTGCAAGGGATGTGGCGTGAGGGTATAGATAGATAGATGCCAGTTAATCCTAGCGAGTAACGCCCTTGCATTAATTATGTGAACATTATTCCGCACTAATTGCCTTTCGTGGTAATCAGTTGGATACTTTGTGTAAGTAGGCGCCTATGTATTGCTAATTAAGCTATTCTAACGCTTTTGATTCAACTTTTGGAAACGGAAATAAATATTTATGTTTTTTGATTATACTAGGGAAATATAATATTTTTAATTGTAATGAGATTGGAAATTTACAAAGCTCGTAGCATTTTGATGGCAACAACGTGTGTCAACAAGTGCGTCGTAATAAGAATTTCAAAAAAATAGTTACATGAACCGGTAGCGCTGAGAGGGACAATAAATTGTAATAGTTGAAAGGTATTATAAAAAAACAAATATTGCGTGTATACATACAGTACCTATTTTTGTAGTAGAAATTGAAAAATACAAAGCCGGTTTTAAATTCGTAGACAAATTTAATTACCTACATGTAATATTTTCATATACCACGTAGATTGTAAGTATGTACCTAATTAAATTTGTCTATGCATTAACATTATTCCCTTTTAACGTAATATTTTTAACCATAGTCATTTACACAAGCATATTTCAATTTTCCCTACGTTTGAATCCATCACAATGGTATAGTTTAATAATTAAAATGAAATTGGAAGGCTAGACGTGCAGAACACACAATGATACGAGTAGCGTTACATTGCCCAATATAGCTGAGTGTATCTGAACAGTGAACATCCCCGTTTATTTCCCCACTTTGTATTATTCTCCCGCTTTCTTTGGACATTTATTAGCGTTTTAACAGTACAATCGCATACCCCGTAATTCGGTCATTGGGGTAACATCCACGCCCACAAATTCAATGCATCACATTCACAATACAGACACACTCGTAGAATATTATATTAGATAGATGTATAATACATAAATAAAACAGGATACTTTTAGATGCTTCCATTAAAAATTAAACAACGACAGTTTATATATATCCTATCACCCCGCACCTTTACAGGATAAAGAATGAAAACATAACATTAGACGAACATCTTACTGTGAAATGAACTTTGTGTTTCGTTTTCGTCAGAAGCAAGTGCGTTTGTCCCGGAAAAATATGTTCGATTTGATCGATCCAAGTGATTATTATAGAGACTCACGTGCCAAGTGGAGAAACTTAATCCACAATTATCATCCAAAGGATAGAGGACACCAAGGCCCACCTGCGGGAGAACATCCATGCTCCAGGTGTGACAAAGTGTGCCTGTCTCGAATTGGCTTATTTAGCCATATGAGATGGCATAACAAAATGGATACTGTACGGTCCGACCCACCGTGAACTTTTCGGCGCTCACAATACTCGCCTTATCGAGTTGTTGGCATATATATATAGAGACTCACGATTCGTAAGTCATAGTGTCAAAAATCGTCTTTTCAGTAGACCTATATCCAAACCATCACAACGTAATTTAACTTTTATTCTAATCACCCATCAACATCCACCTTTCAGTCCCTCATCTCTCATCACTCATGATCCCCATTCGATATATCAATGATTTTCTCCTAAATGATCAAAAGTTCTTACCCTATACCATCCTAACTCATAAGGTGGGTAACACAAACAACTCTATTAGTTAGCAAACAAAACTATAAATTAAATCGATAAAAACCTGAATCTCAAAATGCAGACTTAGGTGTGCAATAGGTACCTTCAATAATGTGTCCTACTACATTATGTCTTTAAATGTGAACATCATATAATCATCTGTAATATTTAACAGTTTTTTACTTGAACTGCACGAAAGTATTTTTTTAATAAAATAGTAGGTAAAACTACCTAATTGAAACAACGCGAACTTTTATAAAATCTTTTTACAATGTGAAATATCTCGCTGGAATATTTCTACTTAGTTATATAGTTGTATAAGTATGATATTCCTTCTTTAGATGTTGTGAAGAGGTTATAAATTATACAACACACACAAAGGGTCAACACAGTCTTGGGAATTTTTTCTTTGTTTCTTCGTGGCTTTTAGTAAATTTGTTCTCTTCTCATCTTTCGATCACAAAAGAGTTTTTTCAGGCAGGAAATTTCAGCGACTGATATATTTTACTATAAAGAAAGACAATATCTACTCGTAATAACCTCAACATCAATTAGCGTTAGTATTTTTAGTGCGAGGAATCGTTTCAAAAGATTAATTAACCATCAATAGCAGTTTCCACATAGTACTAAACCAACTCATTCTGATGGTTATTTTCAGCCTGACGAAAATCTATATTGAGAAATCACTTGCAAGTTGCAACCATTCTTTAATAATAATAGAAGTGAAATTTAGACTTACTTTTATTTACTTCATTTATATATGTACTTTACTGAAATTATTGTTGCATTTACGATAGTCTGTAAGTATAAATAAATATCCATAGTATTGAGTTCTGGATTTATAGGTCCCCAGTATTTTTCCATGGACACCACGAAAACGAAGTACTTATTTAAGCCAGCCCAGAAAATATTATCTTTAAGGAAACAGGGAGGCATGTGGTTCGTCAATATTCTTAATCTCTCGAGTACAGTTTGAGGCGGATAAGAATGTCACTTCGTAACGAAAGTCATAACAAAGAAATGGTTCGATGAAAAAGTTGTGTGGGCAGAGGGCACACACAACCTACTACTGTTGGCGGTATGAATGAGTATAGGGGTATACTCATAAATGTAAATAATATTTTATAGAATACAATTCGTTATTTAAGCCACCCATTATCGGAAAAAAGTTTACTTTATGTTTAAAAGGGTGTTACCAAAAGTGTAAAAGTTTATAGAAAGAAAAATGTGTCAGCGGGTGCTTTCAAAGTTTCCAAATGTGACAAGTGTGCAAATTTCTAACATATTACAAAACATTATTTACATATGTTTCACCCTCCAGAAGTTTATCTCACCATAGTGACAAACATTTCAGTTAGTTTTTTTTTACCCAATCCGCAACATGAAAATAAAACGTAGGTATATTTTTTGTATAAACTGCTATGTATATTTTCCTTCCGAAAGTAAATTAAATTTGCGGTAAAAACTCCAGAAAAAATAATTTTATAATACTTACCGTGGATTTCACAAACAAGATACGGGCAATAGTTGGTGGAATCCACGATTACTTTTTTCTTTTTACTTAGATAAGCATTAGATACAGTATACTATGTACCTACTATACTATGTGTACTATAAGTACATAGTACTATACTATGTGTACTATATGTACATAGTAAAGAATTGGCATTTTGTGATTACTTGTCTTGTAATGGTATTTGCTTGATACATTTTTCCAGTTCAATTGTAAATTACAGATATTTTCCGATTCAGGATAAAATTAGTCTATGTTCAGCAGTGTTTTAAAAGTTAATATCACCGAAGAAATAAAGAAAAGTAAATGTACATTATTACGTAGTTATTCTACGCAAACACGTTGATTCTATCAACAAAAACTACCAATAAGTACCGTCAGTTCCTTGAAAATAAATTATTATGAATAACTTATGGTTATTTTCTATGTTGTTACTTCGTCATCGGTCGTAAACTTCCGAACTTTTGTCTAGTGTTTATGTTCCAAAGTTAAAGTACCAGGCAACTATGTACAACAAGAATCTGCAGCTCTTGTCTTACTTTTAAAGTTGTATGAGGAAATAATAATCTAATTATACGAAGATGAAGAATATTGTTGTTTACCATTGTGGATGAAACAGTTTAGTATTGATTTTTTATAGTTCTACCTGTGATGAATATAGAATTGCCAACTAGCTACATAAAGTAGGAATACCGGACTTACTTCTGCAATTTTTACTTGTAGCTTGAGACTGCATGGATGCTACCCAAGACGAAGAAGAATTCTCCCAAGGGGTCATCATTGCCGCGGGGGACCTGACAATACATGCGAATACTAGTAGCTCCTTAGTAGAATTTCTACTTTCATAAGAAAGAACATAAAAGAAACGCTTATCATGGAAATTCGCTACTAATTCTTTAATCTGTATCATATTTTTGGAGATAACTCAAAATAGCTCTCTTTACATTAATTCGATTATCTCTCAAACGGTAAATAATAATTTGGGAGTACCCATCGATTTTGAAGCGTCGCCTTTGAAGCGTAAAACAGAATTTTCGAGTAGTTGTTGAATTAATGCAGCGAGCCTAAATCGAAACATCAGAAATCTACTTACCTCGTATTGAGTGCTGCGGGCGATTCGATGTCTTGTAAAATGTTCTATACAACTTCTGCTAAGTACAGAATTTGTACAGCTGCGTTTGCAATTTGTAAAGTCGGAAAAATAATATATAATACGAAGAATAATATCAAAAAAGTAATAAAGGCAAATATCATAGTAATACAAATACTGCTCTCCCAACAATTACATTTACGTGTGATGATATGAAACCTTCTACAAAAATTTTCATATATTCCAATAAATTATCCGCTACGATTTTAATCCGATTTTGCAAAAAAAAAAGTAAAATGAATCCACAAAAATAATAAAATGAAAACAATACAACGACAAATAACAGGTTTTGTTTACAGTATTTGTATATGAAATGAATATGTGTCCTATAGGTAAATAAATAACGCAATAGCGTACATTCCTAACTACATCAATTTCCATTATAGAATCGTAATCGATCTGGCGTACTGCCATTGTATGTAAAGTGACAGCACATACAAAACAACAAATCCACATCAATTGTGTGCGAGTGTTGTGCTGTAAGTAGATACATTCAAGTAATCGCCCTTTACTGAATGCAAATTGCGTGAATTTACTCGTACATTATTCTACAAAATAACAACCTGTACGTATACTAAGTACCTATTTATTTCCAAAGTACAATCAATGATGATCACAAAGTAGATAGACTTACTTAGTATTGTGGCTAGGGACCCGACTATGACGACACGGTCATTTTCCGCGGCGTTAAGGTTCAAAATCGCATGAACAATAGCGTTTTTTCTTTACTTTTTAGGGTTAATTTCGCTTCATTCAAAATAATTTTACTGTCATTCCCTGGATTTTAATAATACATAATAATATTGGAATATTTTTATAGCGCCATCTATGAGCCGGAGCACCTCGAAGACGCTTCACAAAAAAAAACATTATACGATAAAAAGTCAATTTAAATGCATATTATCAATACAAAAAAAATCTCTGTGACTTTCGGGACACGAGTTGATTTTTGGAAAAAAAGATCAGAGGTGTTTTAACTTTTTTTGGGAAAACTATACAAGGTGTATAAAATCTTTTACGCTCATTCCCTATATAAAGGTTCAATGCATCTACCCTATTTTTTTCCAAAGCATATTTAGAAAGGTGGTCGAAATCTGAGGTCTCTCGTTATTTTTTTAATGTCAATATGCCCACTCTAAAACACTTTCTATTCAATATAGCCATGTACCACTTTAATACCCAGCTAATCATTCCTGTATCTGACGATTGTCTACAAAAAAAACTCGTGAGTTATGCAACGTCTTGTTTTAATAAATTCTTAATTAGATCACAAGAACCTTCTCTTTCATTAATTTTTCTTTAATTCAATAATTCCTCGTCTCCTCCTTGAACACAGAAGAGTACACATAAACTTCTCAACCGCTTCTCGGTGCGGAATATCAAAATAAACAGATTTCAAAACTTTACCAGCAAGTCATGTTGAACAAATGCAAAATTCATTTCTTACGATTTCTTTCATTTTTTTTCTAGAATAATATTATTTGCAAACTTTTTTCGTTATCTCTAATTTAATCTTATAAGAGGGAATAGAAAAATAAAAGAATTGAATACGTATTTATTTTAGGTTTTTTTTACAAAATTAATGTAGGTACGAAATGTGTAGATGTGTTTGCATGCAGTTAGGTTTAGAAAAAAAATAATCTAATGTCATAATATATATTTTGTAGGGTAATTATAGCTCTTGTCACACTTAATAAACACAGGTTTTAGTATTTTATTACGAAATGTAACTCAAAACGACGCATTTGAAACAAGAATCGATTGAAAGAATAATAAATCGATCCGAAGTTAAGTAACGATCTTTGCGTTTGCTTATAACGTACTAACAGTATAAACATTGACTTTGATTAAGAGTGTGCATACCGACATTTCAAAAATTTCTAAAAACGGGAGACCTTCTATCTCGACAACCGTTACTAAATATGCTTTGGAACAAAATAGGGTAGATGCATTGAACCTTTATCTAGGGAATAACCGTAAAAGATTTTTTATTTCTTGTATAGATTTCTCAAAAAAAAATATTTAAAAACACCTCTGATCATTTTTCCGAAAGACGGAAACTCGTTTCCCGAAAGTCGCGGAGTGAAAGTTTTTTTTTTGTACTGATAATATACATTAAAATCTAGGGAATAACCGTAAAAGTTTTTTGATTGACGCAAAATTAAGCCGCAAAAATGGGAAAAAACGCTATTTTTACCATTTTATCATGCGATTGTCACGCGATTTTGAACCTTAATGCCGTGGGAAATGACTGTGACGTCATTCTTGGTGCCAAGCCCTTAATGAGTAGGTATCCATGGTTGATAAACTAGGTTTTCTGAATTTCAAATACCTACTTAAATAATTCAATTAAATGACTTCAGGAAGACATACCCCCGTTTTCACCAACTTTTACCTAAGAAGGAGACCCCTAAGAAATTTCCATACAAAAACAGGGATAATATTCTATTTTTTGACACGCAGGCCTACCAACCACACCCTAATTCCATACAAAATGCAACACGCAACTCACCTACGTTAGGTGCCCAAATATCTCTGCCCAGGCTAGGTGAGTTGCGTGTTGCATTTTGTATGGAATTAGGGTGTGGTTGGTAGGCCTGCGTGTCAATAAATAGAATATTATCTCTGTTTTTGTATGGAAATTTCTTAGGGGTTTCCTTCTTAGGTAAAAGTTGGTGAAAACGGGGGTTAATCATTTAATTTTTAATTCAATTCACGGGGTAAGTCTTATATCAACACTAAATTATAACAATTACTTTAAGTATACAAATATCATCGTCCTATATCACTGATGCGTTGTATTATTCTCATCTGAATATTAGTATTCTTATGCCCGATCCCACCAACTACCACCTAGTAAGCAGACCCCTAAGGAATTTACATACAAAACCACAGATAATTTGAGTGATTATTATAACTGTCATAACCTTTAAGATATAAATCCATACAAAATACAGCATGCAGCTACTTAAGTGAGGGAGATTCTGGGCGGAGATATTTGGGCACCTAACTAAGTAGAGCTGCATGTTGTATTTTGTATGGATTTATATCTTCAAGGTTATGACAGTTATAATAATCACCCAAATTATCTGTGGTTTTGTATGGAAATTCCTTAGGGGTCTGCTTCCTAGGTGGTAGTTGGTGGGATCGGGCATTAATGTATCAAAATCTTATCTATAAGCGAAATTTTATTTACTTGGTAACAATAAGATTGCAATATAAAAATACATGAAGATCTAGAAATAATTAAGATTAATGTACTTTAACACGATTCGGTACAACATTTCCGACTGTATTGACCCTTTCAGAAAACAGGAATCTTCAAGAAAGAGTACGTTCAATTATTTTCTCTCTTCTCTAGTCTCTTTTTTTCTTCAACTTGTTCATTCCCGGCATCATCCCATAATGAAAAACACGAAAGGCGGAAGTATCTATGAATGTATATACCTACCAATGTATTATACATAACTTCACTTCTAATAAAAGGATTGTTCCCAAGAGTAGTCGATATTCTTTCTACTTCTCGAAGCCATTGGGAGAAAGTTTAAAAATTATATTATTTTTTCAAAAAAAAATATAAATTTGAAAAGATTTAACGTATACCTATAAGTATATATTAAATGAGCGATTTTGTATATGATATTGTTCATATTAAGTTGATTCACAATAAATGCGACGATGCTAGTTGAATGTATTAAAATAAATAAATCTACTTACTGAACAGAACGTAATTCTCACATAACCTCGAAAGCACCCCGCTTTTATGCAATCCTTAAGAACTATACAGGAGTGAGATGTTCTGGCTCAGTGCAGTGGTGTGGAAAACTGAATTAGAAATTGATTTCTCCAAACGAAAGCAGGTGAAATAACATTATTAGCCATAGGCGTATACAATGTTTATAATGAAAAAAGTATTCTGATTTTGGATGAATAGGTATCTTCAAATTAATCGCATACAGAACATTGTTCTCATAGCATAAGTTTGTAAATAACGTAAATACATAATCATGTTTTCATATAAATACGATAACTCCCAAAAAATGCTTTCCCTTTTTTTATTTACTTATACTGACTATTTACTATTAAAAGAGGAGTGCCAATAATAAACATACACTGTTGCCTACCCTGCTTGAAGTTTTTATTAATCTTCAGGAAAATATTGTTACATCCATGGTTTCCACGTGCATGCGATAGTATGTATACTACGTATAAATACACCACGTGATATTTCCACATAATATAACATGTACAGGTATATTATTACACATTTGAAGTGTGTAAGGTGTAACTACCTACCTAGATGAGTACACACGAATAAGCCTGAACCCTTAACAACCCCTGTATGCCATCCACTCGTACCTGAATACTTGAGCTATACGCTCCATGTAAGAGCTTAACCCTTTGTGATATCACCACTGCACTGTGATCACAATCATCTCTTTCCTATTTTCCTGATAATATCAAAAGAAAATTACGGTGAAAATGTAACAAATGTAATGAAGTGAACTACACCAAAAATAATAATACCATTGTAGATCGTAGCGTCGAATAATATATCTACGAGTATGTTCTTACATGTAAGGCTAGCTTATACTAACACACGATAAGTAGGTATTCAGAAAGGTTTCATTGGCATCTATACAACCAACTGAAAGTAGAAGGCAAGATATCGAAATAATAAGACCTGTTAAAATACCGATTTACATTTTGTGACTATCAAAGTCTATTATCCTATCAGCATTTAACAGAAAAGTGTAAAAACCTTACAGAAGTGGCTGTAAGAGGTCATGTAAAAAAACTTGAAGTACTTAAAGTATATGTTAAACACGATAGGTTAATAAATATTAAATAATTATAACCGTTGTAGTTTCTTTGAAACGGTAATTAAAAATGATTAACTTTTCACGCAAAAGCTGATTATTGTTTCTGGATTTATTACAAAATATGCTAATGCAATAAAAATAACCAAACGTTTATTAAATCATTAAAATACAAATGTGTTGTTGAATAGGGAGTTCGTGGATTCGAAAATAAATGATATTATGTATGATGGATTTGTTTCCAAATAAAAATATGCATTTGTCACCGATCCAACCGAACATTTAGATAAAAATAAAATATAAATAATCGTCTCAAAATAAAGCATTCTCATATTCATACGTACTATCAAAATCCATATTAAAATGACGCCATACAACTTTTAAATTGAAAACGCACAATCAAACACTTCCCATTTTAATATATCCATGCCATACAATCCTCATAATCGCCCCGAGAAACCAGCAGAATATTATGTCTACAGCCTAGAACAATGCATTCACAAACTAATGAAAAACGTTACAATTATTCATTCCTCATTTTAATGCTGCCCCATTGTTTATAAAGATCGCTTGATTATTCGCCATCTGCAACCATGTCATCAAATTCCTAAGGAGTCTGGAAATATGAATGCTTATGAAAATAAAGAATGCAAATTATGTCTGAACGACTCTTTGTTAACGAAAATAAATAAATCCTACTTATTGTAAGTATTGTTCACGCCCGCAAAGTTTGTACATTTCAATATTAAATTACAGACCGCGTAAATGAATACATTACTGGTACCGTATCTTATACAAGACTGTTATTTTATCTAAGTTTTCAATAAGCCTGTAGGTACGAAACCTGAAACTTTTGGATCAATTCTTGCATACGTAATACCTTTAATAATGTTATTGATACATCAAGAGTAGATATTCATAACAATATTCAAATCGTCTTAATCTCTGAATACACAATGTAAAGTTAGAATATTTATGTAAATATTTAATGCACTCACCCGCTTGTTGTCTCTAAACTTGAGCCATCCAGACACCAATGTTTGGTCGGGAGGTGATTCCCCCTGCAGCAAGCCTTGTTCCTGCTCCTCCTTCCATCCACGTTCTTGAGAACTATGCACTGGAGAATTAAACACTCCCGGTTCACCTATACTGCGCGCCGGCGATCCAAAGGCAGACTCAAACCTCCTACTCACTATAGGAGAATTTGACACGCTGCTGCTCGAACTCTCCCCCGTGAATAGAATTTCAGATCTACGAGTTAATATGGGTGATCGTCCATGAATCATAATACCTTCGGACATGAGTTCACTCCTCCGAGAGACTACGGGAGAGTTTGATGCTGATATCACATTATGAACAACTTCAACTCTCCTTAATACTTGGGGAGTATTTGGAAAACTTCCACTATTTTTTTCTCGTAACATCACTGAAGCTACTTCGAATCTTCTCTTGCACAATGGTGTATGACATCCGTTACCTTTGGCAAATGCCGCGGGATCAATTGTAACTTGAACCTTCTTCTTACTCAAAGGGGAATTTTGAAAAGTCATCGTGTTTTCTGTCGTGATCTTAGTTAATTTGTTTCCTGAGAATGAGTCTGTAACGTCTGAAGAAACAGATGAAGATACTTCTCCCCTACGTACCTTACCATAACAATGAGTTTCAGGCAAGTCACTCTGTCTGTAATGACATGTATCTACTTTGTTCACATCCATGTTGTTCAAGGTTTCATAGTATGATGAGGAACTGAAGAAACAAACCCAATTTACCGTTTCGCGTTAAGTCATCCTCGTAATTCGTTGTCTACAACATATTGTTCTCATTTCATAATCACGTTTCATCTCTTATTATTTGTGTTAGTTTATCTACTTAACAAATTGAATGCTACTAAATTACTTTAAGAGATTTACTGTATAATATCAAGTATAAGTCAAGACACTGTACTAGTAATACTGATATTATTATACACATAACACAATCTTGTCGTATTTTAAGGGTTCGCGGTGGGATCTTTGTACTTTAGGAATGGATGTAATATTGGCTGTCCGTGTGTTTTAATCATTTGTCTCGAAGAGAAGTGCATCCATCAGGGTGACGCTTCAACATAGTTGGGGGTAAATTACAAATTCACTATTTGATGAGAATCTCGTTTGTCACGTTTAGCATTTCATTATTTCTGTCGGGGACGTTTAATTATTATTCATGACTGTCCTTTTAAATCACATCTGATAAATGTCACTCGGAATCTCAAGAGAACCTGGAATGAAAAGAAAGATAAAAATTAAATCATTTCATAAAAATATATTATTGTCTTCAAAACTTTAATCAGTTTATTTTGATGGGAAGTGAATATTCTCTGAAAATAATCACAAATAGATAATTTTAAAAATATCTAACTTATTGCCTGACAAGATCGTTAACCATCTACAGTAATTACGTATAGATATTTTACAATAACGAAGAAAGTTTGAGATTCAAAAAGAAAACCAGAAAAATGAAAAAAGTAGATTTATAATTTTAAGAAAATTAATATATTTGTCGAGTTACGAGGAAACTTTAGTAAGTTTCGGAGAAAATTTGAGACCTTTTATATTTTATACAAAATTTTCGAGGTTGACATTAATTTTGTTTCTTAGCTACTTATTATTACTATTGAACACAAAAACCAGTATTAAATAGTATGTGGGATTTGCTCAATCTTATAACAAAGTTGATCGTAATGTAATGCGGCCGCTTCACGCTCGGCGACCCTCCACGAGTTTTGTGTGAATGAGTAAAAGGACGTACGGACGAGGTGATTGTCTTGAACTGTATACGTAACCGACGGTTAACGCCTTTTTACTCATTCGTGCGGGACTCGTGGAAGGTCGGACAGCATGTGGATGAGGCATTAGGATTAATATCTGGTAAAAAATAAGCGTATTAAAATTGAAGGTAGATTCGCAAAAAAAGCAAAAATAATCGTAATACTAAGTTTAGAGAAACATGAAGATTCATAGTATTCCTCTTGAGCGTTGCATTGGGAATGTGAAATGATCACATTCAACTCAAGTAGGTAGCAGAAAGACAAACGACTATTACGCAAAGCAATAAACTTGTTAGGATTGCATGAAACAGATCTCATTAACATTTCAAAGTGAAGGGATGGTAAGGGTTATTTCACCCACAACTACCAACATAATAATAAATAAACCTTCTCTCTAACCACCACACCATTCTGAAAATCAAACGTCAAACTAAAACAGTACTATTAGTACATGAGCTTTTTTCCTGAAATAAAAAACGTTTCAACTGAATCGAACTCATGAATATTCCAGTTTGTATCAATTATTGTATTCATGTCAAGTTTATAGACGTACTTACATTATACCTGTAATCTAAATATTTAACATGACTTTTTTTAAGAACGCCGATCCATTTTAGAAATACGGTACTTGTTCAAATATGTTGACAATATAATAAATCCATATTTAAAAAAAAACACCTTTTACATTTTTTTTACCATGTTTATTTACAAAAATAGTGTGTGACTAGGGTTGCCACCTTTGTAAGAGCGTAGGCCCGGAGATTTGTAATAATGTGTAATAATAGTTGACCTTTTTTTTTTTTTGATCCACACAATAATTACAATTACAAACCCGGAGATTTTGTGTGCTGACCCGGAGCCCCGGTTTTTCGATGGGGGGGACCGGGACCCCAGGGTTATTTTCCTTTTTTTTTTAGTCATGACAAAAATTTCCCACCCGGAGATACACTATGCTAACCCGGAGCCCGGAGAACGCCACTCAAACCCGTAGACTCCGGGTCAAACCCGGAGAGGTGGCAACCCTATGTGTGACCCAAAACAGCCCTTTGCTCTTTTCGCCAATAATAAGCTAACTATTGATTTTTTTCAAGATGTTCTAAAATTCTATCCTCAGTCAATTGTTCATTACATTACGGATTGTCAATTGTTCATTACATTACTTTTCAATTGTTCATTACATTACAAGTCAATTGTTCATTACATTACTTTTCAAGATGTTCTAAAATTCTATCCTCAGTCAATTGTTCATTACATTACGGACGAGGAGATATCTATATTAGGCACATAATCTCCAGCAGATTCATTATTTTTGTGAATAGAAAAAGTGTAATTATAAAACATAAAATAGTAGGTAAATGGATATGCATGTAATCATTTAATCTAAAATCAAAATCAAATTCATTAATTTGATTAGGTATGATAAAAGACAGAAAAAATTAATGATGCAAACTGAAATTTCGTTGGCAAAACACTTGTCAAAAGTATTAATAATAATAAATTGTTTATTTTCCTTCTCATTTTTACAATACAAGTTAATACAATGTGACACCCCACTAGGCCATGGCCTGTCTCGGGGTGTCGAAAATTATAATTCATATACATATAAACAAGCTATCAGGCGCGAAGCTACCTAAGAACACGATTCCCATCGAGTTACCTTTTGGAAAAAATGATGGGTATAATAGGGTCTAATCTAACATAATCCCATAAGAAATATTGTTAGCCCCGGCTTCCCTTCTGCAGAAATCCACCCTTCGTCACTGCAAGCTATAGACAATAACAACACAATGTAAGTATAAATACATGTTATTGTAATATTGACACGAACGTTTCTTGATAAGATTAATAATGTATTATATAACTTCAAAATATGCGACAATCGAGACGAAAAAAAAAACAAAATTGTGTACCTATTGTTAATACAAGTAATTTGCCATCAGGCTAACATACAAAGCAATACATGCGATCAAATTCTTCTACGAAATCATTTACGTAGGTGAGTACATGTTCAATTTTATGACATGCATAGAAAAATAAATAAAACATTATTATGTCCCCCACGATAATATACTATTCGGTATTACGAGTATATACGACACAATAGAGAAAACCTATATCTAATAGCGTGAAGTTCATTACACAAATGTCGTTTATATGTTCTGTTTAGTTAATTACATGTCCTGGGATAACGTGTTGCCTGGTGTACCATAAACACATTAAACTCAAATACCCATTGAACAATTTCTATGGACAATATTTGATGTTTTTTACCTATATTCGTTAATAATTAACCCCTCAAGCACAATATCAGCTATCTCTATGGAGTCTCCTGCTGGCTAGACGGACAGGTACTAGTTTTAATAATTTACAGGAGGTAGGTACTGCTCCTTGATAAATGCTCAAAGCCTAGGAGGCCTATAGTAAGTATTTCATATCAATAGATAAGTATGTATTTCATATCAATTGGTTAGAATGATAAGTGTATTTTTTTTTTATTTCCTTTTTTATTTTAGAGCAACACAAATTCCTTTTTATCCTTAAGATTCGACAACTGAAAGGACACTGAAAATTGTAGAAAAATTGCTCAGTACATGACGTACACTCGTACAGAGTACATGAAATATGTACCAGCTTCTTTAATAATACACAGTAATTATTTTTTATTCATATCAAATAAATGCCTCAATCAAATTAAATGTAGTTACTCGTATGTTCGTATATAGTTATTATAAGAGTCTACATACTCACAGAATTATCAAAACATAAATCACGGAATAATATTCCAATCCAACCCAATATTAATCCGATTTACCTTGTTCATTGTGAATATTGAAATAATATTATTTTTATAAAACATTCGTGTTGTTTATTCAACAGCAATAATAACAGAAATGTCATTGGTTATACCTACACACTACACAGTACACACAGTGCAGGTGAAATTGGAAATTATGATTTCACAAATAATTAATTCGGTTAGTAAAATACAATCATTAATTGTACTTAATGCAATACTAATTTATTTCTTATTTACCATCGGGACACTTACGCAAAGATTTGATAAATTTGATATTTTTTCACTGAAGACTCGCGTCATTTTTTATAAATGTGAAAAAGGGTTTCAAAAGGAATTTATGTGGAAATATTTCGGTTACGCAAATACGCACGGCATTCACATTTCAAATAAGAGAGCTAAGTAGGCTCTACCTACATACACGCTAGCGCTATATATAATTGAAAGTGACTTTCGCGTATGAGACATCTTCTTTATAGAAATACGAATATAATAATAGTATTTCTCCCGAAATAACGTTGCATACCTATTCACCTGCATGTACGCGAACAAAATCGGATCCGTATCTACGTAATATGTGTAAAATATAAACCTTAGATTTATGGAAATAGTACTTCATTCCACTGCTCTACTCGTATATTGCGCCTACGATTATTTCTCTGAAAAAAAAAGTTGTGACGGTAGACCTAGATAAAGAAGTAAGTTTGTACGTACGCATTTACGTTTACGTTCAAAGTGTAGGTAATAAAATGGGTGCAGACAAGTACCAAACCAGGTATCAACGGTACTAAATATCCCTTACTTATACGTACCTACCTAGTACCTATCCTAGAAAATGTTCCTTCAAGTTAATAGTAACCCCTATAAAATTCCTTTATGTTCTGCACTCCGCGGAACCGAGTTCTACTTTTTGTATACAAGGTGCTTGTAGTGTACCTATGCAATTATTATTATACGCCAGTCAACGTGTGGAGGCGTTTCCAAGAAAAATAATAATATATTACCTACATTGCCTATATAATATTATCGAACTGTCTACTCTTGCAGGGAAGTTTTGTGGTAAAGGGTCGTTCTTTCCTTAACTGGGAAAGAATACAGCCCCACGCATCGTACTAACATAACATTAAAAATTATTATTATATAGGATAATGAACAAGCTGGGAAAAGCTGTCCAATAAGCTGTACAATATAGGTCCACTTCTGCAACTTATAGTACTAAAATAAGGGTTTTTCATTAGGTATTTTTTATTCTATGATATAATTGAAAAAAGATCGTCTAATGTTAATTTGCACGCACTTAATTAGTTATAGATTGGCCCTAGTACATCCCATAACAAAATTTCATACGAGTTTTCAAAACTATGAAACATCAAAAAATCATCAATTGGACTGTAAAGTTAAAACTCCTTCTTTTCCCAATTATGGCTCCCACATTACAATACAATCTTTCGTGATATAAATTGTAGATTTTTTTACGAAATTACGGAATTTACATTGTTTCATGTAAAATCTATTACAACTTCTACAATTACAAGTATGTTGTTCACAATGTTTTACATAATACGAAAAAACGATGTATCCCTGTACTCTATAAATAATATACAGGATAATAACAATTATCGTTTCCAACAGTTTTATAACATAGAACACACGTAACATTAAAGATTATTGTTATTAGGAAGGAATGCTGTACTGCAACAACTTATTGATAGAGACTGGAAAATTTCGCGATCGCGATAAAACGAATTTATTCGCGAATTTCGTGTTTTTCACACATAAAATGCGAAATAAAGCATTCTTTTACAGGAATAACGCGAATTTTAGCATATTTGACGCGAATTTCGAACTTTATTTTGGAAAACATCGTAATTGAAACATTGTCAAAAGGAATGTGACTTTGAAAGTAAGAAAAACCACACTAAAAAAATCGTGCAAAGAGTCGTTTTTTGATTCTCTCGTACATTTTTGTTTTGTTATATTGTTTTAGGGATTTTTGTATAAAATATTGTTCACGATCGTTTTTTTCTTGTATACTTGTATTAAAACCTGCAAAATTGTCAACTTTAATGAAATAAATGTATGAAAAATAACACCACATTTTGTCAAAATTGTGGAAAATAACACCCCTTTTTGCAAAAAATAACACCACATTTCCCGAAAAATAACAACGATTTTTTCCAGTCCCTACTTATTGATTATACGTATTACTGATATTGCCCATCTACAAAATACATCGATACTGTATATGTAAAATCACCCTTTCATATCTCCTGCATTCCTGGTTCATAAAAACGTTGTTTCAGAGGTTTAAATATTATTTAAATTTAATATTGTACAACAAAGGTAATTATAATAAATATGAACCCATTTTGAACTAGCCCATTATACGTTACCTCTAGGTATTCAAATTATATGTTTAGATTTGTTTTTCCAAAACGCTCGTAAATTTATAGAAATTCTGACGAACTTTGAAGCTGGAGTGGGACAACTAAAATTTTGACAGTGATTTGGTACAAAGAGAGAAAATAGAGCCACTGTCGTAATTTTTTCGAGAATATGACTGTAGAAAATCGATATATAGGATATATAGATCTAATTTATTTTCTTTAAACGAAAACAAAAAGAACATATCATATAAAAATACGGATAATTATAGCGCCGCAGACAAAAATTATTCATAAAGCAGTTGTGATTTCATTTTTTTTTTGTAATTTTGTCATAAAAGTGCCGCCCGGGGCCCCCACCCTACGCTACTGTACTGGCCGTACGGCACTGATAACAGATGAGACGATTAAAGCTCGACTATAAAATGCATCATTGTAAGTTAGTGAAAAGTTTCGTGTCTCATACAATAAAAGTAGTAGATACAAAAATAAATACAGTCGTAGATCTTGCCAACGACGTATCCGCAAACCCGGCAAACCTATTCAACAAAATAAAATAAGTAGATCAACTTACAAGGCTGATTATTCATTCCCATCCACATATCTATTTATGCATGTGTTTTTATGTAAGTATGTATAAGTATTCTATATATTATTATTATTTTCATATTTATTTATATTTTTTCTTATTTTTCTTTTTTTTTTTTTATTTAAACTTAAAGTAAACAACAAACACATATAAATATACAAAATGGACATAGTACAGATTATAAAACGTTATTTACTAGGGCGAACTTATCGCAGAACTGCGATTTCTTCCAGTTAACCCCAAAGTTCCAGTTCATACACTTGTATGTAATGTTTATATCAAATGAATGTCACAAGTGGTTGGTTGGCAGACATTGCCTACGGCAATAAACCCGCCATTTGGAAGATATGTTTTCTTTTCAATAAAGACTTTATTTATTTATTTATTATTACAATGACTATTTTTTGCGAAATCAGAAACATTTTTTACAATCCTAGGTAACCCGAGCTGAGTTACATGATGCAATCTATCCATTAATAAATTCAATCATAACAACCATTACAGTGTATAGTTACATATTATATTAATTAATTATTCGATGTCGTGTTCAAGGCACAACACCCCTACTATCTAACATACAAAAGTACAACAATTTATTCTACACATTATGATGGGAATCACGTGATAAAAGAATGAATAGAAATTTTCCTATTCCCAAGGAATCAGGCGCGTTCACTTTTAATTACGTCACTCGTTCCGGATAAGATGCAGGAGAAAGATAAGTATCGTTATTAATTATTATTTTAGAATATTAAGTGTACACCTCCTGTTTTGCTTGGTGTTAATGTGAGGTCTTTGCCAACTCGCTTTATTCTATTTATTTCGACCATAATCTAGAAGAGGAAATAAATTTATGTACAAAAGAACTGTAAATCTATTCTTCTTTTTCATTTCTCGCGGGGCAATAAAATTACACAGGAATAATTCACGTGGTAGTAAATATATGCATAATCAAAATAAGCTCTCTAGGAAAAAAATATTGATAAATATTTGAATATTTGTTTATAATGGCAAGATGTTTAAATTGTTTTTTTTTCTAATACTTTGCCCTTTAATTAATGTTCCTCATAGTAATACAGCGAGATCACTTCCAAGTTTAGTATCGTCCAGTAAACATTACCGTTCTTTGATGTCATGTGATGTTCTTGTCTCATCAAGAACCAATTAGGTATACGCTAGAATCCACAAAAAATGTTATTTTTTCTTGCAATAATTATCCGATATTTCAAAACATGGCACGGTGAGGACTCCATCGCTGTAAGTATATTATTTAATTTAATAAATGTACTAAGTACTATTGCACAGTCCTTGTGAAAAGAATGGTTGTATAAACTTAAAAGAGTATATTTGTATCTATTTTATTATACGAGTATGAAATAGAATCAATATAAGTAATGTTATAACTCTGAGACAGCCATTTGCACTAAAGAGAGGATCTAGTAAGGTGGATATAATATTGTAGGATAGGAGTGGAGTAAATATATCAGAGAAGCATACAGCAGAAGATAAACGTGCAGCGATCACACGGGATGTGAGTGGGTAAAGGAAGACAAAGTGGCTATCCTTCGCCTTCGCCACTATTCTACTCTTACCTTACCTTAATCAATGGGAAATAAAACGTGACGCCTCATTCTTAACTTCAAATAATATTATTATTTTTATCTCCTGAGGTGAAGCTTTCAATTCTCCAGACAAAATGCAGCTTCGATATAGCGTCGTACCTACTTCACAAAAATGTTTCCTTATTCTTCCGCCAAATAATGTAAGTCTTTAAGGTTTCCTTTCTTCCTTACAACCAAATGTAATTTTTTCTAAAGTCTTCCTACGCTTCATATAAGTATATTTTTTAAGGAAGAACTTAGAGATTGCGAACAATCCTTCATCTGTAAAATTCTACAAATAATGTATGTGCACAAAGTTATATAAATAAATAAACAAACAACCCAGGAAGGAAGCAGTCATATGTGAGTAAAATTTACCCCATCACTTTCCATCCAAAAATACTACATACTCGAACTTACTTACGAACATACATTAATTACTCCTAACCTTGCGAGACGAATTTCAGAATCTTACTGATGACAATTTTCTACACGACAGCTTGCGATTTCAGAGCACGAAATATAATGATTAGTATCGAAAATCCAAATTTCCCTATTTTTCATAAATTTGTAATGGTTTTACAAATGTGTGAATTATTAAATCATGTTAAATTAACACAAATTATGAATAATAAGCTGTCTTCATCGAACTGAGATTATAAACCGACCCTTAACTCTTAAATTATAAGGTAAAAATTAAATAATTAAATAGCCGGGTAGGTCTTTTCTTCCTAATTATAAGAGAAAACCTGAAAGTTTATAAAATTATTAATTATGTGATGGAGTTGACCTTAAAAGCCAATATTTATTAGGGGAAAGGGATCAGGGGCGCTAGAGGGTGTATTTATTTGTTTCCGGTATATTTGAAATAATATTTTTTATTTAATGTTTGTTTTTAATTACAATTTAGGCTCGTGGCTTCCTCACTTTATTCGTTTCATTTACCGAATAAATACATAACAGTATCTATAACAGTCATGTCAAAGATACGGCCCGCGGGCCGCATCCGGCCCCCGGGCAGTATCAATACGGCCCGCGATCGCAATGTATCACAGAAAAGAGATTTATGTTTTTAGAGCTTTTAGACTCGATTCCTCTACAAATGAACATCTTTTTCTTGAACATCTTTTTCTCATCATAATTTTCTAAAATTAGTACAAAAATCCATCAGTTTCATAAAAAAAACTGCCTGCGGCGCTATTTTTTGTCATTTTCTTATAAAAAATAAATTAACATGCATAATATTGTGCAAAGTATTATATACATTTTCAAATAAACATACTACATCATGACATTCTTCACTATGACTCACTAAAAAATTTCGCCTGCGGCGCTATTTACATGTTTTTATGCTATATCAATTTTTAAAATTTTTGTTGCTCCGAGGCTGGCGGCGCCCATGTACCTACTATAAATATAAAATTGCATAATTCAGTACATCTTTTTATTTGGATCTGGCCCGCCTACACATTCTTAATTTAATATATGGCCCTCTGCAAAATTGAGTTTGACACCCCTGATCTATAATATGTATGTAAGTATTAAAGTATGTAGATAATATATAATACTATGTGTTTATAATATTGGAACTAGATTTACATCGGTAATGTTTTTAGAGAAATATTTACCCAAAGGTGAATGACTTATTAATGTTTATTTTCGGAACCAAGGAATTACATATTACGAAGTATTTTAATATAACCATGTAATTATTTAACAATTTAGAACATAATGGTGCGTGCAAGGATAAATGATAGGAAAATGAAAATATAGACTCAACTGAAAAAGAAATCAAAATATAAGACATTAAAACACTACAAAGTTTTTGTGTTCACATAACTTAAAAAGGAACTGCTAATTATATTAAAAATTCATTAGGTACTTACGTGTATTTTTAAAATTTATAAACAACTAGTTGGTTGTAAGACGCCTAAGACGCCCGTTGAAAAAATTATTTATTTATTTAAACCTAAAGTAAACAACAAACACATATAAATATAAAAAATTGACATAGTACAGATTATAAAACGTTGTTCACTAGGGCGAACTTATCGCAGAACTGCGATTTCTTCCACTTAACCCCATGAATGATGAATATAACAAATTATGTAATTTAATATACCCGAAGTTAGTATAAGGTTAAATATCTAAATATCATGTCGTCATTAGGTCTACTTACTCCACAAAATTTTTGACTACTTAATGATATTTGTATACCGACCTAGTACGTAGGTACCATGTAATAAAAAAACTTGACCAACTTAATGAAGGCATAACAAATCAAACTTTTCCAATCAAATATTAGATAGAAAGTTAGTAATCATACCCGGATCGATATATTCAATATACCTAAATATCATACGTATATGAACAGTGAACATCGTATATGTAGGAATATAGTATGTACAATCCCAAGTAAATGAATTGTGGAATATTGGAGTTTATTCACATAATCAAATTCCATCACCCGTTCCAAATTGGAATCAGAGTGTCCTTGATGACATTCCATAAGCCACACACGCCGGACGGGTTTTTTAATTAAACCTTTTCCCAACAATTAAATGGCGATAACGCGCTTCACAAATCCAACGTCGGCAAAACGTCACCGATTATTTTTATTTCCTATTTCAAAATAAAACCATTTCCCGCCTCCCAAGGGGACCAATCAGAAAGATTCAGGCGCTGGACGTCTCTAAGGGATTGGTGGAACAACTTTCATAAATTTTATATTTTCAGGGAGATATTTTACGGAAAACTCAAGAACATTATACGCTCTTTTATAGCACCACCGTATAGTTACTTGCAAGTAATGTTGGTCCGAGAATACGGAGTATATATCTATTGAAAGTAGAAATGAATTACACATATCACAGTAGTTACCAAAGGGGTTATTTTAGCTTAAAAGTAGATACATATTACAAACGTAATCCGTAAAGCTTGTCCATTTTTTATTCAATTTATTTTCATTTCAACTAAAAGAAATTATTTTAACAACGTACATAGATACTGACACAAAATTATAACGTTTCGACTCCACCGTTCCTAATAACACACATTCACTACCTATTTACCTGGTAGGTATTTAAGTTTTCAGAGTAGGTACATAATATAGAATGTTTCTTTTCAATAGATACACTTGTAAAATGAAATTAAACCCTGTAAAATTATGGTAATGTCCATAAAAATGGCTTCATTGGAAAGATCGAAGTTTACCATTTCTGTTTCAACATGATTTTGGGCATATTAGTACAGTAATAAGAGGGAATTGGATGGCATTTCTAGGAAAAAACTATAGACATTCTTTTCTCCATCATACTTTACGTATTTGGTTTCAATAATACTTACCCATCGCATTTCAATAATACTTACCCAAAGTTGGAGTTTCCGCTCGAATAAAACCACACATATTTTAGAGGGACCTACCTACAAGCCAAGACTTTAAAGGAGTAGATCTATAGGTTGTAGTATCTATGCAAGTGTGTTTTTCTTTGCAACAAGAAGTTTGATTGGAAAACTTGGACGAAGGGTGAATCAATAAATATAATTTACAGGTATGAATTATTTCATCTTTATCTATGACTAGGAAGGCAAGTCTCCTATTAGAAAATAATCATTTAATAAACTTTAAAAAATAAGTTGGCAGTTTGAAAAACGAAAATAAAAAAACCATCTAAGTGAATAGTAGGGAAGAATTTCTTTCACTCTACACTGTTCCTACGGCAATGCGATGTTCTATGAATTTACATCATCCTCTATAGGTAGATGAGAACTACTCCAGTGGCGCAGGCTTGTGGCCTTCCCGTGTTCCCTTGAAGAACATTAAAGGGCGAAATACATAATATAAGTAGGTACGAACCTATTTAGTTTTACTCATAGCCGAAAGATATACTTAATAACCTATACCGATACAGAAACTTTAACATCAAATAACAACACCTATAATAAATAATTATTAACGAATCATACAGCTCAAACGTACTAATAGTATTTGTTTTCAATTAATTGGATTTCTATAACAAAAGATCTCAACCTATGAATAGATGTCAGAGTCGGGACAAGGGTGAGGCAAATAGGGCAGTGGCTGCAGGCACGAAATACTGTGTACGACAAAATGAAAAGGAAACTAATAGTTTCTATGAACGGATGTCTCAGGTACGTACCCTACCACAGGCACAGGTACGTCGCGACGCCTGATTCTCTGATTGTAACCACGACTTTGACAAATAATACCATTAATCAGATGTCGTATGAAGCTTCGCAGACTATCAACATTGCTTCTCATTTCGTACCTTCTTTGCCTTGCATTATATCCCATACTATTTTGTCTATAAAAAAATGGGATCCACGTCCGCCCATTATTAAAAATATCCCACAAAAGCCAAAAACTAAAAAAAGCGTCGCAGTCCATGGGTGTCGCGGAGGGGGGGGGGGGGGCACCAAGGAGGTCGCAGGGCATCGCCATTTGGAAACTGTTTTGTGGAGTGCATATTTCACCTCTTCCCATGTTCAATTCGTTTCGATCTCATCCCAATTAAGTATATTTTTGGTATCGTCTTAAATTGATCAATTGCCATAAAAACAAACCTTGATTTGATAATATTTAGTTACCTGCTTCCTATTACCAGCTTATGCTATTTAAATGCTTTACTTCATTTTTTTTTCATTTAAGGAAAAAAAAGGAGACATTGGGTGCAAATATTGTTTATGATTTAAATTTTTTCATATAACTCCGGTCTTGAAAATTAGGTATGTTCTTTAATACCTATGTCTGTTACAACTGATAATCTTCAGCGACATTCGGAAAAAAATGAAAAAAAATCTTCCTGATTTGTGTTAATTTTAATTTTCAGTGTGTGCTTCACAGTTCATACCATACTGAAGAGTTTGATTCGTTCGACAAGCGAAGTAAAATGATAAACCAAATTTTGATACACACTTAACAAACTAACAATATGTGTACAATATAAAGATAATTATATTTTATAAATATCTACCCACATCATCACATAAAAGTAAATGACCAAAGATGGCCATACAAACCTTTCACGAAAAGTTTTTAGATTCCAAATAATGTTTCACAGTTTTTAACAATCACGCTTAATTATTTCACAGAATTACAACACAGGTTTATACATTAATTAAAAAATTATGACACAAACTCATCAACAATAATATGTAACACTAATTTTTCATCAACTTGTAACGTGTAAATATTATCAAAAACGTACACAGTAAAAAATATCTAAGCAGTATTTAGCTAGTTATATTATAATTATAATAACACATTCACAACTTATCGTTTTGGTTTTATCTTCACTAAAATCGTAAACACAGTTAAATTATTTTACAAACGGAACTGATATTTCATCACAGGGTAAAACTACAATATGTTGGAAGTAAAAAAGAAAGATGATACGATATTTTGATATGCACAAGTAGTATAGATAATTTATTAAATACAAATGCAAGATTAAAAATTGTATATGATTACAATGTTGTGTAGCCACTTGAAGCGTACATGATATAATTACAATAGGATATTTTACGCTTTTTAAAATTGTAAACTTTGTTAGTACTTCTTCTACCAAATGTTTCACTTCGATATGTTTTGTTGTTTCGTATTGAGAGGAGAGTATGCGCGTTCGTAAAATTTGAAAGAAACGCGCGTGACGTCCACAGGCAGCAGCGTCGCGGCGCGCACTGTTTTGGGGTAACTGTCGGTGATCTTTCAGCTTAGTGCATTAGGGATGTAGGTATTGTTGGAATGGAAGTTCACGGTTCCGTTTTGACGCGTCGCGACATGTTGCAGGTGAATTGCATACATTTACATAGGTTTTCTCTTATTTATTTTCGAGGCCATTACCATAATGTATAGTTCCTTCCTTTTGAAAGCAGTAGTCATATTCTACTTTGATTGTCGACATTGGGTCATATGAACCTTTTTATATACATAATAAAGAATAAGGAAGTACTACAAACTTCTCAATAAAAATAACATTCTTGCATACTACCAACTGATGTTACAGGTTTGTCTGGCTTACAGCAACTAAATAGAATTTTGCATTGTCACCAAAGTTTTAATCTTCAGAATGCTGTGCAGTAGGTCTGCATATAGGTTTGTACTCATACCTACACACTACACAATGCATCCATGGCAATGTAAGATAACCAGTGACAGGTGTGCTGGTGTATATTACTTTTGAATGAATTGGTAGGGTACCTCACTGCTAAAGTTACGGGAATGTTTTTGTCTCCAGTAGTTTAATGCCCGATCCCACCAACTACCACCTAGGAAGCAGACCCCTAAGGAATTTCCATACAAAACCACAGACAATTTGAGTGATTATTATAACTGTCATAACCTTTAAGATATAAATCCATACAAAATACAACATGCAGCTCTACTTAGTTAGGTGCCCAAATATCTCCGCCCAGAATCTCCCTCACTTAAGTAGCTGCATGCTGTATTTTGTATGGATTTATATCTTAAAGGTTATGACAGTTATAATAATCACTCAAATTATCTATGGTTTTGTATGGAAATTCCTTAGGGGTCTGCTTACTAGGTGGTAGTTGGTGGGATCGGGCATTAGACACTTGAAAACAGTATTAGTAAAAAAGAATGAATTCACTACTCTTTGACAGTGGTCTCGTGACACAATATGTTGGTATAACGTAAAAATTATCTAAACTGTGAAATAAAAGAGTCCAATGTACATTTTTATCAAAATTAATTTATTTTATTACAAATTTTTCAGTAATTATGCTACAAAATTGTTGAATATCTACAAAGGTAACTTAGCGATTTGTATGTGATACGTTATTTACTATGAGGTTCTAATCAAGTAACCAAGCACAACCATCAGATTATTAAAACATATATTCCCAACTACTATTAACAAATTATTTACAGTTCCGACTAGAATTTCATGTATCACTTGCAACTGAGCACTATGCCTCAAGAAGGACTAGAAAGTAAGACCAATAAACATTCAGAATAGCCTCTGCAAAGATTAACTACACATAGGGCTATCACACATGTCCGGAAGTTCAGTTAACTGAATCAACCGTTTGCAAAAATAGCTCCGACCAAAACCTCTTTCTGAATTCAAAACCAGGGTAACACTGAATTCTGAGAGAGATTTTGGTCAAAGCTTTTTTGCAAATGGTCGATTCAGTTAATTGAACTTTGGGACGTGTGTATGATCATTAATTTATAATTAATATGAAACACTACACTTTATTAGTAAAATATGACACTACAGCCCAATGGAAAATTGTTTTATGTAGAATGTCCCTAACTTTGCTGAATCTATGGAACTTCACCCTGCCGTGTGTACCAGGATAGCAAAAGAACGTTTGCTCTACCGCTACAAAAACTTAAAACATTATCTTTCCTAACATTTTGCCCTTTTGAGTGTTACAACTCTAGCGTTACAAATTATAAACTAAACTAAATCACTAATTCTGTGATAAACACACACACACATTAGATGAAATCGTAAAACCAATGAGATTTGACTGTGTAGTACTAGGTTTTTAATAATCATATAATAATATTACACCAAGACAGTCCAATACAAATAATTATCACAATTTTTTCGACGCCATTACACATAACTTGAGTTCCCTTATATTCTTCATGACTTAGTACTGCTCCGCCACTCTTCTATTGAAAACTCAGGAAAAATAATTTTTATCTCTCTCTGGACTGACTCTGGAGAATCTGTAAAAAGTTGCCATTGAAAAATCACACTCTATTTTAGATAACAAATTTATTGTGTAAAGCACAACCTAAGTGTTTTTGTAAATGGTATGATTTTACTTCTAATTATTTAAGTATTGTTTCTGTTCCTTCCTTAGGCAAAGCCGTCGATAGTATACAAGCCTGGACATACGAATAACATCACCACCCTTTTGGTGACGTCACCTTGTATTGGTGACAAACACCTTGTCTCGGTGACAAACTCTCGGGCTATGGAATATTTTTTGCCATACATTTTCTTCCAATCTTGGTGACGTCATCATCGTCAAATGTCAGTTGAGCCGGGCCTGTATGATAATACTATTGCATTTGGCCTCGCCTTAGGCAGTTGGACTCGTCAAGTTTTACATAAATCTCAGATAATGAGGTATACAGCAAAGAAAAAAAGCAAACAAATAATTATAATCAATGCAAATCAGAGTGTAAAGGGTTCCGATAAGCATGTATAATAAAATGTGGTAATATTAATTTAAAAGATCATAAATGAAAACTTTTTATGCTAGGTGAAAAAGTATAGATAATATAATTAATACCAATTTTAAAACACAATCTTATTTCCACGGCCACCTGCACAAATTACCTGATCCGTGTGTAGCATTCCTTGTGTCAGATAATCCATACAGTGCTCTCAATGTCATAGGATCAGAGTACACAGCTTTGAAAACCTTTGTGGGACCCATCAAACTTCTCCATTTGTTGATTGCATTGTTACTAGCCAAGATGTAAGCATCAATAGGACCACTGGAAATATAATGAAAAACTATTAATATATTATCATGCAATTAAGATTCTTAACATAAAATGAAATGATAATAACAGGTAGACATTAGAAACTATATTATTAAACGTACTATCACTCATTGTAACAAAATTCATGAGAATAATATAATTTATTAAAATGTGAGGTTATGTCACATTACATCACAACAACTGTAATTTATATATGAAATCATTAGCAATTGATTTTAAAAACTGACCTGCAAATAGATATGATTAATCTATTATAAAAAAACTTCCCCTCATGTTCGGCATAAAAGGATTTAGCGAGATCCGCGGATAAATGAATCCTTTTCTCTTTGACAAATGAAAAATCATTAGATAGAATTGCGTCTCGCACTTTCCGCAAGGCAACAGGGTTCTTGAGAAGATGTGGCTTCAGAATACTCAACGTAAGCTCCATGTTCTACACATTTTAATCTAACTTTCATTGATAATTTGTTAAAAAATAGGCGGACGTTGGTCATACGTACCGAGTACGTACCAAGCGGCGGGGAGGCAGGTGAGAGGGGAAAGGGGGCGGTAGGAAACCAATACAAAACGCATGTACTTTCTTATCAGTCGTGCAAGGTCGTACTCACAGAACACATATACTCTCTAACGAGAGAAGAATGCCAACTTCATAGAAAATATATGCAAACACGAAAATGACAGATCTCATCTAGCTTTCTCTCTCATTCATTTCATGCCCACATAAACAATGGCGCCAGGCGCCTTATTAAATTGATTATTGAGGTTTCATATGAATCAATACGCATTAGCGATTAAAAATAGTTGTACTCTAGTACAAAAGCGGGACATATCCATACATCCCATTTTTACACTACAATACAACTATTTAATCATTAATGCGCACTAACCCTTTGGAAATAAGTATAATAACCAAAGAATTAAAATGCAGCAGTAGGTAGTATGACATTGGCATTTATTGTAAGTAAATAATACACACATATTGTATAAACATTACGTAGAGACAATTAAAAAAGATGTTCAAAAGAACCATTAACAAAAATAATACGTAATAATGAGTCAATCAGAGCGTTTCACCAACTTTTTGATTGAGGAATTTCAGTAAGTAAAGATTGCAGTCGCGTGTCATAATTTCTCGTACAAAATTTGTCACAGATGGCTTTCCCGAACCTAAAGTTTGTAAAATCCAGAATATTTCTCACAAAACTATAACACAAAACAAGTTACACGAGTCTCTGGTCTCGACAATAATTGAATATAGAGCAAGTCTCCATCATAGAATAAGTCTCCATTTTTCACACACAAACGAGTACGTATATTTCTCCCAAACACAGGATCCCGAAATGACGAATCATATGTCTCGCAAAAACACAAAAAGGAATTTATATTTTACACAAACCTAGTTCAAAACAATGTAATAATACCGATCACGAAACAAATTTTGGAAAGACGACGCCAGACGACGCGACAGAAAAAATATGGCCGCGTGTTGTTTACAAACAAGTTTCAAACGGCATTGGCGTTGTATTGCCAGCTTGCAAAATGTAAAAGACTTGTATAATATTTCTCGAAATCTGGTTTCTTAAAAAGAAATAAATATTAATTCACCAATAAAAATATTGCATGATAACATAATAATACATTTATCTTCTTAATATTCACTGTAATGTTAAGATTTCGGAATTATTTTCATAATCAGTAATTCTATTTTTTGCGTCTGTCATACAAATCCCATAAGATCGTGAAAGAGTGAAGAGATGCGATATATATCCCTTACGCATTCCCCGCTGAGCTGCCCAGGCAATACCATGATTATCATCGAAAAGTCCAGCGATGTATTACCAACTACACAATATGCTTGTTGGCAAGTACCAAAACCAGAGTTGACACAGCCTGGTCGTACTTGTTAATAAACACTTGTTCGGGGGCTCAGCTGATTTTGACAGTAGGTTGAATAAGCATGGACGAAGCCGTCGGTGTTTATGCAGGTTTTAGGCTACGGGAACGAACAAATACAGTGATTTATACAGATTTTTGGAATTGGATTATTATTTATCGTATGGTCATTTCCAGTACATCACATAAATTACAATATGAATTTACAATTGGAATTGGAAATAGTCAAATCGACTTGAATTCCGTACGTTTTTAAATCAATTCTTTATGCATTTTTTGTAGGTAGTCTTTATTATATGTGAATATTCCGTACGTGTTTATTATAAATTTATGCAAATATAGTTCTTCGTTACGAATTGTACAGTTTTGCTATTGAAGACAGGTAGTATATTACATAACCTGGATAATCTATGTGAAAGCAAATTAGTGTCAAAAAATTTGCCCTGCGCCCTGCGCCCCGGTAGATTTGGACTTGTTTCATGTGTAGCCTTAACCAGGCTATCTGCATTGATATTATAAAGAGACAGGTGGTGTTATCTTGAGCTATTGATCATAAAAATAGTCGCCTTTGAGACTATTTGATTGCTTCTTTCATCATCAATCATTGTACATGTTATCTAGGAGTTATTTGGTTATAGCTCCGTGTCCATATTTTAAAGGCAGCCTACTGACCTTAGTGTCATCTTGTGAATTTCCTCAAGAACCCCTATTCCTATATCACTTCATTTCCTTCACAGCACACAGTCATTCCTTACCCCTCTTTTCGAAAAAGATTCAATCTAATCATCGGGCTTGGAGTAGCCAGTGCTGGTATATTTGAACCATGTGAAAGTTCTGCACATAATATTGATGCAAGTTCAAGGGAAGTTTCCCTGTCAGTGGTTATTAATAAATATTAATCATTTCAAGGGTTACCCGAAGATCCATAGAAAGAGCCATGCTGGGTATCACCCTGAGAGATAGAGTAAGAAACGAGACGATACGGCAAAGTACAGGATTAACAGATATTGCCCAGCGTATCACATCTCTCAAATGGCGGTGGGCAGGTCACATGGCTAGAGATCCAGATGATAAGTGGTCGAAGGGGGTCTTAACCTAGAACGACTACCAGGAGCGTAGGAAGACTACGATGGAGAGACAACCTGTTCAAGTACATTGGAGCCAACAGGATAGAGCGGCGTGTAAGCAGATGGAGGAGAAATTCGTCCAGGAGTAGGCTGAAGAAGGGAAGAATAATCATTTCAAGAAGTTCGATAGTACTTGTTTTTAACCAGAATTCCAGCGCCTCGTTATATAGAAATGTACAGTTCCACAAAGAAGGAAGGAAGTTATTGTATTAAAATCCAGAGTCCAACTACAAATACAAGGAGTAAGAAAGCCAGTATTTGTATATATAGAATGGAAACATAAGTTTCCAGTATTGACAACAATATAAGGTTGGATCTCATCATTTATCTTAATTATTACTTATTAATATGTAATTACCCTAGATGTATACAAACCTATATTATTATAATTTTTGTTGTCACTTTATTCATTTGTTATTTCTATTCTCAAACTCATTTATTATTACATTACAAATCATCACTCATTTATTATTACAATACAAACTTGTCATTTCAGTTTGGGCAAGAAAAACAGAGTCACTATCCTCTGGGTGCCCGGCTATGTCGGAGTAGAGGGTAATGAACGAGCAGATGGACTGACCAGGAAGGGTGCGGCAACGTGACTCTGTGGACCGGAACCGATCGGCGGCCTGGGCGACACTTTCTTCCAGGAGGAAATCGAGAAGAAAGGAAAACAAAAGAGACGAGAGCTCAAAGACTCCACAGAAGGAAACCCACGAAACTAACACGAGGACGATATGAAATCAAAATAATTTGTTTATTGTATGTATTAATTTGTACATAGTTTAGTAGTTACCAACGAATTTGGTATCAGTAGGATAATTACAAATCATTGTTTTATAATTGCACTATATTGTTTTTAGCCACATGCCCCAGTTAATCTTAAATAAATATGTTTTTATATTAAATTCTAATGATTGTTTTATTGGTATGTTCTAGCTAGACCGGTGGAGAGGTTCATGGTACAGTCAAGTGGACAAGCTCTCGATATTGGAAGATCCAGTGAGGAGCGGAAGAGGAGTCTCTTGTTCCTGGCGCTGTTAACCTCTCCACTGCATGCACTATTCCCGAGCTGCAGCAACCCACGCTTTGGGATGTGAGGAATCTTTCAACCGTGGGTCTCATTTCTATTATTTATACTTCCTGAGGTCCAGGCTGGACGCCCATAATGATTTGGCTGTCTAGGTCCGATCCCTAGACCAGGGGCTACTGGACTGGTTCCAACACGGTCCAGGGCCAACTGTTCCAATACGTTAAAAATAATAATAATAAACAGTTTATTGCATAAACAAACATTATACACTGGGTGTACTTATTGCCACATGGCAATTTCTTCCAGCACGGAAATAGATGGCAAGAAAGACCCAAGAAGACATTCTCTTATGATGTCGATGATTATTTTACATCACAGAATATCATATACATATATGTATGTATTCAATTTTGTTAAGATATTAATTAAGCAGGAATTATTCAGAGGTGGTCAACACGACCTTTAAAAGTTAATAATATAGTAATTCAAATACAAGTCAATTTCTATAGTCGTAAATATACCAGTTATTGAGGAGTTTATTAAAACCATGTATTTTAAGACAGTTATTTTATTTAGAATCATTCCAATAAAAACATAGTATGTAAAGACACATTAGTAACAAATAGATCCTGCCACTTCACTTGGTCTCTTCAACATCAATAATTTATTATCCCGGCTAATCTTCCATTCCAAACAAAAAGAAAACTCATTTATAAAATAACACACAGGATCTATTTCTCTCTCAGGGCAAGACACTACACAACATTGATGAAACATTAAAAAAATATATAATAGGTACTAAGTATTTTCACAAATCAATACCTAACTTATGGATTCATCCATATAAAAACTACCTAATCTTCCACTAATTTAGATTAAAAAAAAATAATATTGAAAATTACATCAAGCGGGTCCTGTCAATTATATTAAAATTACAAAAGCACGAACAGATCAAACAATGTAATATACCAAAGCAGTTGCAACAATTAATAAATAATAATAAAATATACCAAATGTTCATAACAATTAAAAGCAATATAATATACTGAATATTCACAATAATAAATTCAACAATCAAATAATGTAAATTATCAAACATTCGTAGTTGTTTAAAATAACAAAATAGTGGAGCACACAAAAATATTCACAAATTGGGATGACTAGCATTCAGGATTCAATTTCATAAACAATACTAAAAATTTAATCTAATATCATAAGTGTTGGTTATTAACAAGATAAAAATAATAAAATAATGTAGGTTCATAACACAATACACCAATCATCTATAGTAATTAATGCCAGCAGTTGGTATCTATTCATGCAAACACCTGAAACTTAAGAAATATCATTTAAGAAGAGCTATTTAATTAAAGTCATGTCAATATTAAAAATAATATAAAATGATAAAAACAAAATTACACAAGTACCCAAACAAAGATATATCGAGTCACACATCAATCAAAACGTAAAATCACAACAATAAATAGTATAGTGATCGTGGCGCATCAGGGCCGCAACAATGAAACACTGTAAATAGATTTATCAATTTAACTTCATGTTATTAAACGTCCCAATTTTTTTTATAAAATTGCACTGATAAAATTTTTTATCCTCGAGCATGTCCGACGTCAGGTGTTTTTTTCCTCGCATGCGACGTTGACAGTTTCACAATCTTGGGCACAGAATTGACAAATTTAACCTGCAGGTCTTCCTCGCCATCTTCCCTCCTTCCGTCCACCTCATCCCACATTTCCTTCAGTTGCTTGCTTTGGATAAATGTAAGATTTTGTTTAAGTTTAATATTCTTTGGCAATCTTGAACGGTTCGATACAAATCCATTGGCTTGATTTTCATCGCTAAACACAATTTTGATTGGTCTATTAGATTTTCTAGTTTCCTTTTCTTGCACCAAGTCTATATGCTGTCACCACACATAGTTTGCCAGTATCATCAACATCACTAACAAGCTTTCTGATCTTCTGTACATCAGCGTCTGATTTTGCCATATTTTTGCTCGCATCAGAATCTGGAACATTGATTATAACGACATTTTTTTTACTGTCTGTACAATTCTGTCTGTCATTTCATCAAGTGTCTCATTTATGTTGGCTGAAGAATTTTCTGTTATAAAAAACTTTTGTATATCATTAGCTGTGACTCGTTTGATGCTGAGAGTAAAGAAACTTTATTAACGGTGACGGACAATCCAAAAGTGAGCGGCAGCAATATATCAATATCATCCGCATATGCCAAGTAGTTACATAGTTTCATACAACGAATGGTTTATTATAGTTTGTCCGCTTCTTAACTACTAGTAATTGTTAATGGCACGGTGGACTGCATGGACTTGGTGGCATTGATCCACTATCACGTACAGCTTAGATGCATCAGACAGTCGGTAACGTTTGGCTAGGTCGGGGCGACCACTTTTGGCAGTTCGGCAGTGCTGTTATTTTATTCATGTTGCGTGTGTTTGTGTGTGTGCGTTTGTTTCAATTTCATGTTTCCATTTGTATTGATTTTTCATGGGTGAAATGATTGCTTATACCAATGATTATGTAATAATTATTATCTGTCTTACTTTTGTAATGGCCTTGTGCTTTCACATAAATTATAAATATGGATAATATTAAAAATTAAAATTTTATTATTTAAAAAAAAAATTACAAATACTGTACAACATATTATTTAATTATAGATTGTATGTTCATATAAAATAAATATCATTGGTCAATATAATGAAAATTGGAAAGAAATGCAAACACGCCTGCCATCAGGAACATCACCATATGTATGTAAATAAAAATGGTCATTTTAATTTTACTCTAAGATAACAATACTCTTAAAATACATATTACAAAAATGCTCATTTTAATTTGACTCTAAGATAACAATACTCTTAAAATACATATTACAAAAATGCTCATTTTAATTTGACTCTAAGATAATAATACTCTTAAAATACAGATTACAAAAATGCTCATTTTAATTTTACAATAAAATAATGCTCTTAGAATACAATTTTTTTTAGGAAACAATTGCATTTTAATATATTTTTATACTATAGTACTAGTTAATTCATGGTATGATAAAAAACAATGGTTTTGAGATTAACAGATTAGTTTTAAAATGTTAAAAAGTAAAAAAGGAGGACAGAACCTAGAAAAGGAGGACTGTCCTTCCAAAAGGAGGACGGTTGGTCACCTTATTATATATCCTATTTTCAATAGACTATCTATTTAAGAATACAGTACGGTATATAAGAAATCTAGATTTAAGTCTCTGACAAGCAATTTACGCTGCGCTTTTAACTTTTTTTTACACTTTGACATAACCGTGATGTTGGCTATAATAATACTATATCACCTTTGTATATTTCAGTTTGTCTAGCAGTTTGAAGAGCTCCCTGGTGTCCTCCAAGAAAGTGTTGTGAGCCGTCGAAAAACTAACAATATGGTCCGTAGAATTAAAATGGCAAATGCGACCCATGAAAGGTTTGTTTTTGCTTATATAACAGTTAACGTAAAAGTTTCAATGCTAATTTTATTTACTTATTATAATATGTAATACTAAGGATGACTTACTAGTAATTAAATGCTTTTTTGTCAATATTTCCACCTCAAGGGCGCTTTGAACTAACCTTACTTATTTATAAGCGTTTATAGCCCAGTGTGAATATGTATTTGGGTTAGTGATTTTTCATAAACTATAAGCTAGACCCATGCTGTCCATTTTCATCTCTATATTACGTCTACTTAAACTACTCACGTAATCTCTTTAATACTTATTCATTTTCGCCCGACTCTATTGAAGAAAGATGTAAGTACATATATGGTTGTGGACTTGACTAATTATTATTACTCTTGATCACAGGCGATTACTTGGGAATTTTAATATTATTTTTCATGGATAGATGTCGGACAAAACGGATTAACAAATTAATGTAAAATACTTACATTTCATCTATTCATCTTCCAGATTTTATAATGGTATTTCGAGAAGTGTTTTAACGGGACTACTTATACTTACTTACTTTCCGTGTCCGGACCACCATCAAATTTGTAGCCCCCAATATTCAGCCACCCGGATAGCCCTGGCGTTCGCCAGTAGCGCATCCTCAGGCTTATAATAATTATTATTTGATCACTCAATTTCTAGTTTCTTTTCTGGTCATTATTATCATTAATCCTTGTTTGTACTTAAACTGAAATATTATTTTTATTGTCTGTTTCAGGTTCTCTTCAACAATATTTGCGGTAGCAGCATAGAAAGAAATAATCCAGATTCCTGAGTCCGTTCTGTAGATGCGAACATCAAGGCAATTTTTCTAAGAGTAGGGCCAATGTTTTTAAAATGCATTTTTATGTTTTTATATACACATGATCATTAGTCACATACATCACATACACTAGTCAATAAAACTTTGATAGCAAAACCATGAATATACTATGGTAGCAAAAATATGAAAGAAAAAACTTAACGAACATATCACAGAAGCAACTCTAGGGTGTTTTTTTTTTAATAGACACACACTGATGAAATTAAACGTATTAAAATCATGGTAACGTTCATAAAAATAGCTTTATTTAAAAGATTATTTTATACCATTAATGCTTAAATGGAAAAGGAAGCATAATCTGGAAGTCCAATTTTTGACGTCTTTCTTGAGCAGCTGAGGCAGTATATCACTAATAACTCTGCGAATGTTGGCTTCCAAGTGATCCAATGTCTCAGGTTTATCTGTGTAGACCCCCTAGTAGACTTCATATATCCCCACAGAAAATAATCCATAGGGGTGAGATCACACGATCGTGGAGGCCAATTAACTGAATCATTACGTGAAATTATGCACCGATCAAATGTTTCCCACAATAACCTGATTGTGTCGCTCGATGTGCGGCATGTTGGCTGTCTTGTTGAAACCAAAGCTGTTGCACATTAATGCCATTTAATTAGGGAACAAATCATGGACGTAAGGGCTCTTCATTGACTCATGACTGTAACTTTCTGACCGCCAGCATCTTTGAAGAAATATGGGACAATGATTCCACACTAAACAGTGAGTTTTTGTGAATTTGACGGCGTCTCAGTAATGGCTCCTAGAAAGGAACCCCCGCGCATATATTGCCCTAAATCGTATTGAAACATAAATGGTAAACTTCCATCTTTCCAATGAAGCCATTTTTATGGACATTACCATGAGTTTAATACGTTTCATTTTAAAAGTGTGCCTATTAAAAAAAACACCCTATATGTGTAATCTATTATAAATTGCGACTGCGGTTTCAGAGGAAACTAAATCAATGGAAATACTAAAATAACTGCTCAAAATATATAGGAACTATCATATAGTAAATGCTGATAATATAAACAAAGTATTAAGTTACCGGAAATCTAGGAAATGTATACAAGGCCGAGTCAGTTTGGGAGATGTGTGAAATTATTTATGTATTATATGTTCGGCTCTCCTCCTCATCCCTTGTAAATATTATTTTTATTGTTTGTTTCAGATTCATTTCATCAATAGTTGCGTAGTAGCATACAAAGAAATAATCTTATGTATCCTGAGGATTTACAGCCAGTATTAAGACTGAAGAGAAAACCTGAAAAAACCCTGAAGAGATGTTTTTTTTTTAATTTTGCAGACAAAGACAGTTTTTTTTAAAATTTTGCCAAAGAGTAGGGCTAATGTTGTTAAAATGCATTCTTATGTTTATATATACACCATTATCATTCATGCAGACACCCACTTATAAATAAAATGACTGAAAACATGAAATCTTTATTTTATTTCATCCATAAATTTTTATTTTAAATATTCCCGCCACGAAAATTTTGTTCACTAAACTAGGCGCTGATGGTACGATTTGATTCCTAACATTCCTAAGCATCGGTTGCTGCAACCCGGGAATATCCTCAGTGGAGAGGTTAACAGTGCCAGGAACAAGAGACTCCTCTTCCGCTCCTCACTGGATCTTCCAATATCGAGAGCTTGTCCACTTAACTGTACCATGAACCTCTCCACCGGTCTAGCTAGAACATACCAATAAAACAATCATTAGAATTTAATATCTATCTATACCCTCACGCCACGTCCCTTGCGGGGTAGGCAGAGAGGACAGAGCGCCAGACATCCCTATCCTTACACACACTCTTAGCTTCCGTCATACTCATACAGTTTGTCATACACGCTCTCCGATTCCTTTTACTCAAAACGTGCCCATCCTTGAGGATCTGGTCGACATGATCGGTCCAGTCCAGTCTGGGGCGGCCGCGTTTCCTCACACCTCTTCGTTCACTCAGATATATCTTTTTTGTCATCCTTCATTCTCTCAACATGCCCAAACCATCTCAGTTTGTTCACTTTCATTCTAGTTACAACACCAGTCTTGCAGTCACTCATTTCCCTAATAACCTCATTCCTTATCCTATCTCTCAGCGTTTTCCCACACATTCTTCTTAGCGACCTCATTTCCACTGCATTCATCCCGGATTCATCCTTCTTCAGCCATGTCCAAGTCTCGCTTGCATACATTAGGGTCGGCACCAAGACAGCATTGTGCACTAGCACTTTTGCTTTCATAGACACATTGCTACTACCAACAATCGGACCGAGTGCACCATTCGTCCTAGTTCCAGCCAGCTTCCTTCTTTCAACGTCTCCATCACAGCGTCCATCTCTAGTAAATAAGCTTCCCAAATATACATACTCATTCACTTGCTCCAGACAGTCATTACCAACTTTTATCATACAATTTGTCCTTACTTCCTCTCTTTCAAACACTAATACTTTCATTTTATTTACATTCATTTTCATACCATTCATATCGCAGCTTTCATACACACAGGATACTACCCGTTATGTAACTCGTATTCATTATCCGCCATCAACACTAAATCATCTGCAAACATTAGCGCACATACTTTCATTCCATTTAGATCCACACAACATTCAGCTCATTTAGAGGACGCATGCAGTAGTCGAAAAATAGGTTGAACAACCAAGGTGACATGACGCAACCCTGCTTTACCCCTTTTGTGAGCGTGAACCACTGCGAAAACGCAGCATTCACCCTGACACAAGCAGAACTCTCCGCATATAGGGACGCAATGGCGCGAATCAACTGGTCGCTCACCCCATATTCCGACAGCACACCCCACAGTCTTTCTCGATCCACACGATCGTATGCCTTCTCTAGATCCACGAACGCGCAGAAGAGCCTCTGGTGCTTAGCCAGAAGCTTTTCCACTACCATCCGTAGGGAGAAGATCTGATCGGTGCACCCCCTGCCACTCATGAAAGCACCCTGGACATCCCATATTTTACTTTCAGTCACTTTTCTTGCTCTTTCAATCAGTACTTTTCCATACAGTTTACCCACAGAGCTCAGCAGACTGATAGCCCGATAATTTCCGCACTCCAACCTTGAGCCTTTCCTCTTGTACAAGGGGCAGATGACTACCCTCCTCCAATCCTCAGGAGTGCAGCCACTCCCCCAGCACACGTTGAAGAGCCTCAGGCACCACTCGAGAATTTTCTGGCCACCGTGTTTGATGAACTCTATGGCCACACAATCATATCCCGCAGCTTTACCATTCTTTGCTTTCTTCAATGCAAGCACAACCTCGTTCATACTTATTTCCTCGTCCTCAGCAGTATTTATGTTCGTACTATCTGTTTCATTCGTCTGGCTCGTATTAGTACCACTTTCATACAATTCTTCGAAGTATTCTTTCCATCGTTCAACAACTTCCTCTCCATTCGTCACTAACTCACCATTCTTATCTTTAATGCAATTCATGCTGTTCTTCTCACTTCCAGATCTCTTTCTTTTCACCTCCTTCCAGAATATTTTCAAATTCTCCTCTGCGTTCCTCGACAATTTCATACATTCTTCTTCTTCAAGTTTTTTCTTCTTCTGGCGTACCATTTCTTTCACTTCTTTCCTACATGCTTTATGTATATCCTTCATTCTTTTTTCCTCACCTCCATCACCTCGTTTCACACTAAGCACATCATTCCACGCTTTCTTTTTCCTCAATACAGCATTCTTCACCTCATCATCCCACCACGCATCACCTTTTTTTCTCCCTACCACCGCTTCTCCACATACTTCTCTTGTGGGGTGTAATGCTGCTCGCCTCCATGTGGTGCACCCTGGATAACGCTGAATGAGTATGCAACTGTTGGCCGCCAGACAATCGATGATCTCCTGGCTAAAAGAAACATCACGATACGAGAAGAAGTCAAAGAAGTATAAAGTTAAAACGAATCTAGAAATCTTATTGAAATGAATGCGAAACGAACAAAGTCTACAAACAATCTCTCAAGGGGCCCTTCACAGGACCGTATGACAAGAGATCTCGGACCTAGCATCCGTATCTGCCAACTGAACATAGAGGGCATCAGCCACTCTAAATGTCAACTACTAAGTAGAATTCTAACTGAACACCAAATTGACGCAGTCGCTATACAAGAAACACGTGCAGATAGTGAAGAACATCTTAACCGACGTGGAAGTATACCCGGCTTTGACCTCATTGGCGCCACCTATCACCGCTTCTATGGTGTGGCCACATATGTAAGATCAAACATCGAGGACGTCCATCTTCTATCCACCCTCAGTAACGACGACATACATATTGTCAATGTCAAAATGGGTGAAACTATTATATGCAACCTGTACAAGCCCCCTTCAACCACCTGGCCAAGTGGAGTCATTGAGGCCCACCCTCACCCAGCGGTATACATTGGCGACTTTAACAGTCACCACACTCAGTGGAAGTACAGAACCACTGACCAGAACGGAGAGATCCTTGTGGGCTGGGCCGAGGACCATGACATGAGGCTCATCTTTGACGCCAAAGAGCGTGGATCATTCAGATCAGCAGCCTGGAACCGGGAGTCCAACCCGGACCTATGCTTTGTCACCACAGAGAATGGCCGTCCAATGTCCTGCACTCGTAGGATCCTCTCTGACTTTCCCCATAGCCAACACCGCCCGGCACTTGTAGAAACTGGTATAAAAATCCCGCTGATAATCTCACACCCCAAACCAAGATGGAACCTCCAGAAAGCTAACTGGAAATCCTTTTCCGACGACCTGGACAGATGCCTCGGGTGGATACCACCGAAAGGCTCAAATTACAAAAGATTTGTGGGTGCAGTAATCAGCACAGCCAAAAAACATATTCCCAGAGGCTTCAGAAAACAGTATATCCCTGGATGGAGCGAGAGGAGCGAGGAACTTTATGAGGAATACCTCCAAAGTGGCGAACAGGAGATTGCCGAAGACCTGCTGAACAGCCTGGATGCCTCCCGCCGCCAGAAATGGATTCAAACTGTAGAAACACTGGACTTTAAAACCTCGAGCAGGAAGGCATGGTCTCTGCTGCGTAAACTGGGTGGTAGCAACTGCCCAAAAGGGGCTGAATCACTAATCACCCCGAAAGAAGTGGCAACACACATAGCCCTCACATCTAGGGTCCCTAGCGAAAAAGAACACACTAGAAAGATCAAACATGAGCTTAAACTACTGAAAAGATCACTCAAAAACGATGGAACCATGTCTGCTCCGTTCACAATAGAGGAAATATCAAAGGCAATAAAAGATATGAAGCCCGGAAAAGCCCCTGGATATGATGGGATCCATTCGGAGTTTTTGATCCATTGCGGCAAATATGCAATAAAATGGCTGACCCTCTTCCTAACAGATATAACAAAGACAGGAAACATACCTGATAAATTGAAGCGAGCAAAGATTATCGCACTGCTAAAACCAGGAAAGCCGCCTGACGAAGCTAAAAGTTACAGACCCATTGCCCTCTTAAATACCACCTTCAAACTACTTGAAAGAGCAACATACAATCGAATCGCTCCCCAAATCCTGGAGAAGATACCGGTGGAGCAGGCAGGCTTCCGTCCAAATCGCAGTTGCTGCGACCAAATACTGGCGCTAACCACATTCATTGAAAGTGGCTTCGAAAAGAACTTGAAGACGGGCGCCGCCTTTATAGACCTCTCCGCTGCTTACGACACGGTCTGGAGACAGGGGCTGGTTTATAAATTGGCTAGAATAATACCCTGTAAGGCAACCATATCGCTAATTGACAGCATGCTCACCGGCAGAACTTTCACAGTAACAATGGGATCTTTAAAAAGTGGCGTCAAAAAACTGAACAATGGCTTACCGCAGGGCTCTGTCTTGGCCCCGCTCCTCTTCAGTCTCTACATTGCAGATATGCCAGAAACTAAATCACGTAAATTCGGATATGCCGATGACTGGACCCTGGCGACTCAACACCACAGCTTTGAAAAGGCTGAACGTGATCTCACATCGGACCTAGAAGCAATGAGTAAATACTTAAGAGACTGGAGACTTATACCTAATGCTTCCAAGACAGAGGTCTCCTGTTTCCACTTGAATAACAGGGAAGCTAAAAGAGAGCTCAAGGTGGTCTTTGAGGGAAAAACACTCACTCACAGTAGTTTCCCGAAATATCTGGGAGTCACCCTCGATAGAACACTGTCCTTCAAGGAACACCTCAGTAAACTAGCAGCAAAAGTGAAGACAAGGAACAACATCATACAAAAACTCTGCGGTACCACATGGGGATCTACAGCGGAAACATTACGCATATCGGCACTAAGCCTTGTCTACTCGGCAGCTGAATATGCATCCCCCGTATGGCTGAACAGCTCCCACACTGGCCAGGTGGATACCCAGTTAAATTACACCATGCGCATAATTACGGGAACCATAAGATCCACGCCCACGCACTGGCTGCCCGTATTAAGTCACATCCCGCCACCTGATCTCCGAAGACAGAATGCTCTAACCAGGGAATACACCAAACTCGCTGAGAATCCTGCAATGCCAGCCAACACAGATCTTGACCACCTTCTGCAGAGAAACAGACTCAAGTCCAGAAACCCTCCACTTCGAACAGCGTCTAACCTACTCGAAAACCAGTATAACATCACGGAGGCATGGACCACTGAGTGGCAAAGCTGCACGGGAAACACACCATCCAACTCCCTGCCCTGCATTACAGAGACGCCGCCTGGATTCAATCAACCGAGAAGGATCTGGTCGGCCCTAAACAGAATCCGAACTGGTCATGGCAGGTGCGCAGATTTTTCCCACAAGTGTGGATGGCGAGAGTCCCCTGAATGCGATTGCGGAGCCGACAGGCAGACCATTCAACACATAGTTACCGGGTGTGCACTCAGAGCGTACAGTGGCAATGCATCAGACTTCCTAACCCTTAGCGACGAAGCAATACAATACATAAGAAATCTAGATTTAAGTCTCTGACAAGCAGTTCACTCTGCGCTTTTGACTTTATTTTTACACTTTAACATAACGAATGTTATATGGTAAAGGCGTGATGTTGGCCATACGATAAATGAAATGAAATTCTCTTGCACTCTTTACTAGAACCTCCTTCATAACATTCCATAGTTCACTCGTCGAGCGTTCCTCAGCATCATGTACTTCTAGCCTTTCGTTAGTTAGTCTTTCATATTCATCCCGAACATTCTTCTCTTTCAGTTTTTCGACCCTGATTCTCCGGACAGGCTCCAACTTCCGAGCCCTCGAACGCCACCCGGAGAACAAATCAATCCTTGTTATCACAAGGAAATGATCAGTCCACACGCCAGCGCCCCGAAATGCTCGGGTGTCCTTTGTCGCCTTCCGGAGTTCAGAGTCCACACATACAATATCTATCATTGACTTTTCAATACGATCATTTTTCTTTCTTTGCCAGGTGTACTGATGGATCCCCTTGTGTGCGAAAAATGTGTTCGCCACAAAGAGATCCAGTTCCAAGCACACTTCTAACACTCTTTTTCCGTTATCATTCACCCTATAATCTCCATGCATTCCCAACACTCTCTCGAAATTCATCCTTCTGACTCCGACCCACCCATTCAGATCACCTGCTAATATTAGCTTTTCATTCTCTCGTCTTTTATCCGTCGTCTCCCGCACTAAGTTCCAGAACTCATCCTTTTCAGCATCCAAGGCATCATTCCCTGGACCGTAGCCTATAATAAGGAACAGCCTGGTCATGCCTACCTTGAAACGAATCCAGATGAGTCTTGGTCCTACCAGTCCATACCCATTACGCTTCACCATACATTCGGTCATTCTTTTTGATAATATTGCACCCACTCCCTGACGTCCATGTTCATTTTCAGGCACTCCAGACCACATCTCTGCCATTCCATTCACCACATCACAATCTCTATCCTTTCTTTTCGTCTCACATAAACACAATATATCTAAGTTCCTCTCATGCAAAACATCACGCAATTCATTCATCTTACCTTCCATATCTCCCCTTATATTCCACACACCAATCCGGCATTCTGCCCTCCTCTTTGCGCCTCCCCCGGTAAAAGACGCGACCTGATGGGTGGCGAGCCTCACCGTTGCCATGCGTCAGTTACCTCACCTTAAAACTAAATCATAGGCCTATAGGTCCCATGTTTGGTTTCCTGTTACTCCTATTTCCTATTTACCATTATAATATATATAAAATATATAAAAACATATTTATTTAAGATTAACTGGGGCATGTGGCTGAAAACAATTATAATAATAGTGCAATTATAAAACAATGATTTGTAATTATCCTACTGATACCAAATTCGTTGGTAACTACTAAACTATGTACATACAAATTAATACATAAAATAAACAAATTATTTTAATTTCATATTACTGATTTAATTTTATACAGGGCCCCGATTTATTGGGTGGGTTTCCTTCTGTGGAGTCTTTGAGCTCTCGTCTCTTTCGTCTTCCTTTCTTCTCGATTTCCTCCTGGAAGAAAGTGTCGCCCAGGCCGCCGATCGGTTCCGGTCCACAGAGTCACGTTGCCGCACCCTTCCTGGTCAGTCCATCTGCTCGTTCATTACCCTCTACTCCGACATAGCCGGGCACCCAGAGGATAGTGACTCTGTTTTTCTTGCCCAAACTGAAATGACAAGTTTGTATTGTAATAATAAATGAGTGATGATTTGTAATGTAATAATAAATGAGTTTGAGAATAGAAATAACAAATGAATAAAGTGACAACAAAAATTATAATAATATAGGTTTGTATACATCTAGGGTAATTACATATTAATAAGTAATAATTAAGATAAATGATGAGATCCAACCTTATATTGTTGTCAATACTGGAAACTTATGTTTCCATTCCATATATACAAATACTGGCTTTCTTACTCCTTGTATTTGTAGTTGGACTCTGGATTTTAATACAATAACTTCCTTCCTTCTTTGTGGAACTGTACATTTCTATATAACGAGGCGCTGGAATTCTGGTTAAAAACAAGTACTATCGAACTTCTTGAAATGATTATTCTTCCCTTCTTCAGCCTACTCCTGGACGAATTTCTCCTCCATCTGCTTCCACGCCGCTCTATCCTGGGCTCTCTGGATCCAGTTGGCTCCAATGTACTTGACCAGGTTGTCTCTCCATCGTAGTCTTACTATTTTTATGAACAATAGCTCAAGATAACACCACCTGTCTCTTTATAATATCAATGCAGATAGCCTGGTTAAGGCTACACATGAAACAAGTCCAAATCTACCTGGGCGCAGGGCACTCAACACACTTGGATCACTTATTGAACATGCGAGTTTGGTACTCAAGGCTAGAACATGGCCTTGTCAATCTATCCATGCACTAATAGCGACGCAAGCAATCCACCTAAGGAACCTATACAGGAACATTTATACAGGTTCCCTAAATCCACCTTACATATTATTATTATAACACTAGGTTAAGGTGATTTGAATTTTTTGACACTAATTTGCTTTCACATAGATTATCCAGGTTATGTAATATACCTACCTGTCTTCAATAGCTAAACTGTACAATTCGTAACGAAGAACTATATTTGCGTAAATTTATAATAAACAAATACGGAATATTCACATATAATAAAGAATACCTACAAAAAATGCATAAAGAATTGATTTAAAAACGTACGGAATTCAAGTTGATTTTTGTAATAATTATCTTCAACTTTGATGAAAACACCTCACAATCAGGTTTTAACAACCTTGTATTCCTCAATATTATAAAAAAAATCAGCCAAACAATTCACTTCAGCCATAAAATAGTTCGAACAAATCACCCGATTCTTATCAGTAAATGTAAACAATCATGACTGGAACGTGTTTTTATCCTGACGTTTTAAACGTCAAAGTGACAGTTAACCCCCCACCAGTGACGTTTAGCCCCTTCACCTTCCCCATGCCCCTACCCTCGGTACGTTTCTCTAACCGGGGCGTAAAAAATATCGCTACAAACTAGAAAATCAGCACTTGACACTTGACAGCTGATTTTGACGTTTCGCGTACAGTTCGACAATAGTTGCCAGTACAAAAATACATCACGCAAAAACTTTCAGAGACGGCATAGGTATGTTTTTGTTTGTCGTCATTTTTATGCTCACCTAAGTAATTAACTATTGCCCAATCCCACCAACTTTTACCTAAGAAGGAGACCCCTAAGAAATTTCCATACAAAAACAGAGATAATATTCTATTTATTGACACGTAAGCCTACCAACCACACCCTAATTCCATACGAAATGCAACACGCAACTCACCTACGTTAAGTGCCCAAATATCTCTGCCCAGGCTAGGTGAGTTGCGTGTTGCATTTCGTATGGAATTAGGGTGTGGTTGGTAGGCCTGAGTGTCAATAAATAGAATATTATCTCTGTTTTTGTATGGAAAATTCTTAGGGGTCTCCTTCTTAGGTTAAAGTTGGTGGGATTGGGCAGATTGATTGTAAGTATTAATCAGGTATTATTTGTTTCTTATATTTATTTCTAGAAAGGTAATACATACTTACTTGTCTCAGGATAGGAACGTCTGGCGATCTGTTCTCTCCGCCCACCCCCAAAGGAACGCGGGGTAGAATTTAAGTACATGGTTGGCGCAGTTGGTTGAGGCGACAGTCTCTCAAGCGGAAGGTGCCAGGTTCAATCCCCGGCGCTGGCTATGTATTCCACACTGCGATACAGGCTTGTGCAAGGTGTGCAGAAAAGTATCTGGGTTTGTGTATGCAAGCCCAGATCCATTTAAAAAAATGAAATAAAATAAAATAGAACTTTACGTGTCCAACTGGGTCAGCGGACGGTCCGGCCACTCCAATATGGGGCGACAGAAATCGTTGTGCCATCCCCACCATTAGTTTTCAATAGATATACTTACCTACGTAGCTGTCGTCCTAAGGTAGGGAAGACTGCAGACATTATTTCGATTGCCTAGGACCCTAGGTAATAGATTTTCCCATGCATTGAAGACCTTGTCGAGTGAAAAACAGCGACCTCTTCGGCTAACTGTCACCTACCATTCTCAAAACATACCCCAGCCAGTAGATAGTATCACCGTCTCTCCCGAGGTACCACCTTCAGTCAACATCCTCATCTAGTTTTTTTTACGTTCTTGGTTAGATGCTGAAACTCCAAGACTGGTATAACATTTAAATTTTATTTACAACCTATCGAAAAAATATCAATTTTCATCGAGATCAAGTTCTCGTTAAGAGTAAAGTTGTAGAATTTATTACAGGTATATAGGTACATATCTATAATGTTTGCATATTATTATCTACACGTATATATAATCTACTAGCACTAGGTACACATACATGACGCACATATATCTAAGTAGTAAGTAGTCAAGTTGTAAAGAAAGAAGAAAGTAGTCGCGGAATAATTCTCAAACCAGATGTTGCAGAGTTCAGTGTGTAGAATAAAACGGAGTGGCGATGGCGCGGATCTTCGTATCTATCAATGGTCTCTTCTTGTGTTTATCACTTCTTCTAAACAGTACGTCATTATTTATTATACCTACACCTACCTACATTCTGCATATTTTAATTTTTTGTACAAAATTACGTTAGTTTATACATACAGTTCGTGCTTTTATGTGATTATTATAAGTACCTGCACAATCAAAACAAAGTTAGTAGATTGACAACTAACAGATTTACTTTCATTAACATATTATAGGATGCTGCTACTTAGTAAATTTGTGTTCTTCAAAGCAATAATATCGGGGTTAACTGGAAGAAATCACGGCTTTGCGATTATTTCGCCCAAGTAAACGATACTTTATTAGTATCTGTTTTATGTCCAATTTCTTTTATTGTTTTTGTTTATTTGTTCACTTTGCGAATAAACAAATGATTTAATGACAACACTTTAAAAATTTGTAACAGTTCTACTCGGGATACATTCTAGTTTGAATGTTTCGGCTCATTAGGCCATTATCAAAAACACACTAAGCCTAAGAAGCCGAAACATGAAAAACAAGAATGTAATAACGCGAGTAGAACTGTAACACATTTTAAAGTGTTGTTATTAAATTAACAATGAGCTTGAACAAAATAAATATCGAATCAATAAATAAGCAAACAAATAAATAATATCATAAAAATATTAATTAAGTGAAAATGTTTTCATTGTGTATCATCTACCTACCTACTTACTATAAAAAATGGAAACTAAAATAATTAATAATTACAAATTAACCTTGAATGATATTAATTTGTGCGATAACATCTTCAAACAATAGCTATTGACCATTGCTGCACTTAGAATTAATTAAGCACGTACAACTATTAGTCCTGTTATGTGTCTCGTATTACATAATGTAATCATGTACTTAACTACTTTAGCAATGAAACAAGCAATTAGACGCTAGGTACAGATGGAGTATCTACCTGGACCAATGTTACATACTCGGATTGAGATCGTGAATCATACAGTAGGTACCTATAGGTGCAGTCTAGTAAAAATGCTCTACCAAAACTAATAAAAACTACATTTGCAACTTAAATAAAATCATGGGTCCATAAGTTGATTTTTTGTTTCGCTGCTGACAGATGATACCTTGATACACAGGTAGCTAACCTATAACAGCTAAATTACTTCGACCAAGCGGTACGCGACATCTGGGCGACGGTCACTTGGGCGACGGTCACCTGGGCGCCGGACATCTCGGCGACGCGACATCTGGACGACGCGACACCTGGGCGATGGGACATCTCGGCGACGCGACATCTGGGCGACGGGACATCCGGGCGACCGCAGATATTTTCACTTTTTGTGAAGTGGCTTCTGGCTACGCTCTAAACATACCATAATAGTTGGTATTACTTTTCAACCCTTTCTTGAGGGAAAAAGAAATAATTTATTTACATTTTTAGAATAAAGAGGTATGCAAAAATAACAATAATATAAAAACAATAATCATCAACCACTATACGCATTTTACAAATACATATTAAGTACTATATACTTGCATACATTTAATACCTCTCTCAGGTATTGTGTATGTGGGAGGGGTATGACTGCTATGTAATAAAATATCCCTTACTCATTTTATCAATATTGTTTTCTAGCGAATAAAAGTCGGGAAATTTCTTATTAAGTAGGTTCAACAGTGAGGTACATCAGTGAATTTGATTGTGCGTTCCACACCTGTCCCCGCTTGCCCCATTTTTTAAGAAAAGAACCTGTGATTGTGTGTGGTCATAAACCCTCAAATACTTTCCAGTACACTTCGTGTCTGGAACTGAAGAATGCACATGTCTCGTGAAGGGATGAATACAACATAACCCCCGAGATTCGAACCCGGCACCTCCTGATTAGAAGTTTGGGCTGCAAACAACCGCACCGGATACTACCTATTCAAATTTAATGTTATTTATTATTTTATTACATATCATGTATCATCATCATTTAATCAGTTTTACCAATATGAGCAAATTAAATATATCTAATAGGTTAATTCGTATTTTCGCTCAAACGATTCTAATTAAACCTATATTTAACAATACTAATGTAATGTTGTAATGTATAATGTAATGTGTTCTTTTTTGTGTCTACGCCTCAGTAGCCAGAGATCCGGCCGTTAAAAATGTGACCCATCTGTTTTTTGATCAAAATGCGGTTTAAATGATAGCTTACCAACAGGTTAATACATTGCACCAGGATTGGCTATCCAAATCCTGCCGCAACCCCCCCCCCCCCCACCACCGAAAAGGCCCCGCCGCGGTTTCGCTGTTTTTAGCTTTTTAAAGAATATGGTAAGAGATATGAAAAGTGGTCAATGACGAAAATAATTCTTAATAATTACCGCGGTTTACCCGCAATAACCCGGAATAACAGTTTACCTGCAATGGCCGGCCCAAATACCGAAATTCATTTGGATTGCAAAAACCATGTACTTATTGAAACTAAATTGATTAAAAATTGATTAGAGCTATGGGGAAATAGTCTAAAAACTAATAATTTGTTTTCATACAATTACTCAGAAATGAGCTATAATTATATATTTTTATTCATCTAATAATTTCTGAGTAATTGTATGAAAACACAAATGACGGATGTTCTTAAAAAATATTATTTCATAAAATAAGCAGCAAAATAGCGCCGCAGTTCATTTTTTTCCATAAAATATTAGTGATGGTGGTTGGAAGGTTAAAAGAAAATAAAAAGAAAAAATATTTTTATCAAAAAATATCCCGCATTCTAACTAAATGACCTCTACTGTCACTCCTGAAGATATCTGTATCCATCTATCAAACACCCTGTATAGTATATACAGTACTGGAAAAATTATTATGGATTTTTTAAAACAGTGGAGATTTTCAATATATTTAAGTAGAAGATTTTTTATTATTTTTATTGGAGGTTCATTGGGTATCACATTTTTCACAAATGAAAAAACAAAATCGAAATTAAAAAAAAAACGAAATTAACAAAATTGAAAAATGAAATTCATGAAACTCCAATCACAACAAAGATACAGCTGATCGAGAGACTAATACACGTGTGGTTTCACTCTGAAAAAATTAAAACTCTATGCCAAATTTTGATGGAGAGTATGCCACACATTTTGATAGAAAATATGAAAAATCCATAATAATTTTTCCAGTACTGTAGGTATGATTCGAAAGAATCCGATGCATTATGTATCAAACAGGTATGTACCTAACCTACCTATAAATTACTGTATTCAGCAAGTACCTACTATTCTAATTACAAACTTTTTCAAATAACTTTAAATGCTCAACCGACACTCTTTGTCTGATGTAAAGCGGTAGTGTAAAGAAAATTTTCAAAATTTCATACATTCGATTAATTCGTTTGCATAGTAATGACGGTACTATTTATTTTCGCAAATAACACATAAATAAACGGACATTGGACAATTATAATAATGATTAGGTTAAATAATCAATTGGAACATTTTAATAATGGGTAAAAAATGCGATTTTACACCATTTAAAAAAAATGAAGTAAAGGCTCTCGTGAATGCTAAAATATTTTCAAACCGCGAAATATCACGAAAAATGAACGTTTTTTCTATTATATCTATGTTTAAATGTAAAAGTACTACATATAAACTCGTAAAAAATATTTAATTATTTAAAACCACAGAGCGTCTAATAATATAGCCAGGGACTGTATGTAGTATGTACTAGTAGTAGGTACAATTCTCTTTAAATGGTAGACAGGGACACTGAGTGGTAAGACTGATTAAGAGTAGGCATATTGACATTTCAAAAAAAATGCAAATAACGAGAGACCTTACTAATAAATTTGGCATACCCTCACGCCGCATCCTTTGCAGGGTAGGCAGAGAGAACAGATCGTCAGACCTTCCTATCCTTACACACTTCGGGCTTCCGTCACATTCATGCAATTCGCCATACACACTCTACGATTCCTTTTACTCAGAACACGTCTGTCCTTGAGAATCTGGTCTACATGGTCCAGCCGTGTGGTTCTTGGTCGGCCGCGCTTCCTTATAGCTCTTCTTTCACCCAGGTTTATTTTCTTTGCTATCCTTTCATTGTTCATTCTCTCTAATAAATATTCTTTGGAAAAAATAGGGTGAAAAAACATTGAACCTTTACCTAGTGAATAACTGCAAAATATTTTTTAATCTTGTGTAGATTCTCAAAAAAAGTGAAAAACACCTCTGATCTTTTTTTTCGAAAGACAGAAACTCGTTTCCCGAAAGTCTCTAAAATTGGGAATGATCGAGAAAGTTTTTTCATAAAGCAAAATTAATCCCAAAAAGGAAAAAAAAAACACTATTTTTACAAAACGCTATTATGCGTTTGTTCATGCGATTAAGAACGCGGGAAATAAGGGTGACGTCATAGTTGGATACTTAGATTTAAGTGATGATGATACATGATAATAACATGATATGTAATAAAATAATAAATAACATTAAATTTGAGTAGGTATACGTGCGGCGCGGTTGTTTGCAGCCCAGACTTCTAATCAGGAGGTGCCGGGTTCGAATCTCCGGGGTGATGGTGTATTCACCCCTTCACGAGACATGTGTATTCTTCAGTTCCAGACACGAAGTGTACTGGAGAGTATTTGAGAGTTTATGACCACAAAGTCACAGGTCCTTTTCTTAAAAAATGGGGTAAGCGGGGACAGGTGTGGAACGCACAATCAAATTCACTGATGAACCTCACTGTTGAACCTACTTAATAAGAAATTTCCCGACTTTTATTCGCTAGAAAAAAATATTGATAAAATGAGTAAGGGATATTTTATTACATAGCAGTCATACCCCTCCCACAAACACAATACCTGAGAGAGGTATTAAATGTATGCAAGTATATAGTACATAATATGTATTTGTAAAATGTGTATAGTGGTTGATGATTATTGTTTTTATATTATTGTTATTTTTGCATACCTCTTTATTCTAAAAATGATAATATATTATTTATTTTTCCCTCAAGAAAGGCCAGAAAAATACTGTTTTTATTCGACCAACTATTATGGTATGTTTATTGCGTAGCCGGTAGCCACTTCACAAAAAGTGAAAATATATGCGGTCGCCGAGATGTCGCGTCGCCCAGGTGTCCGGTCGCCCAGGTGTCGCATCGCCGAGATGTCCCATCGCCCAGGTGTCGCGTCGCCGAGATGTCCCATCGCCCAGATGTCGCGTCGCCCAGGTGTCCGGCGCCGAAGTGTCCGTCGCCCAGGTGACCATCGCCCAAGTGACCGTGTCCGTCGACCAAGTAGGTACCGTTTTTCCCATTAGTCCCGTTTGCCAATCATACAAGAATCTTAACTGTGTTGTATAAATTCGCATTAAACAAGTTTTCCTTTAAAAACACGAAAGACTGTATTATCAGGATTATTGCTGTATTCAGTACTATCTATGCCAGTGGCGTAACTAGGCGGGGGCGGGGGGGGCGGTCCGCCCCGGGCGGCGCATTTCAGGAGGCGGCAAAATGGAACAACATATAAAAAAACATTTTGATAAAACACAAATTCAAAAAATCACAGAATTTTCTAAAATTATAATGAAAACTGTTAAAATACAATAATTTTCATTAAAAAATTTGCCTACGGCGCTAATAAGACCTGTTCGAATGGTAGTTACGTATTCTTTATAAGTGCCTAAGTATTTTTTTATTCACGATAAAAAAGCTAGATTTTTGAAATCTTATGACTTAAATTTCGCTACTTTCTGCATGGTCGCTTCCCCTATACATACAATACCTGTAACCATAAGTGATACCTACTATAGGAAGATAATCAGATTCATCATTTCACCCATTTCTCGAAAAAATTTCGCCTGCGGCGCTCATTTTTTCTGTCCTTTTTAAACGTTACCCTGTTAAAAACGCACTTATTTTTTATATATTTTTTTAAAGAAAGCAAACAAAACTACAAAACTAGCTTTGTAAAAAAATTTCGCCTGCGGCGCTATTTGCATGCTGTATTGTGCCACGTCTATATAATTTTAGTTGCTCTCGCTTACCTTCAAAATTCCAGACACCCCTGGGTAGGTACACATGTACTTGTATAGGTACTTTTGGAATCTGGCGGGGCGGCATTTTCAGAGTCCGCCCCGGGCGGCACCAATGCTAGTTACGCCACTGATCTATGCCCATCGTATTTTAGGTATAGCAAGTCGTAAATGTATATTATGTGTACCTATATACATATCTAGATATGTAATATTATAGATATAGGTAACCATATACAAAGGTAGCTATTGACTCGTATACAAAGGAAACGTGAAATGTCATATTTATTAAAACAAATTAACTTTCATGTCTCGTCAAACTGTAACTTTCCCTATCGAATAGATTTTTATCTATATTTATCTACAGAGTACAGACATAGAACACAGGCATTAGGTATTGCTCATTTTCTATAAGAATAAAATATCTACGTAATACTAATAAATAGTTAGATCGACTATGTACGATCATATTATGTACTCTTTTCAACTAAATATCGCTACTAGTATTAATAACTACTATATAACATATAATACAAATTTCCCATTTTCTGCATTAATTAGTGGGATGTCCCACAACTAGGGCTGCCACCTTTGTAAGAGCGTAGACCCGAGATTCGGAAAAAACGAATTTGTGACCATAGTTGACCTTTTTTTTTTGGTCCACACCATAATTCCTAACCCGGAGATTTACTATGCTGACCCGGAGACCCAGTTTTTCTATGGGGGGGGGGACCGGGACCCCGAGTATTTTCATTTTTTTTTTTTTTTTTGGTCCACACCATTATTCCAAACCCGGAGATTTACTATGCTGACCCGAGACCCAGTTTTTCTATGGGGGGGGACCGGGACCCCGAGTATTTTCCTTTTTTTTTTTTAGTCCTGACAAAAATTTCAGACCTGGAGATACACTATGCTAACCCGGAGCCCGGAGAACACCACTCAAACCCGTAGACTCCGGGTCAAACCCGGAGAGGTGGCAGCCCTACCCACAACTGGCTTTATTATATGTATTTTTTTGGAACTAAGATTAGTTGACAAATGTCCTCTAACCATGGTAAAAAATAATAAATATTCGATTGTGTGTGCAGTTATTCAAACTGGCAAGTTAGAGAGGAGAAATCTTCGCAATACAGCACCGTGTCTTGAAGATGGAAGATTTTACAGGTAAAATAAATCCTTTAGGAAAATAAAATAGAAAATTATTTCTGACTTCAATACTTCACGTTATATACAGGGTGTCCCAGGAAGTGCGACCAAGCGGAAGTCCAGAGATAGAGCACCTCTGGGGGTACCTAAATACCCCAATATATGTTCCGCGATTTTTTGTGGTTTTCGAGTTATCAATTTTTTTCGTATTTTTTCGCCAAACCCCGACATGCAAGACGTTATTGGTCACAGAGCCACTAATTATTGAGGTACATACTTGATTTTTTTTTTCATAAATAGGTGAATAATATACCTTGTAGGTATAAAAAGAATTATGGGTCTATCTGTTACTATCACGCCATAAAAAAATTACGAATCTCAAAATTAGTCACAATTCAAAATATTAAAAAATGTTTGAGGTCGTTTTAAAAAAAATAATCATAGATAAAAAAAAATTCTAATTACTTTCAAAAACTTGCAAATTTAATAAACTATCTACCCTGTAAATTTCATTGAGCAATCTTTACGGGATCATACCTAAAAATTGTTTCAATGCAAAAAAAGCGGTAACTCACGAAACGAAAGGAGAATGCTCAAAAAAAACCCAGGCCCGGCGCAAACGAAATGTAACTCAAATGATAGGTAAAAATAAGTAATTAAATACTGCATGGGTGGCATCATCGAAATCAATGGCTTAATGGGTGAAATACATATTTGAAGTTTTACATTGGTCACACGAATATATAAGAAAAGGAGCATTAGACAGTTACAATTGCGGTCTAAAAGGGTATAATATGATGAGTATAAGGTAGCCCGTCCTCTTCGTCTTCTTCTTCAACAGCCTTGGTCCCTCCACAGCTGGATATAAGCCGAAAGGAAAATGATCATGAAATATGTAAAAAAAAATCAGGTCCGGCGCAAATGAAACCTAACTCAAATGATAGGTAAAAATGAGTAATTAAATACTGCATAAGAGGAATCATCGAAATCGATGGCTAAATGTGTGAAATACCTGTTCGAAGTTGTATGGGGGAAACTTTGAATAGGTATTTCACATATTTAGCCATTGATTTCGATGATGCCACCTATGCAGTATTTAATCACTCATTTTTACCTATCATTTGAGTCACATTGCATTTGCGCCGGACATGTTTATTTTTTACGTAATTAATGAGCATTTACCTTTAGGCCTACATCCGGCAGTGGAGGGATCAAGGCTGCTGAAGAAGAAGAAAAATCAGACAGGCTACCTTACACTCATCATATTATATACTTTTGAATCGCAATTGTAACGGTTTAATGCTCCTTTTTTTATATATTCGTGTGACCAATGTGAATCTTCGAATAGGTATTTTACCCATTAAGCCATTGATTTCGATGATGCCCCCTATGCAGTATTTAATTACTAATTATTACCTATCATTTGAGGTACATTTCGTTTGCGCCGGGCCTGGGTTTTTTTTCCATACAAAATGAGCATTCTCCTTTGATAATTCTCTATACAAAATGTATGAGTAGAAAATTACACAAAAAATTTCATAAATTTATACCTACTATTTTCATATTCGCATTAGATTTCGACTACAAGTTAAAAAAATCGGATATGGAAATAGTAGGTATAAATTTATGATTTTTTTTGGGAAATTTTCTCCCCTAACATTTTGTATGGAGAACCATAAAAATTTGTTTCGTGAGTTACCGCTTTTTTTGCATTGAAACAATTTTTAGGTATGATCCCGTAGAGATTGCTCAATGAAATTTACAGGGTAGATAGTTTATTAAATTTGCAAGTTTTTGAAAGTAATTAGAAAAATTTTTTTATCTATGATTATTTTTTTTAAAACGACCTCAAACATTTTTTAATATTTTGAATTGTGACTAATTTTGAGATTCGTATTTTTTTTATGGCGTGATAGTAACAGATAGACCCATAATTCTTTTTATACCTACAAGGTATATTATTCACCTATTTCAGAAAAAAAAAATCAAGTATGTACCTCAATAATTAGTGGCTCTGTGACCAATAACGTCTTGCAAGTCGGGGTTTGGCGAAAAAATACGAAAAAAATTGATAACTCGAAAACCACAAAAAATCGCGGAACATATATTGGGGTATTTGGGTACCCCCAGGGGTGCTCTATCTCTGGACTTCCGCTTGGTCGCACTTCCTGGGACACCCTGTATAATTTTTCTATTCTTTCTTACAGGAATCCAAACAGACCTCCAAATAAAATTTGGACAAATAGTGAATGTTCCAAATACTATTTGTGTTTGGATGGAGAAGTGTTTGAGTTCAAATGTTCTGTGGGACTTCTGTTCGATGTGAACAGACAGATATGTGATTTTAAAGCAAACGTGGAGAACTGTGACGTCACTGCAGGTATGTTCAACATAGCTTAATGGAAGCAAAACTATCCGGGATAATTTGACTGAAAATTATTATTCACATGCAAGACATATTTCTGAAGATGTCCGTATTACTCTAAATAACAATTAATCAAATGCAAAGCAACTGATGAATAATTGATTCAATTTTAGAGGCCAAAGTAGCCAAGCCCTTACTAGAAGATGCAGACTGCCCAAATCCAGAGCATTTAGGATGCGCCGATGGAACCTGTTTACCCAATGAATACTTCTGCGATGGCTCTGTAGACTGTCCTGATTCATCCGATGAGGTATTTGATAAACGTCTTCAATTTACACATTTTTAATCCATATATCCATTGTATTATGACTAATGTTAATTTTAGGGCTGGTGTGATGTAAATCACGATCCGAATGCCGCTGAATCTTGTGATCCTCAAAACTGTCTATTGCCTGATTGTTTCTGCTCCAAAGATGGAACCCTCATACCAGGAAATCTAGAACCTAATCAGGTAAATTATGATTTATAATAAAGTAAGTGAATTTTCATTGCGCACTTATAAAAATATATTTTATTGATGATTTAAGGTCCCACAAATGATAACCCTTACATTTGACGATGCTATTAATGTTGAAAATTGGGATCTCTACACTCAAATGTTGCTGACACCAGAAAGAAAGAACCCAAATGGATGTCCCATCAAAGCAACTTTCTACATTTCACACCAGTATACAAACTACATGCATGTTCAGAAGATGTGGAATAGAGGACATGAAATAGCAGTGCACTCTATAACGTAATTTATTCAACTTATCTTTCTTCAAAGTGAATATTATAAAATAGATGTCAAAATACTTAGCATTTATATTTTTCAGTCACAGGGGACCGGAAGAGTGGTGGTCCAAGAATGCAACAATAGAAGATTGGTTTGATGAGATGGTGGGAATGGCAAATATAGTTAACAAATTTGGGAATGTGCGCATGGAAGATTTACGGTAACTCTTAATTCCCACATCAGGTGTTTTGAGTCACTAACATAACATTATTCAGACATATCATTTTTTCAGTGGCATGAGAGTTCCATTTCTAAGAGTTGGATGGAATCGTCAATTCTTAATGATGAAAGAATTTGGTTTCGTATTTGATTCTTCAATGGTGGCACCATTCTCAAACCCTCCTTTGTGGCCGTATACACTCGACTATAAAATGCCTCACAAATGCACAGGTAATATTGTTCACAAGAATGTCTATCAATTTAATTCCAAGAAACGATTCAGAATTGCAATATTTTGTTTAGGAAATAATCAAAACTGTCCATCACGAAGTTACCCTGGAATTTGGGAGATGGTGATGAATCAACTAACTGTGAGTGAATACACGTGTGCCATGGTAGACTCCTGTCCTCCCAACCTTACGGGAGACGAGGTGTACAGGATGCTTCTAGCAAACTTCAAAAGGCATTATTTAACAAACAGAGCGCCTTTGGGACTCTACTTCCATACAACGTGGTTCCGAAGACCAGAATACCTAGCTGCTTTTACGGTGAGAACAACCTTACATACATAATATTATTATTTCAGTCATGTTTCAATATATCACATTATCTACTAAATATTTACATTTCATTTTTACAGAAATTTATGGATGAAGTTTTAAAAATGCCTGATGTGTACTTTGTAACCAGTCATCAGGCGATTCAGTGGATGAGGCAACCAACACCCAGCAATCAATTGGGACAATTTGAGCCGTGGCAATGTAAGAAAAAATCATTTGAGCCCGCTGAAGAGGCTTGCAACCTCCCTAATTCTTGTAAACTACATTCCCGCGTTCTCCAACAAGACAGATATCTAACAACATGCAACGAATGTCCTCCACAATATCCGTGGATTAGAAATGAATTTGGTCTAGAATAAATTATAATAATTATGTTACCATATCAAACTACACCTGCATTGTGTAAGCAAGTGTTCATATGATTAAGTCCTAAGACATTATGTATAGCAATGTTTTATGTATATTTTTAATATTTGTATTTATTGTTAAGTTTGTAAATGTGCAATACAAGTGAAGCAGAGTTATAAAAATATTATTTATAAATAACATTATACAGGAATGAATCTTTGTGTGAGTCACAGATTTGACATTTATTAACTGTTATAATCTAGAGTGAAGTACTGGTGGATCTGAATATAACCAGTATATAAAATAAACCTAACAACTTAGTATTAATCACAGTCTTACATTGACAAAAGTTTTCCACAAGTTTTTTAATACAAATGTTACACTTAATGTGAATCCCACATCCGCTCACGTGTCCTGCGCAATGAAAGGATTCTGTATTGACTCCATACCATCCACGGGACAGATGAGAACCACTGAGGTACCACGACATACTACAAGACCAAGTGGTCGAGTATCTTCAACTAATTTATAAGGATCGTCAGGATCTGGAAACAAAATAAAGTATTGCATAATACAATCTATACATGGATGTTAATATTCTGTATCACACAAAGCAATACCTCTCAAAAATTCTGTTGTATTATCCAATACAAGATTTAGTAATGGATCATAGCCTTTCAATATCCCAGCAGCTTCTCGTCCACCAGCAAACTTAACTCGGATACTCTTTTCAAGGTATTTACTGAGGTCTAATATAGATTCTTTGCGACGTTTCTCTTTGCCATCACCACCTCCTGCGTTCATCTGCCCCTGCCCCTGAAATGGAAATACACACTTTTCAGATTATCGTATTGTTTAGGGGCACCCAGACCGCAAAAAGAGATAAGTCACAGTTCCCTATGCTTTGATCGATTACTAAATCAGCAACTGAGTACAAATATGGATAATGCGATAAAATACCGGCAAACTGAAAAGCAGCTTTAAAATAAAATTTAAACCTAAAATTACCTTATTCTTATCGCCTCCTGAATCCTTAGCACTCATGTTATTACTTTACTTTCACAAATTCACGTCACAACGATCTAAAAACGTTTAATCATCCAAAATTTACGACGAAAGCATACAACGTTTAGGTTAGGATTTTGAAAGCAATCGACATCCATAGCAGTGTTGCCAACAACTCTTGACCCAATATCGCCGTTTCTCATACATAAAGTAGCCTAAAGTCGCCGAATTTCATTTGTAGTACTAAGTAGCCTAAAGTAGCCCAAACACCAAAATATCAATATAATAAAAATGAAATTTTTATCAATTTATGATAAAATGTATTGATATATAGGCCTAAGCCTAATACAAAACAATGTAATGTATCTTAAAAGAAAGTAAAGTAAGTAAATAGGTAGCATTTTAAAAACAAAATTTGGTTGCAACACATATCTCTTACTTTCATATGGGTTCGAATTCTATGAATGGCTGGAATCTTTGAAGTAGCCTAAAAGGCGACCAGTCGCCTTTTAGATTTTTTCGTCGCCGATTCTCGTTCTGAGTAGCCTAAATGGCGATAAATCGCCTACGTTGGCAACACTGATCCATAGATAAAAGTTTGGAATGACAATTTGTAATAATTGTAATCCACAGAGCAAACTAGGGAGCAAACTAACAAAGCAAATTATTAAAATGCAAAATTCTTGCCAAAGTCAATCGTCATCGGTTTTTGCCACAAATCCATTAAAAATCATCGGATTGAAAATAGATAATTTAATAAAAATAAAGGTTTGAAACAATGATACAACATGTTAGATGCGACATCTATTGGAGGTGATTGTAAATAACAATTTTGTTGCAGTGCAATTTTCAATAGATGGCACCAACAATAAGTGGATCTGGACTTTTTTCAAAAAATGGTCGAAACAATGATGCAATGGGTTAGATGCGACATCTATCGTAGATTATTATAAGTAAAACGTTTACTACCGTACAGTTTTCAATAGATGTCGCTAGCAGTCAGTGGATTGAATCTACACTAACTACTACTAACGCTAGCGACTGATTTCGGAACTAATAATGAGCGTTTTAAAATTTTGGGTTTTAAAATGTCGCCGATTAATAATTTCTCGATTAGAGCTGTACTATTTTTATTATATTTAGCGAGTTGTCGCCAAATTGAATTCGCCAATCAAAAGTATTATCTGTGGTGAACAAACTGTCAAATTAGAAATTGTCAGACTGACGAGTGACGTTTCACTCATCATTCCACGATTTGCGATAGTTTATTTTTCGGGTTACATTTAGTTAGATACCTAGTAAACTATTTGTTTCATTAATTTGTCAACAGCGCCAGCGTACAGAAAAAAAAACCTTTTCTGAAGACACCTATAAAAACTGAGGCTGTCGGGTCTAAAGAATTTGTATTTAAGTGGTTCTTAGAATATTTTTCTGTCCTATTCAGAGGTAGAAGTTCAATCTGTTTATTATGTTTTGGACTTACTAATTTAGTATGTTTTCAGTCAATCAGTAAGCTTTATTTATTTACAGGTAATTCTATGTGGTGTGTTAACTAGATTTAATCCAGTAGTGTCTAAATGTGTGGTAAATGCGCTCCTCAGTGAGCGTGATGCTGTCAGCAGGTAGCAGTGAGACTGTGGTGGCTCGCCCAGACTGGAAACAAGGGGCTCCGCACCACGCCTGTCTGCTGCTACTTGTCAGAGGATTGGGTACACCCCTCAAAAACTTCAACAAACTCTTTGAACGTATTCAGAAAGTTACTAATGTGAGAATTACAGGTATGTTTTTGTATTTTATTTTACATTTGCATGATGCGTATAAGTATTACATTGATGTAGGTACTATTTTACTCCTTGTGTTTAATTTTTTTTTTCCGTATAATGTTATCTTTTTGTAAAGCGTCCTCGAGGTGCTCCGGCACATAGATGGCGCTATAGAAATATTCCAAATATTATTATACCATTCTGAGTATGTACAATAGCATTCTTCAATGTTTTCGCTAGATTCTTCTGGACCTGTCAGAGATATTTGGGTGCGTTATGTGCGAGATCATCCTGTAGAGAACAATGACTGGGGTGACTTCCAAACCCACAGGTTTGTCCGATATCAATTCACCTTGTAACTGAATAGCCATATGTACATTACCAAATCTGAAGTTTCCATTTACTCATGCAACATTGGTGGACATCTTGGGAATAATACCTATAAGATGAGAATATATTTTCGTGTTACCTCACTTTAATCATCATCATCAGCCTTCCCTCGTCCAGTGTTGAACATAGGCCTCCCTTTCCAACCTCCACATTTCCCTGTCCATCGCCTCTCTGTGCCACTGCTGTCCTGCCACCTTCCTGATGTCATCAGGCCATCTCGCCTGTGGTCTGCCTGGATTTCTGTAGCCGGTTCTCGGTTGCCATTTTAGGGTTCGCTTGGTCCATCTATCATCCATAGTTCTTATGATGTGACCAGCCCAATTCCATTTTAGTTATGCCGTTCTGTGTGCTACATCCATGACTTTTGTCTTGTCTCTGATACACTTGTTTCGCTTTCTGTCTTTTATATTAGTTTTTAAATATTTGATAAAGTGTGTATAGGTAAAACGATATCATTCGAATAGTATACCTAAAGTAGGTATTTGATACTAAATCAGATTTTATATTTAGATCTAAATTAGATTATTTATACGTGTCTCCGTAATTAAAGACCCATGTGCACCTAATTGTTACTGTATGTTGATTGATTATAATTTTACAGACGTTTGTTGGGTCTCATAACAATTGGCAAATATAATAACCAAATTGAATTAAACGAAGTGTGTCGCATCCACGAATCTCTTAAGGTGAAATATTCCAGTACTCTGTTTGATTCCCGAGCATTGCTATTCGGTCCCGGAAAAGTACCAAGAGATGCAAGTATCAACGAAGAAGTACCAGATATATTTGAAGAAGAGAAGGCACACAATGAACAAAGCATGTCTTCAATGAGTGACGGGTGAGGCTAATTTATGTATCTATAATTTATTTATCACACACATCCCGAGTACTGAGACCACCAAAATAGGTTTTTTGATTGAATTTTATTTATTTCAGATCTGCATCCCTTCCCTGCGACATATCAGACAGTTTGTCTTCTGTGGATAGTTTCCAACGTCCCTCCTCACTTGGTGTGGGGTCCAGCATTGCCGATGATCAAAGTTTTACAACTCCATCTAACTTTAAAACCAGAGCCATGTTTTATAATGAATGTGACCCGTGTTTGGATCTGGAAAAAAATTTAGAAGAATTTATTAGCTCATTATTTTGGATTCTGGAATCGAAAAGGTTGGAAAGATCAAGGGAAAAGTTAGAAAAAGTTTCCCTTATTTTGGCACCATTCGAAAGGAAGGATATTATTGGTATGTTAAATTTGTGAATAATATTAATTTTGTAAATATGTAGGTAAATCTGGTACCTCCCAGTCTCGTTAAATAGAAAGAGGCTTAATTTTAATTTGAATGATTTCAGGTCTGGATATGGAATCTCGTAACAACAAGAGACGTAATATGGGAAGAATGACAAAACATTTAGCAGATTTAACTCTGCAAGCTGGACTTGTGTATGAATGTTTAAATCTCTATCATTCTGCTGCAGAAATACTCAAAGGTGTCAATGATTGGTTGTGGCTTGGATCAGCATATGAAGGTAAAGATAGTATGCAATCATCTCAGATCACTTAACTGATTACTATAATGAATTTAATTCTGTTATATAATATTTTGTATATTTCAGGGTTATGTGCAGCGTCCGCCATCATACTTTACCCCAACTTACGAAATCCACAGCCGCTTCAAAGGAATGCCAGCTTACAAGAAGGGTCTCCGAACAAAATGAGATCTGTATCAATATATCAAAAAAATTGCGAAGTAGTGTCAAGGCAAAATGTAAATACGTCTCCATTTAAAGTCGCACAACCATCTAGTCCGCTGAGTGTACACAGTGATCATACTCCACCATCATCTTCTGAAAGCACATCATCTAGACTCTCCTTATCTGACAATCCAGAGAGTGATTCATTAGCTTCTTCCAGTGATTTAGAATCTCAGCATCAAAAGATGTCACAGCCTCTAGACGCAGGATTCAGCAGACAGTCTCAGATAAATAATCAGTTCGTTCTGTCAGAAGAAGAGATTGCAAAGAAATACAGAGAGGCAATAATATATTACAGTAATTATAAGAATGCGGGAATAATTGAGACTGAAGCCATATTTAAAGCGGCGCGAATAAGTGTTGAACAGAATAAAAGTTTGCAAGCTGCAAACTTTTTGCAAAATGTAATTCTTATTAATTTAAACATGACAGAACAAGAAAAAATACAAAGATTTGATACTTTATCTGAAATGTATGAAGAAATTGGTGAGTATTATATGAATATTTATTTATTTTAAGGCGAATATTCAGACTAAATATTGAAATATATTTTTAAGGTTTTCTCCGTAAAGCTGCTTTCTGTCAGCGTCTCGCAGCTACAAGACAAGTGAGCCCTAACAACCCTAACCCAGATTGGCAGCGTTGTTATTCTCTGATGTTACACAGTTTCCCTGGGCATAAACTAAGCTTGGACCCTAATCATGTAGTTCAACATCAAATTGGTAAGTCATTGTCATCTAATTATGTGATTGCATTGATTTTTATAATTTATATAGGTTATAATTTCCAATAGTAATTATTCATTCATTTTCGGGTCCGAGCTACCCCCCACTAGGCCACCCCACTCCAGAAATTAGTAATTATAATTTCCAATAATTATAATTTCCAATAGGTTGGCCGGCTCTTCAAATTCAATTGCTTCAGGAGCTTGTAGTGGCTGCTCGGAGAATGGGACACCCGGCACTAGCAACTCGTCATATGACCTTTTTATTGCAAACAATGTGGCCACATTTAACATTACAAGAAAGAAGAGATCTTGCTATTCAACTGCAGGTAACATTTCTTCTAGATATAATTTAATACTGTAATAATGAATCGTTGATGAATTTGGCAGAACAGAATAGTATTTTATTATTTCATTTAGGCTTTGTCGGCACAATGCGAAGGTGGTCCCGTTCCATTAGTATTAGAATGGGGTCAAGTAATTCCTCCAGCCAACCTGACTCAAATCCCTCAGTGCAGTCGCTTCACCCTTCGAGCACCAGCTCCATCTAGGGCTTCAAGACCCATAACTACAGCCCAAGTTCCTCAAGGACCATTCCTCTTTACCCCTATACATTTTGGGAGCCTTGATAGAAAGCAAAAGAAACCTAACAGTAAAATGGGTAAGTAAACTCAATTGTATGTACATATTATCTAGGTATGTCAGGCATACACAGAACTTATTTGAAGATAGACATGTTAGTATTTCCTTGAAATGTTTTTATTGTAATTTGTGTTTCAGAATTTGCTTGGGTTGAGAATGACACATGTGAAGTACATCTCAAACTAACCAACCCTTTGCCTTTTGAATTAAAAGTATCGAATATGAGGTTGTTGACATCGGGAGTTGTATTTGAATCTATTCCTGAAACTATTATTCTTCAACCAGAGACTCCGACGATGGTTATATTGCTCGGTACACCTAAAGAGCATGGGCAGCTAGATATTCTTGGATACTCAACACATACCCTCGGAGTTAAATCAAACTGTCGACTTAAGCATATGCCTGAGTCCTCGAAATTCTTACCCATGTATTCTGTAGATATTATACCGAGTCTCCCTATACTGGCCTTGGAGACTTCACTACCTCCTTCACCTACATTCAGCACATTACCCAACTATGAGAATGTGATAGCCTCAGCGAGTATTATATTATACAATGGACAGAGTACAGATTGCATTGTTACTATTACAAATACTAGTGATGTACCCATAGAGTTTATAGAAGTCTCGATGCAGGTAAATGTTACTTTTTTATATGTAATGGTTGCTTATACGTGTATACATATATTGGATATGAACACCAAGAGTTCATTAATACAGTAGTCTCATAAATGTATTTTTATTACAGACCACCCTGGACAACCAGCTACAATCTAGAATGTTCCAGTGGTCTAATGAGGACATACAATCACAATTACCCATCGCACCAAATGCAACAGCAGTATTCACACTACACCTTTATGCTGATGCTGACTTCTTAGATATTGGTGGAACCGGTGCAGAAACAATGTTCCCAAACAGTTTAAATTCAAATAGTCTTATTCCATCACGAGTCAATAGTCCAACTCCAAATCAGAACAGCAATTCATTATCCCACACAAACAATTCATCTTTACCCTATACAAATTCCTCATATCCGACAAGAAATCAGCTTTCTTCAAGCTTCAGGTAACACTTTACTATATTATCTTATCTCTCGACTCAACATAAAATAAAAGGTTTTTCAAAGTTGTGTTTGTATGATTCAGATCAAACGCTTCTCACAGTACCGGCTGGTCAGCTCCCATATCTGTCTTACCTCCAACAAAGGGAAGACAAATTGATGCCCAGATGTTGGTCAGATACTCGGGCGGTGAGGGTAAGGAGACCCACTGCAGACAGTGTGCCTTGCATATAAATATGGAACTACTACCCAGTGTATCCATCACCCATTGGGATGTACTTCCAGCTGAAGTGTAAGCATGTTATAAATAAAAATTACAGAGCTAGCGAATATAGGACTTGGAAACAGCCAAACATCATACATATTATCTATCAACTTACCATAGATACAAAGTTATTACAAACATACTGTCACAGTGTTCAATTACTTTGTTCTTTTAACTTTCACAGTTTCTACATACTACATATTTTATTACCTGAATGACCCGGCATTGATTTTGAAAAATGTAAGATATTTATTATAAAATTTCAGTCCCAGTCAGTTGTACCTTGTGCTGGATGTCAGCAATTTAACAAGTGGTGAGATGGCCTTACAATATTCTGAAGGAAGACGAATGCTCATGGGAGCGGGAGAAACATGTCGAGTTCCCGTACCACTTGACAGATGTCCACTCAACTTACCCATTCCACAAACTAATCAAGGTTACTTTAACTATCATTATTTTATTAAACTTCTTGATGAAAACAACTGCCTGTGTATTGCATCAATGTTAAACATTTATTTGTTAATCAATGTTTAATCACATTTACAGATTCTGAGCCGCGATCAATTACAACCAACTCCACAAATAGTATAGAGCAAGTATGTTCCGAACACATTAGTCGCCAGGTTGATCTGAAATGGCATCTTCTACAAGATGATATTTATGGCAAGGCTTCTGTTAAGGGGATTACTCTCTCGCAGGCTATGCTAGATATCGTCAGAACGTCTCCACTTCATTGGGGTAAGCCTGTTTATTATTTTACACATCTATTTATCAGCTTGAAATTACTATGAAGTTTTATATTTGATTTTGTTATTTTAATTGACAGAGGTCAGTGTCAATAATGAATGCATAAAACCACAAGAGGAGTATAGTTGTAATGCTGGAGAACTCATATCACTCGGTGTATCCATATCAAATCATCTGGATAGACCTCTCAAGAAACTAAGTCTCTCTGTAGAATTCTACCAAGACTATCAGAATGGAGTCAACAACTATCGTCTTGATAATAAGGTTGCCACTGCAGGAACAAATAAGTAAATACACCAAACTCATTAAATAGTAGTACACTTTATTTTCGTGGATTAAAAATAATTTTCACCCTTATGTTTGGGATACAAACATTGTACCCACATGTTTAGTAATGACTATTAGTATAATATGTATGCACCTTAAGGACGGTTTTAATAGAACAATGTAAATTTTAACTTTGTCATTTTAGAGTAACTCTACCGGTGCTAGAAGAAGCAGGGAAAATACATCACGAGTGTTCTGCTGTGTTCTTAACTCCCGGCATATATAAAGTGGATATACAATGTTCAACTTCGGAACCCATAGAAGAAAATACTTTTATATCTCATCCAGACAGTTCTATGATGAATTATTCTTTAGAAAATCCACAACCAACTATCGTGGAAGTAAATCACATATGGAGATTTATTCCACCAGTGGCCATCAGTGTAGCGGACTAGGTTTATATTTTATTTTAAATTTCGCAACTCTTAGAATATTATCCAGGTTTAGGGTGTAAAACTCTTTGTACATGTACATATTTGTATTCAATTAGTATATGTATTATTTATTGAATGTACTATAGATATTATACTGGTGTCTTATTTTTATTTATCTTTTGCTCTAAGCAATATCAACATATTGTTACAATATAATCATATAGCATTTGAAATTACAGATCTCATGATTTAAATTTCATGCACATGACTGTGGGATAGTATTTTTCATTATCTAAGTAACATATTAATTTGTTTACAATTTATAATACAATAAACATTTATTAATGTATTACTTTTTTTTACATCATAAAAGGCATCACATAAAAAACTACATTTCTTAAAACTAAACCTGATATATGTAATATACTAATCTATTATATAAAAATATTTAGTGTACTTAAAAATACGAGGGTGGGTCAATAAGTCCTTAGAAAAGCCGACAGGTGGCGCGACTAGTACTGTAAGCGGTTTGTTTTCATGCAGCGGCACTACCGATTCAGTATGCTGCGAAGTTTCAATCAGATTGGTCGTGTTGTTGTGTGTTTCTCGTACATTTGTTTGTTTACAAAAATGGAGAAAATTGAGTTTAGAGCTGTTATTAAACATTTTAATATAAAAGGGTTAACAGCAAAGGAAATAAAAAATGAGTTGGATTTAGTTCATGGCACATCTGCTCCTTCACTTGCAACTATTTATAACTGGTTAAATGAATTTAAACGTGGTCGTACAACAAAGGATGAACCACGCTCAGGACGTCCTGTAGAGGTGACTACACCAGAAATGATCAATAAAATCCACGATATGGTGTTAAGTGACCGAAGATTAAAGTTGAGTGAGATAATTGAGGTTACAGGGATCTCAAAAGGTAGCGTCATTTCTATTTTACATGACAAATTGGGCATGAAAAAAATTTCTGCAAGATGGGTGCCGCGTTTGCTCACAGTCGACAATAAACGCAATAGGGTGGCGGCCTCTAAAGCCCTGTTGTCGCTCATGCAACGCAATCCGGATGAATTTTTTCGTCGCTTTGTGACTGTAGATGAAACATGGATACACCACTATACTCCCGAGACGAAAGAACAGTCAAAGCAGTGGATTGCGAAAGGCGAACCATGTCCAAAGAAGGCGAAAACCGTAAAATCAGCTGGTAAGGTTATGGCTACTGTATTTTGGGATGCACGTGGAATTATTTTCGTTGACTATTTGGAAAAAGGAAAAACAATAACAGGGGATTATTATGCATCTTTATTGGACCAGCTAAAAAACAAAATTGAAGAAAAACGGCCTCATTTAAACAGGAAAAAAATCCTCTTTCATCAGGACAATGCCCGTGTTCACACATGTTTACGATCAATGGCTAAAATTGAAGAATTGAAGTTCGAATTGGTCGACCACCCACCGTATTCGCCAGATTTAGCCCCCAGTGACTTTTTCCTTTTCCCAAACTTAAAAAAATGGCTAAGTGGACGTTTTTTTTCAAATGAAGAAGTCATCGATCGGACAAATGCTTATTTTGAGGACCTTCCGAAAACTTATTTTTCTGACGGTTTAAAAAAAATTGAGAAACGTCTAACCAAGTGTATTGAGCTCCAAGGAGATTATGTTGAGAAATAAAAAAAAAATACAAAAATAAAAACTGTTTTCATGCTTTTTTCTAAGGACTTATTGACCCACCCTCGTATATCATCTGTACACTTAATTGCCATCGTTAAATAATAAAATAGTTATGTTATATAATCTAAACAACCACCTATTCATATCATTATGGCTTATCCTAAATCCCTTGTGAAATAATATGTGTGATTTCACTTTTAAAATCTACCTAAATTTATAGTTTCATAACTTAATTACCCATAGTATATTTTTACTATTTTGAACAGAACTTCTGCATCACACTTTCATAAAACACAATAAGCAAGTACTAGTATAGCCATATGTTTAAAACATCTCAGACTTTTGGTTTTCCTATCGCTATTATCAGTCAGACGAGAGTATCATAGTTGCACTGATGCATTATTTATTTACGAGTAATATCCAGAATACCAATATTGACTAGCATATATTGACAACAGGTTTATTGGCTAAGTTTTTCAACATTTTCGATTTAGCATTTGCTAAAGCTTTCTCGTTTATTGGCTTATTTTTATTTGTTACAAATCTGCCTAAAGGAACAATCTCAATTTGTTGTAAGCGCTTTCTAAACTTCTGATAAAATTCGAGTACAATGGGATTAGCCCAAACTTGCTTAGAATCAAAATCAAGAACTCGTAGACATTGAAGACTCTGTGCTCTGCTGAGCGCCACGTACGCCTGACCAGCTTCAAATATTTTTGATAATGACATTTCCACGCAATCCAGAGTGAGGCCTTGAGATTTATGAATAGAAAAAGCCCATGCTAAATTTAAAGGTATCTGTCGTCTTGCAAGTAAAGCACCTGAAGATGATTTGACGACCCATCTTTCAGTGCGAGCCGTGAATTCTTTCTGATTTTTAAATCTAACAACAGGATAACCATCATCAAATCTAACTACGACTCCTCTTGCTCCATTCACTAGTCCTGATGCCACACTGATATTCTTCAGTAGCATGACTTGGGCACCGGCCTTCAAGATTAGTTTAGACGGTGCTACAGTTTGTGCATCCAACTGACTAGTGGAATAAGGATTACAATCTTGCGCATTAAAAACTTTCTCTTCCCCAACCAACTGTTTTAATTTGGATTCGTTAATAATTTTGGAATCGTTGGTATGCGAGCAGAGTCTCGTCGCTAATATTCCATCTCCTTCAATTTTCTGTTTGGCCGTTGCTAGGAGCTTATCCGTTATTTCTTCAGTCACTCTTCCAATCCTTATGCTGTTCAATATTGAAACAAACTGCGAATCCTTTTGCCTGTGCACCGTCTGCAGTTCAAATGAGAGATCAACACACTTCTCCCAAGCAGCTGATTGGAAGCAAAATCTTTTTTTATTTTTCTCTTGGTTTGTTACAACAGGTGGAAGTTGTAAAAAATCTCCACACAATATGAGTTGTATGCCGCCAAATGCTTTGTCATTTTTACGAATGTGTCTAGCCACTTGTTCAATTTTCTGGAAGGTAATAATTAAGTATTAGAAATTTTGATAACAAAGGAATCAATCACTTATTTCGAACATCTATGTATTTCGCTTCTTAAAATTCCCACTCTCGAGTATAAAGTATTTACATAATTTATTTCAAACTTATTCAAATTGTTTATTTTGAACAAACATACCTCAAAGTATTCACCATCAACCATAGAAATCTCATCAATAATCAAATGTTTACACTTTCTCCATTTCTGAGCAACAACTGGTTTAGATGCCAACTGGAAACATCTTTCCATAGTTGCATCTCCCCCACCTATACCAGCAAAATTATGAAGAGTGGTTCCTCCTAGATAAACAATCAATGCAAAACATTTAAAAGGTGTGCAAAGTAATTGTATTTACAAAATATATGAATATTTATCTTACCAACGTGGCAGGCTGCCACTCCTGTAGATGCCGTGGCTACAGTGACGTCTGGAGGGAGAGCAGCTATTATTCTCCGTAGAAGAAAACTTTTTCCAGTTCCCGCTGATCCTGTGAAAAACACATTTCTCCCTCCCAAACAAGCATTCAACACTTTTTGCTGTTCAGCATTTAATGAAGCTTCTTCTAATGGTGAAGTCTCAGATGGTTTATACAGCTTCTTGGCAATAGGAACTCTCTTATCAGAATCATTGAGTTTACGTTTCTTTGCTGGTGGAGATGGAGTAGTGCTAGTTGCTTTACTGATCTTATTTTTAGCACTTTGAACTTCAGCCACAGTCAATGGACTTATATCTTCAAATGATTTAGGTTTACTAGACAATAACTGAGATCTAATACTTTTATTGGGTGTCGAGTTTGTCTCTTTACCTCCGGTCATTTTCACGAATAACATCCTCAAAAAGGCCATCAAGTTTGCGGGAGGAGCATTAGATAAAAATACAGTGCATCGGTCATCTTGAAATTTAATGCTGGCTTTACCTTCGGCCATAAATTTCTTGTGGACATTTACAGCTTTCACTTGAATCTTTATTGCAGCACATTTATCCGCTGAAATCTCCAAGAATATTTCTTGAAACTCGTTCCTCACTAACCTCAAATTAGCGCTCTTATGAGTTACTTTCCTACAAATTGAACCCTGAGCCGTGCACCATTCAGCAGTAACTGCACAAGACAGTAAATGATCAGATTTATCCATTTTATTTCAATTAACTTTAGAAAAAAACATACGATTAAAGGAAACTAAATAAAGTAGAAGTTTACCAGCGGCACAACAAGAACTTCAAATTTTTAAAAATGGCGTAAAATAAACGAACGTATCCACTATTTTAACAGCCTGTCAGAAATGTCACTGTCAAATTTTAATCTTATTTCTACAGATATATGTTAACTATATGTTAACGATATATGTTAACTCGTAAGAAATTCTCCGAAAAATTGTTAACTTGATGTCAATCTTTGATAAGGTTACCACGGCAACTAGGGACAAACATAAACATTTTTTTTAGTGTTTTTTGGAGACTTTCTATGGAATTTAGAACATAACTGATAAGGAACCTATGTACATTGTACAGGTTCCCTAATAACTAACGTAACTAAATAATTGACTAAATTAACTTGATCTTGAGAGATTAATAGAATGGACGGAGTCACCGTAATTTTTTGCGGAATCGGGATGGTATTTTCGCTATTTATGTGTTAGTTTTCAGTTTGTGTTTATTGTTCTGTAGTTATTGTTTGTGTATTTGTGTTGATATAACTGATAGAATTGGTCTGTTTCGATTATAATTTTACTTTTATAAATAAGTAATAATATTCAGTAAAATGCAGTACTAACCAAATATGCAAAGTGCAGGTGTAACCTCAAAATTACTTACGGGTGGATTAATAACTAGTTCTAGTTTATTTCCTACTCCTGGAACAGTATCAGAGAGAGCCTTTCCTTGCAGTTAAGAGTGATCAATGCAGATTGTACACTAAAATTAGATCTTTCAACCTCTGACATTGCATGGTTAAGACAATTATAATCTTGTCATAGAATTAGGTATAAGGGAAACATTCTCCTATATAATCTAAAAGTCTTGTATTAATTGATGACACAAAGTTTACATTCATACACACAGCACAATGTGCAAACTTTTTCAGTGATATTGCGTTGGTCTCGTTTAATCATTGTTTTTAGGTTAAACAATCATAGGTGTACGAGGACATGAACTGCACCACATATGTCTAGCTGAAAAGAGCTGCGGGAGACAGAGAGGAGTGGAGAACAAGATGTAGGAATTTGCTGCAAACCAATCCGCTGGATTGAAACTAGATAACAATAATCATAGTGTGCCAAAAGGCGGAGTTACTGCAAACACAATATCTTACAGTCAAAGTACTATATAAAGTATGTATAAGTACCCAAAAGTACTATAAAATATAAGCCTCAATTATACACAGGATATCTCAACTGAGACGTCACAGGTATACTGCTAAATACAATATGCATCGAATCGAAAACCCATATTGGGGTTCGTGGCATTGTGTTTGAGGAGCCAAATAACCCCAATAAGGGTTAGCGGCAGTGAACAAGTTAATACATATTATATGCTCTTCTGGTAGCAAGGTTAGTTGCAATTTTAAAAATCTGTGGCCACGGAGTCCCTAAATACGGCCCATGTAGGCATAGAAGATCCACCGTTCGAAAAGGTAAAGATCAAGTCGTGCTATGATTGAGTTTGTATTTGTATTGTAGGTATACAATGTATATTTTAATGAAATATTTTGTAAAGCTCAATAAAATATTTAAAAATAAATAAATATATCAATTTATTATTAAATCCTTTTTTGACCATTACAATTGTCAACTGGGTTACTGTCCTGTGTGAAACAGGGGAACATTGCAGGCATCATCACGCCACTCCTATTTGTGTCTTGATATTTTTTATTTGCAGAGGAAAGATATGTTGGAGGTTAACTAAAAAACATTACAGTGTTTTCCACAACCATGTTTTAATATATTTAAAAATTGAGAGACAATTAATTTTCCACAAAAGGAGTGGAAGAACCAGTTATTCTTGTCACACCATTTTAATACATTAATTTCCTTTTTCATCTTTCAAAGCAGAGTGCTGTCTCACACATTATTTTTATTAATTTTACCTGAGCAAACCGGCCGCATGTGGCCTACAGCATTAAGATAACCTTTTTCAAAACCGCTCGACTACCTGGGTATCGGCCGCATGTGGTCTACAGCCGTAGTTTCTTATTTTTAATTACCTGTATAGTGTCAAATGATGTACCCACCAGTTTCCTTGATCCAATGGTACAAAGTAATTAAATACCAGATTATTTTTGAAAATCACAATTTATGTTTGGTGAGAACATCTGAATTTTCTACATGTCGTAGTTGAATGTAACAGGTAGTTATCTTTGCTGTATATCTGTTGAGATACCTACTTGTTAATTAAATACTATTTCAATGGAACATAAGACACTGTGAAAGTATGATTTTAAATAAGAAGCTTCGGGACGGGGCAAAAACAAAGCAAACACAAGATATTTAAAAATGAGATATTTTAATGTACTTAATAAATTCGTAAGTCCATGAACATGTAAGCCAATAATTTTGTCTTAATGCACATTGCATAATAATAAATGTACAATAAAATATTACGTAATAGTAAATTGCACAACTAGGTATTATACAATATTCATCTTTTTATGTTGGTCAGCACTAATCTATATCCTCATCCACTCCCAGAAAGTCGCAATCTCTCCTGTGGCACACTCAGGGAAAGAGGGTCTTCCAGCGCACCAACACTTGTGCGAGTGTAAAAGCAGAGCTTACTTTCGCCAACTGTCATGAGGCATCAAGATTCCACAATCAACAGTTCCCCTGAATTGCTGAGAAAACTGATCTCTGCTGGACTGTATTAATAAAGGCTATGACGAATTTTTTCAAGTGTCCACCACCTTAATTATGCATCTATGTTGCTAAAAGTTCTCCTCCTCATTCCATAGGTATCAGGCACCCCTTCTGTAAAGCATTTCAATCAGAGATGTAGGTTTTTCAATGGAAAACAAAATTGCTAGGTAGGTACCAGAATTACAAGATTTGTATACTTACTAATACTTGGTTTGGGTCCTTCGACGCCATGGATTAAGTTAGGATTGCTTTAATGTACATAATAGTGTAAAAGTTCAGCAAGTTGGAATTAAGTATGCACAACCACAGAACTAACGAAAAAACTTTCGTGAACAAAACTTCAGCCATTATCTTGACAAAATACTCGTCAATTATTCATCTGACAGCTGCAGTGTTGCCATGATCCAAAAATGAAAATCTGTATCTCAAAGTCTAAAAATCTGTATAATAACCCAAAATCTGTACAAAAAGGGTAAAAATCTGTATAAATGAAATTTTAAAACCAATAAAATATGGTAGTTTATTGAAAAACTAATCTTTTTGATAAAATAATAAAGCATAAAATATATTAATTTCTTTTTCTACATAAGTACTTTTACTCATTCTACAAATGAGATTTTTATCTATTTACCTATTATCAGATGATAATCGTGCTCGAATCTGTTTTTTTTTTGTACTTTATTCCGTTTATTCTTCTGATTTATCATAGACAATTTCCAATTCCAAAAATCTCTATAAAACAGAGTAAAATTTATTATCTGTATTTGTCTGTTCCCGTAGCCTAAAATCTGTATAAATACACATAAATCTGTATATATGGCAACACTGGACAACTAAAATACTTCAACCAATCACTGCGCTCAATGTTTTTGCGCATGCGTTTTTCCGTTTATTATCAAGTTACATCGAACTAATACAACATAGAGCGCGTGTATAATAATGCCTATGATACAAATTTATCTCTACGATAAACAATACATGTCTATGATGTTAAAATTTCTTCTACCATAGACAAAAAGATAATTTTATCTATGGTTTTCTGTAAACAAAAGTCTGTAGAAATAAGGCTTGCCATAAACGAAATAACCGTTCTGTCAAGTTGACAGTGTCACGCATGGATCTATAATACTATTCTAGTAAACTGGATGGAGAACATAGGTGTTTGTCTATACATTCTGTATGATTCTGGGGAAAATGGCCAGTTAGGCAAAAGAAGCAAAATGGAGGATTTTCCATACTAAACGGGCTATAGGAAACTGCGGTTTTCACATGGATTTTTGATTTTCACTGTTTATATTTTAACCGAAAATGAATTATAGACATCATATTGTCATAATTAAAGGACCAAGGGATGTAAAAAGTCCATTAATCAGAATTTATGAGCAATTTTATAACACAGGAAACGGCACACGATGGAAGTAAATTAAATTACTTTTATTTATTTTTCTTATTCTTTTTTCAGATTTCCCTTTAAGAATTAAACCTTTTGCATAATTTAAGAAAAAAAAAATTGTGAATAAATGTGTTTTCAGTAGTTGCCTATCACTAATTATGATTTTGAATATCACGGATGTGACGTTTTAAATATATCATTTATTATGTAGGAATTTATTTTTTCATATTTTTTGTTATTTAAAGCTAATGTGTATGTATTCATGATTTTTTGTGCAATGTTTGATTTATGTTGCAATTAATGACAATAAAATAAAAGTTATTTAATTTACTTCCATCGTATGCTGTTTCCCCTGTTAAAAAAATTGCTTATAAATCCTGATTAACGGACTATTTACATCCCTTGGTCCTATAATTATGTCAATATTTCATTTTCAGTTAAAATATAAACAGTGAAAACCAAAAATCCATGTGAAAACCGCAGTTTCCTATAGCCCGTTTAGTATGGAAAATCCTCCATTTTGCTTCTTTTGCCTAACTGGCCATTTCCCCTAGAACCGCAATAGTCGGCCAAGAGATGAATCCAGTTTACTAGAAGTATTATACATCCATGGTGTCACGTCAAAAATTTAAATGCTGCTAATAGCAGAATAATATTCAATTTAGATATGGGCGACAAAAATTTGGCGACATTTTGATAAATTGACGCAGCTGGCACAAATTAACATTTAACCGGTTTTTTTGTCCAACATATCCGGATTTTGAAACCTTATTCGCAACAGGTGGTGAAGATTCTATCTACCCGCTAGCTAGGAGTGATATTTAAAAACCAACAGCCTTATTATTTATTAAATAGCTAGATTCCGCAAATAGATACACATACTTAGGGACGATCCATCTTTCGATACAGTATCGAAAGGAAGTCTTCGATTACAAAAAGTATTTGATATCGGAAGAAAGTAGGTATCGAAAATTTGCTAACTTTCCTTTCATCCAGTGACGTATATGTGGGGGGGGGGGCTAGGGCGCCTCCCCGATATGTCAAACAATGATTTGCCATCTACTATAGAAAGATCAGGTGCATTTAGGGCTGCCACCTTTGTAAGAGCGTAGACCCGGAGATTCGGAAAAAACGAATTTGTGACCATAGTCGACCTTTTTTTTGGTCCACACCATAATTCCAAACCCGGAGATTTACTATGCTGACCCGGAGACCCAGTTTTTCTATGGGGGGGGACCGGGACCCCGAGTATTTTCCTTTTTTTTTTTTTAGTCCAGACAAAAATTTCCGACCCGGAGATACACTATGCTAACCCGGAGAACACCACTCAAACCCGTAGACTCCGGGTTTTTTGAAAAAATTCGCCTGCGACGCTTCTTTTTTATTACATTTCGTAACACAACACTTATAATGCCAACCTAAAACACCTTTTTCACTCACCTTCACGAAAAAATTTCGCCTGCGGCGCTATTGCACATTTTTTACTGCGTCTATGTTGAAAATTTCATTGCTTCTCTCAGAAGTTTTTTTGGCTTAAGAACTTTAAAGACATCAAACTTCATAGTCAGACTTGTTTCCCCCCTCAAAGTCAAATACTAGATGGGGCTCCCCCCCTCTCCGAAATGAAAACCATACACCACTGCTTGTATCGAAACATCCCTACACTGATAGGGCTGCCACATAAGAATGTGTAAAAATAATTTGATTAGGTACTTATAATAAATGAGTACCTAGTACAAATTGTACAGTGCTGCTAGATAGGACCCCCGCTTGAGTTTTAGATTTTTTTGATATTCGGGATAGAATTTACCAGAAAAATAATTAAAACTTCTAATATGATATGTGATTTTTTTAAATTTTCTATTATGTTGTTTTTTTTCGAACTTTTGTAAGCTTACTATACATGGTAAATCTTGAGCCTTTGCTGGTTTGTTTGCTGTTAATGTTAACATACACATATACTCTGTAATAACTGTTTGTGCTCCTTAACACCAATAAAATAAAATAAGTACTTACCTAGATGTTGGAGAAAAATTTTTTTTGGAGTAGGCACAAGTGTGAAATAAAAACTCGTAAATAGCACCATAGCTGGGAGACTAAGCAAAGGTTGTGGCATGTAACGGATTTTCATGATATAGATCGGGAGGGGGCTGCCTGGCGACAGTTGAGCAACCGTCTCACCACCCTGGTGATAAACGATGCTAACCCGGAGCCTACCTTTCAAACCCGTGGATTCTGGGTCAATCCCAGAGAGGTGGCAGCCCCATAGAATAATAATATATCGGGCAGCCCTACCTACCGAAGGTCACAGAACCCTAAAGATTACTTACTCCTTGTTTCATATAACTTGGCCACTGGCTACATAATAATTCTATACGAGAAGTGTGACAAGACGGATGGAACGAAATGCAGTTAGTTGATACAAACTGGTACAAATCCTTACTCAACATGAAGTAATGGAAGTTTGTGTTAAAATAATAGATTAGAACTCCAAACAGAGCACTGGTACTCTCTTATGGTATGCCAAAGCTACATTAACTATAGTCTGTCGGTTAATTCAATGGATGGAGTAAATTAATAACACAACACCTGAAATAATATGTTTATTATTGGTATACCACATACTTCCATATTCTTAAATAATGTCTGATTATTACTTAAAATTACTGTAGATTGTTATAATCAAAACCTACATTACAACTATATTAGGAGGATGTAATTCAAGTCCCTAGAGCAACCTCCCATTAAATTCTCTAATAATAATAGTCACTATTTTTTACACGTGGAGGCAAGATTTGCCAACACCCTTCTCAGTATTATGGGAGTAATTATCCCAGATTGAGTTATTACAACTTATGTACGAAATTGAGACTGGATTGTTACAATATGGCATCATGAAAATGTTTCCCAATATTGAATTATCATCCTACATTCCACTTAAACTCCCATAATCAACATTTTCACATTGTAACAAAAGCAACAATATCAAAACTAATTTTTCTACGAATAAATAACTTTCTGGCGTTATAGAAATACTCAGAAATAAAAAAATATCTGAGCACCTAATAACGCTAGAAATCAATTTTTTTCCAAAAAAAGGGTAGGATATTTCTCATAATTATTTGACGGAACTAGAAAATAAATAGTCAAATTGATAAGAAAACATTCTCCTCAACTGTAGATGAAGAACCACTCACAATTAGGAGCTGCTATGTTGAAGCCACCTACACCTAACTGATATTCTCATTTCTCATGCCTAAATCCAAAAAAATGGACATCAGTACAATTAATGTAAATATATATGAAAAGCAGTCTTGAATACAATAAAAATATGATACTTAATATGTAATCTATTTAATTAGGTAGCTATCACTATCTATTAAAATGTTCCTCTCTTGAATTGCGGGAAAACTACAACAAATAATGTGTAATAAGTATTTGTCATCGAAGCAATTTCTACACTGCATTAAAAGTTGTGTAATTTCTGGTTATAAAATAAGACCTAATGGCTAATATAAAATGTATTCCTGCAAAGTTAAAAAGGTTTGTATTATTTTGTATGTGTAAATGTGTTGTGAAGTACACTATCTATTACTATTTACAAAGTGTACTTCTCGCCTAGCACCTACACTTTAGTTCAGTTGTAAGGAAATAAAATGATGAAGAATAATTCAAGCTGAATTAGGTCCAGTGAGAGGCAAGGCATTAATCTCATTGTTTAGTTTGATTTGTTCATTCACACATTTCCATGCATCATCTTTCTCTTTTTTAGTTAATGGCCTCTTCTTTTGTTTAGCCGACAATACTTTCTTATATGTTTCAACACACTCAGCGTCCACTTGATCCAGTTGTTTCTTCAAATTAATCCTCACCATTTCTTGCTTACACAATGTTATCATATTACGCAAGTTACGAACATTCTCCTTCCTCACAACTGCCAATTCAGCCTGACACTTTTTGATCTCGGCGAGAATCTCATCATCTGCGGGATTCGTCAGTGGTGGTAAATCTTCAGGATCTAATATTCCCTGTTCTATCAACTCTTTCCTTAGACATCGTTCCAAGTTCATGGTGTTTCGCATTATATTGGCAGACTTGGATGTACTGTGTTTAATCTTAACATCGGGAACATGGAATGATTCGGAACTATCTTCGATAAGGGCAGAGACCAGTCTTTGAGTCAACGGACCCGTAATAACTCCGTCTACATTCTTTTCGGCTTTCTTCCGCATTGATGACGCTTCAGATGAAAGGCCCGAGTTTTTATATTTGTAGGGATTAGATGCAATCTGTTCTTCAGAGATATGTTCATCAGCCCATACTTCAGAGTAATGCTTCCCAAGAGGAGGTATAGGAGGTTGAGACATGTTGCTGCTCGTGGCTAGCATTGATTCCAAGAATTTTATATCATCCAGTGTGATGGGACCACAATATGCCTCTATAGAGTTCCAAAATTTATATGGAGTGTTATTCTTTGGTGCATAGGCAGTCATTTCCAACTTAACAGTACTGTCTGAATTGAGAATGTTATCGTGAGAAAAAGAACCCTGAGATGCAACGGGGGCTATGGCTGGAGAAAAACTTTTGAATTTGGGAACCTTAGGTTGAGTTCCCGGTGTCTTTATGTATTCTTTGGGTTTCATGGGTTTTTCTTCCTGATACTTCCTTTTCCCCGGATACTGGAGCTGCTTGCCTGCTGCCTTTCCTTTCTTTTCCCTTTTGGATTCATTCACATCGATGGAGTCAATTTCATGTTGGAGGAATCGTGATCTCATTGCAGCTGTACATAACAGATTCTCCAACTCAACTTGCAGTGAATCTAGTTCTTCCATCCCAATACCTTCCTCCGCTGGTCGAGATGCTACAGAGGAATATCTAGGTAGAGTGCTGGTATTGTCCTGCAACTTCAGATAAGGGATATGAGGAATGTCTTTGCCCTTAGATTGGATGATCATTGGAGGAGGTTTTACAGGCTTAGTGTAAGCCGACAATCCGGGGCTGGAAGGTTTTCCACCATCATGGCCTTTCCCCAGTCTTCCTTTGCTACTTTGGCTAATTCTTTTACCCATCATCTTGAGGACACTGAAAAAATAAAGGCAAGCCTTATTTCTACAGACTTTTGTTTACAGAAAACCATAGATAAAATTATCTTTTTGTCTATGGTAGAAGAAATTTTAACATCATAGACATGTATTGTTTATCGTAGAGATAAATTGTGTATCATAGGCATTATTATACACGCGCTCTATGTTGTATTAGTTCGATGTAACTTGATAATAAACGGAAAAACGCATGCGCAAAAACATTGAGCGCAGTGATTGGTTGAAGTATTTTAGTTGTCCAGTGTTGCCATATATACAGATTTATGTGTATTTATACAGATTTTAGGCTACGGGAACAGACAAATACAGATAATAAATTTTACTCTGTTTTATAGAGATTTTTGGAATTGGAAATTGTCTATGATAAATCAGAAGAATAAACGGAATAAAGTACAAAAAAAAAACAGATTCGAGCACGATTATCATCTGATAATAGGTAAATAGATAAAAATCTCATTTGTAAAATGAGTAAAAGTACTTATGTAGAAAAAGAAATTAATATATTTTATGCACTATTATTTTATCAAAAGATTAGTTTTTCAATAAACTACCATATTTTATTGGTTTTAAAATTTCATTTATACAGATATTTACCCTTTTTGTACAGATTTTGGGTTATTATACAGATTTTTAGACTTTGAGATACAGACTTTCATTTTTGGATCATGGCAACACTGCAGCTGTCAGATGAATAATTGACGAGTATTTTGTCGAGATAATGGCTGAAGTTTTGTTCACGAAAGTTTTTTTCGTTAGTTCTGTGGTTGTGCATACTTAATTCCAATTTGCTGAACTTTTACACTATTATGTACATTAAAGCAATCCTAACTTAATCCATGGCGTCGAAGGACCCAAACCAAGTATTAGTAAGTATACAAATCTTGTAATTCTGGTACCTACCTAGCAATTTTGTTTTCCATTGAAAAACCTACATCTCTGATTGAAATGCTTTACAGAAGGGGTGCCTGATACCTATGGAATGAGGAGGAGAACTTTTAGCAACATAGATGCATAATTAAGGTGGTGGACACTTGAAAAAATTCGTCATAGCCTTTATTAATACAGTCCAGCAGAGATCAGTTTTCTCAGCAATTCAGGGGAACTGTTGATTGTGGAATCTTGATGCCTCATGACAGTTGGCGAAAGTAAGCTCTGCTTTTACACTCGCACAAGTGTTGGTGCGCTGGAAGACCCTCTTTCCCTGAGTGTGCCCCTTGGAGGATGGCACAGGAGAGATTGCGACTTTCTGGGAGTGGATGAGGATATAGATTAGTGCTGACCAACATAAAAAGATGAATATTGTATAATACCTAGTTGTGCAATTTACTATTACGTAATATTTTATTGTACATTTATTATTATGCAATGTGCATTAAGACAAAATTATTGGCTTACATGTTCATGGACTTACAAATTTATTAAGTACATTAAAATATCTCATTTTTAAATATCTTGTGTTTGCTTTGTTTTTGCCCCGTCCCGAAGCTTCTTATTTAAAATCATACTTTCACAGTGTCTTATGTTTCATTGAAATAGTATTTAATTAACAAGTAGGTATCTCAACAGATATACAGCAAAGATAACTACCTGTTACATTCAACTACGACATGTAGAAAATTCAGATGTTCTCACCAAACATAAATTGTGATTTTCAAAAATAATCTGGTATTTAATTACTTTGTACCATTGGATCAAGGAAACAGGTGGGTACATCATTTGACACTATACAGGTAATTAAAAATAAGAAACTACGGCTGTAGACCACATGCGGCCGATACCCAGGTAGTCGAGCGGTTTTGAAAAAGGTTATCTTAATGCTGTAGGCCACATGCGGCCGGTTTGCTCAGGTAAAATTAATAAAAATAATGTGTGAGACAGCACTCTGCTTTGAAAGATGAAAAAGGAAATTAATGAATTAAAATGGTGTGACAAGAATAACTGGTTCTTCCACTCCTTTTGTGGAAAATTAATTGTCTCTCAATTTTTAAATATATTAAAACATGGTTGTGGAAAACACTGTAATGTTTTTTAGTTAACCTCCAACATATCTTTCGTCTGCAAATAAAAAATATCAAGACACAAATAGGAGTGGCGTGATGATGCCTGCAATGTTCCCCTGTTTCACACAGGACAGTAACCCAGTTGACAATTGTAATGGTCAAAAAAGGATTTAATAATAAATTGATATATTTATTTATTTTTAAATATTTTATTGAGCTTTACAAAATATTTCATTAAAATATACATTGTATACCTACAATACAAATACAAACTCAATCATAGCACGACTTGATCTTCACCTTTTCGAACGGTGGATCTTCTATGCCTACATGGGCCGTATTTAGGGACTCCGTGGCCACAGATTTTTTTTAATAGATTTTTAAAATTGCAACTAACCTTGCTACCAGAAGAGCATATAATATGTATTAACTTGTTCACTGCCGCTAACCCTTATTGGGGTTATTTGGCTCCTCAAACACAATGCCACGAACCCCAATATGGGTTTTCGATTCGATGCATATTGTATTTAGCAGTATACCTGTGACGTCTCAGTTGAGATATCCTGTGTATAATTGAGGCTTATATTTTATAGTACTTTTGGGTACTTATACATACTTTATATAGTACTTTGACTGTAAGATATTGTGTTTGCAGTAACTCCGCCTTTTGGCACACTATGATTATTGTTCTCTAGTTTCAATCCAGCGGATTGGTTTGCAGCAAATTCCTACATCTTGTTCTCCACTCCTCTCTGTCTCCCGCAGCTCTTTTCAGCTAGACATATGTGGTGCAGTTCATGTCCTCGTACACCTATGATTGTTTAACCTAAAAACAATGATTAAACGAGACCAACGCAATATCACTGAAAAAGTTTGCACATTGTGCTGTGTGTATGAATGTAAACTTTGTGTCATCAATTAATACAAGACTTTTAGATTATATAGGAGAATGTTTCCCTTATACCTAATTCTATGACAAGATTATAATTGTCTTAACCATGCAATGTCAGAGGTTGAAAGATCTAATTTTAGTGTACAATCTGCATTGATCACTCTTAACTGCAAGGAAAGGCTCTCTCTGATACTGTTCCAGGAGTAGGAAATAAACTAGAACTAGTTATTAATCCACCCGTAAGTAATTTTGAGGTTACACCTGCACTTTGCATATTTGGTTAGTACTGCATTTTACTGAATATTATTACTTATTTATAAAAGTAAAATTATAATCGAAACAGACCAATTCTATCAGTTATATCAACACAAATACACAAACAATAACTACAGAACAATAAACACAAACTGAAAACTAACACATAAATAGCGAAAATACCATCCCGATTCCGCAAAAAATTACGGTGACTCCGTCCATTCTATTAATCTCTCAAGATCAAGTTACTTTAGTCAATTATTTAGTTACGTTAGTTATTAGGGAACCTGTACATAGGTTCCTTATCAGTTATGTTCTAAATTCCATAGAAAGTCTCCAAAAAACACTAAAAAAAATGTTTATGTTTGTCCCTAGTTGCCGTGGTAACCTTATCAAAGATTGACATCAAGTTAACAATTTTTCGGAGAATTTCTTACGAGTTAACATATATCGTTAACATATAGTTAACATATATCTGTAGAAATAAGATTAAAATTTGACAGTGACATTTCTGACAGGCTGTTAAAATAGTGGATACGAAAAATAAAATACATCCAGATACCAAGTTGCATGAGAATACCTACCTACTCTAAATAAACATACCTATTTAGACTTTTAATTAGAATAATATATAAAATTCAACTTTCACACAAGTTGCAATCCCCTAGAGCTATATTGGGGAGGTAAAGTTTAATAAGTAAGAATGCAATTCAGTATGTAGGTACTGAAATTAATACTAAAAACTTCAGTTGACATAAACAAGTAGGTAGAGCTGCAAGTAGTCAGCTGATTGGAAGTTGGAAATTATAAGGACATCTACTAAGTGAGAGCTGCAAAACTTTATTCACAATGGACTGTACGAAAATACAAAAAATCACGGAAGCATAAATGTGAAATTTAATTTACATGAACGATTCAATCAACTCATATAAATTGTCAACGTAAAGTTCAAACTATTTAAAAGTTAAATTTAACTTTAAACACCAATGTTAATTACGGACCCGATATTATCGCTATCAAATTTCACTAGGTGTGATATTTGCTCATTTGTTACAATATTTTCTATTGTTTGCTGATTATTATCAATATACGAGTCAGCAATTTTGACTTTTCGAGCTCTTTACGCCATCTTGAATAATTTTCAACAACAAAAAAATCTGTGGACTGTTTTCAAACTTTCGATGTTGCCATTACTTAGGTGCTCCGAAGCTGTGAAAAATACGTATGGCCGACAGGACATATGGCCGAAAATACATATGACATATGGCCGAAAAGATATATGGCCGACACGACGAATGGTCAAATCGCTAATCCTGCTTACCTCACCTTTATATAGTTTCCTTAGGTATTACATACACATTTGGTGAAATCGACGGGGCGTTGCTGGCATATTCCATGTTCTTAATTAATTGTTGACGTGTTGTTAACTGTTTGTACTCTTCTTCTTCTTCTTTCCGTGCCCTATCGGGTCCCCCCGACGTTGGCGATCACTATGGCGAAAGCATCCCTGTCTGCCGCAGTCCGTACTTGTTTGAACTCTTATCATTTAATAATTAAATAAATAAATAAATAAGTCCTAACCAAACCTGTTAACCTCACTCAGCACCGCAGGCACGCTCAGTGTTTTATGCATTTTAGAAAATGTATTCTGAAAATTTGGAGATTTCTAGAACATAAATAGAAAATACTTATTTTTTATTTATAAAAGAAAGAGTGACTGTAAAAATAAGATATTATACTTTTCTAGGGGGATCCAGACAAACGGCCGAATGCCATTTGGACGACATATGGATAAATGGCTGACAGAGACAAATAGCCGACACAACCAATTGCCAAATGGTACAAATGGACGACATGGACAAATGGCCGTCAAGTACAATAGGCCGACAAAGACAACTGGCCGACAAGGATAAATTAATGGCTAAAAGATCTATGGCCGAAAAGACATATGGCCGAAAGAACTATGGCCGACACCGTGAAGCAAGCAGGGTTAGATATTCAGCCATTTGTCCTGTTCGCAACATGTATTTTCGGCCATTTGTTTTTGTTGGCCAGTTGTCTTTGTCGGCCTATTGGATTTCGGCCTATTGTACTTGTTGGTCATTTGTCCATGTCGGCCATTTGTAACATTCGGTCCTGACAGCTATTCGTCTTCAGTGATTTCAGGAGCTAAAGCTCCTGAAACATCCAGGGGTGGGTGTGGGTTTACCCTTAATGTCCCCGACGCCGGTCGTCTATTTAATACTAGTTTTATCAAACTGCATCCAAACCTGTGTAGTATAGTTTTTTTTTATCATTATTTACGTAAATATAATACTATTTTAATTTGCCACCAAAAGTAGATACGGTTCCTTAACCAAAATTATTCCGTGGTTGACTGAAGGAAATCTGAAGAGGAAAATATCCTGTTTGAAATCGATGCGCCCAGTTTGAGTCATTTATCATTCAAATGATCATTCGAATAATCGAACGATCATTCGAATAATCGATCATTCGATATTCGAATGATCATTCAAACGGTCATTCGATTATTTTGGAATATTGTTAGGGTTGCCAGATTTCTCGGAAGTCAAACCGGGACGACCGAAATCCCATAGAAATTTATACCTTATAAAAAACGCAGGCGATTTTTTTTAGATAAATGGAGACTGGTTGTTTGTTTATAGTATCTAGGCAAATCAAATGCGTAACATTATTTGTTTTTTTACATTATTTTGTATATAAATTGTCAAAATTACCACAAATAATTGCAATCCTAAAAATATACCAACTATTCCGAAAACCGGGACATTTAGGCGTCCCGAGAGGTTTGTTCGGGACACCGGGACACGAGGCACAAAACCGGTGACAGTCCCGGTAAACCGGGACGTCTGGCAACCCTAAATATTGTAATAGCCAAATCTTTGTCGGCGACCAAAAAAAAAAGGTCATCGACGGAGAAATACGAAGTGACAGAATCTCAATGCGAACCGGACGAGGAATGGAAGCTGAAGCCCCTGGGGCAAAAAAATAATAATATTCGAAGGATGATTAAAAATCGAATAATCGAATGATCATTCGATTATACCGTCAATCGATTATCATTCATTCGAATATCCAATTCATTCGATTATGCCCATCACTAATAAATTTAATTTCAATATTGTTGAATTGGCTACACTGCTACCGCACGGTGTATTTTTTATTGTTGAGTTGTCATTTCCGGTTAATGGATGACGTTTGGTTTTCATTTTCTTTGCTGTTATCGCCGCTCGTCTAACTCTAACTTCACTCGTATCCTCGAAATGTTTTGGTAAGTTTGGCATGAAGTTATTTCAGAAAGACAGAAATATAGTTTGTTATAGGAATGGGAAGAGTGGTAAATGGGGCTCCGAATGTAAATAAATAAAGATGTGAAATTGCACAGTGTGCTACGTTTTATTCCAGTGTTCAAAACACAAATGTAGCCGAGTTAAAATGGCGTAATTATTATGTTATCTATTTGTAATGTTATTTACCATTTGTTGCTTCTGTATTGTATTATCTCGACTAACAACCAATTCCATTTAGGTGAATTTGTGAGCCTTGACTGTTGAGGGAATAAACTATGATAGAATTATCTAGTTTATCCAACACTCTTACATTATTTTCAGAGTTTTCAAATAGTTGACATTGTCTACCTGCACAATCCAAGATGAGTTCAGAAATTATTAAGTTGGAAGGATTACAGACTGACAGAAGTGATGATAAGGTGAAGGGTGAAGAAATTGGGCAAGATGAAGAAAGTAATTCTATATTCTTGATGAGTGAATTGGAGGACACTCAGGTTATTTCTGATGCCCAAGATTATCAAAATGAAAGGAATAAAGGTGAAACTGGTAAATATTGTTAGCCTGTACAAAATAATATGTTGGTATGTGTATGTAATTAACATGTATGTATTATTGAGTTGTGTAATATAAGACCATTTCTGTTAGCAGAAGTCCCACAAACCAGTGATGGAGCAGAAGCCATTTACAGTTGCAGTAGTTGTGGTGTGAGTTTCTTCTCCGTTCTAGAGCACATACAGCAATATCACAATGATCAAGAAGTTGTTGTTGAAGTGAGTATTTAGGAGTGCTTATCATTTGTGGTACGCTTAATATAGTTTACCATTTGTCATATCTAAGTCATATTCATGTTGGTGCTGGTAATGAATGAAATTAAAAAGTAATTCCGTACGCTGTTCATAATATATGGTTTTATTTGTAATATTGGTTATTACTGACACCCATCAATAAAATTTTAAAGTCGCAATCCAAGCTCGTTCGTAATCTACGGTGTGGTACTTGTACCAAGTGGTGCTTTGTTTGTTCCAGGGGAATAGAAATTCATGTAATTGACTCATACAAATTTCTTTATATTAATGAATCAACTACCTCTACTGACAGCTTTTTATAGAGAAATCTACTTAATATATTTATTATGTGCATAGTTTGCCTCTAAACTTTTTAGAACAAAAGTAAGTAATAGTCCTCAAAATTAGTTACTGAATTCATTGGTTTGTTCTTTTCATTCAGATGGAGGATGAGCCAACAGTTGAGAACAACAGCATGGAGGAGGTGGCCCTACTGCAAGTATTTGAAGAAGAGAATCCCGAAAGCATAGAGGAGGGGGAAGTGGTACAAGAAGATGGGAAATCAGAGGACGAAGCAGCTTCAATGGTAGACACCAGGATGAATAAAGGTACATATGTGCTTATTATCAATTAGATTCCAGACCAGATAGATTTCTTCCAATGATTATATGTTTATATGGAAGGGGGACTCAAGATAATATTATATTTCTAGCCAGGACTTGGAAGACTCTGCAAGAGCAGGAATGTGTGGATAGTGATGGAAGAGTATACACAAGGAAAGTAGTGCAGATTGAGAGATTCTGGGAACCTAAGCCACCAGAGAGTAAGCCAGGTATGGAGTTTTTGTTATAAATTTATTTGGCTAATCAAGTCAGATATATCAGTAGATGTAATTTTATAGTGATTTTCTACAATATTTGCTACTAATTTTGCAGAACTGCAAGAGGTGGCGGAAGAACCAGAGGATCGAAGGGCTCATTTAGAAGAGGAAGTCCATATACAGGACAATGGAGCTGACCCAGTTATATCGAGGGTCTACCATTGTGTTAGATGTTCTACTCAGTATGGTACCTTGGAACTATTTGATGTACACTCCTGTACACCAGGATCCAAAGGTATTGTATTGAGAGTGTACTCTAAATGATTCAATATTCTTGTTTCATTCATTCATCCACCAAGTGTAATGTTGTTTCATTTCAGATGTTTCTTCTAAATATAAATGCTTATATTGTGATGTAACATACACTAGTTCTAAATCATTGTGCGCTCATATGAAAGTTCACAAAGGAATAAAGAAGAAACCAAGTCCACGAAAAACATCCGCAGCAGGTGACATTTTACTTATGGATCTTTACACATTCACACTTGCCATCAATTTATGTTTATTGACATTTATTATTTTCTTTGCACAGATAATCAAACTACATCCTACAAATGTGACATTTGTGACACATTATTTCCAACCAACAAGTCGTTGCGTTTGCATGCTCGCATGCACGATCCAATCAAACAGCGACCTATTGAGGCACCTGTAGAGTATAAGTCTTCCTCTAAGCGTCATATGAAGGATGATCCATTTGACAATTCAGGCAACATGGGGGACAAGTAAGTTCTATATACAGGGTGTTTGATAGATGGATACAGATATCTTCAGGAGTGATAGTAGTGGTCATTTAGCATCTTTTGAGCCAAACTTAGCTTAGTCAAAAGTCGCACGGTTCTCGAGATATTCGAGATTTTAACTTTTTTTCGAAATACCCCGAATTACTCAAGTTTTAGCCCGATAGAATCGTAAGTAAAGGTACCTACTTAGTTTTATCATTCTTTTTTGTTACCTGAATATGTGTTTAGTCTATTTAAATCATAAGTTTCAATCTGAAAAACAACCATGTTAGAAAAATATCGGATTAAAGTTTCGAGAAAGAGATATTTCAAAAACGAGTTACGACTTTGGAGAGGATTTTAGATAAGAAAATAAAATGTTCAAAGATTCAGAAATCTGGAAAAAACTTCTCTGGTTTGTGCTCTTTCAAATGATATACAAAACATTATAAAAAAACATTAGTTTCGTAAATCTATGATACAAAAACTTAAATAGATCACCTCTAATTTAAGCAAATTTCCATACAAATTCGGAAACAGTAAATTGAAAGGTAATGTGTTTTTCACTATGCAACTGTACCTATAGTAAATATGTATGGAAATTTGTTTAAATTAGAGGTGATCTATTTAAGTTTTTGTATCATAGATTTACGAAACTAATGTTTTTTTCAATGTTTTGTATATCATTTGAAAGAGCACAAACCAGAGAAGTTTTTTCCAGATTTCTGAATCTTTGAACATTTTTTTTCTTATCTAAAATCCTCTCCAAAGTCGTAACTCGTTTTTGAAATATCTCTTTCTCGAAACTTTAATCCGATATTTTTCTAACATGATTGTTTTTCAGATTGAAACTTATGATTTAAATAGACTAAAAACATATTCAGGTAACAAAAAAGAATGATAAAACTAAGTAGGTACCTTTACTTACGATTCTATCGGGCTAAAACTTGAGTAATTCGGGGTATTTCAAAAAAAAGTTAAAATCTCGAATATCTCGAGAACCGTGCGACTTTTGACTAAGCTAAGTTTGCTCAAAAGATGCTAAATGACCTCTACAATCACTCCTGAAGATATCTGTATCCATCTATCAAACACCCTGTATAAATTCCTGACTACACTGTACTACGTGTAGGATGTCAGTATCATTAAGTGTGAATTTGTTTTAGGTTCCATTGTCAGGCGTGTGATAAATGGATGCATATTGGATATAAAAAAGTCCACGAGATGACATTCCACGCTGGGCTCGAGCAATACAACTGTGAAATATGTAACAGAAAGTTCTTTACTGAAGAGAACTTAGAAATGCATTTGACTGTCCACAATAGTGAAAAGGTAAGCAATGTAAATGATCTCAATTTTATCATGAAATAGTTTGTGAAATACTTGGTGTAAATATCAAGTTGTTTTAATTGTTTCATTTATTTCAGGTTGTAGTCAATAAATCAGATCGTCCACTGCCATATGAATGTAGTTATTGCAATAGACAATTTTCCAGACCACATGAGAAAGTTAAACATGAACGAATTCACACAGGTATGATTTTGTGAGGTTCCGTACATCTTTACGAGTTGGGATTTTTTTTCTGTAATTTTCAATACTTGTTTGTTTTGTTTGTTAGGTGAGAGACCGCACGTGTGTGAGATATGTGGCAAGGCTTTCAGAGTGTCATATTGCCTAACTTTACATATGCGCACACACACAGGTGCCAGGCCCTACGAATGTTCACACTGTGGCAAAAGGTAAACTTGTTACACTCGTCATTTATCTCCTAGCATTCTTTACCACACGACACATGTAGTAGTTTCTATCCCAGGGTAAGATGGGTCTTAGTGTATCATTAATATTCTCACAGCTAATGTGATACAGTTTGTGTATTATTATTTTAATGCAAGTATTGTTTTTGTTTAGATTCAAAGCGCATAGTGTATTTAATCACCACGTCCTGACACATTCTAACATCAGAGCTTACAAGTGTCCCTACTGCCCCAAATCATTCAAGACATCAGTCCAGCTGGCGGGACATAAGAATGCTCATACTAAACCCTTCTCTTGCACGGAGTGTAACAGGTAATTACTATTACCAGTACTGTGAATTAATATACATAAATGTATGTATGAGAAAATGACCCAAGTATGTGTTGCTTTCAGACCTTTTGCATCTTTGTATGCAGTGCGTGTTCACATGGAAACTCACAAGAGGCAGAACAACTTGAAGTTCAACTGTAATTTGTGTGGTGCGAGTTACGCCAGGGCCTTTGCATTGAAAGATCATATCAAAAGTCAACACTTGTCCGATAATCCTACAGCAGTAAGTGCAAATACATAAATATTACATAATATGTACTACAATACAGTGAACTTTGGGTTGGCTGGCAGAAATTGCCAATAGGCAACAAGCCCGCCATCGAGGCAGTAGCCAGATGGATGGCCTCAAATAGACTATGCCTCAATGCTGATAAGACAGAATTTATGTGGATAGCGTCGAATAGACGACAGCATCTTATCAGAAACAGTGAGATTGTAGTTGGAGAGACTCAAGTAAAGCCTATGTCTTCACTTAGAGTTCTTGGTGTGATTGTTGACGGTAGTCTGTCAATGGCTGACCAGATCGGTGCCACGGTTAGGAATGGTTTCTTTCACCTAAGACAAATCAAATATATTAAACGTTGTCTCACAAAAGATAGTCTTAAGACATTGGTCAAAGCTTTTGTAATATCAAGATTAGATTATTGTAACATTATATATACTAGATTGCCGGGTGTACAGGTGAGTCGGTTGCAATGCCTCTTGAACGCCTCTGCTAGACTCATTATGTATGGTAATAAATATTGTAGAATAACTCCGCTACTCAGGGAACTACACTGGCTTCCAGTGTGTGCCAGAACTGAATACAAAGTATGCGTGTTGGTATATAAGGCTATCCATGGTGAGTCGCCCCACTATATTAAAGAAATGTGTGTGAAAAAGAATATGGGCTGGAGGCATCGGACACTGAGGTCGGCTATGAGTCTAGCACATGAACTAGAAGAGCCGCGGAGGGCTGTTTCTACGGGTTATGGTGACCGTGCATTCTGTGCAGCGGGCCCAAGCCTGTGGAATGCCCTTCCACTCGATGTTAGGTGTGCCAAAAGCCTGGAGGAGTTCAGGAGGTTGCTGAAGACTCACCTTTTTGTGCGTACCTACGGGTCATTCACTGGTTAACCAATGATAGGTCAAGTTAGCCGAAACTGATTAGATTAATTCATTTTTATTATTTTGTTTTGTGACGATCCTATGTGGTGATTTAATTATCATTTTTACTGTTTGTGACGAACTTATATGGTGAAAAGAAAAATGTAAGGTGCCCTTGGAGCGATTTTGTCGCTAAACGGCGCCTAAAGTTGTCCAATTATTATTATTATTATTATCTATATGATTTATATTTGCAATAAAGAATATTTATTATATTTTTTTTAACTGTGGTTTGAACTGATTAGATATACAACAAGAACAGTCTAAAATATCACATTCTATTGTTTTGTTGTAAATAAAAATAATGTTTATTTTAAAGTTACAGAAAGACACATACATTCCTGAGGTGGCAGCGGCAACACTTGCCATTATTCCTAAGGATAGTGAAGGCATAGAGGTAAATACTACACTCATATAAAATTCTATACTAAATTTGTTTCGTGACAATTTTTCTTACAAATTGATTTTAATAGAAAGGAATACTTGTGATGTCGTAGTGAAGTAGGATTAGCTTACACTAACTAACAGTTAGATACTATCAATTCTTTTATGTACTATGCAAGATTGCACAACATTTAAATGTAGTATGTAGTACTTCATTTGATACATGATATTGATGTTGTTGTTCTCCAGGTTGTTGAAGTTGCGGTTGAGACTGTTGAAGAAGAAGATGTGGAGGATGAAGGGTAAACCAGCTTTTAGAAGATACAACGCAGACACATCATTATGTATATTATTGTAAATATCTAATATAACACCTATAGTATGTAAGGCTCTGTACAGACTTTTATCACAATGGAGATAGTATATATACACTACCAAACTATGTAGGTACGTATAATCAAGACTACTTAAATCATAATTTTTTTTATTATTTTTATTTTACTTTTCAATAAATGGACTGTCAACAGGTTGACAATAATAAAATATGATTACAAACAAACAAATTAAAAGAAAAAACCAATAACAGACAGACACAAACGCAATACAAACAGACATACATGCAAATGAAGAGTTTATGTACCTGTTTCTCTAATTCACTTCATTCAATTCTTTCATTGTTATTTTAATTCTATTTTTATTTTTTATTTTTATTATTTTTCCACCCTTGTGTATACGCAGTAATAATAATAGTAGATAATACATAGTATTCACACATATTTTGTGAGACATTGCAATTTGATTTACATATTTGTACTAGCTTTCATCACAATCCAGGTACATATTATGTATGTGTTTACAGAGATTCTAAACTACTTGTACTTAATTATTTTTAATACGTTTCTTGCTACTTTTCATCAGAAAAGAAAAATTATTTCTTGTCTAGATAAATCCGTACATATTATATGCTGTATTTAGCCATGTCTAATTTGTGGTGCCATAAGAATGTGTTTTGATATGATGTGTCATATTATGAAGTACTAGCATAAGTATCCGTGTTTTGCAACAGTAAAAGTTTGTTTTTGGAAGGAGAAAAAGGTTGGCACTGGGAATGCGTTCATCCCGTTTTCACTAAATATGGCGAGTTCACTTTGCCTGACACCCTTGGTTGTGGACTTTTATACACCCTGATTATGAGCCTTCTTGCATTCGCGATTCAGGCTCTGAAACCTGCGTAGCTAAGTTCTTATATGTATTCTGTTTCTTATTTGGTTCATTTTGCATTTGTATTCCTGTTTTATTTTTTCTAATAAGTATATCATGTATTCATAATGTCACATATGTATACAAATGATTTCAATTTAACGGAAGTCTTTCTTGATTGTTAAATAAATTATGTACAAACATAGTAATGGTTTTCCTAGTGCCATATGCATTAATATAATACATACATATTCTTCGTGTTTACAACTTTTGATCTCTTAAACTTTCATAATACTTTGTGTGTATATACTATGTATGTATTATTTCTTGTTTCTTTGTGTTGTATACATTATTGATAACATGTAAATATAGGTAGGAATTTTATTACAAATCTTTTGTATAGAATATGTAGTAAATTATTTGTGTATAAACCAAAGAATATAATTGAATTACATATTCTTTTTCTTGTTAAAAAAAAGTTTTTTCTTTTATAAACACTTACAGAATCTGAGCTTATGGAAATAAACCTCATCAAATTGAGCAGCAATAAATGGGAATGTGAATTAATATGTTTTATTTTAAGGAAGGTGACGGGACTGAGTGTCTCTTGTGTCTAGAATAGATTTATTGTGACATCATTTAATTCACAATCTGTTCTAATGCAAAAAGTTTTAGCGTCTCAAGAGTCCAGTAATGCCCACCAAGCCGGAAATTCTTTTGTTATCGAGTGTGTCACAATCACAGAAGATGTAGAGGGGTGTTCTGCTATCATTCAGTGCATAAATTTGTTATTCTTCATTCTTTATAGGTTTTTGTGTACTTGATAATATTACAGGGCGGCAACCTCCGTTGCTACCTTGTAATTTACCAAGTGCGCATAAACAGTTAGTGGTGAATACTTTGATTAGAATATTTTCATTATCAACACACATTGTTCATGTCTAATAGTGAAGTTAGATGACATGAAGTGCAAAGTAAATATAAGTTAATACCATTAATGGAGTCCTGTGATAATAGAAAGCTTTTATCTACTTTAATATGTTGTGTGTTTGTACTACGCCTACTTGCTGCTAATAAACTGTAATACTGGGAAAATTATTGATTTGGATTGCAGGGTTACCAGATTTTTATTCGTAAATAAATATAAAAAATATTAGCACCAACATGACATAATAATAAATCAAAACGAGATAAGTCGATGGGTGGACTTATTGCGGAAGTAGAAGCACATCTTGCAGTCATCTTCGCAGAATATGAGTTTCACTGTTCAGGAGGAATTGCTAAAAATATGAGAGGAGCATGATTACTTTACTATTACGTACTACTTCACCCATTAACATGCATTTGCATCAGGTACCGATACTCACCCATTAACATGCATTTGCATCATGTATTGATACTTACCTGTGCGTCACACACCTTATAATATAAACTGACTTCCAGACACATTGGATGCGAGTGGCCCCAACATCTTAAACACAATGGTGGAACCTGATTGCATCATTTGAGTATTGCATTTTGTTACCAAACCTTAATTATTTTTATACACTCGTAACTAGTACTTGGTTACTTAGTAATAATGTAGGTAGTTAGTAAATAATTTTATCTATTAATATTATGAATCAGGCTGTAATACTAATTCTCCTGACACCAGATTAGATGATAATTCTTCCACTAGTGTAGTGATATTACAGCAGCAAGGATGTTCATTAATAACTTATTGTTTTGAAAATTATCAATAAAATACAAAATGTGCATAACTACGATAAAACATCAATACATCAATAAAACTCATTGTAGTCGTGAAGATGTTCAAGTACTTTATTATAATTCTTGGAGTCAGCTGAGTAAGGAGTGGCACAAAACTCCTAATAATTGCTCAAATTCCTTTGTGTCTATCGTTTTAAAGGAATTAGACGTGACAAATGTCGTTAGAGAAATAAGATTTAATTTATCCACAGTGACAAATATTTCTGAAATAAATGTAAGTAAAATATTATAAGAATCTAGTATTGCAAATTGGGTTGGAATAATTGGGAAATATGTTGATATTTGTTGTTATGGTTTACTTTAAGATTGATGAGAGTGAACACAACTTCCCCAATACTTTGTGGATTGTGCGACCCACGTGGGAGGTGGCACTCTTGAGTTCTATTATGGCACCAGTTGTTTTCTTCGGTGTTATAATGAACCTGACCCTCTTGGTTTTATTGGCAAAATCCAAATCGCTTCACACATCTACAAACCTATTGATTGGTAATATGGCACTTGCTGACTTGTGTACGCTTGTTCTCTGCCCGTGGATGCTTCTCGTAAACCATTTTTATCAGAATTATGAACTTGGAAGAATTGGCTGTAAAGTCGAAGGGTTTATAACAGGTAACCAATATTATTTTATACAATAGTTTCGGAGAAGTGAAATCTTTTATATATGTATATTATAAAAACGTGGTTAACAAATTTTAGGAGCACTTTTGATTACGAGTGTTATGAATATAGTGGCTATATCATACGATCGCTTAACAGCCATTGTGGTCCCACAAGACGCTCGTTTATCTCAAAGGTCTGTATCATTACTTGCTTTGTTATCGTGGACCATCGGAATTATATTTGCAATGCCACTTTGCATTTGGAGATCTTACGAGGTATCTTGAAATTCACAGTTTATAGCATAGCATTATTTTGGATTGATCCATTATTAATTAGTATCTTTTATGTTTTATAAGGAGAGACAGTGGTTGAATTTCTTGGAAACATACTGTAAGGAGGAGATGAATATTCTTCCAATGTATTGGCATTTTCTTATTTTCCTTCTCGTCTGGATACCACTGATTGTTTTGATCATATGCTACTCGGCAATATTTTACAAGGTAGGATTAAACTTTCCTATTGATTCCATATGTGTATAACTACAGTAATATGTATTATGGAAGAGAATGTAAATTGGTTTATATTTTATTTGGTTGCAGTTGGATAGATATGAACAACAAATATTGAGGCGCGAGCATCCCATGAGTGTAAAATATAAAACTAGAGTTGCCAAAATAATATTTGGAGTGTTGTTGACTTTTGTTGTGTGTCGCACGCCATTCACAGTCCTTATATTCTGGAGAAGTAAACTATTGAAATTAGGAAATGTTAATTCTGTATGTGCAATGTACCCTCTTCCTAAATTGTAATTAAAATATAAATATACCATTCCTTATTGTGACTAGGTATTGTATTTTCTGTATAGGTGGATACAAGCTTCCATATTCTTTGGTTTACTGCTCATTTCATGATGTACTTCAACTGTGCCATCAATCCTTTGATTTATGGTCTGAGTAATGAGTGTTACAGGAAAGCTTTTGTATCATCATCATTCTGTAAATGGTTCAGTGCTAATGGGAAACCTAATGTAAGTATTCCCATACATTCCCACAATTATTCAAGTAAGTATTCCCATACATTCTCACAATTATTCAAGTAAGTATTCCCATACATTCCCACAATTATTTAAGTAAGTATTCCCATACATTCCCACAAGTATTCAAGTAAGTAAGTATTCCCATACATTCCCACAATTATTCAAATGAAAGAATAAAGTCTAATCTGAATACTATATTTTGTCTTTACAGAAAGATGAATTGTCCAAAGGAGATAAGAACCAATCAAATGCCAAAGTCAATAAGGGAAATAATAACTTAATGTATCAAAAATTTTGGTCTAGAGGGGGGAAGATGTCCCTCGAGGATAAACCAAATAATATTGTTTCAAGTAATACAAAGAAACCTCTAGAATCACCAGTGGTATCCAGTAAAATTACTCCTATTCCTAATGACCATATATAAAATTATTCTAACTGAAAGCTTTTATATAATAGGAATATGTATATTTATTTTGCAATCCCCAGTGCTTAAAGAGTGCTTAATACCCTAGATACATTTTTTTCATTTTTTCACAATTGTTCAACATGAAACTTTTTGTCAGAAAAATAAAGCTACAGGTACAGGTTCATTATGTAAAAATATTAGATTCAGTTAAGAAGTATATTTTTATTATAATATGTAATTAATTATTGTTTCTACTATGTATATATGAATAATAATAAAATTAAAAGCATTAAGCATATGATTTTGTATTCAAGACAGTAATATTCAACAAGATTATTATAAAAATACTTTTGTTCCAATTTACCTCCCCCCCCCCCCTTCCCCAAACACTTATTAATAGTCATCCCCAATTTCCTTTGATATTTCTTCGAGGCGATCTTTTAGTGTCTGCTGCATGTCTGGTTCTGTTTTAAGAATGGCTGCGGCTTCTTGAAGCATCAGCATGCATTCACCCATCAAACCCTGCAATATTAAAAAAAATACAATAATTAACTAACCAATGAATTGTGATGGCAAAAGCATTATTGTACCTACGAATAACGGAATATGAATTTTCAAGGTATGCTTGAATTCATGTGCGTTTTCTATTCTTATGTCTAACCTAAATTCCCAATTTAGAATACCTACCTATGTTGATGTACTTAATTGTTACGCCTCTTATAATATAATATAGGTATTATAGACATGTTGTAGGTAAATGTATTATATTAGTTGTATTCTGTCAGCATGACAGTGCCTGGTGCCAACTTATCAATCATGACTGAGTGACGATCAGACTATACAGCAGACGATATCATTTTTTTAATATTACTACGAGACATTTCACTAATACAATATCCCATACAACTATTCTATTCTAGTCTAACTGCGTAGCTAGTAGCTACCTAGTACCTACATTGACATACATACATAATGATTTTTATTTTGAGATTAATTTATTATGCCAGTTGTTGAGGTCATAGATTCTATACAGAATGGCCGAGGGCTAAGGCGAATGGGCTCTTGAAGCGAGCGGTATTAATGATTTTTATTTTGAGATTAATTTATTATGCCAGTTGTTGAGGTCATAGATTCTATACCAAGGGTGGCCAACCTTTTTCAGCAAGCGGGCCAGATTCTAAAAATGAGATGGCTTACCGGGCCGCACAACCAATTTTTTGAAACAAAAAAAATAAGACAGGTTTGTCTCGGGGGGGGGGGGGGGGGGGGTTAGCAACAGAAATCAAAATATTGTTATGACCTAAAAAAGTGAATTGGCGGCGCGAATTTTTTTCTTGCAAAACTGAGTGGAGAAGGCTTGCAACAAAATGTGTGAAAAATATTTTCTAATTAAAAAGACTACCCAAAGTAGCGCCGCAGGCGAAATTTTTAAGGGAAAATGGGTGAAGTGACGAATCTGATGACGAATGAATCTGATCTTTTTTCCATAACAGGCAATGCATGCGGTTATATTGTAAGACGGCTCGCGGGCCGCGGGTTGGCCACCCTAGTTCTATACAGAATGGCCGAGGGCTAAGGCGAATGGGCTCTAGAAGCGAGCGGTAGTCTATATGTAAGCGAGCGCTCGACTCACTTCAAAAGTTAACTCGTATCTCGAGAGGAAAATATAGCGGCTGTTCTCGATCTCATTGTTATAGAGGTTTTCCAGGCCGTTGGAAATGTAGGTGATTAATATTTCTTTATATTACCTGTGCAGCCTGTTTTGTTATCTTCTCATTCGCCAAATCTCTCTTAGTTTGTATCACTCGTGTCGCCTGTAGTTCCAGTAGCAGTTCTCCTCTTGCTTTGGCATTCCCTTGTCTCAGCACACTGAGCATATCCAACAATTCTTCACAAAGATTAATCTTTCGTTCCAGAGCGGCGTCGTTCATCTCTGAAAACAAAGAAGGACACGCGACTGAATTAACAATAGGTACCTATATTAATATAAAATGGTAGAAAAAGGTTTTCGAAAGGCTGGAAGGTTTTCAGTAGGTACAGGGAATATACATAGCTTATATTTCGCTTATTCATTAATTGGTAATAATGCAAATATTGATAGTATAAATTCAGGAGTCACTGCAATACTTTATCTATTTCATAGCACGTCCCATTTTCGAGAACCGATTTTTTCCTTAGGTCAGGGTCGGACCTGACTTTTTACCCCCCCCCCCCCTCAGCATCCAAATTTTTAATAAACAATGCACCACAAACTTAGCGTTAATTAAGAATTCTTGCAAAAGTGAAAAGTGGGCGAGCGCCGCCCATAGTCCCCGGCCTTTCGGCAAATCCGACTTTGCCTTAGGTATAATATAGCCTGGAATTACCCTTGCCGGTTGCGCTTTTAAACATAGACAATATTGCTTTTTTTGGGGATTTCATTGCTTCATCAGTACTGATCCACTCCTGAGAACTAATATTTAACCTTTACCAGTGGACCTCGCTCCACTGGTAAAGGTAACTCAGAATAAAGATCCTGCATGAGAGAGTTTCGCGCCAGTTTTTGGACTTTTTGTGTTGCATTGTTAGATTAAATAGTTTGTCGGAACCCTGAGAGTGATTGTGTAGTGCGGAGTGAAATTAGTTATTAAAACTGTGAAACAATAAACAAGATTTTAAAAAAGCCTTGCACAATAAAGCAAGGCAGTGCAGTGAACTCAACCAAAAAAAAAAAAAAACTCGGAATAAATTAAATGATTTGGTAGGACGTAGGTTTATATGTGAACTTCTTGCTCCAAGGGTTTTTTTTCAAGTAAGTATTGTTATTATGTGTCTATAGGATAGTCCAGCAATACAAAAACATTTCATTAAAAACAATTGTGTCCCTATATAACAATATAACATCTATTAAACCAATTAAGTGCTTCAAACATAAACTAGACTCCCATTGTTAAGCCATATGTGCTTACGCCACCTCTCTATATTAAGCTTGATGTGTTTAAGAAAACTTTGTTTTAAAAGCTACGGACAGTGAAGTAGGTACCTAAATGAAATATTTCTATAACTAAAAGAAAGCATCTTTAAATGGTTGTATAAAAAACGATTGAGTATTCGTATTTCATTTCCTGGCAGAAATTACTCCATAATAAGTCCACAAGCAACATAACAAATAATTATTAAGTATATTATTATCCCGGGAGATAATTTCGCCAACATTTTCTTAAGAAATGTTTACACTTTCGGTCGAAAAGGCGAATGCGCATTAATTAATTTACTACTATAATGTTTTTACGGATTAATAATCACCAGAGAATGGCAGCCATCCAGAGTGAGATCTGATTATGCCGCGACCTTGTACTAACTTACATATAATGAACTTATGCCAATACATTGCGTAGCGAAGTATATAGTTCAATCAACTCTTTCTACTTAATGGTTGTTTAAGAATTGGACATTAAACAAATCATGATTGTTTATTGTGCGTTCTGATTAACTAAGATTTGACTAGGATAGAATACACCTGTTGCAAATTTGCATGTTAAGGTCATCCGGCTCAGGTCAATACAGCCAATACTGAGAGAATAGTCTTGAAACTGAAGACAGTGATAGATGAAAGTATAGTAAGGTGACCAACTGTCCTCCTTTTGGAAGGACAGTCCTCCTTTTCTAGGTTCTGTCCTCCCTCCAAAAGTGTCCTCCTTTTTGTCCTCCTTTTTGTCCTCCTTTTTTACTTTTTAACATTTTAAAATTAATCTGTTAATCTCAAAACCACACGTTTTTTCATCATTACCACGAATTAACTAGTACTATAGTATAAAATACATTAAAACAGTAGCGTAGCGGGGGGGGGGGGGGGGGGCGTCCCGGGCGGCACTTTTCAAGGGGCGGCATTTTCGGGATTTTTTTTAAACAATCTAGGCTAGCGTACACAGACCCAAATACTTTCCTGTACACCTTGCACTAGGCTAATTTCACAAATCTGCCGCCCCTAGGCAATCGGCAGATTTCAGAATATACAAGGACGGGGGGAGGCATTTTGAAAAGAAAATGCTGCAACTCAAAAATAACAATGCAATAACTCAAAAATAATTTTCTTCTCATTAGCGAATTCAGACGGCGGATTACCCCCCAAAACAAGTGACAGCACTTTATATAAAACTAGTTTCCGAAGAATCACATTATTACTACATCGTTTTCTCATCATGTCATGAATTTTCTAAAACTACTACATTGTTTGGTAAAAAAAATTCGCCTGCGGCGCTTATTAAATCTGTTGCGTTTATCCTATCACTTAGCCGATTTCTCTATAAAAATTTCGCCTGCGGCGCATTATACCAACCCTGTTATATAATTTAGAATTATATTTTACTTGCTGCCCGTCGCTCATTTATAATTTCAAATGAACCTTCATCCAAAAAGTTTTAGGTTCAATATTTAAGCAGTTAGGATTATTATTTCACACATTTTCTAAAAAAAAATAGACTGCGGCGCAATTCTGGGTTACATTTGTTTTAAGAAAATAAATCAAACGACCTTGACTACATGACCCTTTTCATTTAGTCTCAAAAAAAGTCGCCTGCGGCGCTGTTCACATTTGTAATACCACAAGGTCATATTTGCATGAAAAAAAAGAAAGAGTTTTTTATGGGGGGGGGGGGGGGGCGGCAAATTTTGCCTCCGCCCCGGGCGGCACAAACCCACGCTACGCCACTGCATTAAAATGCAATTGTTTCCTAAATAAACTTGCCTGCGGCGCTAATTACCTTTTGTGTAGGTATATCTATTTTGGTATGTCTTATGATTATGACAAATATTTCACCTGCGGCGCTATTTTTTGGATACATCCTTTATGGAAACCATTTTGAAGAAAATAAATCAAACATAGCGACCTAATTTACTGTCCCAAAAAGAATTTTCGCGTGCGGCGCTATTTACGCACTTTTGGTCCTCCTTTTTATTTTTAAAAATATGGTCACCTTAAGTATAGACTACAGATTGACAGTTTTAGAATTACAATATTTAGAAATTCCTTGAATAAAAAAAAATAACCGGAAATGGTAGTTATAATAAAGTTATGTATTGGCAGATAGTTATTAATTTGGTATACTATATCAGAATCCCAAGAAGAAGTTACCCAGTTATAGTGCGTTTTATTGTCAGAATATAATACCTATGTGCCATGCGTCTCTCATATCTCTATTACTCGAATAATATAGGTATGTTTTATGACTTTCGTGTGTTGGACGGAAAGTTTGTCCCATTCTGCATACTTGGCAGAATCTTCATCAATCATTGACGATACTGTATGGTAATTAACCTGCCAGCTATGCCTTGAGATAATTACACTTTGCTTCAGATAAATTACCAGTAAGTATTTTAAGTTCATGACAAATTATTACATGTACAATAGTACATTGTTACGTAATGCAGATGCGTATCCATCAGAATATAATATCATGATAAAGACTGTCGTTTTCTTTGAGAAATCAATCGATTGAATTTCGTCCATAATAATGGACTTTTATATCTACAGCACAAAACATAATATGCTTTGCAGTGACATTGCACTGCATGTGGAATATTTTTAAGGTAGGTAGGTACGCACTAGGCCGTAGGCGGGTAGATTGGTACTACAGGACAGGAAAGTATTTACCTAGGGATATTAATTTTGGTTCCCCAAAGTTCTTTTAAAAGCAATAACTCAATGTTTAGACCGGTGAGGAAACATTAAAAAAGGGGGTATAGCGTAGATAATTGTCGGAAAGCTGGAAACTATTTTAATCTCTTCGTTAACAAGCAAATAAGGTTTCTTGAAGTTTGCACCAATTTAACTTTTTCCATAACTTTCTTACTATAACTTTTAAAGTTATTTTATTACGCTTGTGTTATAGAAAATATATTTACCTTAAATTTAAATTTCTTGAACGTTTTCACTATATCACGGTTCAGGAGTTATTCAAATAAAAGCCGAGGCAATTTAATTTTTTTAGTAATGCTTTTTTTCAAACACTGTAACTCAGTTATTATTTAAGTTACAGAGTTAATTTTGAAATCAAGTTATAGTGAATTAGTTTTAGATAAATTATGAGAAAATATTTTTTCGCTAACATCAACCGTTCAGGAGTTATATTAATAAAACTGATGAAGATAAAAAAAATAGTCTTCTCGATATAAGTTGTTACGCAGTGGCGTATCAATAGCGAAATTTAGGTTTTTAACTAAAAAAATTGTACGTTATTAAGAAAGAGCCGCAAAATTAACTCTATCTTATCTTCCACATACCGAAATCTATAATTTAAAAAAATTCTCTATTTCACTCGTCTGTCTTTAAATACCTCTACATCCTAAACCATTTAATATAGAGGTAAAATTTTAATGCCATTTTATAGAAAATTAACCGGCCATTGAATCATATGTACTAAAATTTGCTGTAAGTAGCTTAGATTAGAAGATATTCAACAACGATTCAAGAAAATTAAGAAATTTGTCATTTGTTGAGAAAAACATCACAATTGTAAATCGCTGTTTCTCAGTTATTTTTCAAAGTAGAGAGTAGTATTTATGCTCAGTAGACGAATAATTTTATCTACTTTAATTCACAGGAGAGCACAATTTGTCTAGAATGCTTCCTTTAGGAGTTATTAATGAAAAACTGAAAAAAGTTCAATTTTTATTTTGTTTTTGGGACACCCTGTACTTAGCACAAGCGGAAAATTGGTGCAAACTTCAAGAAACCTTCTTTGCTTGTTAATAAATAAATGAATAAATAAATAAATAAATAAAAACTTTATTGCACATAAATATACACACAAAGAAGAGATTAAAACAGTTTCCAGCTTTCCGACAATTATCTACGCTACAAAGCTAAATTTCCTGGGCTAGTTACCATGTGGACCGCTTTTGTGAAATGTAGTACTTGTTAAAGACATAAAAATATTCTTGTCTATGACTAAATACATTAATTCAGGTTGTACTATTGTCTATGCTTGGCGGAAGTATTAATTTTATTTCCGCCCGAATATTATTAATAAGTTGTGAACTTGATGTGTCTGTAATAGCCAGATGCATTGTTGTATGTATTTTAGTATCGATTAAACCACCCTACACGTAAAAAAAAAAAAAAAAAAAATTAGACTGATAGAATTAGAATGAAGACAAAAAAAATAAATTAGAATGAAGACAACTGATACTAGAAATATTACTGAAAAATTCCATATTTTTAGACAATACCAGTTAGTACAGTTACGACAGTCGGGAACACTTGGGCAATCCTACGTACTTCCGGTTGATTTTGGAAATTTGTTTATTTATGATGATAAAATAACAGGTGTGATGATAAACATACACAATAAAAAAATGCTAGCCCCGGTTTCCCCGCTACAAAAATCCGCTCTTCGCCATTGGCGCATGTAGAAATTTATAGAGGAAAACCTCGTAGGAATTGAATAATTCCCTTATAGGAATATAATAATATATTTGTATTGTGATTGATGATTTACTCGTAGTTTTCATCGCCTGTTGTTGCGTTTCTATTGTCGCCTAGGATTCTATCCCGATGTGTTGGCCCTCGTTTAGAAAATTATATTGGCAGCTTTATTTGTATTGATCCAATTCAACAGTCGTTGATAACAGTTTTGTAATCATTATAGAATTAATTATTGCTAATATAAATCCACAATAATGTTTCGTAATATAAATATGTATTGTACATAGCTATCCCTGCTTAATAGAAAATTAGATTTCTTTCGCACCTCTATATGTATATCCACTGATATACTATTATAATGATACTACGAGTATAATAAAATAATATATTGAAACTTACCACCATAAAAGAATCCTGGAATATGTCCGTATAATTGTACCAAAGCATATTTGACTTGAACAACGTGGGAGTTCGTGGGATGAAGGGCTTGCTTGTATTTATCGATAAAACTCTCCAGCGCCAGGGGAGTATGTTCCAATTCTTTGATTTCTTTCTTCATCGCTTCATTACCCCATATCATAGATTTAGCTGGAATTGTGTGATAGCATTTTTCGCATTTCCATTCTGCTGCATTGTTCATAGGATTCGTGGATAGCATTTTAGGAAGAACTTGTGGTTCTGGACTGTCTTGCAATGGGTTGCATTTGGAACAATTTATGGAGCCTAAATATGTTCCAAATTCTGTAGGGTCTTTACATCTATCACATGTGCAATCAAAACACTTGACATTTAGGAGATGGAGTCTACGTGCTAGTGTGCCCCAGAGGCTTTGTGTGTAGGATGTGGTAATGATGGTTCCTTTGGGTATAGGCACTGTAGCTATGAGTGCTACGTGGTTACTTTCTTTATAAAACACGTGTTTTGTGTTGGGGTTACAATCATGAGCAATCAACGTGGATGTTAAATATATCGCTCTTGCCTTCTTCTCCGAATCTCTAACATCGAAAGCATTTGTATCCAAAATCGCGGCAATGTTCAGTATTGTGTCTTCCGAAAAACTGGACAATCCAAGAACTTGCTGAATAAATGTAACTAAATTTGCCTTCAATATTTTGTACAGCGGTGTATTAATCCTTGTTTCTAAGTGACTTTGAAGATTAGTGAGAGCTTCATATTGCATCGGGTTTGTTTTCTTTAACAGAATACACCTGAGGGGTAATATAACGCAATATGCTGACTCTTGCTTTTCTTCGTAAGAATATTTAATGTTGCATTTATATTTTCTAGCTGTCATCAATTCACATTCTTCCGTATGTACTGCAGACTTCTCGCAATTACTATTACACATGGGCCAATTACACGAAGTGCATTTGTAATAATCTACTGTTCCATCTAGGAATTTGGTCGGTTTAACTCTTTTATAGCAAGCCAGACAAGTGGGGAAACACACCATCTTAGGACCGACAACAGAAGGTTTTTCTTTTAAAATCATTTCCCCTTGTTTGATGTCTCTAGTGGCGACCATATGCCTTCCGACAACATCGTTAACATCAATTTTGAAGGCGGTACATTTAGCTCGGTGTCCATTGCGCCAGGCTTGTTTCTGATGCACTCTACTGCAATAATGCTCCGTCTTGCATGCGGCGCATTGTTGACTTGCTGGATCACCACACACAGCACAGGTTGGAAAATCTTCACTCACACCATTCATGTTAAACCATGAAATATAAACCAAGCAATATTGTAAACAAAAAATGCTTGTATCACAAAACTATATTACATCACAATGTTCCTCTTGTATTGTTTTACAATTTCATAACTGGAAATATACCTAATAATATAAATTTCATAGAAGTTATAATGGGCTCGCGTAACCAGAGTTAGAGACACTCGGTGTCTAGGCAACAATTGAAATCTAAACTGGGAGCGCGCGAAAACTTAACACAGATTTTCTTTGGGAGGGGTTCATTATTTTCCATTGATTCATATATTTACTATGCATAAGACTTGACTGGCTCACACTTTGTATAATACAATTATGTTTGAAAGAGACGAATATATTGGAGGTTTCTTCACCTCGGGAATCACTTCATTGTTGCATTGGAAGTAAAATTCCGTGAGAATGAAACTTTTCCTCATAACAGACTCGACCACTCGCAGTGAGTCGCTGCTGAAATCTGATCGAAAATTATGAATACCTACAGTTTGACGTATGAAATAATAATAATAATAGCGAGTATGACTTGAGAAAGATATTTCATAATGAGCTCTATAATAATATTATATCCAGTTAAATGTGGGGGAATGAAAATTCTCTTATAATATTCCGCATGACAGAACTCGTGGTAGTGTGTCGCTCTCAGATTCTACGGATACCAATTATTAATATTCGCGTTGCTCATATTTCTTTTACATTTTCCTCGACGGACTAAAATAGGTATTAAGTTTAATGTAAAACTTAATTTCATAATAGTTAGTTTGTTTTACGTGAGATATAGAAGTTTTATTTGCAATTAATGTTTAATTAGTCATATTATGATTTATTGATTTTATTAACTGTGATATGGTTTGACAATCGTAGGATACCTGTTATTTTTAATTCGTTTTAGTTTGTAATGGCAGGAGAAAATGGAGTAAGAGAGGACAAGAATAGTACAACGGTAATCAATCAATGTGCATTATGCCAATCAGTCGCAGAGCTTCGATGTGCCGGGTGTCGGCAAGTATCTTACTGCACCAGAGAACATCAGAAAATGGATTGGAAAAATCACAAGACAACTTGCAAACCTTACGAGGTATGAAGAAGCACATACTACTTTTCAAATTATCTCTATTGATTGACAAACAAACATGCGTGTTGATTTTTATTACGATTACAAGCTACCAGTCATTTGATTGCAAATATTTTTGACTTTGGCTTTACGAATATTGAAATTGAACCACGTGGAGGAAAATTTCAATGTGTTCCACTGTGTTGTCATTGTATCAAATCATAGTCAGTACGTTTCCATTCACTGTTGGACATAGGCTTCTTCACTAGCAAGCTATCTTTCTCTTTCTCTGCCATTTGTTTCCGTCCCTCAGATAATTTATTCCAAACGTAGCCTTTTTCATAGCGCGCTGTGCACTTTAAACTATCGTACCTGATTACTACGTACTATCAATTTGTCGGATAGATTAGGTACTCTTGATAAAATAATAAATAATTGAGTAAAATGTTGGTACTTTAAGTTTGCAAGAGGTTTTTCAGATGTAAGATGAAAGTCTTCACCCCAATATAGCAGGTTGGTAACAGCTAAGAAATGCAAGGATTTTCTCATCTTGACTAAGACACATGTGTATAAAGGATATTGAGCATTTATATATTTGAGAAGTATAGTTTGTTTGTTTGACTGTACATACTTTTTATGTGACTAGAACACTTTTAGATCATCGGTTGAATGTTGAATGGCGATATTGCCTTATCGTTTGTAAAGTTTCACACCTCATCGACAAGTTGCCATTTTTTGACGCTTCGGAAAATTGATTTCAAATGACCCAAAGTAATGACTTTTCATCAGTTAACTGTGCCAGTGTAAATAATGACAATATAGGATCGATTAGTTTTCGAATACTTGTGAAATATATTTTAATGGTAAATTTAAAAGCAATAGTTAGTAATGATTTCATTACTTTTGTAATAAATCGTCTGAAACTGTGTGAAAAAATGGTATAGAGATGTGCCTATGTATGTATATTATATAGGTATTGTAATGATTAATGACTTCACATTGACGTAATTTATAACGCTTTCATTCTCAAACTTTATTAAAAAATTTCGGTCTAATTTGTAGAGATTAATAAATAAAATATTAAGTATTAATTAACGAAAATACTTATATACATGCATTTTCTTTCTCTCGTCCAATTGGCTGGGTCGGAGGCCAAAGCATCTGTAAATCTTTGTCAAAGGCCACTGTCTCTTGCAGTCTCTGGCTACCTCGTCTCTCTCCCAAGTTTCTCCTTTGCCACCTGCCTGTGCCAAATATTTCTGGGGTGGCCCACTACTCGTCTGCCTGGAGAGTTTTTATTGGAAGCCATTCCTTTAGCATGCCATAACGTGTCCCAGCCGTTATATTATGGTCATCGTCGTATAACCAGAGCTGTCACACATTTATTTTATTTTATAATTCAGTTCGGGTTGCCTGTTTTCTAGACTCTAGAGCATTCGGAGCTTGCTCCGTATTCCATACGCAATACACATCCCATACTCAGAGGTCTCGTTCAATTCAAGGGTGGCTACAATTATATATTTTATTCCTATCATTAAGAACGGGTATATTTCAAATTATCTAAGTTATGGCAAAGGTTTCATATAATGATTAACTTTATGCTCGGCTTGGTATCAACAGTGATCTCTAAGCATTGGGGACACCACTTTCTAAATTAAAAAGACTTTATAAATAACACATTTTTATAGCTTATGAGCTTTAAATGTGTAAATATCGTGAAATGCTAAAATGAAATGATATTCTTGTTATCTTTACGTAAAAAGATATTACAGAGCAGAGATGCTTAGGGAGATGACAATATGGCGAGAGATGCATAAATAAAATTTTATTAACCTCACATGTTGGTGAATTTATTGTGAATGTACAACTCAAAGGGATTCAACTGTGAAACATATTACTATTTTGGCTTCGTTCCAAAAATTTACTTGTTGAAGTAACTGTACAGTCCACACATAATATACTCGTACTTTGCACATATCTAATGCAACTATAACATTGTTTTACACTTATTTTTAATATTCTCCACGTCATGTTCTATTATCCTATAGCAAATCGTATCCTATAACATCGGATAAAAAAACATATATACAGTTTTCCTTAACAGAAGATTCACTCAATGCAACATTGTGGAGGACGCATGTTACGAAGTTTGGACAGATGTTACGATGCTTGCAAATCGGCACTACCTGGCTTTAGTAATCACTTTATCTCGGGGCAACGTCCACACATTTCGACCCATAATGTTGTCAAAAGTGTAATTTTTGTTTAGGAAACACAATGCGGACTTCACAGTTGTAAGTCAAGTCAGCAGGGAAGTTTAGCAATTTGGCTGATTCCAAAAATATACAGTTTTTTTATGGCGTGTCGTGCGATTTTCTTAAAAGAGCTTATAGTGTCTAACGGTCCGAAATATTACAAATGTGGAGATTCCTCAATACATCGCCTATCTCCTTGATATCATCCTAAGAATGTTTATTAGATACGAGTTGCTACGGTTGATCAGCTGTTCTGTACATGAAATATTCAAGTAGTGTATAGGTAACAGAGCTGGGCAGAAAAGCGTTAATCCGTTAATCGTTAATTAACGAAGTTAACATTTTGGTTAACGATTTAACGCTTTTCTCACCTCCAAAAATTATTAACGGACTATTTAACTTCCGTTACATTTAACTTCCGTTAATAAAGTCCGTTAATATTTGATTGTTTGCACTGTCATCATCCACTGGCGGCGCTGGCATTAGATAATCCAAGGGTTATATGGGCTTATGTGTGGTAATGTGATATCGTATGTGGGTTGGGAGTTGGAAAAGAAATTTCATTTTGTTGGGATACACATCGCCATAGTGTAAATGTGATAGTAGTTGTACTTATGTAGTTCTATTTCATGCCATTTAACCGCGATTTTTTACATTAACGCTTTAACGGATTAACGTTAACTTCCGTTACATTTTTCAAAGTGTAACGCTTTAACGATTAACGAAGTTAACTTTTTAGTTAACGGATTATCGATTAACGAAGTTAACTTTTTGATTAACGGTGCCCACCTCTGATAGGTAATATAATACCCGTCTTAATTTGATGTCTGTGAATGCATCCAAAAATGACTTAAGTATGGAGACAACTATACATTTATATATTCGTACTAGTTGATGGTTGAATCAACCATACTATTTATAAAACATCACATAGTAGGTGTCTACCTTCTACTAGGTTCTGGATGCACTTTATGACATATACGAACATAACTTTAGTATCTTTTCAACATCACAAGAGATAGTATCATCACTAACGATGACTCAGCGTCGTCATCTCCATATTCTCTCTCTTCTTTTCAATGTTCTGAATAATCCTGCTTCACCTGGTTACCTTAAGTCCAACTTCACACCCCTGGCATCTCATGGCTTATCTCCACGTTCAAGTGGACGCCGTTTGTTAACCATACCCTCACATTACACATCTTTCTTCACTTCTTCTTTCACTACACATGCTGCTAAACTATGGAATAACCTTCCACTTCCTATCAGACTAGCTCCAACTATTCTCTCTTTCAAAAGTAAACTGAGGCATCATTACCTTTCCTTAAATAATCCATCTAACTGACAATCCCGTGGTTCCTTCCTTGTCCTTCATCCCATCCACATATCTATTTATGTATGTATTTTTATGTTTTTATTCTATATATTATTATTATTTTCATATTTATTTATATTTTTCTTATTTTTCATACACTTGTATGTAATGTGTATATCAAATTAATGTCACAAGTGGTTGGTTGGCAGATATTGCCTACGGCAATAAACCCGCCATTTGGAAGATATGTTTTCTTTTCAATAAAGATTTATTTATTTATTTATTTATTATAGTAGATGAGGTGCATGTGTTAAAAAATTAGATGACTCGATTTTTATGTTTGAGACTTTCTTTAGCATATTTTCAAAACTAATTCAGGTCCTAATCACACCAGCATCTATTGTTTTATGATCAATTTATATAGACTAGAATTACCTAGTAATAAGATAATTTTAATATAGTAGTAACTGTTTTAAAAATAGTCGATAATGGAAGAGATGTAATGTTTCTACATAATAGAAAAACAGAATCTTTGGGTTTAACATTACTAATTATTAACATGTCTTAATCTGGAGTCCATATTTATATCATGATGAACATCGTTGCCAACAAATTATTAGTTTCAAGATTATCATTGACTTAACGTTGGTTGTATCTCGTGTCTTCAACGAATTATCAGCGTTTTATGAATTCACATTAGCCAAGTGTGAATTGATGGCAGCCGCGGCTGTAAATCACACGAAGAATGTTGAAATTTTAAAAATTTCATTTAGTTAATTTGATGGAAATATTTCATGTATGATAGTTTGAAAAAGTGGTAAATAATATAACGGTACAAAATACATATGTTACACGTAGGTGATGATGATTGACGAATTACCCTGAACGTAATGTCAGTGTAAATTTCATTTACATTTTATTTAAATAATTATTCTTCAGATAAAGACAGACGACAAACTCGGAAGACATTTGGTGGCGACTCGAGATTTATCTCCGGGTGAAGTCATCTTTACGGAACTTCCTTTGGCATGGGCACCAAAAGCTATGGCAGATCCCGATCATTTCGTTCCATGCATTGGATGCTACAGACCAGTGTCGCTAGATGTGGGCGAAAGATGCGCCAGGTGAGTATATTAAATAATAGAGAAATTTAACTGCTTCCTCAAAATGGTGTAAATTACGACCCGTAGTATTGATCAGTTACCGATATAGTTTTGTAATATTTCATTATAGCTGTGGTTGGCCTGTATGCACAGGAAATTGTCCAGGACTTAAGGACTTACGTAATCATGGTTTGGAGTGTGTTGTTTTAAGTCTTAGACCAGGATGCGCTGTTTCTCACCTAGCTGATTATTATCGGTAATTTCAATTTTGTTATCTATTAATTATTTGTACGGAGATCAACTTTACTCTATGGACTATCTGATCGCATTTAAAACGTTTTTTTATTATTTTTTTTTATTTCCAGTCACGACGCCTTACTAGCATTGAGGTGTGTCTTGGCGCAAAATAAATTTAAAAAGAAATTCATGAAAATTACTGACTTGCAATCCCACATGGAAGACAGAACACCTGATACTGAAGCATATCAATATGCTGAAGAAAATATTGTTAAATATTTGCAAGATAATTTCCTTCACGCATTGAGAACAGTAGAAACTCAACTGAAAACAAACATAGCTCCTGATATTTCCAACAAACTACTTCACACTATATGTGGTATCATTGATGTGAATGCCTTAGAAATCAGAATGAATAATGATACCGAAATGATGGCTTTATATTCTCAGTTTTGTCTTATGGAGCATAGCTGCTATCCCAATACAAAACACACATTCGATATAAAACACACAGATGAGAACACGCAATTCAAAGTTACCGTCAGAGCCGTAATGCCCATAAAAGCTGGTGACCATATTACAACAATGTATAGTCACGCCCTGTGGGGAACCCAGAATAGAAGAGAGCACCTCAAAGAATCCAAATATTTCGATTGCTACTGTGTGAGATGCAGAGATCCAACAGAGATGGGATCTTATCTTAGTGCACTACAGTGTCTCGGCAAAGGAAAAGAGCCGTGTGGAGGTATTCAGTTGCCCAAAGATCCTTGTGCCAAGAAAATAGAATGGTGTTGCAATACGTGCGATGTAATCGTGAAGAACGATGAAGTGTCTTATCTGATTCAGCAAATGGGAGACGAAGTAGAAAATGTTCAGGCTAGTGGGCCAACAGTCAGACAACTGGAAGATTTGATCAAGAAGCTATCAACGTTTCTGCACCCTCATCATTTTCACCTTTATTCTGTAAAGCATTCTTTAGTACAACTCTATGGACATCAGCAAGGGTATTTATCTCATCAGTTAACTGAGGGGATGCTTAAAAGAAAGGCTGATATTTGTCACGAGTTGATTGATATTACAACCAAGATTGACCCGGGAAATTCGAGACTGAGTTTATATTCAAGTGTTTTATATCACGAATTGTTTTCAGCAGAGTTTACTTTGCTAAAGAATGGTAAAGATAAAACCGACTCTAAAGAAATGAAGGAAAAGAAAGAAGTTTTGGAGAATTACTTGAAAATTGCTCGCGATGTTCTTCAAGATGAGTGTGAGGGCAGTACTGGATGGAAAATGTTAGATGTGTTGAAAGAATCTGAAAGAAATTTGACTAAGTGGTTTAACCAGATATGAATTTGTCAAGCGCTCTGTATCTCAGTTATTTTGTCGCCTTTGCACAATATTTCAAGTATAAAACGCACAACTATTATCTTATCAGTATTATTGACCAGTATTATATTTTATTAAATGTTTGTAATTTTCTATAAATCTCGTTATTGTTATCAAATTGTCTGTTTACCCTCAATTCAAAATTCCGTTTTCTCTCTATTTGTACACTGTCTCTATGTATCGTGCTACATGTCTATCATCTTTTGCGTTTTATAATTGTGGTTTGTAGCCCAGGAAATTTAGCTTTGTAGCGTAGATAATTGTCGGAAAGCTGGAAACTGTTTTAATCCCTTCATTAACATGCAAAGAAGGTTTCTTGAAGTTTGCACCAATTTTCCGCTTGTGCTAAGTACAGGGTGACCCATAAACCGAAAAAATAATGTACTTTTTTCAGTTTTTCAGTAATAACTTCTAAACGATGCTTTCTAGGAAAATGGTGTCTTTTTATAAATTAAAGTTCATAATATTCTGCGTCGTTTGAGTATTAATACTCATTTGTACCTCAAAAATTATTGTGATACAGACACTGCCAAATACATATTAATTTTCGGAACAAATTGAAATATTCGTATTTTTCACTTTTGTTGTTGAATAACTCCTCAACTCAGGTATTTACGGTAATATTTCACTAAAAATATTTAATTGTGGGTCAATTTTCTCAAACTTGTGATTAAAAGTTTAGACCTACGGCACACAGTTCAGGATGCACAGGTGTTTAAAGAGAGACGAACGAAATAAAGAAATTTATTAAATGATAGATTTAGATATGTTAAAGGTAAGCTAATTTAAATTTTACGATTTCATTTCATTAATGTATAGTTTTGTCAAGTAAAATCTGATTTTTAATACTGTTACGCCACTGCCTAATATTTTATATCGAAAAGAGTATTTTTTATACATTCATTAATTTTATGAAAATATCTCCTAAACGGTTAGTGTTCGGAAAAAAATATTTATATCGGAATTTAACTAAATTAATTTCTCTATATTATAATTCAAAAATAATTTCTTTGAATTAAATACTAAGTGAGGTAGAATTGATTAAAAATTGTATATAAAAAATAAGTTCATACATGTCGTCACTTTTTGTTAAATTACTCCTAAACCAAGATGTGCAGTATAAATTAATTAAATTTAATTTAAAACTAAATAAATTTTCTATGAAATGAGTATAATAAAATTAATTTGTAATTTATAATAAAAAAGTACTAGATGATCAAAGTTGATTTTGTGTAGAGGCACGTTGCTATGCAGGAACATTTTGTATGGGAAGCGTGGAATTATTTTACAAAATATTGATATTGATCATCTAGTACTTTTTTATTATAACTCCCAAATTAATTTTATTACACTTATTTTATAGGAAATTTATTTCGCTTTAAATTCAATTTAATAGATTTACGCTACACCGCTTGGTATAGAAGCAATTTAACAAAAAGTGACGGCATGTATGAACTTATTTTTTATATACCATTTTTAATCAATTCTACCTCGCTTAGTATTTAAGTCGAATAAATTATTTTTAAATTATAATATAGAGAAATTATTTTAGATAAATTCCGATATAAATATTTTTTCCGAACACTAACCGTTTAGGAGATCTTTTAATAAAACCAATGAATGTAAAAAAAATACTCTTTTCGATATAAAATATTAGGCAGTGGCGTAACAGTATTAGAAATCATATTTTACGTGACAAATCTATACATTAATAAAATGAAATCGTAAAATTTAAATTAGCTTACCTTTAACATATCTAAATCTATCACTTAATAAATTTCTTTATTTCACTCATCTCTCTTTAAGCACCTGTGCATCCTGAACTGTGTGCCGTAGGTCTAAACTTTTAATCACAAGTTTGAGAAGATTGACCCACAATTAAATATTCTTAGTGAAATATTACCGTAAATACCTGAGTTGGGGAGTGATTCAACAACAAAAGTGAAAAATACGAATATTTCAATTTGTCCCGAAAATTAATATGTACTTGGCAGTGTCTGCATCACAATAATTTTTGAGGTACAAATGAGTATTTATACTCAAACGACGCAGAATATTATGTACTTTAATTTATAAAAAGACACCATTTTCTAGAAAGCATTGTTTAGAAGTTATTACTGAAAAACTGAAAAAAGTACATTATTTTTTCGGTTTATGGGTCACCCTGTACTTAGCACAAGCGGAAAATTGGTGCAAAATTCAAGAAACCTTCTTTGCATGTTAATGAAGGGATTAAAACAGTTTCCAGCTTTCCGACAATTATCTACGCTATACCCCCTTTTTTAATGTAACTTCACCGGTCTATTGTTCTTAAAATAAATTTATGCTTTGATAAACTAACTTTATTTCATTCAAATTAAATTACAAAATTCTTAAAATGTCAACATCAATAAAATGCTTTTAATATAAATAACTTAAAATAGATCACAGATGAATACTCTTGACATAATTGACTAGTTCTGTTTTATGCGAATGCATTATAAGTTATATTTTATTGGACCGTTGCTTGTATCCATTCTACGTACTCTGATACTCTGGTGTAAAGACCTGGAAGTTGAGGTCTTCCACACCCGATTCCAGTGGAAACGACGCCAATTACTACAGGACTATGTCCCGATGACATCAGTGGACCACCACTGTCGGCCTGTAAGATAAATAAAATATTATGAGCAATACGTGACGAGCAATTTAAAAAATCATATTTATTTTCAAAAAAATCACTTTAATTACCCAACAAGAATCCTTTCCTCCCTGCTCCTCTCCAGCACACATCTGCCCCGCCTGTATTTTTGTCTTCTTGCCTTTAGATTTAAACCATTCTTGACAAACATTGTTTTCCAAAACACTTACATCTACTTTCTGTAAAACGTTTGGTTTTCCTCCTAAAAAAAAACATTGGAAATGATAGTTGTTTCTAGTTGTTATAAATTTGATTTCATTCTATATCATATAATGGGAGATTTCACTTTTACTTACCTGCGTCGCTATTTTCATTAGTCCAACCCCATCCTGCCACAACAGCAACTACTCCATTGAAATCTGAATAGGATTTCCCGCGTGGACCTTCTGGTAAGCAAGCTGGCCTTACAGATTCTGTCCATTTGATATCTTCAGTTAATTTAAGAAGAGCAATGTCGTTACTGGCTCTCCCGCATTCGTATTCAGGGTGAGCAATGATTTGTTCCACTCTCATTTCTTGAGCCAACGGAACTTCTGGTTTTGTAAGATCATGTTCTCCCAACGTAGTTCTGATTGATCCAGGTTTGACGATTTGTAGAGTACCACTGAAATAAAAGATATGACACTACTAAATTTGAACACAATAATTATTGTAAATTCCAGTATAATATTTTTTGTGAAACTTGCATTCTATGTCTACCTATAGCCTACCTGCAAATGCAATGTGCGGCTGTGAGTAACCATCTCTGGTTAAGAATAGTGGCTCCGCAGAAATGTCCTCCTCGTCTTGTGAGTGAGCCCATCCAAGGGAATTCTCTAGGCTTAGCATCGCCTCCTCCAACTATACGAGCTGATCTGGTGCTATGAAATCCACATGAAGTATCTGACACTACAATAAAAAATTCAGAAACGAATGTTTTAGATATTGGTGCTGTTCAGTTAGTAGGTAAGTCATATAAAGCGAAGGAAGTTAAAAGTTGTTTCTTTCAAAATTCTATAAACTAGTTAACATAATCTTACAATTAATGACTGACTGTCCTCCTCCGATCCATATCATAATTATAAATGTAATGTATGTCAACATTTTAAAAATAAGTGAGTAGTTCTTTTTTATATGGACTTTCAGCAACAGGTACGCTTATTGTATAGTAGTGTGTTATTACAATTATAATTCTGGTTTATTTATTTTTACTGGTCCACCATCAGACTGAAACAACAAAATATTTTAATTTTATTGTTGCAGTTGATGTTGAGCGTGGACCAATAAATGGAAAAGTGATGTGCCTCGTCGTTATGAAGTGATTAATATAGGTAAAGCACGGAAACTACTACATATGTACTATTTCCTATCTTCCTGTGCCCCATATAGTGTGGTACAACCAGCAGTACATCTTAATCCCTCCTCCAATGCATACATCCAATCTGTGACAGTTTTAAAGGTCATCTAAATAATATTATAACTGTGAACGATACATTTCAAATACCACCATCTGCACTATTACCAACTAATACTAGTCAGAGGAAATTATTACTATACCTTGAGTTGGTGTTTTTGAGGAATGCGTTTTATGTCGGTAATGGAACTTTAAAGTATAGTAAGTATTTAATTATTATGTATTTCTTTCTTCGTTAATTGCACTTTTATAGAAGTACCTAAAATAAAGGTTTTATTGTTATGAGGGTTGCTTCAATTCACGTAATTAAAGCAAAATTTATTTCCCAATTTAGTACAAAATGAACATAATTAAAACTACAAGATACACAATGCATAGTAGATTCAACTGCTATAATGGTCAGGTGTACAGTAGGTAGAAGTAATAGAATAAAACTACAAGGTACCCTAAGCCCGTTAAGGGTTGCTCCCTCCCACTTACCCTGGATGATGAAGGAACGCTAGTTCCTATGTCATCCAATATTTGTGCAAAAACAGTTCTAGGGAGGGCTCAGGGTTCGCCAGAAGGGCTCCCCCCGACAAACCCCTCCCTGATTTAAAACAACCCTCAACGTTCACAAAAAGTCCTTATATACTAATACAATTTTCTTATATACTATCTTACAGTTACGTATTTACTACGTACTAGAATTCTTACAGCCTAAACATAAAAAACAGCATAATTGACATGCAATGCCTAGGATTGACCCTGACTTTAGGAAAAGGGCCAACCGGCGCAGAAGTAGGTACCCTAAGCCAAAAAGTGAATTGCAAATTGTCTTCAAAATCTATTGCATAATGTGAAAATATTTTCGTAACACCGCCATCACCAGCGCGACGGGCGCCAGCCACTGTATAGGAATTCTGAAACCATCACTTAGGTAATACATGATCTTATAATATAAATGAAAACCGAAAAGAATATCCATCGAATACGATTGTTTTAGGCGAAGAAGAAATGCATGACTTAATGTAATGAAAATTCAGGTTGTATTAAAACCCTCTCACTACCACCGTCCCTGCTGGAGGACACGGAGATAAAATAAATAAAATCCATCTGAAGCAAATTTTCATCCTTAATCCATGGTAAACTTATTATAGTATGTTTATTGTCTATGACTAAATATGTTTTACCAGTAAATAACTACCAGTGTTTTTCGTGGAGGACATGGGGCTAAGTCCTAAACGGAGAAAGTTTTTTTTTTCTAAATTCGTATAAACATATATAGATATTAAATCCATAGTAAAATCCTTTGTATTATATTACGAGAGAGAATGATCAAACCTAGCGTTGTACGAGTATCATGCATGTAGCGTATTTTGAAATGAATAACTTGTATCTTTACTCGTATATTGTATTGTGTTTGTGTGTTGTTTGTTTTCAATGTCATGTATTAATGAGTTGACATATAGACTACATGAGGTGATAGACACATACAACGAGTACATAGTACACACATCGGTATCAATAGCGGAAGCATCGTAGTAGAATCTAATACTAACACTAGGTATACAGACATGGACGTCGACAGCCTCCGAGCCAGGGGGGGAGGGGGGCAACAAAATTTCACAAATTGGATATTGCATAAAAAACGCGTAAAAAGTGCCGCAGGCGAATTTTTTTTTGGGATAGTGACGAGAGTCGCTATGTAGTTTGGTTAATTTTCTTCACAGCGCCGCAGACCAATTTTTTTGAGGGAAAATGGGGGAAGCGATGAACATCGTGTCTTTCGCTCTAGTAATTACCTCATACGATTATATTGTAAGAAGAAAGCGACTGTGTAAGTAGCGCCGCAGGTGAATTTTGAATTGATTTACCTATATAAATAGGTTACACAAAAAAAGGTAAAGGTCAAATTATTTTTATACTAATTTTAGGAAATTTATGGTATGATGAGAAAACGTGTGGTAATAATGCGTTTTTTTTTTGAGTTTTTATCATTTAGTATGAAAAATTATATACCTCTTCCAATCTCTAGCTGCCCCCTCCCTGCCCCCCTGACGCCGCCCATGTATACAGACAATACACAGGTGTATGACAATTGGTATAATACATATTAAGTAACGATAATACCTTTATACCCTATCCTTTCTTACATAATATTACTGTTTCTTAATATAAATTGTAAGCACATAATGTGAAGAACACATGTTTATGTTTTACATTGACATAGGTATTATAATTCTTTTATTTACTGTTTTTATAGATTACATACATAATTTAATCGGCCCTTGACCGTTTTAAAACTGATACAAATTGTTAGAAATAATTAATTATTTCATAATAAGACACTTATGCAACGCCAGTAATACCGATTTATTCGACATTATTTATGTAACCAATTTTTTTTTTGAAAATTCTTCTGGTTCTAAAATGTCCCCCGAATTGACTAAATTATTTCACTTGGGTGTCATTTCTACAAACTTGTACCTTCTTCAGTTCACGTACAGTCCTTTATTCCCTATTCCGCCTTTTCTCCTTCCCTTTTCTTTTCTCTTTGTGCTTGCGTGTATATATATTTATTTACTTTTATTAATAGCCTATTAATTTGTCTTGTTTTTGTAACTGCATATTTTTTTTTATAAAAAGGATCTGGGCTTCCATACACAAACCCAAATACTTTCCTGCACACCTTGCACTAGGCTAAAAGCCTGTATCGCAAAGTGTGGAATACATCGCCAGCGCCGGGGTTTGAACCTGGCCCTTCCCGTTTGAGAGAGTGCCTCAACCAACCAACCATGTACAATTTTTCTTGGACTAATAAAGATTTATTTATTTATTCCTATATCATTATACCATTACTTAATTCTTTAATATTGTTCAAATTCTTTTAACTTTCGACTTGGTATACAGCGTACAGCTAGGTCAGTGGCTTAGCGTGGATTTCTGTCGCCCGGAGCGGACAGCCCCCCCTATTCACTCTACTGAGCTAGGTAAAGCAATAAGGCATTGATCGCATGTAAAGTGTGCAATTTGCCACACTTAAATGACTTATTATGCTTTCGCCGAAACTAGTGTCAACGTACCGGAAGAAGGTTTTTAGACAAGGCAAAGTAGTGTACTGAGGAGCGGTACTATATACAGTTGAAGGTTACTAAACAATAATATTATAATCGTATACCTTCATGCTACGTTAGCAGTAAATTTGCGCATCACGAGTGGGTGTGTTTTTATATACTTTGTACCGTCTGTCAATACTAAGGATCATTCAACCCGTGACAAATAGTATGATTGTTTTAATTATTATAGTAGGCTACGTTTCTATTAGATATTCTAAACTATTAACCCAATTACATATATTACACAGCCTATGGTGTGATCAAAAGTTGTCTTAGTTGTAAATCACAAAGTCAAAGCATGACGCGTTTTGCTTGATATCTTAAGGTGAAAGACAAATCTGTTTCTACGTCATCTATATAGCATATTTTTTTCAGCTCTTGTATCATATACACTAGATGAAAATCGTAGACAATTTACAAAGTATCTGTAATGTGGGAAAGGTTTAGAATTTACTTTAGAATTAACTTTAGATGCTACATACTGCATAGATATAACTATTATCTCTAAGGTTAGGTAGGCATTAGCTACCTAGTACCTACAGATGTTTAAGGATAGGGACATAATTAAATTAAAGGTCCCTTTAAGTACATTTTTGAAGGATTTTCATTTGTCATAAGGGCTAACAGTACCTAGAGTAGACATAAGGTAGATTAGTTCTTTTTCGAATAAATTGTTGACTGTTGTATAATATGTCCGTGACCATCACATAGATTAGTATGGTGACTAACATATCTAATAAATTATCATAATCATTGGTTCTTATACAAATTAATCTAAAGTTATTTCGATTGATGCGGGTCCCTTTGTTTCTGTTCTGAATATTGATTCATTCGTCTCTAGTTCAAGTTTAGTAGATCAATGTTAAATTAATGTGAAACATTTTAAACGAATTAATTTTTTATGCCGTTTTTTATTACTACCTGAATAATTAATCTGCTATCGTATTTAATATTATTTTTCCTTTATTTACCCCGTCGGAGCGAAGGTACATACCTAACTGCAGGTTTAATATATTATTTTTTTAATGCTCTAAGGGTTATCTTTTGATATCATAAATTTCATCTTGAGGAAAACTAGGTACAATATCTTTATTTTTCACTCTTGGAATTGTGGAAAAGCATTTGGGTTTTGAATCATTTGCATTATACTGCACACAAGAATACCTCAAAATACGATTTTGAATTTTTTGAACGAGTCAATTTACGGAATTCAAGTAGATATTACTTAGTTTAGCAGATAATTTTACTTTAGCAGGTATTTAGCACATCACTAGTTAGTAGAAAAAATCTTAACATTGGCCTAACTTTGACACACATATTAATAACTAATTATATGTGTTTACTATATCATTTATTTACTTATGTAACGTAAGTGATGTGTATTGAATTATATTATTGTTACTATTGATAGATTATATTAATGTGTTTTATTTATTGATTGTGCAGGGATACAGTTATTCTAAGGAATTAGCCAATGATAATGAGTAATTTCCATATTATATGGTGAGTATAATTTACTCACAAGTACACTCGACCTTTATATTCATGGTACAAGTTCACAATGACCCAATTAGATAAGGAAGGTACGGTAAAGTACAGATAGGGATAGTAGAGGTAGTATATGCTTATTAAATAAATGTGTACTTGGTGCTTTCCATAATACCAAATACTTATATCAATCAATGTTACCAACAACGGGGACTTGTTGTGAAAATATTTTAGAAATTTAAACATTTTCAGTAGGTATAAAAAACAATAAACAGATAACCTTCGCCCTTGCCTTTGCCCCATTTACTCGAGGTAGACTCTCCCAGTCCCCATCTTGCAAGTTATTATAATACTTACATCCCCCAAACGAATACAAAACATATATAAAAATGAAGTCTCTTCAAATAAAAATATAGTCCCGCTAATCTCACATCGCTAACTAACCAGACCTGATGTAGCAGCGAACAAACTTGTGAGTCTTCAGCTTTTTGTTGAATTCTGAGGGTTGAATTGCCGAATGTTATTTGACTGTGTAGTCTGTATCATGATTACATTAGTAGATTCTGAACTCATAACAGTACTGGAACTTTCTAAAGGTTTCTCACCCGAAACACGCAAATAAAATGCACACGAAAAACGACCTTATGTATATCGCCATAAGGGTCATTTTCCTAAAACATTTTATCTGCGTGTTTAGGGCGAGAAAGCTTACAAAGTACCCCCCCTGTTCATATCTGTCTAGTTTAGATAGGTAATATAACAGTTACCTACATATAGGCAAAATGGAATGAAAGACTATATAAAACATTTCTTTGAATTCATCATTCATCAAGTATAATATACCTAGATACATTAGTATAGTATTAAGATAATGACACACTAATAGTAAAGTCACTATCCGTCAAATAATAATAATACAGCCTTTTGTTTTAAATTCAATGTTAGATCATGTGTGGTGTTTTGTGTGGTACAATGAACTTCTTCATTTATTATGTAGGAACCATACTAAATGATAGACTATACAAAATATACACCAGAGATAATCACTCATATTTTTTAAGTTGCCAATGAAAGTGACAACTTGAAGATAACACATTATCAAACGTAACCTTGCGTTATTATAATATTAATTATTATTTTGTGTAGCAAAACCAAACATTGCACTTTAATTCGACGCAAAGGTTTCGTTGTCCTTTATTTTGACTGATATTAATAACTTTTTAGACATTATTTCATGAATATTGATAAAATTAATTTGTACACAATGTTAAATTGATTTTGTCAATTTGAAATTTAAGGTAAAATATGCCTATGCATTTTTAATAAGGTAATCTCCTAATTAAATTTAGAAAACCACGTTGAGCATTAAGAAATGTTTCATATGCTCAGGGTTGGTATCACGCCTCAATAACATGAAGAAGTTGATGGACATGGTTGTTAGGTGGAAATCATTTAAGTGAAAAATCATTTACAGAAATAGATTTCAAATACATGAGCGGAGTTAGAAAGGTAATTTAAAAATAATTTTATAAATAGAGAAACAATATAATAGGTACATTTAACTGGCATAGGGCTGAATGTGAATTGCTTTAGTTTATTTTTCCATTGAATTGTAATTTACCTTGTAATTATTTAGATACATTGAAGAATATGCACTCTGCATAATAAGTTATAATTAGCGTTAGATATTTAGTAGTGTGAAATATATTGACGTCTCCTTTACCTTGTAGAAGTGTATTTATATGCATAATTAGTCTCCGATATTAGTTCAAGATAAACTACTTTATTTCTAATATTGTTTTAATAAATTAAAAATTGCGTTCCGCGTTCCGAGGTAAATGGCAAAGCAGATGTCTTTTTGGATCATCTAAGGACATCGCAGTATCGGAGATACCGAAGGATTAGGCACAAAGCGTAAAATCGTACATACATGGGATTGTGTCGAATCATATCAATTACATACCCAAATTTCATTTAATTATCCTAACTAGGAGAGTGAAGGAGCCTCCAGTATATTAGTTTCAATGCCCAGGAATGTTTGGATGAACGTGAAAGAAAAACTAGTCATACAAAGTATGACAATGTTTTCGCCGTTTTAGTTTCTATAAAGAAAATCTACGGAAAAATATAAGTAAATTTAAAAGTCATTGTATAGTTCGTGGCCCGATAAGCCATGCGCTGAAACTATAATCACCAATAGATAATAATATCGTTAGGTTTATTAGTTCGATTTTGTATGGTTGTCATATTTTGCGGAATATTTCACGGCCAACCATTGAACCTATTTACATAAAGTTTTATATCACAATAGCGCATCTATCAATGTTTGTAATATGTACTAGTTTATTTATCGTCATGTGAGAACCAACAGCACACATATGGATTTGACTTGTTTATACTCACGGAAGTTCATTACACCTTTGAAGTATTATTGAAATAATGATAATGTGTGGGTCCGTATTATTTTATTACTTTTCATTTTAATATTTTGATCACTCGCAGTGTTCATTATTCATAAGGTACCTACATATTATACATGGAGCCAGTGCAATCCATCAAGCACATTGTCGAAGACTGTCCTCTGAGAGCATTTCCTGGACCATATGCGAATATCCACAATGCCACACTCAATGCCCTTGAATGGCTTGGAAGCCTGGATGTTGGTCTGTAGGGGGTACATGTCTCCTATGTATGTAGCAGATAATTCGCTTATCTTCTGACGTTGCCGCCCAACGGTGGCAGAAGCCATAACAGCAAAACTAAAATATATATCTATACTTATTAATCGATAGATATACCTAATGCATTATTTTATTTTAATTTTAAGATAGGACATAGAATCTGCAGACCTTTCACAGGTCAGCGAGTCTACACTTTATACAGTACCTATACAGTGTACGCGTACCTACTACTCGAACTTTCTTTAATTTTGCAAAATTTTTGTGGTATGACATTACGAGTATGAGAACTTTGGTAACAATCATTTTACTCTTCTGGAATAAAATGACATCTATTATTAGAAGAATATTTACACCAAACATGCCATACTACAACACAGCCGGGAATACATTAAAAGAAGCTGACAAACGGTCTCATTAAAAAAGAAATATTTATTTAAAAAAATCTTAGGGTTAAAATTTCACAAAACAAAACAAACAAATCGATCCATTTGATTATAAAAATTGTAAACCTTATAAAAATATACATAAAACATTAATTATAATATAATATAAATGTAGCGTAGGAACATAAGGGAATAGAAATGTGAACTAGATACCTACATAATTAAATCAATAATTTAAAACATTTAGATTTAAATGCATACATAAAATCAAATTATTATATACAAATCGTAAACATTTGGAATTTAGTTCTAAGAGAACAAAAGATCGTGTCTCAAACACTGCTTTTTTACAGCTTTGGGAATATCTATCTATATTTCTTATATTTCCAATAACTTCCTTTGCAATAACTTTACAAACCACCTAGACGCAGTGTTTGTGATAGAATGTTAATTAATTAACGTAACATCAATTAAAATGAATGAAAGCGTTATATACCTACTAATTATTAAATCTATATAAGTGATCATTGAGATGTGATTAGATGAGTGAACGTTGTGATTAGTAAGTAGATCAGTGGCGGATCCAGGATTTCATTTGGGGGGGGGGGGCTGAATTAGTTTTTCAAATTTTTTTTTCAACAGATTTCTTTTTGTCGACCTTTTTTTTTTTGGTCGTCGTCTAAAATGTGTTGACCTTGACGACTAAAAATTTGTCGAGCGGGGGGGGGGGGGGGGGTATTATTATGATGTATGAGTGCGCTACAGACAGATGAGATTCTGGTATGAGTGTAAGCCCTGGGAACGTATTGTATTAGAATTACATCCTATATATACCTAATACGAGTAGCATTTACCAACAATCATGATTCGCTTTTTATTTATAGACCAGTCAAAATCCAATTTGTAGAGAAGAGTATTTATGCTCAATCATGTACCTACATTACTTTATAAAGGAACCAAAATTACCTAGAATGCATCGTTTAGAAGTTATTAGTGATAAACTGAAAAGTCATAAAAAAACGGTTTTTGGGACAACCTGTATTTAACACAAGCGGAAAATTGGTGCAAACTTAAAAAAAACATTTTTACATGCTAATGAAGAGATTAAAACCGTTTCCAGCTTTCTGAGAATTAATTACGCTATACCGCCTTTTTTGATCTACGTTGCTTGGTTTATTCATAAATTTGTGAAGAATGTTCGAATAAATGTGATTTTTTTTAAGTGAATTAAGTAATAAATTGTAAATTAATTAATTATTGGTTTGAAAGTACTAATGATACACGAATAAATACTTAGTATTTATGGGATTTTGTATTTCGACTTATTATGTTATTCTATGCACGTTGAACTTGTATGGACTGTAAGTAAATTGTATGATAGTGTCATTCCTCCTGTTTTCTTGACTGTAACTTGCACCATGTATCTCCTCCCAGGCTTCAGATTAGGAATCGTCTGTGTTATCACTCGACTTCTGAAAAATGATAGACACCTACATCAAAATGTTGGATTACGTACCTCCAATCACATTATCATTTCCATATTCTTGCATCAGGTTTATTATAACTTAACCTAACTACATAAGCGGTTGATGTTATAAGATTGTATCATGCAACCCTCATTCTATTATTGAAATACTGTATTTCAGAATCAGAATTAAGTATATGAAAATTATACGATGATTAAACCGTAAGAGGGCAAGAAATAACATTACTTATTTCAATATGCCTACCTACTATCATATTATAACTGATGAATTAGTTGAGGCATGTTAAACATTTAAATAAAATAAGATGAACGGTAGACATCACTCATGGCAGAAACAAATTTCTCATTCGATAAAACTATATTGCAGTGCGGTGCAGTGCGCTACCTACTCGTATAGGTATACTTAACTGATATCCTATATTGCCATATTATATAATCATGCTTCATCTGGTTGAAGTGTTATTTAAGTGTAATTGGGATTCATTATCTGCCGTCTGGTGAATATTTTAGTCATTTACCTGTCACTAGGTATGATCCAATCTCGACATTGCATGAGATGGTAGTCTGTGCTTTTGCTGAGACGTTTGGCTATCGCACATTGGTCTGGAGGTCGGGTCTCGGCTTCACGTTTGCGAGCCTCGCGTGCAATAACGCAGTACCTGGAAACAAAAAATGGATCATTTCATACTACACTAGTATTAAATATTGTTAATTATACTCTATTCCTTCAATTTTTTATTAATTCTAGTCTTTATGGAATATAAAAATATGCGCCAGACACAAAACGAAGCCATTGCTTCCGGTATAAATCGATCACATTGGAGCTTTTTTATGTCTAGAACTAAAGTAAGTCAAATAACCTTTATTATGTCTACGTATAGTAATTAATCTAAAAGAACTTTTAGAATTTTCGAGTTCCAGAATCAACAACAAAACTGACATGACATGACAATAAACAATATACTTGTGGAAGACATATTTGTAATTCATAGTAAATAGAATTTTCCATACATCGGGGTATACCTGATTGATGTTGGATCTGGCGATGGAAGCCAGCCCACGGTAACTGAATCACAATCTTGTTTCAGCATGCGTACTTCTGTTTTACTTGGGAGTTCCGGGAGAGGATACTTATGTCTAGTTGTGGCCAAAACCTGTAATCCATCCAAAGGAATATTTGTATTTACAGTTTAAATAAAATCAATCAACGATTGATATATATCAAATTTAATACCGCAACTGAATCCGTCCTTCTCAATTCCTCCCTATTGGCTGTAATTACGGTGATCAGAAATCTCTGTCCTTTTTCCACACCTGGTACAATCAGTCTTCCATAAGAGTCCACCCTCTTTCTTTTCAGAACTGGTTTTCCCCCAGCTGTCGAAATGTCTACATCCACGGCCCCTCCACATGGCATAACGCACACGACCAATACGTCTGAGGTTTGTTTGCCAGCCTGAAAAAGAAAAACCTCAATCAAAGAACGATGTATTTAGTAGGTATACCTGCCTATTCTTTCCTGCAATTTGAATGTTTGTTATATTTTATTACCCAAAATAACATGGCGATCGCAAGTACTTACTTTAAACTTAAAAACTGCTTTGCCATCCAATTTCCTCAAGTTGACACTTTCAGACTTTCCGTCCTTTAATTTGAAGGGTTTGATTTTTTGGTCAAATTGCAATACTGTGGATGCATATGGAAAGGTTAAATTTGTTTCTTTATTTACAGCAAACAAATTGAAGTAGTACATCTGGAATAATCAATATCGAGATAAGAGATTTATATAGTCACGGTCCATGGTATCCATCAGTACCATAGTAAAAATATAACAATACCTTTCCATGTTCCAGGTTGTCCACAGTGTGATGTGTCTTACTTCCCACACAAGATATGAGGATATCACTGTTTCTTCCGACCTCTTCACTGCTTCCTGGAACAATGAAACCTCAAACATTATTATGAACTGTTTCTTTTAATAGCGATATCGTTTATCTATATATTTATCTACGAATGTTCTCACCCATTTTACTGACGTTATTTCCATGAGACCTCGGAGCTGTTTTTGTCCTTCTGCCCCTGCTGCCTACTATACGAGGCGATGGAATTCCTTCTCCAGCCATTGGTCCCCATCTATCGCCCCGGGCTCCGCAGAGTGACGTATAGTTCCTTTTTGTATTCACCACTAAGCAATATTCTGTTACGTGTGGATCTATAAGGCTGGAAAGCGTAAAGCAAGAGTTGTTTTAAAATAAGGGTACAAGAGTCATCGGATGCTTTAGGTACTTCATGGATTTACTGAATACCGTAGAAGTGAGAACAATAGTGTACAAAAAAAGGGTTATATACCTGAGGAAATGCATTGGATGATCATCCCATATTAAAGAGATTCGTATTATAAGGAAATAAATCATTAAAAAAATTAAATGTTGAAGAAATATGGATATCATTTATAATCTTTAAATTTAATCTAAAATCATCCTGTATTGTATTTTTTCAGAATTGAATTGAAATAGAATGTAAAACAATTTTCAACATCATAATTTCAAACACGTGTAAATGAATATACTGAGGGTAACTGATGTTTGTACAGTCCGCTTTATAATTTCTTTCTGTCTAGATACATGCGAATATATTATAATACCTATAGTGATTCATCTTGTTGGGAAGGCTACATCTAGTTTTTGTTGAATGCTTGATATATGACACTATTGTGCTATCTTGTAGAAGCTTTACGCTATTAGTAGCAACAGTTTTTTTGTAAATTCAGGTGTATTAATCTCTACCGGGAATAAAAGACTGATAATTAATTACTTATTAATTTTTATTGCAACTTGGTTGGTTACCCTACAAACAGAAATGAAAAGCCACAAAAAGCATACAGTCTTCTGTTACATTGTGAAAAAAAAATGCTATAAAACGAATTGAGAAAAGACCTTCAGTTTTAGTATCACCTTTTTAGTATCATCAGTTAGTAAGAGAAGTTTTATGATGTAATATCATACGCATGCGTTTTGAGATAGAAGTGTATACGCTATTTATACACAGCGCCAAACACTTCTATCTTTACATGTATCTGTCGCCTTCATCACGTTCATAACATTCATCAATTCATAATACCCCTAGTAGCATAGCGTTAGGGGAGGAAACGGGGTCCTCCTATAGGGCCGCACTTTTTAGAGGGCGGTATTTTTGGTGCAAATTTAAAAAATAAATAAAAAAAACAAAAAGATTTGGCATCCGCTTGGGGCAGCAGAAACCCACTCTAGGCCATGCATACACGTTCTACTATTTATCCCACTCAGCATACGTGTTCGTCCTTGAGTAGGTATCCGGAAAAATAAGGTTACTATAAAAAAATGACATCTAGCCTGTAAATAAACTGATCAATCGAGGTCAGGCGATTCGTAGGTCTGTAGAAAGATAGCTAAGAAAGAAAGGTGGATGTCGGTAAAAGTAGAAAGATGAACTGAGGTTGGTGAATATTATGGCTGAAATATGTATAATGTGATCAAAAAACCTAAACCGACTACCGACCAGTCATACAGTCAATTGAAGTTCATCCTTTACTGCATGTCTGTAGAGATAACTAATTGAAATTACTATAAGTATTTGGACACAGATATAGTTTGAAAATTAGGAATTATGGTTCGTCTCACCTGCTCTCTGACAGGTATGTGATTTAGTACTCGAAGATATGTCCATTACGGTAGAAAAAAAGAAATGAACTAGACACTTACCATTTTATATTGTACATATTGGTTATGGAGAGCCGATAATCAGCCGTGTTAGTCTTCTACTAGTTAATGATGTCTTTTAATGAGAGATGCGCAGTGAATACTAATAGATAGGTAGATATACTTATCAGGTGTACATGCATTGGGATGTTGCTGAGGTATGGATTGTTGTACGTAAAAAGAATTTCTTTGACATCCTATAAATTTCTTAACAGAAATCAACGATTTTTTAAATTCTCACTAACGGTTTCCGCCATGAAGTTTTCGATCACTACTGATATTAATTACCAATCTAGTAAATAAACAATGTTTTACATATATACCTAGATTTATCCATCCATTGTGTAGTACTTCTCACGAGTTTTCATTGTCTTTGCTGTACGACAATTTCAAGATTTTGATGAATGAAAAAAAAATCGCGTCGCCGGCGCATAGCCGAAATCTTATAAATTTTATTTGGTCCCTCATAAGATTTCTAATTTTTGAGGTTTGATTAAAGAAAGGAATCAATAATTCCAAGACCATAATTTATATTTCTGCCTTCATACGAAAGAACCACTGAAAAGCCAAATTTATGCATTTTGAGTTTTGTAATCGAAATAAGTACCTATTTCAACCATATATTGAATCATAAAGAGAGATGAGAGTTATTCTCTTGAAGACGGCAGCCCACCCCAATCCCCACGAAACCTAGGGTAGGCCTCCGGCAACATGGTGGTCCAATGTTGAAAAGGAGCTGGCGGCGTAGAGAAATCCAACAGTGACAACCCAGGACAGGAGATCCTGGCGCCTACGTACGAGGAGGCCCGACTTGGATGAACCGGTACAGAGGGGCAGGACAAAGATTTTCCATACATAACCCCTATTTTCCAAACCTGTTTTCCACACGAACCTATGTAAGTATACTATTAAATTTTATGGGCTATACGCTATACTAGACGTTTTTCGCGATTATCTTAGTTTCAACTTTTTAACATTTCTATACGTGGATCGTGGTTATTCATTCATGATTGTGACGGTAGAATAAAAATTCAACAAAGAATAATCTTCACAGCTTGTTCACCAATATCACTTAGTGCCAATTATTATTTTTTATTTAACTACGCAGGTGAATATCGTCTTCTTTATATTTAAAACTAATGTGCGTTGCATGCAATTTACAATCAATCACATTGTAACCAGCGGCGGGAGGTAACCTATATCTACAAAAAATACAAATAAAAATCCATCATGTAAACAAACATAATAGGGTATTATCATTATCAAGTTGTTACATTGTAACAGTAAGTAGTACAAGACCAAGAAGGTACCTACCTAAATAATATGAACATCAAAGTATCATGTACATTGTACACTATAGGTTCTCAAAATTGTCTCGTCCATCGCCCACTTTGAGATGAAAAAAAAAACATCTAGTGCCCTCCCCCATATTTTTACTTTATCATGTTTTTGTCGCGTATCTTAAAAACAATTATTGCAAATACATATATTTTTTGTTACAAGGAATGTAGGTGCTAGGTTTATTAAGGGAAGTAAAACCAACTATTAAAATTGTCTCTAAGGATTTAAACAATAGAGATAAAGCCGGAGCCCCCCCCCCCCCCCCACGTAGGCACCTCTTGAGATTATACCGGGGCGTACCCAGTGCACGGGGAGGAACTAAAATTTTGATATCGATAATTTTGATATGATTTGATATCGTAAAACAACAAAATAGCGCCGCATAGAATTTTTTTCGAAACAGCTGTGATTTAGTGGATCTTCACAACATATTCAGAAAGTTTGCGCTATATTCGTATGACCAGCAACCTAAGTAGGTAATGATGTGATTTGTGCGAAATTTTTAGATTAAGCGATTTGAAAGTTACCTAAATGCAAATGGGGCCCACTTTCCATTTTTTACTATTTATACTTTATAGGGCATAGAGAGGCTACCATACCGCCGAGTTTGGCGAGCGCCTGAGGCGGCAAGATCTGGGGACGATATTTTGGGTGAAAGATCTATTTAATAAATGTTATCATATTAAGATTAAAAATATAACTGATTTTATAAAACAATTGTATGGCTAAGTAATTATGAAATGGTACTCTTGATCATCCGGCCTTTGGAAAACCTACGTGTGTTACATGGTTCACGCCAGGAGATGGACTGTTGAAATAACTGCATTTATTACTAATGAATATTAGCATAGTAATGTTTTGCAGACATACACGCATAACCGCTTCCTAACAATATCCAATATGAGATAAACCATTAAGATAATGCCCAGTGAGATCTCTGTTTAACCCTCTTGCATATCCAATAACCAATATTCGATCACTTATAGCATAATCAGGTATTATAGTATAGATATAGTATCAAAATACGTATAACAACTGATACATTTTTCATTGATGTGTCAAATTTTTAAAAGGCATATGTAGGCATTGTTTTATTCAGCAAAACGTACGTTTTACAAGTAAAATTATGTAGATGAAGTTTAACAAAAAGTGGCCCTAGGCAAATTTTTGTTTCTTTATATATGTAGGTACCTAATACAAGCGTTAAGCAGTGCAATTATTTTCAGTCTAGTGTTGAGCTTTTCGTAGTTCAAGACCCTTCAGCGATACGTTGTTCGGTGGGAGTTTAACCACAAATCTTCATTTTTTTTTTGTTTTCATTTACTTAATTCTTTTTGTATATTAGGTAAAACTGGTAAACATAAGGAAAGTAAAATCTCGATACTGGATAAGTAAAATCTCGATAGTAAAATCTCGATACTGGTGGTCGTATCAACTGACCCATCTCAAACAAGAAAAGACATAATATGGAAGATAACGAAGCTTTATTGAGTACTGACTATTTTATAAAAGGGGTTGGGGAGTCATTTACTTGCATATAGTTCTCTATAGACAGATACCTGGTACAGTATAGTGATGTGGTAGTCTAGTGAGGCACCACGCATATTACCATAATGAACTTAACTATATTTGACAAGTGAAATATTTATATCCTTAAAGTGTACACTTAATGAAATAAAATTATTATTATTATTATTATATACTTTGCAATTTTTCCTTTTAATACGCTATTATTCTACCCAATAAATAATATTCCCAGTACCACCGACTTAACCTATTACAGCCCATTATCCGATACAAAATACAATGTAAGGTAATGGGTTAACTTTCGTCGATACTGAGAGTGTTGGTGTGGTTATTATTGATGGCTTCTCATATTCGGCAACATTGTTGCAACTTGGGTGTCCATCATTTGAAATCATTTCGTTATATGCAATATAGGCTATGTGTTTTTAATATTGATAACAAACTGAGTTTCAATAAAATAAGATTGTCTTATTGTGTGTATTTATATTCACAGAGAATTCATTGGTTAATGGCTACCTCACTATTAGGATATACGATCAGTACTTCTTAGGTCAGTATATCTTAGGTCCATTATTGCAATCAAAGCTTATTTGCATCGACCGTGTCAATGTAAAGATAATTTGTGGAAAGGAAGATAATTTGTGTCTATTTTATTATACGGAAAAGAGACGGTAATAATAGAAGAAATAAGAACATATCAAATAGAATAAACGGATCCCGTGCTTCGAAACACACCTATTTTAATATTCTATGTGTTTCAAATTTTATGTATGTATGCTATATTTGTATCTATTTTGTATAGATCTTTTGATAATCTCGATTTTTTGACCGTCGGTACATAGTGGAAGTCCGTTTTTAAAGTATAATGAAAGACTAAATATTTAGTCTTTCATTTTATCTTGTTTTATTTTAGTTTTCGATTAAATCCTGTCCTCCACACAACCATTCCGTTGCTGAAAAGAAGGCATCAGTATCCATAACTTTGTATAGAGTATGCTTTGTTTTATGTTAATGACTGTAACACTTCTTGTGATAAAGTTATTTAAATAAAATAAAAAAAATCTACAGAATTAATTCTAGGCGTGAATGATACGTCACCGTGTTAGTAAGTAATTCATGTTCACCCTATTATTGGAAACTAAATTATTTACACCTGAGTGACTTATTAATTTCGATAACAAGATATATAATGGATGCTATTTGATTGATAATGTTAGTAAATACATAACTGTTTATGCACAAGCGTACCTAAATCATATTGGATAATACCTATAAAGGATACGTGTCCATAGTACGCACACACACTGTAGACTGTAACATCAAATAAGTTTCCATGTCACGTGCATTACCATGAAGGTTATTAGGTATGGTGTATTAAAGTTTGCATTATGACTTTATTATTGGATAATGGATATTGTATTAAATTGAAAACAAACACAAAACAACTTTCTCTATGGATACTCGTAGGTCACTCACTGCACGAAGATGCAACAACATTCAACAACTATGACTCTGAATGATATGTCTCAAAGTAGCTCAAGTATAGCCCATGGAGGTATAAGTAAAACGAATAAAACTATTTTATCCAAAAGGAAGAATTGTAAAAGAATAAATCACAACGATTTCTTTACCTTTGATCCCATTTTACAGTTAATCGTTTACGTCTCATTCGCTTTTGGAGTCTTATGTTGGAATTCTGTGTCATTCGGGAGTGGTGAGGTGGTTCAGGCTCTGAGCTTCCAAAAATCTGCAGGAATGTATCGGAATCTAAAGCTCTTATCTGAAATGTAATCAAATAATCAGCAATTGGTTCTCAAGAAGTAAACCATGTTTAATTCAACTATTTTAAAAGGAAAAATCTAAGATAATATTCACCAATAGATTTTTCACAAAAAATATCGAAATTTAATTACCACGACAACATATTGACCAATCTTTGCAGAAGCCGTCGTAAATGTCTTTAATTCGTCTGTGATGAATTCCTGAATCTTATTTCCTGCGTTTAAATCTGAAACATTTTGGTTCGGTGATACACGAGCATTCCTCAATGATAAAACATAATCACTAAACGGCACTAAATTATCAATAGATATTAAATTTATATAAGAAGAAATTGTGCATAAAAATGTATAATTTCAATATATGAATGTATTAAAAAAAGTAGTTGAATAATTGAAATGGTTACCTGCTGATAATGAAGAATTCAGTGGAAGCAGATGAATCGACCATCTGATTGTCGAAGTACAAGGAGTGATCGCTATTGATATTGGAATTCCAGCGCGTTCTGATTTCAATGCTATCCTGAAAACAATAAAAAGCACCGAGTTTTACAATGCTTCACCTATAATCAAAAACCAGGATGCTTCAGTGATCAGACAGTTTATTGAAACGTCGGATATATTGATTATTTTAGTGAAGATAATTAGATATATTATGTTAATGCAGTATCCATAAAATTATATGATATATCGTGACAGTATCGATGTGTGATTTTTTATATTATAATAACATATATTCAATAAAGATGTGTAATTTTGAAATTCCGCTTAATTTGCTCAAAGTTAACAGGTCGGTGTATTAAATAATTATTAGGTATGTTCAGACAGCTACCTATACACATAAGAGAACCTTCTACAATACCTTGCAAGAGGCATCTACTGGAATATAATCATATTATATAGTAATTTCAACCCATAGTTGTTGTTCTGGATAAACGTTGTGTCGAATTGAAAATGAGCGTTTATTACACTGGAAAATTATACCATCATTTTTTACGCTATTCATGAAACTGACTACTAACGAAATTAATAGGGAATGTTGCAAATCAGTGGCGATACAAGAACGACAATGGACATTATATAAGAACTCCCCTAATATTTTTGGTCCAAAAATATTGTAAATTCCACCTGAAATTATGCAATTACTAAACATACGACATATATTATGAAGTTTTCCAAATAAGTACTCGTATTAGAAAGTGATGTATTGATAAATAATTTACCCGTCTTAATTCATTAATAGATAAAGAGGTTCCCACTGTGCATCAAGATGTTCTATTTAGAATTCGTCTGTTGATTATCTTTTCCGTTTTAATTTACTATCTATAAAGGCGAATATTTTCAAAATAATTATAAAAAACTTTAATTACAAGAAATCTAAAATGTTAGTGGTTGTGTGGTGCCGTTATGTTTATTATTACACAGCTATCTTATAAATTATAGTGTTGTATCTCTGTTGTCTCATACATTCTTCCATCCTTTTGATTTAAAAGAAGCATGATTTATGTATCTACTATCTAGGCTATCGTGAAATGTTTATAATTGACAATAAAATATTCTGGAGCCGTTCGTAAGGCGTCAATAATCACTTAATTTGATCGATGCAACTATAAAGATAAACCGAAATTACCCAGAGGCTCTTCAAGGACACCCACTCCTCAGGGTATGTATTATTATACGAGTATACCTATACCTACATCCACCGCGGTATCACCACCCAGGACTTGGTACATACTAGACATGAGCGCCGCGCCGGCGCGCCGCCGTCGATCAGAGTCGGCGTGCCGCCGCCGGCAAAACGCCCACGCCGGCGGCGTGGGAACTGGGTGACCAATAATATTTATCCTGTGTTTCTTGAGACAGAAATCGAAATAAGTACTTTTCCAGGTAAAAGAATATGAAGCATTCAGCTGTGGCGACGCTAGAATTCAGTAATTATATAATATGTTGAATAATAACTAATGCATTGTTAACCCACTCCTACGTCTCACATATTTCGTTCATTTGGTTTGGAATACAAAAAAATCGGGGAATTTTCTGTATCTTATTTATTTGATTCTAAAACAAGAAATAGGATGGGATAGAGGCCTTAATAATTTGGTTCTTCATGGTGGAAATTAAATGAACAAACGTTGTAACTGGGAATCACAAGAAAAAATCAGAATTTATGGTTTTTTGATCGATTTTTAGGACACCGGTCGATTTAACCATACCACGCTGAAATTTTTAAACCATGTGAATTTTAGCAGAAGGCCATATTTTTCTTCCTGGAATATCTGACCAAAATATGCGGCCTTTCGTCTTTTCGTTCAACCGTTCTACCTTTTCATTAGTTTAACCTTTGATTTTATCGAAGTACCTAATCGAAATTATTTTCATTCCACTTGACTAGATTCGCTATTCTCCAGATAACAGGTGCACTCACTGACCTGGAGGTTGTCGAGAGTTTCACATACCTCGGATCCGTGCTAAATAACGCAGGAGGATGCGAGGCGGACATCAGAAGACGGATTGGGATGTCAAAGAACGCTATGACACGCCTGGACAAAATATGGAAAGACCGAAGAATATCCAGAGGGCTAAAAATTAAATTGGTGCGGTCGCTTGTGTTCTCTATTTTCCTCTATGGGGTGGAATCTTGGACCTTGCGAGCGAGGAACAAAGCTAGAGTTGACGCTTTCGAGATGTGGTGTTGGAGGTGCATGCTGCGGATCCCATGGACTGCAAGAAGGACAAATGCCTCTATCCTTCAGGAACTTGGAATCACATCTAGATTGTCATCTCCATGCTTAGTAAGAATTATCCAATTTTTTGGACACATCGCTCGCAGAGGGGGAGATAGTCTCGAGAAGCTAATAATCACGGGAAACACGCCGGGACGGAGACCCAGAGGACGATCACCTTTGCGATGGACGGACCAAGTTACGCAGACTGTTTCCCCCTCCATCTACAGGGCAGTGCATCTTGCCGAGGACAGAGCTGCGTGGCGGGGATTGGTCAAGCAACGGGTGTTTGGGTTTGGAGATCGCGACCCTCAGCAGTGAGGAAATCGACAGGAGAGAGAGAGATGCTATATTTAATTTGTTTTAATACAATAGGTACTGTACAAATAGTTAAGACTCCTCTTCTCTTGATAAAAAACGATATTCATTTGGTAATTTTTACGTTTACGATCTTCAAAGTGTCAAAATGTGATTATATTTTGATATTAGATATTTTAACGTTAAAATCCAATTATTTCGCTCACCCAAGGCTCCATTTTAATAAAAAATAATAATTTACTATCCCCTAACGTGGTTTCTCGGACTGTGATTACAGACTACTCTCAAATTGTAATTTATCTTTCCACCGGTAAGCATTACGTATTTTGGTTGATGTCATTATTAATTTATGCAGCTTTTGATTAAAAACACCACAATATATCTTTATTTATTTATTTTCCTTATTTTCACACCTAAAATAATATCCAAAATAAGTTTTTTTTTCAATAAAATGAATCTGGGTTTATCGAAATAAACCCACATACATCTTTGTACACTTCAGAGAAAGCTTAAAAGCTTGTGTTGTGAAGTGGAGTAGGTCGGGGATTGAACCCGCGCCCACTGGATTAACAGTCGAGCGCGTTACCAACCAGGCTACCGACCACCTCAAAACTTAAATTAGATAATTTTATTAAATTACCCTTCCATTCCAAGCAACAGCACATATAACACATATGTTTTTTACAGCTTATGCTGAAACGTAGTTCTTGGTTACATAGGAATTTTGCATTTTGTGGAAGGTCGACCTCGTCATCGCAATTCTGGATTTCATTTCAGAGTTTGAATTCCACTCACCGTTTAGCTAACAACCCAAATATTGCCAAATGAGAAACCTGTTCGACTGCACTACTGCCCATAGTTAGGCTCATTCTGACGCGTTTGACTTTATGGATTTGTTTTTTTTGGACCTGCCCTCCAGCACCATAAAAAAGCAATAATTAATTTTTCCATTATTTTTCAAATATGAGCTGTTATTTCACTTTACGAGTATTATTGAAATAATCATAGTTTTTCAAAATAAATAAATCGATTTTATCATTATCCTTTTCACATATACGTATTTAATCATTTAAAACAATATTGCAAAAAAATCCAATGCTTCCCCCCACTTTGGATCCACGCCGCCGGCGTGGCGCCGCCGCCGGCAATTTTAGACATGGGCGCCGCCGCCGGCTTTTTTGCAGCCGGCGCACATGTCTAGTACATACACGTGTATCTATCTTGGAGTATCTCATACAAGTGCAATTAACAAACTATCGTAGGAATTTCTATTAATACACTGCACCATTAATAAACACCAGTGGAGGATCTCCCATATCAGAGCTTAATACCTTATCTAAGAGAGGTACGTACCTCTAACTTCCTTGTATATAATGTCAATGACACAGATAAGGACATCAGTATATCATATTGACATTTTTAAAACTAAAGTTTCTAATGTTGAATACAAAAACGACAAATTAAGAAATTATCGTCGATCGATATTATAAGCGATTATTACCCAACAAGCTACCTACTTAAAAATATCTTAGAACAGAAGTCTTCCATCAATATTTTACACGATGACTAGCTTTAATTCCCGGTATCAGCCCGGGTATAGCTTCTTTTGGCGGAACCAAAAGTATTGGCACTCAAATCCACTTGCTTTGGTAGGCCATGTTTCACTGGATGCGGTGTACAATGTTTCACCATCAATGAAAATACGAAAATACATCGGGCTGTTTTGATGAGAAACAAAACACACCCTTTACAGCCATTATTCAAATTTTTTGACAAAACAATGAAAGGCTTGTTTATATTTTATTTTATTTTAAAAGAAGGATGCCAATGTATAATTATAGGATTCTATATTTTATTACTGAGATAAGGTAATTTTAAAACAAACTACCCCGACTCCTTTACCCCTAAAAAAGTATATACTTTTTTGGGAACATAATAACATATTTTAAGCCTTTCCAAGGAAACTTTGTTTTGAAATACCTTTAAAATTAATTTTTACCTTTGAAGAGAGACATTTAAAAATCATCAATTTTCTTGAAGCCCATTTTCATTCCTTTTAATAAAAAAAAAAGAAAAAAAGCAGCCAAACACCCTAGTACTAATTTTAATAAGATAATCTATGTGCTAAAGATCAAGTTCGTACCTCGTCTGGTTTCCGAGATATTCGAATACTCTAAAAAACTTCGAACCCTAATTTTACCCTCTTAGGGGAGGTATTTTAAAAAATCCCTTCTTAGTGGAAGGTTTTGTATTAAAACCTATCACTGTCTTCAAAATTTCAGTTCTCTAGGATCAGCAATTTGGGCTCTGCCTTCTCTGCACTCATTCAGTCAGTTAGGCGCTCTCGTATTCTCATTCAGAATTCGGATGAAACTATGAAAGAGAAAACTGGTGGAATTTAGTTTTTTAGAATATGACAGAGCTACTTATATCCATAAACCTTTAGCCTTCCATGCATTTATATTTGTATGCAGTAATCTATGTACAGTTGTCATGAGTTGCCCATGTTAGTTAGCATACACAATGTAGCGTGTCATTTTGTGCTACAATGTCTTAGATTATTTTCTCAGTTGGCAAATAATATTTTACATAAAATGGGTTGTATTGTTTCTTTTGGAATTTCAATCCTTTACCACAATGGCGGTTACGTCGTAAATACAGGAATTTCTGATGAAAATATTCATTACTTTGTTGTTAGTAATAAGAACTTAGGTTATTGGATGCTATAATAACTGATTAGTCGGAGCAATATTCAATCTGACAAGTTGTACAATAATTCAATAAGTAAGTGCCTAATTTAATATTATTTTTTGAAACTCGTGAGGAAGAGTAATTAGCAATACTTATACTAGTAGATTCCACACTAATATTCGTCTCAGAATGTTCTTACACACAGGTATTTTAATACCGTCCCAGGATCCAATCCGATTTATTTTGATGTGACTCAGTCACATAAAGGTACCTATATTATTTGCTCCTTTTTAAAATATGACTTGCTAGGTATTTTATTATCGTCCCAGGATCCAATCAGATTTATTTTGATGTGACTCAGTCACACAAAGTTACCTATATTATTTGCTCCTTTTTAAAATATCACTAATTGATAGGTAGTTTGTGAATATACGTGTTTATATAATAGATTTACACTTTTAGTGAACAAAACACATAAATGTGATGGTAAACATTACAAGTAATAGATAGTAATATATTTGGTCACTACGGCGAGCTTTACTGCAATCTCTGCCAGCTAACTTATTATTTACATACATGTTTATTTACTGCAGCATTTTACTCCATTACCTCTTAAGACATTTCCTTGTTTTATTAGACTTATGGAATACAGTGATGTTGAAGTAGTCGCCTACCAAAGTATTCTTTTGTGATATTTTGAGAACGATCGAGCATTTGTCATGTGAGGACCTCCCATCAGAAGATAAATTAAAGCTCTGACATTTGAATATAATTTAAGGGCTTCCAGGTTGCGTCCCTTTAAAACTTTGCGAAATACTTTCAAAGTTCCAGGAATTGAATCGAATTATTCTTGAATATATTTTTTTTGTATTTCAAAACGAGAACGAGTTACAAGCGGTTTTTATTCAACAACACTTTTTACTTATTTTTATGGTTTTTGGTGAAATATTCATAGGAATGTAAAATAAGGAGCATTACCTATCATTATTATTTAAAGACCAAAAAATCTCGATAGGTTGGGGACTTCTGTTAATGTACCAATAGTTTTTATTAGGGAATAACATTATATTATAAAAAAAGTCTAGTATTTTTATATATATTTGCTTTTCTTTATAAATAAGAGCAATAAGCGAATGATTGAATGATAATCTACTTTCGTACAGTGTCTATATACTCTGCTCAGTTGGGTAGGTCATCATAGGATGCCTGATAAAACACATCGCAACAATTTAAATATATATATAATTATGGTGAAATGAAATATGTAGATTATATATTTAAATATATTAATCCCACCATGATTTTACCTCCATGTTTGAATCACACCATAAATCATAAATGCATGTGTAATAAATCATTGTAGAATAAAACATGCACATGCACATGTTCAAATAATTAGGGGGTCAAGTCACTGAGATAATTAGATATTATAATATTCTTATGGCTTTATTGTTTTTGTTGATTTATTGCTAAATAATGTCAAATGTACCTATATAATAAGTATATGAATATCCGATTTTTAATTAAATTAATCGCATGCAGTTAAATTTGTTACTGTGGTTATAGTTATAAGAAATTTCACCTTTTAGATTGATTGTTATAGAGGAATAACGATACTTGATGCTGCTTGGGAAGAATTCCAGTTTGGTGAAATGTGTACTCTGCATTTAGTTTGTCTTTGTATCTGGAAGGTGGTCCCAAATGTGATGAAGGAGATGGACTCGCTATGTGAACTGCACCGCATAATACAAGCCACCGTAATATCATTCTGAAAGAAACAATACAATCAAATATTATGAAAGACTCATTAACAATCTGCCGTGAAGAATGACCGGTTGCATCTTTCTTATAGGTAGTAGGTAAACTCATAAGTAAGGATTATTATAATGTTAAATTGAGATCCGTAGTATGTGATGTCAATATAGAGGAAATAGTAGAGTTGCTTGCATACTTGTATGTACGAGCATAAGTAATAAGGGAAGAGATAGGAATACGTATTATGGAGTATAATACCTAATAAGTAATAATATATCGTAATATGTCTATTGCATCTTAACAGTAAAGCTACAGAATAATGATAAATGGCCAATTAACAGGTTAACCTGAGGCGCTTCAATCACCATTAATGTTTATATTAAGTACCTATTATACCTGGCCACTTTACATGAACATTAGTGATGTGTGGTACTGGCCACTGACTATATTATATATCTGGACCATATTACAGCGAAAATTTCCCAACAATATGTACCTCTAATTTTATTTTGCATTTATGTTTGAATCTCTATAATGTTGTTAAATTGTTGAATTCATTGCTATACTTCATTTCTATACCTACTATGTATGGTAAGTAAATAAAATATTATTACAATTTTTAGTTTGATATCACATATTGAATGTGAAAAAGGAATAAATACGGTAAAATAGCAAACAACGATATGCAATGAAATTTGTTAACTAGAGCGAGCTATCCCTTCCAACTAAACCCAGTAGAACAAAAGCTGAAGACAGAAAATACATAAAAGAAAATAATTATATAGGTACATGCACATACATTTAAATATAAATCTATTTAAAAGAAACATGTTTAATGAAGTCGTTTATTTCCGAAAAAAAAAAATAATAATTGGTTGGACTAAGGGTAACGACCAATAAATAGCCGTTTCTTTATAATAGATCAAGATTTACTAAAGATTTGTGAACCGGATCCCGTATTCAGAAATACGCTAATTATTGTTTTACTAACCTCTCTAATATTTAAATGTTCCATAGATCAGTTACTACCATCAGTTACCACGTAAGAATCAGAGCAGTTAAGGCTCCCGACCCAACTATGACGTCACGGTCATTTCCCACTGCATTAAGGTTCAAAATCGCATGAACAATCGCATGATTAAAAGGAAAAAAATATTTTTTTCATTTTTTGGGATTAATATCACTTCAATCAAAAACTTTACCTATAATTTTTTTTTCTTTGCTTTTTATTGACTCATACCGTTTTCCCATTGAGATAAAACTTTGGAAACTTGTTGTACTTGCCCCAGGGATGGTTTGTAGGGGGGTGGGGGTAGTGTAGAATTCGGTGTCGAAAAGTTGAACAGTCACCATCCCGATACCCCGAGGAATAAACGGGAGGGGAGATGGGGTGGAGGGAAGGGGGTATGTGGGGTGAGATGAAAAAAACGATATTAGTGTTGAATCTATTGCTTTGGGTGTCGAAAAGATGAATAGTCACCATCCCGACATCCGCAGGAATAAGGAGGTTCGGGGCGGTGATCTATCTTTAGAAAAGCTCATGATCAGGGTGTATGACAGTCACCAATGGAGGCAAGCTGTGTGATGCAGAGCCACTAAAACTGTTTTGAGTTTTAGTGCAGTACTTTGACGACTGATAGATGATGTTTCCACTGGTTTCGGGTGCCACTGCCCACTGCCGACCTACTTCACCATCCATCCATACACAAATTTTGCCGTTGCGAAGCACGGGTGATAGAGATATTAGGAAATTAGGTTTATAGATATTTGAGCAATTTTAGATGTCAGTAAGTAATCAAACACCTAGATTCAAAAGTGATGAAAGCTCGAGAGCTTTCGCCTTTGTGAAAGATGAATTGGAATTCAAATACTTAAAAGTTCACGAACTAGGAAATTGAATTGACGGAAATAAATTTTCATGAAATAAACGCGAGAGAGAACCTGAAACTCGTTACAAAAAAGGCTGAGTGCATCGTATAGAAAAATAAATATAAATGTTCATTAAATTTATTTTTAAAATATTACCGAATAATTACAGGGGTAGAATATAATAAAGTTGCAGTGAAACCGTTTTAGTAATCAAATGAAATAAATTGTAAGCAACATTGTTGCACCACCGTATTGCCTCCTCTACGTTGTTCATTGTAATAATTATTAAGTAATTACAATATTATATTTATTACATCTTAATCCTCTTGTCTCAGATGATTCTTATTTAAGAATATAAAACTTAATCTATAGTTAGGTAATACTGGGAAATCATGTGCTAAGTGAATAAATACTAAAGTATGTAGATGTAAGGTAGCTCGTACCCGTACATGTTTATTGCATGTATTACTCGTATTGTATGGTGGCAGGAATATGGAGTATTATTATACATTACCATATGATTGTATTGTGTTTTGCATTGCATTAAATCTTACGTGCGGATAACACCGTGACATGACGACTTAAGAAACAAATAATATTTGAATGCATAAAAATGATCATAAAGAATTGCAATAAGAAAACGAGGTCAGGTTTTATGAGTAATAATGTACGTAATAAATCTGTGTAGTGTGTAGGTACAATCTGCACACAACCGTTGTAATATATCGTATAGTGACATGTTAATCAAGTTGCCTTAACCGATCTCCTTGTGAAATTAATGTGCTAAAATGATTTTTAAGCCATTAAGAAGAAATCAAGACCGCCACATACTATGCACTATGCAGTATGCTTTACTTTACATATTATAATATATCACCACTGAGCTGTCACGTTACTGAAGTCAAAGTTGTACAACAACTTTTAGGACCAACTCGAACAGACTTTTTAAAACAATTTATATTATAAATGCCACTTACCCTAATATTACAGAGTAGCGTTACACTAACTATGGGAATAGTATAGGGAAAACAGTGGTGATATAAAACATGACCAATAATCCTTTTTTATTCGTAAGATTGTAAAACAAGCTCATCCAGGGAAACAACAGTCTTTATGACATGCAAACTTTATACATCGTCAAACCCATAAATTATTATGGTTCCCCAAATCAGAAAAGCATGTAGGTGCATTAACTGTTAACTGATATATAGGTGAAATTTTAAGTACCAGAAAGCTTAACTAAAAATAAACTTATCAATCGTTGCAGGGTATTGGTGTTAACATTGTGAAAATTCATGATGATTAATTCGATAAATGAATAAACTCTGTTGTACTCCCACTGTTGTTTAATTGACTCGAACGTTTTCGTCCACTCTGTTGGACATTATCAAAAGTACCAACAAAAATTAACAAATTAGAATGTGTCATTATATGGGATAGGCTACGGAGAGCAACAGTGAAAATACAACAATGTTTATTTAATTATCTAATTATATATAAAAAAACTTTCAATCGCATATAAAAAAATCTATTAAAAAGCTTCTACTACGAGTAGGTCTAGTAGGGCAGGAAGTTGTCCATGTCCTTCATGAGTCATTTTGCATTTGAAGTATTTTTAGTATTTTAGATAAGTAAGTATCTACTTGTTTAATTATACATTTAGGTATACCTATTCGGAGATCATCTGATTCAGAGTCGACACCTTTTTTTAAGGTACAATATTTACTATAAACTGTATAAAAATAATATTACCTACCCAATTTATTTTATTTAACAGCGTATTACACCACAGTAATCTATTGATTCATTCTTTTTCTTTCGTCTATACATATGTCGTTGTTTAATAATCTAATGTTATTTTTATAATAAGCAATAATTATTTTTTAGTTGTTCGTACATTCGCAGGGAAATGTCGAGTTTGAGTCTTCATGGTGCTAACGTATTCTGCATTTGACTAGGTATATAATATTTTTCATTACTAATTGAAGTGTGCAGCATACTACATTATTATATTCTATCCTAGACTATCTCGCACATGGATTGTTTTAAAACAACGTTAATCCACCATTTTTACTTAGTAAACATTTTATTTAGAAGAAGAAGATATTAGAGATGGTATACAGAGAGATATATTATACCTACCTATTTTAAAACACTTTTAAACATTGCCCCCGTATGCGTGGCTTGATATACATCAGCTCCGGCTCTGCATTACTTATATACATTATACATCTGGTTGAAATACAATAAATTATTTTAACAGCTGAGTTCGTCGCTAAGTTGTAGGTATATTATGTAGGTATAGATAGGTATAATAATTTATGGTGTTAGGGCAGGTCAGAATATGTCTGGCCTGTTTTATGTGAGGATTGTTTTCAAATACTTAATTTAATAATAATAATAATTCATAGATTTGTTTTACATTTTGTTACTATGTGCATTCATTCATTCCACAGTTACAGTGTATTATGTCAATTGTACATAAAATAATAGATTTATGCTTGTTGCAAGACATAAAATATGTATATTTAATATTATGGTATCGTTTCCAAAATTGTGTCACCAGTCATAGCTTATTTTCAATTTAGCTTCCTCGTTGCCTCAAATTATTGCAGTCAAATCAATAAACAAATCGATTCAGTTTTTTTTCACCATCCTGGGTTGTCCAAACCTAATTATTGTATAAACTGGTGTTGGTTTATTTTATTAATAAATATATAAATTACTTTTTTTGTGGGAGTTGAACCTGCGACTTCAGTATGACTTCCAAATATCCTTACTCAATACAAGCAATATGCGTTAATAATCTACATTAGTGTACAATGCTAAAAACATATCTAAAAAAATATATCTAAGTTTAAACAGAACATTTCTTCTGAGCTAACGCAAAAAGTATAACCTTGTTTTATTTTCCATTCCAAATTCGTTTTATGTGAAACAGACAGCAGACAGACAGACAGAAACAGACAGCAGACATCAAAACTTTTGTTTGGCTTAACTTTCAGGAAAAGTGTGTATATCTTCACTACACTAGGATCTGGGCAATTTCTGACAAAAAGTTGAGTTGATACGAAATACCTACAGAAAATGAAAACATATTTTAGATTCTGTTTTACAATTAGGGCAAATTAAGGTAGAATTACTGTAATGTTAAGTGCTCTATAGATTAATAAAATATGTTTGAAGTGTCTTGAATATTTTTTCACTAATGCTTTTATGTGCATTTTCAAATATCTATTATCTCGTAATTCTTGAGCCTTTACTGGTCCACTTTTTGTTGATATTGTACTCTATATATTTTTTGTAAGACTGTTCTCTTAGAAAATAAAATAAATAATGAGTAATGTGGAATATTGATTGTAAGTAAAGATTTAATAAGACAGCAGGGTTTAAGTATAACATGAAATAAGTATATTGTAAGGAGTATAATGTATGGATATCAAATAACTCAGACTTACATGCAAAATAACAAGTAATCCTGTCTACGCTACATAATAATATTACGCAGGCACTTATCTTTCTTCTTAACTACAATATATCCGAGTTACAGGACCAACAATGTAAAAATATCAACTGATGGATCGTTTGTATATGATTTTTTTTTAATGTTTAGAAACTCATCAGGATAGAATGTCGATACCATTCTTCTGTGTTTCTCGAGTGGATGCTTCCGCAGAGGTGTAGCCAGGAATTCATTTCGGGAGGGTGCTCTAGACCTCTAGACCAGAGACAATAAGCAATAAGTAACAACTATGGGAGTCGCCAGCTTCGAACATGGGGGGAGCTTTTGATATTGCCAAATTTTACCGCAGGCGAAATTTTTTCAAAAATGGGTGAATTGGTGAACCTGCTTTATTTCACTAGTAAGGCATCTGGATGTATTTCTGGGCTACAACATGATAAACGACTAGCGCCGCAGGCGAAAATTTTGTTATTTCTCTCCCTGCCTACGCCCATGGCTGCCTGTAAGATAGATGCCCGATCCCACCAACTACCACCTAGGAAGCAGACCCCTAAGGAATTTCCATACAAAACCACAGATAATTTGAGTGATTATTATAACTGTCATAACCTTTAAGATATAAATCCATACAAAATACAGCATGCAGCTACTTAAGTGAGGGAGATTCTGGGCCGAGATATTTGGCCACCTAACTAAGTAGAGCTGCATGCTGTATTTTGTATGGATTTATATCTTAAAGGTTATGACAGTTATAATAATCACTCAAATTATCTATGGTTTTGTATGGAAATTCCTTAGGGGTCTGCTTCCTAGGTGGTAGTTGGTGGGATCGGGCAAGAGTGTTTTTTTTTCTTGTATTCTGTATTCTGCAGATGAATTTTGTATTCTGCAGATTAATTCATGGATAGAAATATAAATGCAATATTTGGACAATAGTCCTTTTAAGTTTCTAGTAGTATTTTACTTACTTTAGCAATTTTATGTTAATTTATATTCAATAGATAATTTTAAAAAAAATCACGAATAAAATGATGAATCACACTCAATATTGTATCGCATAAGTTCACATTTAGATTTTTCTGGTAATATGATAATAATTTGAGTTAATCGTAGCTTACCTGTGGCCGTGCAATAAAAATACTTTACGCGTAGACGCATACCTCCCACTTTGTCATAACTTAAGTAACTTCTTGCATATATACGTTTTCACATGTTTTGCTAATTATAATACAACCACTCACCGTTTACAGAAATTACTACGTATTTTGTGGTTCAGTCTTTAAACAATTTTCATTACTGGAAAATGTTCTAGGTCTGTAAATATACTATAAGTAATTGATCTGCTGTAAATAAATACCTATGGACATTTTTTTCACATTTCTATGTAATTGATTCTGTCAGAAATCCAAAAACTTTTAAGTGTTTATAAAATTATATTAAACTACTCGTATGAATGAGGTTGCGTATAATCAGGCGCAATCATGTCGTAGTTGAATATAACAAGTAGTTATCTCAACAGATTCGATTCAGATTCGATTCTCGGGCGCGGGAGATGGGTGGACTGGAATTGGCGAATATTACGAAGATGGAAAGTCCATCCTTTGCTGTATATCTGTTGAGATAACTACTTAGTATAATTACGTAGATTTTCCTTCACATTATTATCGCTTGATCCGTGAAGTCCTAAATATATAAAAAAAAAATGTACTGATAATGTGCATCAAAATCTGGGGAATAACCGTAAAAGTTTTTTGATAGACGCAAAATTAACCCCAAAAATGGAAAAAACGCTATTTTTACCATTTTATCATGCGATTGTCACGCGATTTTGAACCTTAATGCCGTGGGAAATGTCTGTGACGTCATTCCTGGTGCCATGCCCTTAATAAATGTTTTTTTGCTGAGACAGGACAGACCCGAGGTGGCACATATGGGACATCAATTCGCCTCTTTAAAAAAACATATTTACAAATGACTTGGAATTCTTACAAAGGAACAACGTTAGAAAGAGCTGACAGAATAAGTTGCAAGGTTCACTTCACAGTTAATAGTTGTGTACTTATCTACTAGAACTAGAGATCACAAATAACGAAATGTGAATATTTTGATCCCTTATCTTTTTTGTACAAAAAGAACTATCAAAATACAAAATAAGTATTATACGTAGGTTGTAAGTATTTAAGTATATTATGTAATATAGCTATTTGAGTCTCTCTGTATATTGCTTATTGCTGAGGGCCGCGATCCCCAAACACCCATTGCTGGAAAATCTGTCGCCACGCGGTTCTGTCTCCCGCAAGGTGTAGATGGAAGCGGCCACCGTTTGCACCACTTGATCAGTTCATCTCATAGGTGATCCTCTTAGTCTTCGTCCCGGTGTTTTCCCTATTAAGTAGGTACAATTAATTTCTCGAGACTTTCTTGCCCTCTTCGAGCTATGTGTCCAAAAAACTTTTCCAATTGAGTCAATGTAAAATAAATATTTATTAGGAAATAATGGGAAAACTGGAGAGATTATTAGCCTTTATTTTCCCCATTATTGGGAGAAAAATAAAAGTGAATGTTATCATCATCCTAGTCAATGACCGTTAATAAAATTTAATCTTAGCCCCTAATGTTAAGCTACAGTTAGAACATTTGAGTTTGTACCCAGAAAGAACACATATAAAATATTATTAGTCTAAAGGTATACCTCTGTACCTAGTTTTGGAGCCCGTATTAATTTCAGATCATTACACCCCATAGGATTTTATTTTTATATTGCCCCTTAATTCAAAACGCTCTTAAATATAAAAATTGTATATTTAGTACATTCAATGATAGCTAAAAATCACAAATAGTACCCATTAGGCATCATTTTCGAATATATTTGAAGGGATGTAGGTTCGACCCCCGATGCAGTTCATAATACAATCTTTTGATAGCTTGGTGTGTAACTATTCTACTAAAATGCATCTGATGAGCTCAGATTGATTTCATAATAATTAGACCCAGGTGATGAAAATACATAGATAGATACATATTACTTAGAAACACATGACGCCTATTGCATAGATATTTTAATATGATCTAACAGTTCTGTTGTAGGAAAATTATAAATGGGTACTTTTTCTATACCCTTTAGTTTCATACTACCGGTGTAGAAATTATATAGACAAGGCGCAATCCGACGGTCAAGTTATTAATATTTTCCTTTGATCGATCCAATTTTCATCCAACTGATATACTGAGGCTTTGCAAACGCTGGATTGTAACATTTTCATGAGCACGAATTATTTTCTCTTATTCTCTGTATAAAAATACGATTAATGTTTCGAAAGTTAAAAAACCATGTAGGTACCTATTTGTCGACGGGGAATTCCATGACTGGGCAGTAACCCGTAGTAACCTGGAATGTTTTTAGTCATCATAGTCTACGTAGATCTGCACAAAAAATTGCTTGTCATGCACGTAACTATCTTGTCAGCTTTTATTTATTAAGCGTAAATAATGAATGAATATTCTATTAATAGATATCACAGATAATACTATTACAATATTTTTAGCCTCGTAATCGATCAAATTTGTCATACTCACTATCTAATAATATTATTAGCAACATCCTATTTTGAGTCTAGCATAAATTATAGTTTATTTTTCTATTAATTGTCGTTTCATAACTACCTGGTTTATCTTCAAACGTATTATTTATTCTTTCATCTAATATTTTCTCGTTTGATCCATCGCTTAAAAAATCCTAATAGTGTATGACGGTTAAAATTCTGTGATAAGACATCGAGTTATAAATATTTAGCTATAAAAAAACGTTTTATAAACTTTCATCGTGGGAACATAAATACGGTCTAAATCAGTATACGTCATAATATGTTAACCGAAAGAGACAACCCTGATTGTGAGTGTGAAGCTGAGGAGACGATACGATATATAATGCAGGGCTGCTAGCTCAAAAAGTTCAATGGCGACCTCCAGGACATCCACGAGACTGGAGCCAAAACAGTAGTTTTTTGGGATATAACCCACATGGGCGAAGATGAGACCGAAGTCATACGAAAAAGTAAATGGAATTCATAATAATTTTATTTGATTCAAGTGTGTATTGAAGGTTCGCCTATTGTTGGAAATGGTTGACTGAATTATTTAAAGCGTTGATCTGTGAAACCAGAGGTGTTGTATTATTTAAATCTCAGTATTAAGGACGTATTTATTTCACAGTGTGACACACTTATTTCATTGTCAAATTTGCCGGAATCTATTTGAGTTTGTGCATGCAATCTCACGCCTTTCGAAATAAATAAAAATATAGCAATGAAATAATTACAATTAACTTTAATTTACTTATGAATAACTAGGTACATGAAAGTAGAAATATAGAAAATAAGGTAATATTGATATTTATGTTTGACTCACCTATTTTTCAAGAATTCTGTCCAAGATTTTTCACAAATAGTTCTATATACAGGTACTTATTTATATTTTAAATGGATATGGAATAAATATAATTAATATACATTTTTCACATTTTCAGGGGAACTAACAAAAAATATGATTCATTCATAAAAATCATTCAAATGTAACTAAAATCTCTTTGGGGTAAATGTTTTTAGTAAATTGATTGGTATTATTAAGGTGTATAATAATTTTGGAAATACGATTTATTTTGAAAAGTGCGCGCTTTTTTATACATATATTGAGATAATCACGTCGGATGAAAGCTCCCGTGGTTTCCGATACCGCCTCGCCCAGTGACAGATGAAAGACTGTGTTTCCGCTATGGTTACGACTTACCACGATGGCGCTACGAGTGTATTGTGTGTAAGGTGTATGGGTGCCTAAAACTTACAAATTATATTCTAAGGGGTTATAATATTATTCAACCATAAACATATCCAGGAATAGTATAAAAATATAGTATCTATAAAAACAACGCCTTCTGTAACTTTGTAAATACTTTTTTTTAGATTTAAACATTTTTAAGGTAGTAGTGTAAGACTATAGGGAAAGCTCCTGAAAGATTTCGTAACGTTTATTCATTAAGTACTATGTAAGGTTTTAATGAACAAACTTTATGTACCTATTTGTTTAAAATCAACCGTAATTAAAATACGTTTTTTTTTTATTTGGCCCACCTCTTAATAAGATTTGCCTAGAAGTGCGGGTAAAGAGGTCGCTATTAATACGGCTGAGCTACCCGGGGATGTGGAGGGCCTTAGGCCCGCGGCATTTTCCTTATCATATTTGATATCTGTGATGGCCATATTTTTATTATAAAGTATCAGAATTTAGTAAAGCAGCAAATAATTGAGTAACAAAAATAAGTTCGATTAAAAGTATCGTAATTTCAAATAACTTGACCAATTGCTAGCTTAGTGCGATCTAGACAAATACATGGTAGGTATATGTGTGGTACCCTACATATTACCATTATCAGTAAGAGTGAAATGTTTGTATACGTACATTTAGATAACTTAACACTGTTTATGCTTTGAGGAAAAGCTCGCCACATATTATGGGCCTCGAAGTTCGAATATTAGTTCAATGCCGTATAATACAATATTACTCATAGTAATCTCCCATGCGTTGCACTACTATTTATTCTGTACTTATTAGATTCAAGTATAGTGCAAGATTATACAATGTCTCCATACAATTTATTATAGGTCACTTTTACATTGTTCCTAATAATCTATAGTGTTATATGATTTATGTTATACACAATGAAGTGATATGGATGTAAGTGATTATTCGCATGCACTGCATACTGCATATTTCCCGACAACTATTCTCGGGTGGGACATTGTTTTGTCTACATTCTATTTGATAGTTTTTACCTAATTTTAAGCAATTTGCATAATCCAGTCAAATTAAACACAAAGAAATTCCTCGATGGAAAGTTGTGGGGTAGTCAGGATTTCATTCATTCTATACGTTTTTTGGGATGCTGAATCCGAACCCGAAGTTTGCCAATAAAATTTCGAGACGGAAGATGCAAAAAAATTGCGGAAATATTCACTTTCTGGCGATTTCTTTATCAGAACTCGAAAACTGACAACTTTCGTAAGTTACCTTTCTACGCAAAATGAAAGTACATTAAATTTTCTACAAATCTGGTATTCAAATTTTTTCTCTAAAATAAATTGAAACGGAGCTGTCAAGCTGCAAAAACTAGGCAAATTTTCTGATAGATAGTTTATTTGCTTTTAATTAATTAGATTTTCATAAAGGTGTTAAATTCGATATATCCATTCGTTTTCTTTCATTTACTTACCTGAATAGAAAAGGATATTTTCATTAGTTTATAGCTAATATGTATAGTTATTAGAAAGTTTCATTAACAAATTAGCTGTGCGCAATTATTGAAAGAATATCCGTAAATCAGATAACGACTTTTTTTCATTTTCAAAAACACTGTTTTGTATATATGTAATAAAAGAGGTTCATAACTCGCATAGAAACCTGCAATAAAATGTATAGACATTTAGATACGTTATTACGGTAACTTAGTCTTCCTATACATTTTTTTTTATTTATTGAAAATTTTAACATTAATAACAATACATTTTTTAGGTTCTACAGTGATTATCTTAAATGTCATAATAACATTATACCCTCCCTTAAAAAGTGACACTTGTGTGAAGGGAGTGGAGAAACAATTAATTTACGTACGTCTGAATTTCTTATTATTATCTTACCATTTCTCTACCTGTTTTTTAAGGGCCACACTTTTAGATTATGTGTATGGTTAGAAAAAGATATGTTAATCAAATATTCATGAACTTTATTCACGTGTAATAGAGTTTAGTCTTAGGTATTGGTAGAAATTACCTTATATCAGAATTCAAGGTAACGCTTGGGGAATATTTTAAAATAATAAGCAGGAACTATGTTTCCATAATAAAAATACTGTTTACATCATTAGGTATATATTAAAGTGCAATGAATTATACGAAGAAAAATGTGTGTACCTATTGCAAATAGAAGTGCTTACGCTATTAATTTCCTTGAATTTCTACAGACGACTCGCTGTTTTAAAGCATGTAATGTACCTATAAAAATTCAATAGATAACAATTCCATGATGTAATTCTCATTGGGAGAAAGAAATATAAAACTTTTATTGACACAAGTATTACAAGAATGAAAGAAAAACACCAAAGTTATATAGAAAAGAGGAGGAAAGCATAACTTGTTTCCAAAAAAATCGTAATAGGTAGGTACCTACTTAAGTAGGCTTGTGTTACATTGAAGGACTCCCGCGGGCTTAAGGCCCTCTGCATCCCCGGGTAGCACAGGCGCATATAGCGTCCTCTTTACCCGCACTTCTTGGCAAAATCTTTTTAAGAGGTGGGCTCAGGGTTAGCCAGAAGGGAGCCCCCCGACAAACCCCACCCCTAACTTACATTCCTTCAGTGTCCTTGTCCAAGGATGGAAACATATTTACAATTATTATATAGTAGGCTTGTGTTGTAAAAAGTACGTAGAAGGTATCGATATCAGAAAGATACGAACTCGTAATCATGTGTGCACCCCAACCCAATAAATTAAACCAGCCGTGCATAGGAGTGATTTGCTGAGAAAACTAAAGCACAAATATCGTATTCTATATTCAAATACATACAGAAGAAAATGGCGCGGAATTTGAATAATTATTCCGCGAATTCTGATAGTACCAACTCATTCATTATTTGGTTCGATGTACCTATGCTGCAGTATAAATAGTATAAGAAGAGATAAGTATTAGACAGCAACACCTGAGGTTATTAAACTGTTTACTTAAAATGCTGATTATTTAATACTTTGATGTAGTATATTAGTATATACCTATAGATAACATATCATATACCTATAACTACGTGCATTATTCCTGGTAGGTACCAACACCATTCATTGATATTCTACTAAATTTATCATGTCATCTAAATAATGTAAAAATGTCCAAATGCAAAAACGCACCTTAATAATTTAATGTTAGATGATTTAATTTCGTATATTGTCACGCTCGTTATTCATATATGTAGTGTATTCAATTAATCACCTAGAGTGAAATACCTAGACACAACTTGATATTAATGTTACTTGTTACGATTTTGCATAGAATAATCATTCAATGTTTTAGATACCTACTGCGATGCATCGCCAATGATTATACACAATATCAACAATATACTCGAATGTTGTTAGATATTAGTGCAAATCGAGAATGAAATTTGGGGGTTGAAATTTTCAGACAACGCGGACTGAAACGTAGCCCACAGTTTTTATTGTTATATTTTAGAGTAACTAGTTTAAGACAATCAGCCTTGAAGGATTATTAAATTAAACACATTTGAATCCATCGTTCAACCGATGGTATTTAATAACTTTAGTATCTTATGTAGATGTAGATATCTACTTCGTAAACTTCCAGTAAAGCCCCAGAAAAGATGGGCGGACGACATGACCTCGGTAGCGGGTAGACAGTGGGTCAGAAAGGCGAGGGATCGAAAGAACTGGAAACGAATGGAAGAGGCCTACATCCAGCAGTGGAGGGACCAAGGCTGACGAAGAAGAAGAAGAAACTTGTTCAAACAAATCTGACATGGTGGTGTGCTTTCCAACTCAAGCAAGTCCGCAATATTTGTCTAGCGCACCTGTATTGTTGTAGCTAGACGTAACGGAGTGTCTACGATCATTTTGTCGTAGGCCCTTACAGATTAGTTGCCAGCAAAGGACTACATTTCATTATCTGCTGTGATCGGTTTATAGAGCTTCCCTACTTCACTTTGATCCAGGAGTTCTTATATTTTTACACATATTTACATATATAAAGATCTTCGCTAAACTCGAAGACGAAATGATTCATACTAGGTATAAGGCTTAGATGTGGACAATTTCTGATAAGGTGTGGTACTTTATAATACGTATTTCTATTATGAAATCATTTTTCTATAAGAGGGCAAGGCACCATGCATATTTTATTCCATTTTCTTTAAAGATAGGTACATTAAGAATCTACTCAAGTGGGGCGTTCCTATAATGTAATGTTAGAAGCACCTTGTTGGAAAAGATAATATAATTTATATTCACAATACATTTTCAGAATATTGGGTAGAGAGGAACCCATAGTAGATATACCTCTGTTATTTTATTACAGACGCCGCCGTCCCATCATTAAGGAACAGGTTCACCGTTAATGTGTGAACGTTTAGATAATCTGATAGTGTGTAATATATAATTTAGTATTAGGCACACAAATCAACCCATCTATCACACACCTCTAAAATATCTCTAATACACGTAATGGTGATAATCGAGGACGAAACGCACATTTCACTAAAGCGTTCAGTTTTTAAAGATAACTCTAAGCATCGGCTTCTGTTTATAAATGATACTAATTTCATTACTTATAAAACAGAAATTTAAAATAACACTGAAAAAATTTACATGCTTGGCGCAGTTGGCTGGAACGCAGACTTCCAGTCTGCAGGTGTCGGGATCGAATCTAGGCCCTCACGATGTATTCCGCACTTCACAACACAAACTTTTAGCTTACTGTGAAGGGTGCAGAAAAGTACCTATTTGGTTTTAGAAAATCTTATAGGCTCTCGCAGCGTATGACGAGTCCATCGGTGGACAAAACTGTTAACCGATGTATTTGGTTTCATCTACTCAATGGTATTCAACACGTAAAAAACATATAAGACAATAGAAAAAAATATTAGGTCTTCTCACATTGGAAAGTAGGTAGTTATTTCTGTTTTGATTTTTTGGCCGATAAATGTTTACTTTAAGAAAAAAATGGAAGTCTGCACACACACAGGCACATTGCACTTTGCACGTCACACACTATACAGATGAACCACAACATGTCGTCAGTGTGACGTATAAAAATAAATTTACACGAATCCCCCATGAAGTGTGGATCGATTTCTAAGGATATATTATTCTTTTTATGCATTTAATAAAATGATTAAATAAGGCAATAATTTGATGGTCTTTGATGTTCGCTGCTCCCGTCCCTTGAGGGCAGACCAACACGAGTATTGAGTAGGTATATGTTACCGAGCTCTAGGCCTCGGAACTATTAGCCATCACGTCGAAGGGATACACCTACACCTACATATATTATGTTATCAAATACAACAGACATATACGAGTATAAGGCGTTTAGTATAATACGTGCTTACCCATTAATGTTAATCTGTGTGTTTATATAGTAATAAAATTTCTGATTATTACTATCATCAGTACCTAAAAGATTTTTTAATATAATCAAAATACTACAGAGTGTAGAGTATGTGTACATCATTGAAAGTATTACAATATCACCTACTCGTAGAATGTAAATTGCAGTTCAGAAAATAAGAAAACGGTGGTGACTACACAATATTGATTAAATTAGTAAACCTTTAGGATATTGTATTGATAGACCTAGAGAATGCATATGACAGAGTACCCCGAAGCCTGATATGGGCAGCACTGCGATATCATGGCGTCCCTGAATCATGTGCTTGCATACAAGATATATATACAAATGTAAAAACGTAGATCAGATGCACATCAGGTACGTCACAAGAATTTCCAATCGAAGTGGGAGTGCACCAAGGATCTGTTCTTAGCCCGCTGTTATTCATAATGCTCATGGATTATCTCACAAATCAAGAAATGATCAGTACCATCAAGACATTGCTTTTTGCGGATGATACAATTCTGATTGCAGATAGCCATTATGCCACACCTTAGAAACACCTTAGAAAAATTATGACAAATATTCGAGGACAATGGTTTAAAAATCAGCAGGAAAAAGACTGAATACCCGCGCCTACCATTTGAAAACCCAAAGGCGGCAACCCCCAATAAAGCTTAATAGAGAAACATTAGTAAACTGGGTTGCATTTAAGTAACTGGGTTCACTTATGATGTAGACCATAGAGTAGGCGTGGGGTGACTGAAGTTTAGCAGTGTCGGGAATATTATGCAAATGCCAATAAAACTTAAAGGTATACCAGACAACCATCAGGCCCGCTATAATGTATGTCTCCGAATGTTGGACTAACTGTCTATAACGCCTTCACCAGGCAGCTCGAGACGACAGAGATGCGAATGCTCGGCGGTCAGAGGGTGTATTATTGAAAGATAAAATAAGAAGTTCACGCATTACGCATACGAATCGTGGTAGCATGGGTGTTATTGACATAAAAAGCAAGCTAAAAGAGAGGCAACTAAGATGGTATATGGGCAGTGGGCACATAAGGCGAATGCTACCGGAACACACCGTAACAAAGTAATGTCAATGAATCAATCACAACATCCATCAAAAGGGAGACCAAATTTAAGATTACCTGGATGACACAATGCGACAGGATCCTGCGCAGAAATGGCACAGATGAATATGACATAACGAATAGAAGAATACCTATACAACCTTTGGATGAAAAGAGTCGACCCCATTATAGCCTTCAGTGGCAATAAGTTGGGATAGTGCCAGGAAGAAGAAAAATACCTTAAGCGCATGAATTTCGAAGATACCTCTGTTTCAAACCACCGCATACATGGACTCACATAAAATATGATTTGGAGGAGTTTAAACCTGAACACGGATTATCATCCGTAAGGCACGAATTACCATGATATTGGGTTAGATATTCATTAATGTGTCACTAATAGCCTTTAGGAAGCGACGAACCATAAAGGGTTGTGGCGCATGCAAGGGATATTGATCTCTATTGCCCTTATCGTTATATGTGTGCACACGATTGACCATTAGATTTTATGTGTTCGGAACGCATCCTCAATTATGTTTGACAACAAAATAGACGTTATTTAACACGTAAGGGACAAACCTATAATGGGATGAGAATAATGTAGAAGTAAAAAACTAACAGGTTGGTCTTAACCTCTAAATTAAATTGTGGTAATGGTATTGAAATCTACATTAAGTACCATACAGTCACATTTTTATGAATGTAAAATAGTAATAATAACGTAACAATGAATTTAACCAACGTTTATATTACCTATTTATGAATAAAATTCCATTGTTACGTTGCCCCCCCGCCTCCCCCCCGGAGGAGCCATGTTGCCCCCCGGAAAAATGGTTATTATTTAATTTCGTTGGGGTGTTGGGGGCAGTCCGAAGCAGTCCTACAGGACTGCCCCCCAGAGAACACAAATGACCTCCCCAGGGCAATTTGTCCAAATGAAACACTGCATGTATCTACTAGTATCATATGAGTTTCCCAAATACCTATATTACACGTTCTAAAATTATCCATTCGTTTTTCACTTCCATTTCACATGGAATTTAGTCCACAAACATGATTGGTCTCAACACTACATTCAATTCAAGTTGACATAGAGTTCCATACATCACTGTTAATTAATACTTTTAATATCAGTTGATCATGTCTGAGTCTGATATACAAATACTAATGCGTTATTTAGTTCTAACTCTAATATTGAAAGTCAATGTAGGAATTTATGTATTGTAGTTGCGTACTGCGTATATTAACTACTATAATCAGTTATCACTTACAGGGAATCACACGGGGACTACCTACAGTACCTGCCAATATTCTTTCATCCTTACACATACAACATTTTTCCCTGTACAACACACAAGTAGGTATAGTAAATATGAACGAGTATAATCATATTTGCAAACCACTATTTTTTCGCACGCATTATTTAGCAAGCTCGCTATAATTACAAAGAATTTTGAATTGTAGGTACTAGGTATCTATTCCATGTAGATACACTACAAGGTATAATGTTTTCTTTTTCTATTATAAATAGGCAATTGTTACTGGGAATTATAAATGGAAATACTATATCCAGTAGCAAGTCACTCCCAACTAGCTGAAAATGTTCGAGTGATATTTCATCAGTTCAGTAAGTATATTAATCATATGGTTTATAAAATAAATTAATGCGCCTTTGTAACCAAAACACTGAACTCCTATAAACATAAAAGTTTGATTCTTCAACTGTAATAATATTGACTCAAATGTTTCCATTGTTTCTTGACATGATTGACAGCTGGTACCTTGAGGAAGACGCGGGCCCACCCAGGATACGAACCAAGGAATACGAAATCATGTGTGTGGGACTTTTTGTAGGAAATTTTCGAAGACAAATCTGGGTGGTTGCAATAATGATAACTGGATAAATATAATATAGCAAGTGTGTGTTCATAGTGCAATGCTTTTACAAAATATCTCTCCATCCTTCTGAAGAATACAATCACGGTCATTACCACAATGTGGAGTTGGTAACTTACACACCGAGACAATGCATGTCATGTGCATTGCACTACACACGCATGAGTGTGTATCCTTGCCGCTACAACTATCCCTGGGTAGTGGGTCCCGTCGCACTCTCAATACAGAATCTGGAAATTTAAATCAATACAGCTCAACATAAACACGGAGAGTTAACACAATGAAGAGAAACAGCGAATCTATATCTTACTGTGAAAATCTCATCAAAAAGTTTTAACCTAAATCACAGTTAGATACAAAAGCTTAATAGTTGAGTGCGTTAATAGATTCGTAAGAAAGTGAAGGCGATATCCACAGCCACACACATAGCGATTTTTTATGAGCGTTTTCGGATGACACAAAATTATCAACTCGGGAAACTCACGGAAAGCTTAATTCTCTCCACATTAAATGGGATAATATTTTTATGAGGCGCCACATTATGAGCTCTTCCTTGGCAACAATATACGTCCTAAAATGTTTTGTCTCCCACAAGGGTCGATGAACTGTTGTTATAAACAAGGGTGATATCGTCAGTATGTCGGAGGATCTTTTTATTGACATTACTGTTACAGAGTGACGTCACAGCACACCTCGTAAATGAGGAATTATAGTTTCATCCTGTGACGTCATATTACGGACTCACATAGAGGTACCTACTTCAACATAGTTTACACAACCCATATGTTTTTCTGATTGATTTAGACTAGGTGCTACATGCAATTTCGTATGAATAATATGAGGATCGAATTACATCAATTGATTAGTTCGATTATTGTTGGGGATAGATCAAAGATTAAGGATCTGGTTGTTCCCGGTCCATTTCTAGTCCAATTTTTCACCCTCTCAAAGGTAATCGATGGGGGTGTATATGCTATGAAGGTATTTTCATGATTATTTCAGTCTTAATTTTTAGTTTATCATATTTGGATAGTGATCTCTTCCCCATTCTTCTCGGGTGTACCGTGTGTAGATTGTCGATGTTGTCGAGCTTTCGGCCTAAATATCCTAACCTAACCCAATACGCTTGGACAAGGGCAATGCAAAATAGTAGTAGGTAAGTATTTGTTTTTTCTGTGTCATCTCCGTCAGCTGATATCTATGATGGGCGGAGTGGATGAACGTACGGAGCCATTGGTCAGCATGAACTCTCCTCTTTACTCTGAATGGTGTGTGGCAACTGGATGAGCTGGCAATGTCTCTTGGAGTTTTCTGTCATTATGTACTCGTATATACTTCAGACTTCAGCAATCTCGTTTCCTTTCCATTACTTCTAACAATCTTCACGTCCACATCGGTGTAAGTTTAACAATAATAAAATAATGTCATTTACCTACTCATTTTAATTTAGTTACATATTACTGACGTAAATTACGATTTAAATCTCATAACTTTAGTATAAAAGTTGAGTTCAGTAGGATTGTGTCCAGCTGTTTTAAATAGGTATAGAATGTTTTAATTAGGATCCATGGTGTTTTGGGAGACCTTTTCTGCATACGTGGATGGTTGCGTTGTGCCAAATCCAGTAGAATAATAAAAATTGATACTTATTGTAAAATTATTACCAAAAAATAATAAAAAAACATGTCTTATTGTTGTAGGTACACGTGTAAAACAAAGACCATTGGAATAAAACATGCGGTAAAAACTGTATATCTGTCAACCATTATCATTAATACTGAACTTTCCGCTTTGAGGAGCTCAATAAATAAAAATCGTGACCGGACAAAAACCCATAAGAATATTGCTCAACATGAATAAATCCCAAAAATGACAAAAACCCTTTAGAAATATGCTCAAGGGACAAAAGCTCAAATCCAATATTTTCCAAGGATTTTGAAAATAATATTAATTGTATCTATTAGCATACGATTTCTTTCAGTGTGTGAGAAACTTGCATAGATTAGAAAATAAACAAATAAACAGGCGGATCTAAAATAGGATAGACAATAAAATAGTCAGCATTTTTTTAATAATTCATCTACTGGAATCCAACTAGAAAGTTTGGGCTTTTATCCGTTCAGGATATTTCTGAAGGGTTTTTGTCTTTTTTGGGATTTATTCATGTTGAGCAATATTCTTATGAGTTTTTCTCCGGGAACCAAATAAAAATACCTACATGACGAAATATAGGCAGGTATACAATATTCTGTAATATGTATATACGGTACACCTACATCACTGAATTGCTTTTTTACTATCTTACTCAGAAGTCAAAAACTTGGACATTGCTTTGTAATTTTTAATCAGGAGAGTAGGTCACTGCTAAATTTAAAAAAAAAACTGGGAATTTAATTCACATCTAAGGCTATCACATCACCATGGTGAATGGTGATGCACATTGCACTTACATAAAACTACACAAGGCACAGAAGTGAAATTGTATACTTGGTGGTTATATAGTATACTACACCCTATATTTTATTTATTTATTTTATTCTTTATTTATTACTTATTACTAACATCTTCCGGCATTACAGCCTTACAGCCAAAAATGCCTTTGCGGCGGGTGGGTATGCCGTATGGGTCGGTGTATTAATCCGATACTCGAATGATTTTTATAAAAATAAAAAGCATGAAAATATACCTATACACTTCCATATAAAATACTGAATTGATATGCAGTAAATATTGGTACAAAATTTTGCTTTTCATTTAAGTAGATATATATTATTTGAAATAAATATTAAGCAAATCTGTATTCAGATTGGAAAGGTATATTTTTTACGATTTCTGATAGATTTTCAATATCTTTGCCTTAGGCAGCGCCTTCTCCAGTCTCCAGTATTCGACTTGTATAACTGATCATTTTATCAATCGACCTACATTCATAATTCAGAGTCACTGCCCAACTTTAATTATTATATGTGACGTATAGAGTCAGAGGGGGGAGGAGAAAGAGAGAGAGAGAAGGCGCGTGGGAGGGAGAGAGGAATATCGGTAGAGAAAAATGATTTTCATGCAAAAGATTTATGTTGCGGTATGTTTTTTTATCGACAGGCAACAATAAATCAGCATTATTTATGCACTTTTGGAAGATGTATATTTGTATATGTATTTGTAACAGGTTGACAACATATTGCGGCTGTAACAAAAAGCAAAGCGATTATGCAGTGAAGTGAACTCTGTAAAACAATTTAACTACATACCTACCTATCCTCGTATCTGCCTAGCAACAGTTAAGTTCGCGACCCAACTATGACGTCACGATAATTTCACGCGGAGTTTTAGTTCAAAATCGCATGAACAATCGCATGACAGAATGGTACCTAAAAATAGCGTTTTTTTCCATTTTTAGGGTTAATTTCGCTTCAATCAAAATTTTTTTACGGTCATTCTCTAGATTTTAATGCATATTGTCAACACAAAACAAAATTCGGCGACTATCAGACAACGATTTGCTATGTTTCGAAAAAAAGATCAAAGCTGTTTAGGTAGCTGTTTTTCACATTTTGTTTTGAGAAGTCTATACAAGATTTAAAAAATGTTTTACTAGATAGTCGCCTAGATAAAGGTTCAATTATTTCCAAAGCATATTTAGTAAGGTTGTCGAGATCTAAGGTCTCCCGTTTTTAGAAATTTTTGTAATGTCAATGTCGATATGCCTACTTTTAATGGCAATACATATATAATCATTACGTATGTAATAAATATCCATCCCTAATCCTGCATAGTAACCTACCAGGTTACTTTTACCTACTAGATCACCATTTTTTGACCCACCAATGTTCATCATGGAAACATAGGGAGGCACGAAACTCGTCATTCAAAAGTGGCTTTTTAATAAAACGAAAATATTTTCGTATTTTATAATTTCCTAAACCTTGAAAGATATATGACAAATAGGTACACTGTATAGGTAGTCAGGTTAATCTGATTTCCCAAATGTAAATCAAAGGCGATACGATCACTGATCAGGTTGATCTATTGGAGTGCATAATAAATTCAATCAATTTATTCTGTATGCGCTGAATAAAAAACGCATTAGAAAATTTGAATAAAATATTAAAACTAAGCAAATAAAATACAATATGATAATACCTAATCTATTAGGCACTAGCGGATCCAGGGGGGGGGCTAATCCAAAACCATGAGTGACAGTACTTTATATACAACAAATCTAGGGGTTTCAGCCCCTTAGCCCCCCCAAAACGTTGAGTGACAGTACTTTTTACCATGTGACGACATTCAGCCCCCCCCAAAATTGAGTCCTGGATCCGCCACTGCTATTAGGTATAATGAAGGTAGGTAGGTAAGTTTCCGACGGAATTACAAAGTTTCGTAGGTAGCTTACTACACGTCATAAGGCTAGGTAGGCTAGGTAAGGAATACATATTTATATAAGGCATATACCTACTGATATTTCAAGAATTTCTAAAAACGGGAAACCTTAGATCTCGATATTACTAAATTTGCTTTGGAAGAAATACAGTAGATACATAATTGAACCTTTATCTAGGGAATGAACGAAAAAGATTTTTTATATCTTGTATAGAGTTCTAAAAAAAAATGTTCAAGACACCTAAGCAATATAGTTGTTTTAGAAAATTCAAGATAGGTATGATGAGAAAACGATGTGGTTATAATGTGATTCTTCGGAAAGTAGTTGTATAGGTATAAACTACTGTCACTCACGGTTTGGGGGGGGGGCTTCAGCTCTATCCCCCATCCCTGGATCCGCTAGTGTTCACATGTCACGTTACACCTAGACTATCGCCATCTGCGGGACTCTGCTGAAACCCATGTATAGTTTTTCGTCAACACTTCACATGCTAACTACTATCGCCATCCGTCTATACAATTTTGTTTAATTTTTCACAGATAATGCTGAATACGTTAATAGGTAAGTGTAGGAATGTTATAAAATTGATTAACACATAATACAATAAATATGTGATTAATCACTCTCAAACGAGTGGAGGGCCTTAAATAGAATAAAATAAATAAAATAATATGCTCAAATGAAATATCTCTTTCTCTCTTTTTTGTGAATCAAGTTGCATTATATTATGAAAAAAAAACATTTGCCGATCATAAAAATATTACCCAAGTCTTTTTCTTAATTAAACGTACTTTGAGGGCCATCTCTTGCACAAAGTAAGTAACACAAACCTCAATAACAGTGGTTAATTCAATTTCTGCAGGTAACAAAATAAATTTCAAAACTCTCACACAGATGGCGTGCTGTAAAAATACCTGTATGTAATATTATATTCCTTTTTCCTTTTCAGAGGAGTGCAATATTTGAATGGACTCGCTAAAATCGAAATTATTTTTAGACGTCTTTTCTTATTAATCGTAGGTATATTTATGAAGATGAAGTTTCCTCCCATTTTAGTAGGTACCTAGGTAGCAGTGAATTTTTACAGAATAATTCACTTCCCTCATTTCTTTTCCATTTTTTTTTCATCTTTTAAAAGTATCCTGGTGAATATGAAGGTGACACATACAAATAAAATAAAACAAATTTCTATACACCAATTTGATTTAATCATCCAATTGACAACTCAACATTTCGATATTCAACATTCGAATTCTCAAAAATGATGTGTCTACGTAAATTTGAAATATTTTCATTAGAGTAATGATAATAATCCTACTAAACATAGATCTGTTTTTATACAATAAATATCATTTACATAATATTTCAATATATATAATTATTTCTTTATTATGATTTAAGTATAATACTAATAAAGTTAACTTTAATTTACAAGGACTTAACCACATGCCTCCTCATACAGATGTAGGTAAATAAAATATTATAAAAGATAAATATATTATTCCACAAGGTAAGGTGAGTGTGGTAATAAAAAATACTTGAATAATATAATTTATATTTTATTTAAATAATAATTACATAACATGTATAATGGATGACTTACAGCGAAATAAAATAATGTAATTAAATAAATAAAAAAGGAACTTATTGAAATTGTATCATCTTTATTCTATGCTTGAGCACGAAATTAATTTATTAAATAAATAAATTAGTATTTATTATAAAAAAACAAAGTTCCACATTATTTTAATTCTTCTCACCTTCATCATATTCTAGAGAACTGATAACCTGAGGATAAAATCTGATATAAAATGATTATTCATTGTATTTGAATTTTTAAATATTACCTGCCATGCTTGATGGATAATCGTTAACAAGTTTAATGATCTTGAAATCTATCTAGATCTAGAGATTATGTGCACAGGTGTATCATAAATTATATTATTATACCATCAATTCTCTAGAAGGACTAAACATAAGATGAACATTGCATAATATCACATTACAATAAGTCAACTCTCCAACTTATATTTATATCAAGCCTCATTACCTCATTGAGAGTGCTCTGAGTAGGGAATCAAATAATTTGACATTAACTCGATGCGGAATTATTTGAGTGGAGTAGACAACACTGGTAAGTTGGAATATTTGTAAGGAAACAACAATTTTGTCACAGTCTGAAATATAAAACTTAAACTATAATTCATTTTTAAAAAAATGTAACGAAATAAAGTTATAAAAACAAAAAAAAACTGTTAAAATTAGGTTCTAACCAATAACAAATGGGAGAAAAAATATTGGTTATTGAACTTCTACATGCGTGTTCAGCTAATCCCGAAGCATTTGATATACAAACAATAAAATATATGTCTGGCTTGCATTTTGGAGGGAATGCAAATTTATTACATGAAGTGGATATTCTTTAAAATTTATTTATTTAAGGAATAATAATCCAATGTCTAATACAATATATTATTACCCTGATGTTTGTTATTATTTAACAAAATATTAAATGAAATAGTAGACAATAATACAATGAAACAGATTGAAGAAACCAACCAAGGAATGTAAAGTTCAATATATATTTTTTCTACTTATTTTCTCTATTTTACATTACGTAATACAATTATTATAATATTGTACACCTAAATATTTCAAAACCGTATACAACTATTATCTTATTACTCGTTTTATTATTTTTGTGTTTTTATTTTTTACATATAGAGACAAGAATTCTATAAAGATATATAACAATATCAATTTTTACAATATCAACACATTTATGTTACAAATAATACAAATCATATTTATTATTATTCATTTAGATATTTATTTAAATATTCCGTGACTGAAACACCAATGTAACTAATTAGTAATTACACAGTAAAGGACATTCATCGAAATACATCTATGTATTTCATAATATGTGTACAATATATACGTGTGCATTCAAATTAATATCTACGAACATCTTTTCTCTTTAAATTAGAAGACAGGAATGAATATACAGTGTGTGCAGTTTGTATAACAATTCATATTATATTAACATAACATCCATAAAGAAAATGAAAACTATTTTGTTCACAACCTCAACTAAATTCACAAAGCTTAATAAAATAAAATAAAAGTATAATAAATTATAATGTATACACAATATCTTATAAGAATAATATCACCTTTGGAATAAAAAAGCAGTTTTACTCCATTAGGAATGTATTAAATAATCCGATACAAAATACCAAACTGCAAGGAACACCAAAAGATAAGCAAATTAAAGTACATATCTTTGATAATGTTTGTTTTAAAGTCAGAATATAAAAAAATAGCCTCATAAAATAAATAGATAGAGACATATGCCACCATGGGGTAATGTAAGTAGCAGGTACTACATACACAGAAAACATATTCCGAGTAAAGTAATGAATGGTTTAGGTAACATTTTCTTTCTACGCATGTCTTAATAGTTTGGTAATGTAATATTGTTGATTATTATTCACCTGCAAGTATGTGTTATAAAAATATTTATAGGTAAATAACATATCAGTCTTTTAAATTGTTGAATTTTATGAATGGGTTTTGTAATGGCATGATATTATAATCCCTAATTTGTAATTTATATGTATATTATGCCACACAGCATCCTTATATTATATTCAACAGTATGAAAGTACAATAGATACTTAATATTGTTGAGGTTACATATTACTGTTGTTGGTATAATGGTTGGGTATATTTGTGAGCCTTTTTTGTAGTGTGAGTAATAAGCGTAACTCCTCGCGTAAAGTCCGTACACGTAGTTATGGTATCTAGTATTAGTTAGCGCACAATAAACAAGAATGCACACAGATGCGTTCATTGTTCATTTCATACCCATGACAAGCAATGCAGGTATAGCCGTCCCTTCATTAATACAACAAAAAAATCTCACAAATATAAGCGACCAGTATAATATTGATAATTTAATAAATCATAAACAATAAAATAACTACACAGTTTCTGACATCCTCCAACAATACGTATAGTAGTTATGTTAGCATTATTGTTAAAACTTTACAAATAATGTTTCTTTTAAATATTATTTTATTATTATTATTACATAAATATTTATTTTATTACAAAGAGAAAAAGCTCATGGAAATTTGAACATTTTGTGAAAGATGTTTAATTCTTTATTAATTATATTATTACAATTAGATAAGTAGTTCAATTATCATAAAATATTCTATAAAATCATGGTATTGCAGGTGGTGTGGATTTTACGATTAAATAATTGTCCTACTCGGAAATACAAAAGTATATTGTGGGTATGATCGGCAGGTCATTAATTATTATTGTATCAACACTCACACTGGTGAGTTTATTAAAGTGTAACTTATTTAACATAAATTCTTTATAAAGTGTTTTAGAATTAAATAATGTAATTATGTATCTCACAATTTATTTAATACCTATACAATAAATAGTTAATATATTAGTGGTGGGCGTAATAAAAAATACATAACTTTGTTTGTTTAAAGAAATTACTCGATTGATATTATCTAATTTTATTGCACTCGGTTGATCAAATCAACAATAGTTTTATAGACATTTATTATGCTTACTTTATGTACTGCCCCCAGCAAATACTGAAGTTAGTAGGTAGGTACATATAATAATTATGCAGATACATTATTAGGTAAATGTTCATGTAATATTAAACTACCTAAAATTTAATTGTATTAAATATATCACAAGAAGATACTAAAGCCTAACTGAAAACAAACATAACCAACTTAGTAAAATAATCTAAACTAAATGGAATGAGTTAATTATAAAAATCAACGCCATGATTGATTCTCTACATCTAGAAACTCCACGTTGATGTATATAAACAAAACAGTTTAGTAAAAACAAAAATAAGGAACACAATTAGATAATAATGTAATACCTAATACAAAATATTACAAATTAATTTACTTAGCACATTTATAATGTAAATGTCCTTTAAACTACTTAGCGAAATCACATTTAACTAATTTTATTTTAATGTCAGTAAGACACCATAAAATTAGATTTACCATTTTCCACTATTTGATTTGGATAGGTACTTAAATTTAATCAATATCCTCATCTACACAATAATATGATACAAAATATTCAAGATTTTAATCAACTTTCGCAACATGAGATCAAGAAATCAGTTTATGAAGTAGAGACATCTATCGGGGAGTAGCAATATTACGTCTGTACACTTTGGTTCGGTTCTCTGCTATTATTATCACAGCTATCTCTGCTATACTTAGTCTTGCCCGTTGTGTTGTAATATTTCTCTCCTCTCGTCTCTAGAGAGCAGTGGTGGTCTAAACATGTTCTCTGTATCTTCGTCAGCCGAATTTTCCTTAGACCTATCACTTTTACAATCGTCCTCTTTACTAGTTAACATATCTAAGGCCAGGGGTAACGTTTGACCGTATATATCTCTAGTCTTTTCGTTGTGAGGAAGCAGATGTAACATATTCAGCGGCATTGGAAAACCTGGCGGGAACTCTGGATAGAAACCTTGAGTGAAGGGATTGAACATTGGATTTGACATCAAATCTGGTTCTGAACTCGCTGGCCGTGGGTTCATGTTCATTCCTTCGTCCTTGACGTGATGTTTGGATGTTTGGTTGTTATTATTGTTTCCAGGCCCTAAACTAAGCATGTCTAATGGGCCGCCGATGCAATCTTTTCTGAGCTGCTCCAATTTTAGGCTTTTTCCATATTTGCCGCGTACATACATAAGAAGGGAATTGTAAGGAATTCCGAATATCCTAGATGCTTGGCTTGTGGTCATTTTCTTATTCCACACATGTTGAAGGGCTTCCGTCAACTCCGCGTTGGTCCATGACCTTGGTGGTCCTCCACGTGGGGCACTATGTTGGCCCTTTGGACGCCCTGAAAGGTTAACAAATATCGTTATTGAAATGAAATAACGCAAATTAAAATATACAATGTGCAAAATATACCTAAATGAAAATGAATTATGCGACGCCGACGGTAGACGCCCGACGGCACAAAAGGTAACTTAATACTAAATATTTTAGATATGTGCATGATATATGATAAGTAAGATAGGTATTCCACATAATATCATGTCTTAGACGTAGCATAGGTAACAGGAAGATATGAAAATATAAAAGATTGATGAAATAATAGAAAATTGGGAATACGTACAGCTAAACTTACATTTTTTCTTGACGCTCGAGAACATATTGTGCGGGTCATGAGGTGGCCCCCTGGGATCTGGCATCTCCATGAGTGGGTTGTAGAGTTTACCTGGATCCATTCCCGGAGGGAAGAGGCCTAACCCAGAGTCCAGGCCAAACACTGGAAAGATAATAGTACATTTTATTAGGAGTCTATACTATATTATGCAGATAGAAAGATAAACCTACGTAGTTATTTCTATTGGCATATTCTTAGTACGAGTATATCTACGAAACTTTTCATAAGTGTGTGTAAGGGATTATCGCTGAGAACGCAGATAGTTAGTAAACTATAATATACCTCATAGATAGTTGTACATGGTTGGGTCCCTAGCCTTAACGTAGAATGTGTGGGGCAGCAAATGTGGTGTGAAAGGGGCGATGTGTTATCCTTAAACTTATATGGGAAGTATTAGTGGTTCTGTACCCAAAACCAACTTAAGAGATTAAAAGGGACGTTAGTCATCTAGATGAGTTGAAAACCCACAATAAAACAACCGCTTTTAATGTATGCCATACCTAATACTAAACTTATACTACTGAGTCGAACGTTTTACATACTTTGGGGACCCTATATACTCGCAATCTCAAGAATTATATAAATAAAAGTTATGTTTGTCAATTACCGATGCTTTTTAACCAAATCGATATTGTATAAGAGCAGTTGCTCCATAGCATCGAGATGAGAATGCTGCGCTGGTCACTCGGGGTAACTAGATTAGATAAAATCAGTAATGAATATATTAGAGGAACTATGAAAGTTGTCCCGATTGACCTATAAAAGCTCGAGAGGCCCGACTTCGGTGGTATGGACACGTCCAGAAAAGGGGCGAGGTTCCGCTCTGAGGAGGGCAACGAACTGGTCAGTGGAAGGTCCAAGAAAGAGGGGACGTCCGAAGAAGTCCCTTGAGGAGACCATCAGAGGGAACATGAAACACCCGGAGCTCACTCCAGAAGACTGCCTCGATCGGTGAAAATGGAGAGAGTATACATAGATGCGAGCCGCCTGCCCCAAATGAACGGGATATGGTGTGAAGAAGATGAGATAACATAATATATCGTACATTATGAACTTTTTCTCCTAGTAGATATACTTATAAATTAATAATTATAATACGAACGGTAATTATGGGTTTATTCCTTGTCGGCATTTTCAAGATGTGATCTGATCTTACACACGGTTCACCCGAAAATCAGAAACAGTAATGTTAAAAGTTGCAGTATTTATTGGGATAAGTTCCCCACCCTTATAACGAATATACATACATTGTTAAGATGAAGAATAAAATAAACAAATATTGAAGATATTCGCATTGATTGTTAAATATCTTGTGATTCACCCCTACAAAACATAACTTTATAACCGAGTTCATTAAATGTTACACTTTAGGAACAGATTTCAATCCTGGGGTAATTAGGTGAAAAGTAGAATTAGGTTCAACACAATCCAGTTAGGACTAATATTGAGAAATAGAGAACAATATCAATTATTAGCTTCATGTCAAGGTCTCTTTGCAAAGGAAAAAGGATTAAAGAGTGATTCTACAGCTGGATGATATCCACATGTCGACACATTTCATGAATTGAAACACCACGTGGTAAAGGTATGTGATACATGTTGTACACGCATGCGTATGTTATTTACCTACCCCATATGTGAGTACGTTGAGCCTTTCATGTTTCATACAGCATTACCTAGAATCTACAACTGAGGGAGTGCACACATATACATACACACACACCCTTGTAATGTTGTACCATACGATACATTCATAAGCGCATTCATGGAAAACGTACTACGTTTCCCGGTAGGAACCACTAAGGTTGTATGGTACTCGATAGGGAAAACCTCTTCATATACCTACACCTACACGAAGGGGGAAAGATCGACTTTCATACGGGAACATTCACGCGTGTTTTGGTAAACATAATGCAACACTCGCGCGGTAAACGTGTTGATGCTTTTTGTGTAAAAAAAAGATTAACATTTTTGTAGTATGAAGATGTTTCTTGTCAAATAATCATCAAGTACGTAATGAAATTATGTCATATTGGTTGAAAAAAAATATTAAGCTATTATTTTAAAGCATGATATGTTAATAGGATGCATGAAAGTCACTGACCTAAGGTAGGCTTTCGTTATACAGCAGTACGAATATCCTATCAAATTGCTGATTCAATTGAAATTAAATAGATTCCGGATATCGTTTAAAGTGCTATTACCTATTCCACACTTTGAAGCACGTACGCGCTATTATTATATGGAGGTTATAATATAGTGGCTTATAAAGAACCTAAGGGTAATTCATCATAAACAATTTCACTTAACGGTGTGGTTGATGCAAAAATATACAAATCACGAAGAAACAATCACAGTACATTATAATATGAAATATCTTGTAAGTTTACTATATGTATTACCGCCGCGCCGTCATATTAGGTAAGCAAGTTGATCCCATGTCTAGTGAGCTTGATGCTTGATGTAACAGGATTGAAATGAACGGTTTACACGTAAAGGTCGCACCGCAACTAATTCTCTTGATTAGAATATAAAGGCAAATAGAAAACGTATTTTCGCACTATTATAGAGGTGTAATGTAATGAGTACTGTACCTGTACGAGTAGTAACAAATTAAGGCAGACATAACATACAATTTGCACACCTCCATAAGATCATATTTTAGTTGATACTATGTACGAATATTTCTATTTGTATACTACCTATATGTATTTAGTTACTTATAGTCTCTTATGTCCGCGGATGTGAAACGTCTACCGAGTCATTGTGAAAATCTTACGATGAAGCAGAAATATTCTGCACTTTCTGACTTGCTGTTGTCATTTTAGAGTAAGATGAATATTTTGGTCATAGAAAGCTCGCTCAATAATAATTTTTGTACTTGAGAATGGAATTAGACCATAATTTACCTGCACGAGTATATATAATTAACTGCTATATTTTGAAAATAATAAGTTTCAGGTAAGTATGCAAAAGGTAATTGTCAAATTTATTAGAACTTTTGTGCTTTCATGATCTACTTTTTAAAATGCCTGATTTTGAATAATAATAAACTCTTTATTGTCATATATAAAAATACGCACAATGGGCGTCCTTATTGCCGAGAGGCAATCTCTTGAATGTTTAATTAGAATAATTGCATCTAGGTAGACACGTCATATAATTATTTTGGATTTGTGTAAAATACTTAATACTTACGTAGGTGTAGATACGAAGTAAAATAATTAACAACGACGTGAAAATAAATGGCATTATGTCTAGTTGAAGCTTCATACTACATAGAGCATAGATGGCCAAACAAGAAAGTAGATAACAAATATGCTCACACATAATGTCTGTCTGAGTATGTCTACCTAGACTTAGACATCAACTTGTATGTATGCAACAAAACAATCATATTTACTAGATATGTATTACATTTTGAAGAGATTTTCTCAATGTTAATTGTGAGTATGTTTAATATAATGTCTCTTTGCTTTCGCACGTATTTGAAATAGAATAATTAAATGTGTGCAATACAAATAATATAGGTCATAATACAATATTTTCGCGTCATAGAAAATAGGCACTTACGCTTACCTATATACATCTAAGTTTCGATACGTTTAATTAAGTATTTTAATCACCTGATTAAAGTCGAATATTATCGGGGTTGCGATTTTATAATCAAGATAAATAATTCAGATGCAATCGATTATAAATTATTGCAGACAGCTGGTGTATACGGTGTTGTCTCCAGATTCGAAGTTCTGGTAGTTTTAGTTGCTATGATTCTACAAGACATTTATAATGAAACAAGTTTTCTACAACTTTTTAAAACTTAGGTAAGACAATATTTTTCTAAACCCGTGAATGCACTCGGAACAACATATTAGATACATAATTATAACATATCAAACAATTATGTCTGGGGCAAAATCGCCAGAAGGCGAATAATGTAAACCCATAAAACAAAAATGTTATAAAAATTATTGTGCTACTGTTTCATACTTACAACCATAAAATCTAATCTGACATGGAAGACTTGCATTGAAATGATAATATAATGATAATATTATATTAAGTAGTAGGGAATGTTGAAACAAACGATAAATTCGGATCGTGGGAGGGTTCCAAATTATAATTACATGTTATATTATGATTAAGCAAGGTAAGTCTTGGTGTCTTGGTTAGATTCACTCACTACACACCAGACCTATTCAATATTATAAACACAACACTCTATGTAGGTAACAGACAATAAATTGATTTCCATCTTTATGATAATAGTAATAATATGGTTTAATTAGATGATTAACACTTGTTTTACTAACGAGCGTTAAGTGATTTCGTAGAAAACGAAAAAGTTTCGAACCGCATTATTTATCTAAATACATTTATCAGGATATAATGATGTGTCTGTCTTAACAAAAACGTAAGTAAATAATAATATGGGGTAATGTTAATTCATTCATAACATTGTTGTGTTGAAACAATGCAATATTTACACGTCTATATTTGTTTGATGCTTTCCACTTAAAAAATATTTTATGAGTACGATGTGTAATATTTATAATAATTTGATGACGTATGCTTCAATTTTAGTTTCATGGCATTGGTACAATAATCGTGGAAAGACGTAGAAGTTTTTGAACTTTAATCATTTCTATATTGTCCCCCCTTTTTGGGAACTTCATCTGAAATTAAGAAACCGCCTATTCTGAATGTCCCAACAATATTGTGAACACTGAGTAGGGAGAATGTTGTATGTTTTTTGCTATCTTGCTGTATTACGATGATATGGTGTGAACATAATTTGTGAGTGTACAGTAGTAGTTTTTTGTGTGACGTATCTTGTGAATGAATAAATACGTACAAAACAAATCATCTGCACTACAATATCCCTCAATGACAAGAAATACCCAATTATTATTTACTAGAATCTGGAAGCTGGAACCAATGCGAGAAAAATAAAAGAGAATTGAATAGGAAAATATTTTTTACGTTTTTACGCGATTACAGTATTCACTCGTTATATCAAACATACCTACTCATATCCGGTATGAATGGACAATACTTGTCGTTGAATGAATGTGTGGTGTTTGATAGATGATGTAGATATCTTAAGGGGTGGTAGTAGAGGTCATTTGGGATTTTTTGAGCCAAACTTAGCTTAGCCCAAAGTCTCACGGTTTTCGAGTTATTCGAGATTTTCACTTTAGAATGTAAAGAAAATACCCGAATTGCTCAAGTTTTACTCCAATACCGTCGTAAGGAACTTACATACTTAGTTCTATCATTCTTTTTTGTTACTCCAGTATGTGTTTAGTCTAATAAAGTCATTAGTTTCAATCTGAAGAAACAATAATGATATAACATATAGGTAGGTTTGAAATAGATATTTCAAAAACGAGATTTTCCTCGAGAAAAAAACGTCTTCAGATTCAGAAATCTGGAAAGAACTTCTCTGATTTCTGCTCTTTCAAACCATATATATGGGTATTAATGTGCATGGAAGGATGACGGTTTTTGTAAGACGAAGGTACATAAAATTATAGATCTGTTTTGTACTCAATAACATTTTAAATCTTTATAGACATTTAATAACAAATTAAAAAAAAAACCTTATACTTCGTGACTTCCAAGGCTCGCGTTCTACATATAACGGTTGAGTAGTCAGTCATTGCAGATTTATTTGATTTAACTTATACCTATTGTTACCTGATATTAAAAAAAAACTACATGAAATGCAGTGTACAATATACTGTATACAACCTTGTGTTTGATTACAATAATATTAATCTCAATCTCAACATCTTCTACTGATGTCGTTAAAAGTCAGTTAACATATGATCGTATTAACTGTTAATAAAATCAAATCAATGGGGTGTGTAAGTGTTTTTGTGCAATTGGTTTCACTGCGATGAATCTGACAGATGGGTATTGCAATAAATTGTGGTTGTTGGGTGGATACGCATAAATAAATAAATAACAAGATAAACAAATCATCCCTTGACTAGGTAAAGGAAGGTATATATACATTACCTATACTATTTGAGAATATCCGTGAAACATTACCTATGCTATTTGAGAACACAAAAGAAGATACTTACTGTGAGGTGGTGTAAGCGCCAAAGCGGAGACTGATGGTGCAGGCGGGTAGGGCATAGGTTCGGGGGGTGGCAGACGAGGTGGGGGCGGTGGCACAGGAGGGTCCGGACTATGTCTAGGCTCCTCGTTGTCTAGCTTTGGTCGTCTTGCTTCCCTTAATGATCCTGTTGGACTAGACCGCCGTGACCCTACGGAAAGATCCTGAGGACCTTCTCCGGACCTTCTCCTTGGTCTAGCCTGTTTTCGTCTTGGAAGGGGAGAACAACACGCCTCCGGTCGGAACACAGGGGAACTAGCAGGTACATCTGGCACGGTATCTTCCATACCGTCAAAAGATAAATCAGGTTCAGGAGAAGGGGTTCCTACTTGCTCGGGAGTAGCTTCCCGTCCTCCATCCTGTTCAACAAGTCCTCTTACTTGTAAAGCAGCTCCAGCTTTGATAATCATCTTCAACTGTTCTTGGGCTACACTAATCTCCCCACGGTACATGAAGTCGACTACTGCTTGAACTTCCCAACCGTGGAAATCTTTGAGTACTATTACGGGATGTTTGCATGGGTTTTCTGAGAAAATTCGCCTAAAAAATGGAGAACACGCACTAAGGACTACTTTATGCGCTCTGACACGACCTTCGGCACAGACGAGAGTTACATCCACTAGAGCCTCCGCCCGTAGTAAGGCAGCGAAGGCCCTTAGTAGATGATGTTGGTGATTGTTCCATCTTAGGCTATAATGTTCTTGCTCCGGTGGTGCCTGCATCGTGCTAGTGTCTTCAGGACCACCTCCTCCTCCACCCTCTCCCTCCCCTGCCCTCACTGTGGGACCCAGCTGTTCATGCCAGGGTCTCTGTAACAAACAAAACAATATGTTAATTGATAACAACCAATACTATGTAAACCAAATTATTTGCTTAAATGTAATAGTATTTGTATAAGTCAGCGAGAGAGCAAGCTGCACTAGCAGGTAACTTCTTTGATTTGGTATTTATAATGATAAGTTGCTCAGTTTTATCACTCTATCTATTCGTCACACTTGTATTAGCATGAGGTTCCTAGAAAGTCGAGTACTGCGGATTAAATTCGTCTTTGGGGTTTTATGACAAAACTTGAATAGAAGAGACAACCTTGTAATAAAGTAAGTACGCAAAATTGCAGTGGGCTGACATATGGCCAGACAGAAGACTCTACATGGAACCCAGAATTCTTCAATTGCGAGACCTTGGACGAAGAATAAAAGTGTTGGAAGATCTTCCAAAAGATGGTCTGCAACAAGCCGGCAGAACCTGGATGCAAAGGAGGAAAAAACAGAGACGGATGTAAGGGGATAGACGAGGCCTCTACATCCAGAAAAGGAAAAGCCAAGAGCAAAAGAATAATAATGTAGTATTAGGTAAGTATACATACTTACATAAAAATGCATTTATTACTTCTCACCTACAAACCTAAACAGAGTATTTCTCAGGAGTTTGTCTGAATTCGATATTGATGTCTAGCACAGTTTGACCTGAATAATTAACTATAGAGTACCTACACCATGCATATATGTAGATTGATACATATTCCACCTATATTATTAAGACTAGACATAGCATCCTATTTCATAATGAGCGAGGTACCTACTTGTTCACAGGTGTAATGGTACCTACCTATGTAATGTTGCGTGTGACTTTTTTTTTCACCAAGCGTTACAACAGTGTATGCAATTCTCGGAATCTGCGCTAAATGACACTCCGTATTTTTATACAAAGTATTATGCACGTGTCTATGTTTTCTATAAAAAAAATATCTCCAGACACAACAAACGCATCTCGTTGAAGGTCTCGCGCCGAATTAAATTACTATTTGAGATGCACCTTGATATATTAGCCCGTGAGAAATTCATTTCCATGGGAACAATATTACATCTAAGATAAAAATATTTAAGACACTAAAATATCGTTTTTAATATAATTTGTCCTAGGTTGATTGGGAAGATACGGTTCCAGCGATTTTTGGCCTTTGCCTTATTGTTTTTTCTAATAATGCTTTCGTTATCAATTGACGGATTATGCCAATGAAGATATCTCTATGAATCAACATTCGCCAGGGAATCCCCAAGTTATAGAATAGGTCTTCTTAGATTTCCTGTAAAAGTGAAGTGCAGTGAAGCGACTCATTTTCTGAATACGATTTAAAAGTTTCAGCGAAGATTTATTTATTTATTTATACACATGGCATTTACTGGTTTTTCTCCATTATTGGAATATCTCATATGGAATAATATACCTACCTGTTAATGTTTATTCCAGATAAATATTTAGGTTAAAATAGAAGTCGACAATAATGATAACATTACTATTTACTTTCAATGGTATAATCTGAATGCCTAAAGTATTGAAATTAAATTCTAATGTATGAACCAAAGTTTGTAAGATATGAAACACATTAAGGTGGCTATGTCAAGAAATATACACTTTAGTCTGTACTCTGTAGAGCTCACGAAGAAGCAAGATACACAAAATTTTAAATAATCCACTATTCAAATCACACTTAAAAAAATCTACTAAAGACTACCTACTACCTATGTATCTATTCAAAGCACGAAACCTGGCTATATTACACTTCCTGGTGTAAAATGGCATTTCGAGATCCGAATTTACCGCCGCAGTTAATGAAAAAATGGCGATCTCTAAAATATTAATGGAGTTGAGTCTCAAAATGAAATATCGACGAAACGATATCAAATAAAAATAAGAGCAAAAGTACGAGTATGTAGGTACTGGGGAAAGTTTCAATACTGAAGAAAGTTTTACGTCTTTAAAAAGAATTTGAAGGGATGCTGCAAAATTAATATAAGTACGTAGTTTGTGTACATACAGCTATTCGCATTTTCTTATTTCTGTTCTCTCGACCCTTACATTCTCTAGATGGATGAGCGTACTGTATAGTGTATAGGTACGGAACAAATCACAGCAAAATAAAACTGACTATTTCAGAACACTACCAATAGGTGTTCAGAACATGAACGAATTATATTATTTGTGGTACAAGGAATATTTGTTGTCTATGGTTAGCTATAATAATTTATAAAAGAGTATTTAATTTGACAAATTACATATTGTATTGCTCTGCTATGTAAATTTATTTTAAGTATCAATTAAATATCCCTACCGACAATATGTTTTCTTATTAAAAGCACCTGGAAACACTATTATTATCTGCTTTAGTGGGAGAAAATTAATGAAATCTTATTGTATGTATTAGTTATAAGAAACATTGTACCACTATATTATGCTTCATGAATAAATAAATTGAAATTGAAATCTACATCACCATGTAAGTTAGAACATCTCTAACAATGGGCAACAATGACGAATCAGAACAGTACCAATACAGAACTGACTATTAGAGAACGTTACCAACTCAAAAGTTGCCATAAAAAACGTATTCTTAAAAATGGAAACACCTATTTAAACGCTGCATTATGTTTTATTTTCGTCATACAGGGATACAGGAGAGGAAATGGGAAAACCCCAAACCTGTCACAAACCGTTTTCGAAACAGCATCCAATAGATTAGGTTTACCGTGTTACAATTACAAAGAATAAAATGTAGCACATCAATCCGTCTATGAATTTTTCACAATATGCTATAAACTTATATTCTGCTGAGGCAATGTTCTGTGTTCGAAAAAAATCAGACATGCAAGGATATTCCTTACACTTAGAAAAAGTTACTCAATAGTTATTAGGTCAGTGATCTTGTTAATAAGACATTGATTTTGGTGCTCTGATTTTATCAAATCTTTGACATAAAATAATTTAGTCGACAGCAAAAAAGCGAATAACGAATCAATTAATTTTCAATAAAAGCTCTTTGAGCTTTATGAATTAAATTTTAATTATCTCGTTTACAACGGCAGAGTCTATTTTCAGTTGTCTCTTAGATATTTAACGTATAGGTATAATAATATAATAACTTCTACTACTACCACTTTGCCCTCCAACGTTCCGCGAGGAAATACAGGGAGGTCATCAGGCTCCACCACCATGGGTGGCGGGTACTGCGTCCATTTGGTTTCACGCTCCGATTGTATTCGTGAGGTTTGTAGTATGAGTGAAGTAAGTATAAAAGAAAGTACGGACCTGATAAGAAGTCCAGAAAATAATGATAATTTTAGAATCCATAGTATTTCCATCATCTTCTTCAAATCTCACCTGGAAGTTTCTGAGAAAACAGGGTCTTGGTAGGCAGGGTTCACCTGATTTGTCTTCGGTAGATCTTGATGGTCTAAATTCCCATTTCTCCTCATTGCCCGTGGTGATTGAACCCAGCATTAAGCAGCAGTCTCTATTCAACATTAGGGACGGGGCTGTATTCGATTTTGAACCATTTGTCTTTAGACTTGTAACTGTGGATGAGGTACGTAAGTCTTTCCTGTCCGTTAAGTCCACTGCTGTGGGCTATGATGGACTAAGTCTGAAGATGCTGTCCCTTATTTTACAATTTATTATCCCTGTTCTCACATTCATTATTAACTCTTCGCTCACATCGGGCGTATTCCCGGCGGAGTGGAAGATTGCCAATGTAATCCCCCTTGCAAAAACTACTACACCGGCTTCCCCGGGGGACTACCGACCAATTTCGATTTTGCCTTTCCTTTCCAAGGTGCTGGAGAGGCTAGTGCTTCAACAGCTTAACGATTATCTTCTTTCACATAATGCTCTGGATTCTTGTCAATCTGGATTCAGAAAGGGACATAGCACCACCACAGCGTTGCTGAAAATAACGGAAGACATCAGGTTTTCTATGGAGCGGAGGCAGCTCACGCTGTTGACCCTACTCGATTTTAGTAGCGCCTTCAATTGCGTTGATTATGATCTTCTTCTGGCGCGGTTGGAGGCCCACAATATAACTGGAGTTGCTCTTCGCTGGATGGACTCCTACCTTAGGGATCGGCGACAGAGAGTATTCACTGCGGAAGGTGCTTCTGATTGGACGCACCTTCGGGCTGGGGTTCCCCAGGGTGGCATATTGTCTCCTCTTCTTTTTTCCTTGTTTATAAATCCGATAGCTCGCTGTCTTCGTGGATCTTACCATCTGTATGCTGACGATCTTCAGCTATATATTCACTTCGATCTGGACCGCATTGATTCTTCTTTTAACGACATGAACCTCAATCTAGAACATATAAGTTCATGGTGTACACAACATGGGCTGCTGGTTAATCCGTCTAAGTCTCAGGCGATTTTGATGGGCAGTTCCAGGCTTTTGTCCTCACTTGATTTGGCTCCTCTACCTTCTCTGGTGTTGAATGGCTCCACCATTCCTTATTCGGATAATGTTAAGAATCTTGGTGTCTATTTCGACAGCGGGATGTCTTGGGAGAAGCAGGTTGGTGAAGTTAGTAGAAAGGTTTTTGGTTCTTTGCATTCGCTCAGGAGACTACAGAATTTCCTCAATCTTGACACCAAGAAAATGTTAATTCAATCACTCATCCATCCCATTCTGGATTATGCCGATGTATGTTATCTTGATCTTTCAGTTGAAGGCTTAAATAAACTTGAACGCCTGCAGAACGCGTGCATCCGTTATGTTTTTGGTCTTAAAAAATATGATCATGTCTCTGACTACCGTCTCAGACTTGGTTGGAAAACCATTCCGAATAGAAGAGATATCCATATATTAAGCCAATTATTTAAAATTCTTTTTGACCCTTCTTCACCTTCTTATCTAAGGGAGCGTTTTCAATTCCTAAACTGTCATGGTCGCCCGCTCCGTTCAGCTGATAACAATCTCCTGTTGATTCCACCTCATCAGTCCAGTTTCTACACAGACTCCTTTACGGTTCACAGCGCAAGACTGTGGAATCAGCTCCCAGCTAATATTCGCACTTGTTCTTCCCTGAACTCATTTCGTAGGATGGTTGTTGCTCGTTAGTCTTTCCGGCTTCTTCTTCTCTGTGTCGTCGACCTCAGGTCCAAATGTTCACAGCGAGTGGTCCCTTATTCCCCATCCCGCTCTTTCCCCCCTCCCCTCCCCTCCCCTGTGTGTATACGTATACATTTAAATTTATTAAAAGCTCATTATCTTTTTTTTTTTTTTTTTTATGTATATATATTTATCTTATTATCGATTAGTATGTATTTATGTCTGTATGTATGTCTATCTATATATTTTTTTGCTTTATTATTATTTATATTATATAAGTTATCTTTTTCTTATCTCGGGTTGACTGTAAGATATTGCGTTAGCAATAAGTCCGCCTTTTGGCACACAAGATTGTCTTATTTTTTTGTAATCATTGTAATCATTTTGGTCAATAAAGATTTATTTATTTATTATTTATTTATTTTATCAGGCATAAAATAAATAACGTGTAAGAGGTATCTGATTCAAGCAGCCAACAGGGAATGTTTAGGAATAATTTCGTAAAATCGTTTGTATATTTGTAAAAACGTTAAAAAAATATAATTTGAAGTTCTTTTTTTCTTCTTTTTTTGGGTTAGCTAGCAGAGATCGCTGCGATAAGCTCGCCCAAGTGAACAAATGTTGTTATTTATTTTTGAAAAATATCTCTCTATCTTGTTCGTCATAAGTGTAAATAAATAAATATATTATTAGGAAATAGGAATCAGGCGTGAAACTTGTTATGAATACAATTACCATCAAGGTTTGTTTGCCCATTGGTTTAGGATGATGAGATAAAGATGCCAATGTCTGATTATAATTCAATAATAACCCCGGCTTCCCTGCTGCGGAAATCCACTGCTTCACACTGATGGGAATGCTAGGTGTATAAATACTTTACAGTAAAATTTTAATTACCCACTTGAAAAGTAAATAAGTAGCCAAGAATAATTTCTTTCTTTACACTGAGAGTGAATATTACAAATTCTGATCATTTCTCGGTATTCGCACCTGTCGAATAAGTGAATTAACGAGAATAAAATGACTCAAAAGTGAAATGGTGTAGAATGTAGGAGATATTACTAGATAGGTACATACTTAGTACTACTACCTAGTGCTCTGGAAGGAAAAGTAATAGGAAAGTTTGGACGAAGATTATGTGCAAAGTACTTTAGAAGTTGGTCGTTAACGACCTGTGGGAGAACATCGGAGGTAGGTACCTACCACGGGGTTGCAAAAATAAAAATAACATTTTGTAAAAATTTGTAAATAAATACACTGACTTTATAGTGAAATGATTATGTTTATCGTCCCATACATACTCGTACGTTTGGAGATTTGGGGATTAAATTCTCGTTATAACATTAAATTCATTTGGTACTTTTTAGTACTGTATTTGGAACTAAATTTGGTACTGTTACTAACTACCAGTTAACCTCATCTTCTTGAATACCAATAAGAATTATTCCAGGCCAATAATACCTAATAGATGTGTGGAGAATAATAAAAAACTTAATTCATATAATGAAATGCATTAAACAAATGGCGGGTTTATTGCCATGGGCAATATCTGCCAACCAACCACTTGAGAAATCAAACAAATACAGAATGTGCGTACAAAAGTGTACCTAAAATGACTATAAATATAAAAAATCATCAGAATGATTCGATATAAAATTAGAATTTAGAACAATTTTAACTAAGTTAGTAGGTATCTTCTATAATATGTCTACCTATCTACTGTGAAGATATTTTTATTAGTGCCTATTACAATGAATTGATTTGTAACTGATCTTTGAGGGTGAAAATAAAATAGAAAATTACACAGACAGGCCTGGGGTGAATGAAGCGAACAAGAGATGCGCTCGGGAGGAAAGTCAATCCACATAGAATACTGGACCGTGGACTGTAACTGAAGTTTCACACGGAAAATTATGATTTAACTAGAGGCTATCGCGCGTCCCCTCTAGGCTCTGAATACTGGATTAATCTATGTTCTTATTATGTTCGAAACAACCATGTAAGGTAAATTAGATTAAAAAACAAACTAATTAAATTGAAATAAGGTCTTGGAATAGTATGCAAAATCTTTCAGGTAAATAAAGGCGAAAAAGATTTTTGAGTTCATCACACAATAAGGGCAGATGGGGGGCTTTTTGCTAAACCGATATCTTTTGATAAAAAAAACTTATATTTTCACTCCTCAGACATAATTCAGACTATTAATAAAGACAGTTCGACTTAATTCATCAAGGGTTGAAATTCAACTTCTTGGCACAGTGCCATACCATTCAATAGGTATAGTTAATTCTGAATCAAACCTTATAAAAAAGTTTTCAATGTGTACATAGGTATATTATTAATTCACCTAGTAATCTCGTACATAGATTATTCATAAAAAAATAAGAGATGATTTTATTATGCTTCTAGTATGTTATAGCTTCTAATATATTATATACCTATCTACAATTTCATTGTTTTTAGTGGATGTTTAGATTAGCATACAAAGTTCCATGAAACATTACAATTTTTTTTTAATGATATTGGTAATTAAGGCTCCCGACCCAACTATGATGTCACGGTAATTTCCCATGGGATTAGGGTTCAAAATCACATGAACAATCGCATGATAAAATGGTAAAAATAGCTTTTTTTCCACTTTTGAGGTTAATTTCGCTTCAATCAAAAAACTTTTACTGATATTCTCTAGATTTTAATTCATATTATCAATACAAAACAAAAGAACTTCTCCGCGACCTTTGGGAAATGAGTTTTTGTCTTTCGGAAAAAAGGTCAGAGGTGTTTTTCAAAATCTATTTTGAGAAATCTATACAAGATATAAAAAAATCTTTTACGGTTATTCCCTAGATAAATGTTCAATGCATCTATCCTATTTTGTTTTAAAGCATATTTAGTAACGGTTGTCGAAATATAAGGTCTCCAATTTTTAGAAATTTTTGAAATCTCGGTATGCACACTCTTAATAACCTGTCCAAGAAATAATGGCTGTAAGTCAATACATATCCCCAAAACATTATAGAGGTCTTATTGCACATGTATCTTGGTATTTATTTTATAGGGGATGTATTGTACATTGTAAGTACATGCAACGACATGGAATCAAAATTCTTGAAAACTTATAGGCAAATGTAGGAAATGTAGTATGAATGGAGAGAGGATAACAAGAATCAGGATCAAACCGTGGACTGTTTTAATATACGTAGGCAAAATACCTATACGTGGAGAAGATACTTTTAACATATTATCTATCTTATCTGGATTTGCCAAATATGAAGTAAGACTTTCACAAGATTAAACGAGCCAGGGCCTTCTTAGTGGAACCTCTTGAGAGCAGAGCATACTTGACAAGATAAACGAAAACCGTTTTGCTATCAAATCAAGAAAAAAATTTACAACAATTTGAGGCAATAGCGCCAAAGGGCGGGCTTATTACATAAGTGATATCTTACAACCAACTCAACAACAAAGATAATAATATAATATATAGGTATATAAACAAAGTTTTTTTCGTCAATATTTGGTTCGAATGATTTCAACGACATTTTACAAAATGACAAAAAGAAATGTTAAAATATTCAATGATCCTACATACAAAATAAAATTAACATTGAATTTTAATTAACAAGAGGGTCGATAGAATTTTACATGTGTAAGCAGTTCTAGCAAAGATACATTTACCTACCTTCTCGAAATTCACCGTATTTTTTTGTAACATTAATGCGTTCACAGAGTCAATTAATAAAAATTCTTAAACATGTATATAAGTATAAATTAATTACACTACACACACATAGATACAGTCTCTATATATTAATTGTATCTAATAATATATAAGGTGTTCCGTTCTCACATAGAATAGTCAATTCATTAAAGCGGCAAAACAATTGTTTCCAAAATAATTTAGTGTGTTAAATTTTAGACAACAAGAGTCACACATTATAATGGGTCAATGTTAATAACATTTCACTTTTATTTCATTTTAATTAACACACATGTGAAACTCTTACACGTATAATTATTCATTACAAAGATTTACAATATGTGTTGATCAATTATTATAAACAACTTGAAATACGATAAAATTCATCGATTAACTTACAAATGTTTTTATTTGTTAAGATGAAATTCTAGGTGCTCGTTTTGATTTCAACGTTATAGAAAAGCGCGCGAAAACCGGCGGAAATTTTGACAGGTGGGGATTCGAGTGTTTTTACAGATTTTAAGCTGATGTACACACACGTGCTATCGCGACGATAACCGCGATGCATCTGACGGCCTTCTTAGGACTACCAGTGGACGCATAATTCCCGGATCCGACGTTAATGAATCCGATTAGACAAAGACGCAAGCGCCGCGACAGTCGCGACGCCAAAACACACACCCTACGTCAACCACCCCCCTCGGGCGCGCTCTAGCGGGAAAAAGACAAAGCGAAATGACGTTCCAGTTCTACTAGTTTTAGTTTTCTATCCTTGTCTGAATTAAAAATATATAATATATTGTATGCAAAGAATCGGTTGTCTTATAGTGGAGTGGCAAGGTAGGACTGGTAGGAGTAACGGAAGGAATGTGGGGGATGATATACGAATGAGGAGGGCAATTAAAAGTAGTCGTATGAAACATAAGGAAAGTGTATCGGGAGAGATATTATACTGATCATGATGATTAGAGCTTTGTGTTGGAAGTCAAAGTGAAATGGATTACGAAATTTTCCATTAAAAATATAATACCTAATACCTACCAATGAGTCATTTCTTCTAACATACCTACTTATTTTCCACATAATACATAGTTGTACGAGTTTAAAATATAACCGATTAATGTTTTTCAATAATCCTTAATTTCAATTTGAGCTAACCCTCAGTCCGCTGTTGTTGTTGTATAGTGCATAGACACCAATAGGTAGTAAAAAACTAAAAATAAGGTAATTTTTCATTCCACGACAATCCAGACGAGAAAGTTTCGGAAGAAAAAATAGTCAAAGGAAACATCTATTCGTTTTTCTTACTTTCGTTTAAAGAAAATTAGGGTAGCGTAGGGATGCAACCAAAATAGAAAAATAAGTCAATTTATCTTTCGGCAATATTATTGTTTTCTTTTTGTGGAATGAACTTTAGATTCAGCTGGACATTGACATTTAAATTATCCTTTGTATGAGATTAATTATTATTGTTGGACTTACCATCGCAGGGTTTGGAGTAGGGAAATTCCTCTGTAGAACTATTTTTCCGGTTTAGTGGGGCGCTCAACACCCCAATTCTCATTCACAAAAGAATATAATCAGACGTTGGAACATTCTGAAAAGAAAAGAAAACATAAAAATATATTACATACCTACTACAAAATTTCATAGCATATTTATTATCATTTCATTATAATGTTCAACTGACGCTTAAAGGTGCTCTTACACGAGCAATTTTTCGAGCAATAATTGCGGCAACTCGTACAAATCGTATTGTTTAATATTATTTCGCAATATACTTACAGTAATTATTTCGTCAATTTTTCAAGCAAGACAATGATATTGCATGCAAACGAGAAAGAAAATCGTCACATGATGTCGTCGACACGAATTGCTGAATATCCAATCGGTTTGGACATTTTAGTCAATTCTCTTTCTCGTTTGCGGGTAATGTCATTGTCTCGCTTCAAATATCGCTAAAAGAATTCCATGTATTGCGAAATAACGTTAATCAAAACATTTGTACGAGTTGCCGAAATTATTTCTCGAAATATTGCCCGTGTAGTCGCACCTTTAAGAGAGATACCAATTTGATGTAAAAGGTAACACATAAAATTGGTTGGTACCCAATAGCGTTTCACAATTTTGATATTAGGTAGAAGATTTTTAATAGTACTCAGTGGCGAAGAGTGGACTTCTGTAGCAGGGAAGCTGGAGCTAACATTTTTATAGCATTAGACGTTATTATACCTATAATTTTACTATACAAAATCAAAAGGTAACTTAATGGAAATCGTATTGGAATACAATAGGTAGGTAGCTAGGTATCACACGTGAAGATAGCTATAGGATATACTATTTTGAAATTTCAATTCGATTTCATGTAGGTACATCCACTCTCACATAATTATTTCATTACCCTACATTGTGGAAAATACCGGCTTCACGTATGATTCCTATGAATGAATGACACCAAAAAAAATAAATTTTATCTTGTTGGTTTTAATTTTAACAAGTTAAGAACATACAATAGTGCTCTAGGACAGAGTTTTTAACATGTCGCTGCCATGTGAAAATTCTAGGTTTATTTTTTATGAACCATCATTCATTTAAAAAAATATGAAGAACACGGAACATTTTTGATAGATGTGTGTACTGCATTATAAATATAAATTACACCTTATTAACAAAAGAAACTACATACTCGTGAACAACTTTTAAAAAGAATGCTCTCATAAAAATTAAGAGGCAAAACATAGACCATAATAATATTACAAGATAATAATATTAGTATGTGCCTTGGAATCAGGGTTAGAGAAAATCTGGTGTTTATAAAAATTATAAAATAATTAACAAGACATGGATTGAAAATCTTTGATTTTTCTTTTCTTTATTTATAAAAAAACGTGCATTTTATCGAAGACGAACCAAATAGGTGCGGTGCATTGCCAAGAAAATCAACATTTGATGTGGCAACTTTTTGACCCAGATATGCCATAGCTTTCCTACTGATTTTTTTAAAATTTCTATTTTAGTTTTCAATAATAAATACACGAATAAAGAAAAAATCCATTTTTATTTTTTTCAAGTTTCATCTTCATTCAGGTTTTTCAGGCCGTCCTGCATATAGGACATTGGGCAAATAAGATACTACTATTTTCTTTTTAAATTTATATGTGATAAAAAACCTTTTATCCCTCCATATAAATTTACTATTTTAATAATAGTACCTCTTTTAATTCAACATTATCCATGCCCCGTGGAATATCAATCAATTCCACTGTGGTTCATTTTCGATTTTTTAGTAAAATCATTTTCATCAGGGTTGATTGAAAGACACTGTTTGCAACACGTCCTTCCCGTGGCAAACTACTATTATATTATTATATAAATTGTTAACTTTTTGTGCTAATGAAGATTTTTTGGTTTTTAATGCATAGCTATGGCAAAACATAAAATTTTTGTCGTGATAAGTAAAATTGAGATTAGTCCCACTGTTCCCGTGGTCGTTATGGTCTTGAAAAGGGCCGTTTGGGCCAGGTCGTCCAGGAGGTTCTGAAGGGACGTCTGGGCCCCTAGTTGGTGTCATTAGTTTCGTAACTGAGAGATTAAATTCGAAGAGCATTGTTGCTTTTTAGTATTTTGCTATTATTAGCGAACCCTGCTTGCACACATACATAATAAAATTCGTGTTACTAAAGCACATTAGTTGTTTCAATTTGAATGTCGTACAATAAATAACTTTTACATAAAAAAACACAATGTGGGCATTTATTACAATTTAATTATTTCTATGAGAATCACAAGAATAATGGATATTTATGCTCAATCTTACGCATGCTGTATATCTACAATCATACATTCTGTATACCTACAATCTACATTCTACATACATTCACATTACATTGAGAATGGTAATATTTTTATTATTATAACAATACTCCACGTATGAATAAATAATACCTACAGTAATTATTATTATGAATATGCCTAATTTATTAATTGTAATAATTAATTTATATTATGAAGATTTAACTAGCGTACTATCGTGGTAGTAAATAATAACGACATCTAATTGTGTCTTTTAGAATCTGAAGAATTTATGTATTGTTTAAGTACATATTTACAGCCCTATGATTAATTTTAACTAAAGGAATGTATCTAGAAGTTGTATTGTTATGGACATAAAAATACAGATGATTTAGTCAAATGTTGCAAAAAGCTTTTAATAGGGTAAGCACCTACAGTTTCTAAGTATACCTATACTGTTTTGAAAGGATGCATACTACAACAAAATTGCTAATTAAATTATGTTTGGAGACGTTGTAGATGGTCACTTTGAGATCTAACCCTTCTGCCCCACATGAAAAAATCATGGAACTACCACTGTATCATCGTTATATTTATGCCTAGATCTTACGTTTACTCATGGAAAACAATATCTATGTTTACTACTGCTATACCTACGTATCTATTTAACTTTCATCTACGTCACAATATCTATATGATCAGGGGTGAATTCGTTAAATAATTTTCCTACTGGACGTAAACGTGGTGATTGAATTTATACGAATTAATGCTTGGTGGTCACTGGTAAGGCAGTATGCACTAACTGATAATAAGGAATTGAAAGGATGATTATTGTTTTTATATTATAGTCATCAGGTCATCACTCATCAGTAATCACAACAATAAAATATAACATGTAGTGTAGTTAATAGTTATACATATTGTATTATTAGATCTCAGGTAGGTAAACCAAAACCGGAATCATAATGATAATAATCAATATGAAACAATCAGAATTACATACAAAAGGATGATCGGTAGTACATATTACCTATTATAACGTACATATTGGGAAATGCACTGAAATTAGGTTTATTTCGATAACTTCAATAATATTCTGTCGTCGTATATCAGCATCTAAGATTTTCTATTATAGGTATTTTTAAAGAATGTCACCCGTATCACTCGTCTATGAGATAAGTCATTATTGATGAAGTACCTACCTCATATGAAAACCAGCAAAATATTTTCAGTGCATGATGCACGCGTCCTTTCGAAAACTCGTCCTTCATCTAGTGACGTACCTAATTATTCATCAGGGTATTTAATTATAATATGTATCTAAATCTTCTGTAACTCTTTCAAAACATCTTGGATAAACAGTAACATCCTCCATTAACTATTTTTTAAACTTCAAACTTCTTTAACCACCTCTTCAACGTCTTTGTACATTATCACAAGAGGACATACGGAGTTGAGATGAGGGAGTTGAGATGGGACATGTGGAGAGAAACGAACGATGAAAGGATAACAAGGAAAATTTACCTGGGTGAAAGAAGAAGTGTAAGGAAACGCGGCCGTCCAAGAACCACATGGCTGGACCATATATTGACCAGATCATTAAGGGCGGACGTGTTTTGAGTAAAACTAATCGTAGAATGTGTATGAAGAATTGCACGAAAGTGACTGAAGCCCGAAGTGTGTGTAAGGATAGAAAAGTCTGGCGATCCGTTCTCTGTGCCTTCCCCGCAAGGGAGGTGGCGTGAGGGTATAGTATAGTATAGTAGTACATACGGACAGCAAACGTTTTATTTATTGTATAGTTGTTACAATATAGTGGCAATGATACTATTATAAGAATAGGTTAGTCAGTAGTGTCTATTACTACTACCTACTACTACTACATGTCCGGTTCGAATCCTTTTGGTGTACATAGTATCATTTGATAGGTAGTGCATGTTCCTATACACTATACAGTAAACTGGTTTCACTAACCACTGCACAATGCACTACTAATCCACACTGCACTAGGCTTATCTAATTTAGCTCAGTGTGACTTTCATTATAACATGTAGATACATTGATATGTACACTGGTGCACAGATTACTTTGAAAATAAATAAATAAATAAATAGAATCTTTATTGAAAAAAATACATCTTCCAAATGGCGGGTTTATGCCGTAGGCAATGTCTGCCAACCAACCACTTGTGACGTACATTTGATATACACAATGCATACAAGTGTGTGAAAAGGAAGAAAAATATAAATAAATATAAAAATAATAATAATAATAATATATAATACCTATACATACAGTGGTTGGTTGGCAGATATTGCCCATGGCAATAAACCCGCCATTTGTTTAATGCATGTCATTACTTCAATAAAGGTTTTATTTATTTACATACTTATATAAAAATATATACATAAATAAATAGGTGGATGGGATGAAGGAAAATACATTATTTGGAAAATAAAAATTGTGTTAAACTATAATCATGTTGATACTACAACAATAATTGTCTTGGTTGATTTTAATTTGTTATTTTGCTGTATTTTTTATTGATGCTATGTACCTATGTGTGATAAGACTGATAAGTTATTTTAAATGTAAGAACATTGTTAAAGGCTAACGCTGTTTATGGATAATAAATAAATAAATAATCATTGTTTTATAACAATTATTGTAATGATCCTTATTATAGTGAAAAAATACATGGTTAGATTGATTATTTTTCGAGTGGTAAGTAGGTCCCCACTAGGCCATACGCAATGATTTTGAAATTCATGCCGTTCGTGCGCAATATGACGCTCAAATGAGTGAGTAGTGAATTATTGCAGGGATCTGGATACGGAAAATATAAAATAAATATCTGAGTAGGTCTGTATGAAAGAACGTTATGGACATTTAATTTATATTTCAAGACACCGTACAGCGTCCAAAAATAAATATTTCTCAAAAATACTCTCTTCCCAATGAAGTATTTTCCTTATAACGTTTCAAATATTACTATTGATGAGGATTAGGCACGTTTCGTTGAAATAGATTTAAATGTATTCCGAAATACATATTTTGTTACACGTTCCGTTTGTATTATTTTGCCACCACAGTGTATTTATGTGGGTGTTTTTAGTTTTATAAGCCTATATACAATACGCGATATAATTAATTAGAATCCAGGTGCGCTAAAGGTGTCGAAGCACGGTATCTTATGTTGTTATAAAAACATACCTACATACAATACATTTAATTATCATATTGTCTCCATACATTGCATGTTGCATGTACCTACCGTAGAAATCTTATTAGAAACTATTACACATATCTATACCATCTATAATACCGTACCTACTTGATTGATTAATACACTTACATTTACATTGTCCTGCCCATAAGTTCAAAATGTCTCGTTGAGATCACTCGCTGACGAGTGGATAGCCGTAAAGTATATAATAATAGAATATCATCAGAAGAAAAACGTATTTACAATTTGTTTTACTTGTTCATTTAATAGGTATATCGTTTATTTAAGATACGATGGAGAAATTTTATGGGTTGGCTGGGTTGGCATGAGCATCCTCGAAAAGACTCTATCAGTATAATATCTACTATATGATGTAATTATGAACTTATTTATATTCGACCAATTACATTAATTTAGAATGTGGATATATAGTATATTTTTACAATATATTTCACATTACAAGAAAATTAGACTCAATGGGGCGAGCTTTTAGAGTATGTAACCCATCTATCACTCTATATTATTCCCACGACAGTGAGGTCGGAAGGTTTGGATTTACGCGGAAAGAAGAAAAACGCAGAGAAAATGAAAAAAAAATATTTCGTCACATTATTTTGCGAATCCATATTCGTGATTAATTGAAAACGAACAGTAGACCGGTGTTTTAACGTTAAAAAAGGGGGTATAGCGTAGATAATTGTCGGAAAGCTGGAAACTATTTTAATCCCTTCATTAACATGCAAAGAAGGTTTCTTGAAGTTTGCACCAATTTTCCGCTTGTGCTAAGTACAGGGTGTCCCAAAAACAAAAAAAAAGTTGAACTTTTTTCAGTTTTTCATTAATAACTCCTAAAGGAAGCATTCTTGACAAATTGTGTTCGTCTGTGAATTAAAGTAGATAAAATTCTTCGTCTAGTGAGCACAAATACTACTCTCTACTTTGAAAAATAACTGAGAAACAGCGATTTAAAATTGTAATGTTTTTCTCAACATATGACAATTTTCTTATTTTTCTTGAATCGTTGTTGAATATCTTCTAATCCAAGCTACTTACAGCAAATTTTAGTACATATGATTCAATGGCCGGTTAATTCTCTATAAACTGGCATTAAAATTTTACCTCTATATTAAATTGTTTAGGATGTAGAGGTATTTAAAGAGAGACGAGTGAAATAGAGAAATTTTTTAAATGATAGATTTCGGTATGTGAAAGGTAAGATAGACTTAATTTTGCGGCTCTTTCTTAATAACGTACAATTTTTTTAGTTAAAAACCCAAATTTCGCTATTGATACGCCACTGTGTAACAACTTATATCGAAAAGACTATTTTTTTTACCTTCATCAGTTTTACTAATATAACTCCTGAACGCTTGATGTTAGGGAAAAGATATTTTACTCAAAATATAACTAAAATTAATTTACTATAACTTGATTTCAAAATTAACTCTGTAACTTAAATAATAACAGAGTTACAGTGTTTGAAAAACAGCATTACTAAAAAAAATAAATTGCCTCGGCTATTTTTGTTGAATAACTCCTGAACCGTGATATAGAGAAAAGGTTCAAGAGATTTAAATATACTACTACTACTACTACTACGCCCTTTATGTCTCCATTCGGGAGCACAGGGAGGCTACCAGGCGTCTCCATTCAGAGCGATTTTGTGCGAGTGATATTACCTCTCTCCACGTCATTCCTAACGCTCTGATCTCGTTGTCATAGGAACGGTGCACTGTGAAAGAGGGTCTTCCGGGGCGTCGGGACCCCTGTGGGTGGAAAAACAGCGCTCTCTTTGGCCAGCTGTCGTTGGGCATTCGCAAAACATGGCCCAGCCACGACCAACGTCTTTCCTGTATTACTGACAGGATTGATCGTTGCTGGGAACGCCGTCGAACGTATTCGTTGGTTTTACGTTCTTGCCATGTGATACCCAGTATCCTCCTAAGACACTTATTCTCAAAGCTGAGTATCTTACGCTCTTGAGCCTTGGTTAAGTGCCATGACTCGCAGCCGTAGAGGAGGACAGGGATCACACAGGCGTTGAATAGGCGGCGTTTTGTCTGGATACTAAACCCGGATGCCTTCCAGATCTTGTCCATGTTGTTGAATGCCCCACTGGCAGCTCCGATGCGAATGGGCAGTTCTGTCCGGAGGTCACCTGCCGGGGTGATGGTGGCGCCCAGGTATTTGAATTTGTTTACCTGGGAGATTTGATTGCCGTTGACAATCATAGCTGTGACCCTATCCGGACATGCATCGTTACAGATGTACTCAGTTTTGCCAGTGTTGACCTTGAGGCCAAGGCGTGTCGCGTTGTTGTAGAGCATTGTAGTGCTGTGCTGTAGTCCACCCACAGACGTGTCGAATAGGGCGAGATCATCCGCATATTCTAGATCGTGTAGAGTTCCCACGTTTGTTTCGTTGGCAGGTCTTTGCAATAACGGCACTCCCCCTGAGTTCCCCGTGGATTTTCTGAGAAGGTAGTCCATGACGGTAACAAAGATGAAAGGCGCCAGTACACATCCTTGTCGAACCCCAGTTGTGATCCTGAAGGTGTCAGTTGGACCACAGGAGGTTCTCACACTGCACTCCGAGTCCGTGTGCAGGGCTTCGATCATGGCTACCAGCCTCGTGGGAATACCGTAAAGGGCCAATATCTTCCAAATTGATTCTCTATGGGGGCTGTCAAAGGCTTTTTCGAAATCAATGAAGCAGCAAGCGACTGGCGAGTTATACTCTTGTGATTGTTGGAGGACACACCTGGCACAGAAAATTGGGTCCGAACAGGACCTGCCAGGCACAAAGCCACATTGCTGCTTCCTCAGTATGGCTAAGATTGGTTTCTGGATGCGGTTCAAGATGATCTGAGATAGGACCTTACCGGGTACGCTCAGTAGAGTAATTCCACGGTAATTTCCACATTCCTGAGGGTTCCCCTTTTTGAATAGTGTTATGATGGTTCCGTTCCTCCAGTCCTTTGGGCAGAGCCCCTCATTCCAGATCCAGATTTAAATATAAGGTGAATAAATTTTCTATAACACAAGCGTAATAAAATAACTTTAAAAGTTATAGTAAGAAAGTTATGGATGATCAAAGTCAATATTTTGTGTAGCCATTCGACGCTTGTTTAGATATATTTCATACTATTTATGGCGAGCAGGTACTTTATTTTCATACTACACCGGCTCGGAGGTGCTTACCATGTGCTTACTAGGCAAATATAATTCATAAGCAAACGTCGAATGGTTACACAAAATATTGACTTTGATCATCCATAACTTTCTTACTATAACTTTTAAAGTTATTTTATTACGCTTGTGTTATAGGAAATTTATTCACCTTATATTTAAATCTCTTGAATCTTTTCTCTATATCACGGTTCAGGAGTTATTCAACAAAAATAGCCGAGGCAATTTAATTTTTTTAGTAATGCTGTTTTTCAAACACTGTAACTCAGTTATTATTTAAGTTACAGAGTCAATTTTGAAATCAAGTAGTAGCAAATTGGTTTTAGATAAATTATGAGTAAAATATTTTTTCCCTAACATCAACCGTTCAAGAGTTATATTAATAAAACTGATGAAGGTAAAAAAAATAGTCTTCACGATATAAGTTGTTACGCAGTGGCGTATCAATAGCGAAATTTAGGTTTTTAACTAAAAAAATTGTACGTTATTAAGAGAGAGCCGCAAAATTAAGTCTATCTTACCTTTCACATACCGAAATCTATCATTTAAAAAATTTCTCTATTTCACTCGTCTGTCTTTAAATACCTCTACATCCTAAACAATTTAATATAGAGGTAAAATTTTAATGCCAGTTTATAGGGAATTAACCGGCCATTGAATCATATGTACTAAAATTTGCTATAAGTAGCTTGGATTAGAAGATATTCAACAACGATTCAAGAAAAATAAGAAAATTGTCATATGTTGAGAAAAACATTACAATTTTAAATCGCTGTTTCTCAGTGATTTTTCAAAGTAGAGAGTAGTATTTGTGCTCACTAGACGAAGAATTTTATCTACTTTAATTCACAGGAGAACATAATTTGTCTAGAATGCTTCCTTTAGGAGTTATTAATCTAAAACTGAAAAAAGTTCAATTTTTTTTTGTTTTTGGGACACCCTGTACTTAGCACAAGCGTAAAATTGGTGCAAACTTCAAGAAACCTTCTTTGCTTGTTAATGAAGAGATTAAAACAGTTTCCAGCTTTCCGACAATTATCTACGCTACAAAGCTAAATTTCCTGGGCTACAGCATTTAGAGACCAGTATTGTTGCGTTTTGAAAGCTAACTTTTATTCATCAATCACTAATTGTATAATTACAGGTATACCTAATGTGGGTATAGTATGCATAATTAAATACATAGCAGGTAAATGGTATTATGGATTATCTATAATCTATTATCTACTGAGAGTAAAGGTGTATAATATTACCTACTTGTACTTATTCACCTATTAAGTTAATTAGATCAGATTGTAGTTAGCTAGCGTCGACCCACATGAGTTCGTACAAGATAACATCAATACTATAAATACTTGGCAACCTGCAAACATTATACCTACAGTACCTACCTACTACTTAATAATACGATTAGATGCAACATGTAAACGGTGGATATAACAACGTTTTATAGGCACATCTATTGTGCAAAAAGTGATATTATCCAGGTGAAGATCTTGTACTATCGATACGTACCTGTAAATAGTACATCGAAAGCGAAAGTGGCAGCGGGTAACCAACTACATAGTCGGTAAGCTGAGCATTACCGTACTCTCCTGTATTCTCCTAATTTATTAAAGGGCCCTGAACATTAAAATATCTATTTACCTCATTATTGATACCGATAAGTATGTAAGTTTTGTTCTCTGATCTTGGATTGACTGAACTATTGTATGGTTTGGTAACACCTTAATTTGTGGCTTATAAAGATTTAAAGATTTATTTGTTTATCCCCAATGAGAGTGAAATATTTTATACCTGGCTATGTTCTGGAAAGAACCCCAAAGACATAAACATTATAAAATATAAAGTTTTCTTTTGACTAGTATAGAGAATTACAAAGACTTAGAAAATATAGCAACATTTTGGTACAAATTAAGTAGAGTATTCAAATCGTTTATGTTCAAATTGTAATGTAGAGAAATATGAACCACGTCGACATATGTATTAAAAAATCGAAATCTAATGAGATTCCAACAGAAACATTGCCTACCCCAACGCAATCAGTGAAATCCCGAGTTAAGGAATTTTGATTACCTATGTTACTTATGTATAATTGTATACGCCATACCGAAAATATTGTAAATTCCCTCAAGTTACAGAGCTTTTGTAGTTTAGATATCAGGTGTAATATAAGTCTTCTCCCGATTCCGTCGATAAGTATTATTGCACGTCACTACTAAATTTCCATGATTATTATTAGTATACCAAAATATTTTGTAGGACATTCCCCAAGAAAGGTTGATTATAGCAAGTTCGATTAATCATTTACAGGAAGATATAAGTAGGTTAATTTCATCAATATACAAAACATTAGTGGAAAAATCAAAGCTTTTCTACCTACATATCTACGATTCAAATAATTTCCAACATCATAGTTTGGTACATATACCCGTTGTGTAACGTATAATAGTCCTCTCTCCATTATTTTTTCTAGTATTGTTTTCGAGTGTCCCGTAAGTACATTGAAGAAAAATCCCGCGGGCTTAAGGCCCTCCACATCCCCGGGTAGCTCAGGTGCATTAATAGCGACCTCTTTACCCGCACTTCTAGGCAAATTTTATTAAAAGGTGGGCCAAGGGTTAGCCAGAAGGAAGCCCCCCCCGGCAAACCCCACCCCTAAATTACATTATTTCAGTGTCCTTATCCAAGGAGGTCACAATAAAGTAAGTACAAAATATAACATTTCATTATGTTCAGTGATGGGGTTCACCCCTTTTTGAATGTTTGTAATATACTCGTATACGTGTATTTATTCAGGTCGCATCGAAGGAGCTGTCCCTTTAGAAAAAGTTGTACGAAGTTCAACAATCTGTATCATTTTAATGCCAATGCAAATTGTGGTATTGGTTGAATCAAAACATAAATATAATGTTAGGTATTCTGTTTCATCTTATTAGAGTAGGTATGAATGTTGCCTTTAAAAACTCTTTATTTAAAACTGTTAGCAAATAGTGAAATAAAATGTAGGTACTGTTTATGTGGCACTCAAAGAAATGACTTTAAATAGGTCATTGATAAATTCAATACCTACATATTTTTATAAAGCGAGACCATGTTATTGAGGGACCTCGAGACCAAACAACCCTCATATCACAGGTACATAGATAACTGTAGGTACACAATAATAAAATAACTGCAGGGAATCCCAGAATTGTTATGATAACTTACGTGTATTTTGCTATATAAAATAATATTTAATTGTGTTCATCATATGTATTACTACCTGATGCCTACTACCTTACGTATCTTTGAGGTAATTTAAATACCTGTTACATTATGCAGGAAACGATTTAAAAAAAATACAATGTTTTTCTGAAAATATTGGAATATTCAATTCGTATCTTGGTCGAGTTACACGACTACCATCGAGCATTTGTTATACAAGGGATTCTTGATTCAAATGCAGGTATCTGTCAATATCATCTACCAAGAATCCCAATGGCATTTCCCCATAGAATTTGGTTAAGACTGTAATATAAGCAGCGATAGGTGTACAGATGTGAATTTCCTTATCACCTATCAGTCGTCACAATCTTATCACATATCCGATTGGTTTCATATTATTCATATCCACAGTCGTCCTATGAATGCACATTTAATGCACAATCTACATAGGATTGCGTGAATGTGACAATACGCCTACGATGACTAATTAATTTCGCATAATAATGTACTTAATTAATTAATGGACTATATTCCATTACCACGTAAGCTTGTTTACTACACATGATATCAGATAGTGGGGTAAATTCTGGAATTCATTAAGAGCATATCTATAGATACTAACTAAAGTAAGACGACCTTTCTTCGATAATTTCTTAGTAAAATAAATTCAAAATACACTTATTTTAGATCGAAAATTACAGAATTGGATCTATAAGTATGTACCTACTTCTTATAAATCTAGCAAATGTCTTAAAATATCGGATATGCAGTTAGATAGGTATATGGGGTATTTATGCATGAATCAGATAATGTGAAAAAATATTTACTCACTGAAGAAATTATAGGAGCCTAAGGGGCAACGTCACAGTCATTTCCCGCGGCACTAAAAGGTTCAAAATCGCACGATAAAATGTAAAAAAAATGCGTTTTTTCAATTTTTATGGGGTTGACTTCGATTCAATCAAAAAACCTTTACGGTCATTCTATAGATTTTAATGCATTAATTAAACTCTGCGACTTCCGGGAAACGAGTTTTTCGGAAAAAAGATCAGATGTGTCATTCACAATTTTTTTGGAGAAATCTACACAAGATGTAATAAATCATTTACGATCATTACCTAGATAAAGGTTCAATGTATCTATGCTATTTTTCCCAAAGCACATTTAATAAGGTTGTAGAAATCTAAGGTCTACCGTTTTAAGATATTTTTTTTTTATTTCAGTATGCCTACTTTTAAGAATTGAACTCGACTCATACTTTTATACTTAATTTTACATCACTTCAACATGAGAAAACTTTGGAGATTTAATTTCGTATGTACTAAATACACAATCAGAAACAAATTAATGATGTAGGCACTATAATCAGTAGGTAAATAAGTGTATTCCCATACAGATGGACTTGTAATAATATAATGTATCTATATATGTAATGAGTAGGTATTTAATAATTGTAGTTTAAAAGCATTATGTGATATTTGATATATCATAAGATATACACACAAAGCTGGTAATTACACATGTTAGTGAGAATACTTGAAATTCTATTGTTTTATTATTAAAAATATATCTAAGTAGTAACGCAACAAACATTCACATGAAACGAAAATGTAATTTGGGCTCAAAGTGACAACCCAAGTGATGGCAATTACATTTTTTAATTAACTAGCGTAAGTATCATTACTTTTGTTATATATATTTAACTAATCTTTTCCCAAACATATTTTTTCAACAATATGGTAGAATAATCACATACGAATTACCTGCACTAGTATTTAAGAACTATGTACCTACAACAAAATTATCACACATTAATTGTAGATACCTACCACTGAATAATTGGTATTAAATTACCAAATGAGTCACAATTTGGTGGATCAGCTACAATCTCATTTTTAAAAGGTAGGTGTTTACCTTTCAGAGAAAAAAATGTTTTCTAGCTTGTAATTTGATGATTTTTTTTGTGCAAGATAGACGTCAGAATTATTAGAAGTGAAATTCAAATTGGTTCATCCAAATACGTGGTGGATGTACATCAATTAAGATTGTAAAAGCTAGAAATGGATTAATAGAAAATTGTATGTTTAGTTACTAACCTGGCGTATGGAAAATGTTCTGTAAATTATCTCCAGTCTGTATATTTAATTACATTACCAGTTATCACACAATACACTATGTAACAATATTGTTAATAAATTATTACATTAATATTCATTACTATATTGCAGTACCAACAACTGTCACTTGGTCAAATCAAAATAATATGTCACTTTTCAAACATTTGACACTTGCTTTAGAATCGTAAACTGTTCTATTTAAAAAAAACTTCAATTCATAGATAACAATATCATAGACAAAAATTAATTATATAAAAATGTTGTTTTTGCACGATTTCGATAGCAAACACTTGTTAGCGATTTGTCGCGGCGGATGTAAACAAATGTTGTAAAGGACGATAGATTTTTTGTGTTTTTTTTTTCTCGTATAAAGCTCGGACCGCGAAGCGCCCGCTATGACCAACGGACAACGTTTGATTGAATCGGTCGCGAAAGGTTCTATCTCCCTCCCCCCTCGGTGTCTTGTGGGGTGGGGGGTGTCCGGCGGCGCGGCCAATGGCGGGCCAGCCCAGCGCGGGGTGGGGCGGCACACATAGTGTACTCTACTCACTACTCACTATTCAGTACTAAAAGCTCGACACAACACGCGGGGGGAGGGAAGGCGGGGTAAGACCGCGTGGAGATGGTCATCTTCATCTCATCATCATATTATCATTTTGATGGAGGTAAGATAAGACTGGGTAAGTACTATAGGTACTTCACATTGTCACCTATCTTATAGATCTACATTTTTATATCAGAATGAAGGTTCAAATGTATCTACGATTATCATTCGTTTCAAAAGTTTTTTAGGGATTACTAGCTTAGAAACTTCTTATCAAACCTTTGCTTACTGTAATAGATACTTACAGGTACATATTTAGTTTTATCGTATCCATTTACTGTACCGACATTTAGAGTAGGTATGATATTTGGCCACGTACAATATGCAATGCACTATGAATATACCTTGTTTATTCTTCTTCGATGACTCTAAACCCCATATCGAGTCTTTCAGTAACTGCTATGATCAATCCTTGGGGCGGTGCATCTAACATTAGCCTAGAGGTCTGCCAAACGTAGTTACAATTTATCACATCTTTTCTTGTGTAACTAATAACAAGTAACAATATACCGGCCATCCTAAATGCATATGGCTAAAGCATAAGGTTTGGCAACTACAAATTTAGAGGTAAATATCTTCAGCTGGAAGAGGTACAATGGAAAATTTAATTTTCTTAAATAAATTGATAAAAAGCAAACAAAATTTTACCTGATTTAATCATATACAGGTAACGTACCTTCTGAAGCGAAGGGTGGATTTCTGCAGAAGAGAAGCCGGGATTAACATTTCTTATGGGATTACGTCAAATTAGACACTATTATACCTATTATTTTTTCCAAAAGGTAACTCGATGGGAATCGTGTTCTTCGGTAGCTTCGCGCCTGGTACCTTGTAAGTATCTGTGTAATTAGGATTTACTCATCGTATTTTATTAGAGGATAGTTGTTGAGGATAAGCGTAAGTACCAATAGTAAAAAAAATCACAATAAATATGTAAGTAGAATCAGACATGCAGATTGTAGGTACATGGCCATGTATGTAAAATATTTTGTGAATTGTATGGGTTATGTAGACCTAGCTAGGTATAGATGGGTACTGGGTACCTTCCAAAAGTAACTCATATCGTAAAGGGGGGTAGAAATATAGCTGCTTCTTTTTGATTACTCACGAACCCTCTTAATTTCCTACACATATCCCCCTGTGCCACCCCCTGGCCACCCACTCATTTCCTAAGACCACCCCCGTATAGTAAAGTCACCCCCAAACACACATGTTGAAAACTTTAGAGTGGTTAAATAAGATCGATAATGAAGTCAACACTTTATCTGCCAGTTCATCATTTTTCAGTCGTCATCAAAAAATAATTTTGAAATATCTATCTATGTTTAGTACTCATGTCAAAGATAGACAATTAAAATAATTGTATGTATCGATATTTGGTGCTTTTTGTTCACTTTATTTTGTTCAATTATAATAATATGATGAACGACCACTCGCAAACGAAAGGATGGAATTATGCATACAAAAAAGCATACAAAAAAAGGTAGACAGGTCGAGATTAACTTGGCTATTCCGGCTGGAAAATTGTATAGGTAAACTGTAGGATGATATTTGTCGATTTGAAAATTCTCGTAGCTAGGTAGGTACGTACCAGATTGTGCTGATGACATTATTTCTGTAACCAGTCCGTTCTTTATGGCTTATCTTATTTGCCTAATAAAGTCTTACACATTGGAAATTTACAATTTGGTGCAATTGTAGATCAAGTGTAAATTAATACAATGTATGAATGCATACATACAATAAATGTACATTAGGCATTTGGTACACGTATATTTCATAAGAATATTTTTGATATGTGCATATACACTATATAGCTATAGTGTTTGGGTCTAAGAAGGGTCGAAGATATGTACATACGAGTATATTGTGTAGGTTCGTAGGTAGTTTAGGTTTGATAAATAGGATTAGTTATGCTACATATGCAACGATGTAATTAAGAACGAATACATCGATGGTAAAATATCGATACAGTGTTAATTTGTCACGTTATTCAAAAGAAATCGCAGGACTGCAAAACGCTCGCCTGATGGTAAACTTTTGTATTACCGTTAAAATTTGTTTTATTTTTCCTGAGCAAATCGAAACTTTTTAAATGTCGTTTCCCTTTGAATAAAAGTGGCTTTATTTATTCCTACTTGAGTCAAATGATCTCTTCAACGTGTGGCAAAGACAACGATAGATAGATTGGAGCAATACGAGTGGAATGATGTACTGGAAATCAAGGCTGGACGAAGAAGTGAGGACAGGGACTAGACTACTGTAGACTCAGTAGACTGTCGACAAGATCATAGTGAGCGACAACATCATAGTGAGTAGTTGCCGAAGCCAGATGTTGGGGTCTTGGTTGTCCTCTATAAAATTGCATGTACCACAATACATAGGTTTACTAATAATTTCCATCGATTCGTAGATATTTTCTTTCAGTTGGAGGCAAGTTAAATTTGGTTAAATATGTTACAGGTTATACAGGGCCTACCGACTACCCAGCCCCATATATGATTGCATGCGTGATCATAATGAAGGAGGCAAACAATAGAAACATAGCACGTGACCATGGTAGGTGGTTACCTCTCTACCTACTCTACATACTCAATAGATATGTAGGTATGTTTACACTAGTGTAGGTACTTGTTTACCACCCAGCACCAAATTTTACTATGATAATATGATTCAGGAGTAACCTCCACTACTACACATCACACTAAGTATGTATATCCTAATAATGGGTTAACCAGTAAATACCGTTTGTGTATAAAATGGTCACACAACATTCTCTTTGCGGAAACATTTATACGACATTCAGAATTGGCAAATAAGTGTAAAGCTATCACATTATTATGAGGCCAGTTGACGATCAGTCCTAGGTTGTTGATGAAAAAACATCTAGAATTAAGAAGTACCTATTAACACTGTCTTATGAAGGTAAATACATCGGCAAGTATATGTATCTATACTTGGCTATGTATGTATGTATAGCGTATAGGGATGTACCCACTTCTCCCTAGACACCCTTCTAATGAATGATAATCCCCCTCATATTGCATGATATGTGCCTCTAATGAAGAATTCACAATTACACGTGATAGCTGAAATTACAACAGTAGATGTATGCCATGTACTACCCACTATTGTATATCTATGTATTATAGTAGCACTAGTGTTGAAAGACTTGATAGACATCAGGCAAAAATATTGGCAGTTAATATATATACGTTTCATACCAACGCAACCTCACAGCAACGGAGAGAGGAATTATGGAAACTGAACTTTGGAGCGACGTCGCAGATTGCATTACAAGAGGGTATACGAATGGGCGAACAACTCCCATACCCCGTATGGACTAGGCTCAACAGACTGAGAGTTGGTGTCACACGATGTAAAAAGAACCTTGAGAAGTGGGGGTACCTCTCCGCAGATGAAGACATCACTTGTGATTGTGGCAAAACCCAGGATGACAGCCACCTACTGATGTGTCCACTGATGGAGGAGGGCTGTACACCTGGGGACCTGATTGTGGCCAATGACAAAGCGATGAAAGTCGCGGCTTATTAAAGTGGTAGACTTTAGACTGGACACGTAAAGTAAGTAAGTAAGTATACCAAAATTGGAGCTTCATTTATCGACACAATTACTGAACAAACCCCACGAGGCAAAGTAAATTCTACGAAAGGTTTAGGTACTAACGACAAAAATCTCCATCTATCGATATTTTTATTACATTATTATAAAACATGTAGGTAGGTATGAATCTGGTCGAAATCATTCAGAAAACCGATGAACCTAATTGGTGAATCTGAGCTGAGTTTACAGCTCTCTCGTATTTTCGATAATTTAGCTTGTACGGGACACTCGTATACAGTACTATTTGCTGAAAAGAGTGAAGGCATTCTGTCCAGTCACTATGAAATAGTTGAAGAATTACATTGAAGACTACTATAATTGCTGCCAAAACCAACAAACATTTCTTTGACTGAAATAATGAAATCGAAAGTTAGAAAGTGTTTATTTGATAATAATTATTATATCAAAGATAATGAATTTTCTTTTTTGTTAGTTCTTGTGATAATCATCAATATGAATTTCATAGCAGCAGGGTCATATTAACGCACAGACTATCTAGGCTGCAGCCTAGGGGCCCGCACCATTAAATAAAATAAAAAAAAATGAATTTTGAAAAAGTCGGTGCATAGAATTTACTTTGGATTCGGAATACCTACGTGGTGATTTGATAAATCAGGTTATAATAGATTTATCAAGAGATTTCCCCATAGATTACGTTTTAAAAGCATCAAAAACATTCAACTACGATTCAAAAATTTTTCGTCTAGGATCGGGAATAAAATTTGAGTGCAAATTTGAGTGCACTGCACTACATTCTGCTCATATAAAAAAAATCGAATAATACATCCGGACTCCCAATACAGGGAGAGGCTTAAGGGGCCAACACTCCAACAGATCTTTAAAGACGGCCCTGCATAGCAAAACGATCATTATTATCTTTTTGTAATAAAATTAAAGAAAACGATAAATTGGCGAATATCTGGGAAAAAAACAAGGTTAAAATTATTAAAACTTATTCAACACAATCAACTTAAAAATATGGATAAAAAGGGTTACGAAAAACACAGGAAATTGAAAGAGGCGATGACTCCTTCACATACGATATGAAAAATACTATTTATTATTGATTTATTTCGTATTTATTTGGTAACTACATTACTAGTATTCAGAGTTCGTGTAATTGCATACATTACACTAAAGAAATCTAATGTGTTGTACTATAAATAAAATGATTATAATCCTAGCTTATAGTATTTATACAAATCTCCCTTCAAATTTTAATATACCCCACTATACAATAATAGGTATGATATAACCCCATATAGATATGTACTTATATAGCGCCCCCCTCCCTCCCTGCTGTCGTACACGTCCGTGTTATCTTCGATATGTAAATGTGTTTCTTTCAGCTAGTCATGTCGGTGGGTTTAATTCCTTGATATCACATGCCCAATATGTTCTTACATGTTTGGTAATAATTAGTTTTATTATTATGGTTGTCGGAATAGAATTATACACGAACAACTTTGAGTTGTACTCTATTAATGTACTTCTGTATCTAGGTACTATTAATATTGTACGAATAGGTGTACTATTTATATAAATTGATGGACATTTATTATTAAGAAGGTATGTTTTAAAATAAGTAAGCGTAAAAAAATATAACCAAAATAACTTCACATCCTAGATTCGTTTTTCAAACGGTCTTCAAATGCCCTCCCGGGGTGCATCTGACTTACGACATACGTACATACGATCTGGATTTCTTTTCCAATACCCTTTCATACGATACCAGATATGACCTTACACGACCCTTGAAACCCTTTAAGTACATCTTTTTTGTCTCTGGAGTAGGCTGATCCAAAAGTGGTACAGATTGTATTGTCATCGACTTTTCATATGTTTGCAAAGTTTCAGGTCTCTAAGTAGCCAGGAAGTGGTCGAAAAATCCATTGTAAGATTTGCGCACAAACCAAAAAAATCAGAAAAACTAACAGTGAAATAAAATCTTGTAAAAATGTGTTATAGAAATGGTGGATGTGATAAATGAAAATAATTTGCCAATGTCTATGATCCTCGTAAATTTTGGTATTACAAAATACCACCAAAAATCAGGGAAAAAGTAACTCGAAAACATTTAAAAATGAGCCCTCTGTCAATAGAAACATGTGTAGAGAGAGAGCTGACTTTACAGTTGATAGGTAGATGCTTGCAGTACCCATTATTTATGTATCATGTTATTTTATTTTATCTAGCTTAGCAAGGTTGAGTAGGTGCTCTATTTTGAAGTTTCTGGCTTTTTGTATACCTATAAATTTTGCGTAATTTTATCATCCTATTTATTTTGGTTTTTTCACTTATAACTTCATTATAAAATACCTATTAAACCTTTATATGGAGAAAACATGAGGAATATATATGTTTTAATAAAAAAACCTTTGTAAAATTAACATGAAAAGATAACAAAATAATTCTGGGAAAAATGTCTAACCAACGGCAGGCTTTCGTAGAACCGATATTTTCAGGCAGCCCATAGTTTTAGATAAATTTAATTCATTTCAGTTTCAGCTCATTTTACAGGCTGCTTTTTGTTAATCATTTATTCCAAAATTTCCACTTATTCTGGCTCACTGTTAATGACATATCGTAATGTGGATCAGATAATGTAGGTTGCTATACAAATATTCACATTAGAATGTAACAAGAAATGAGGGTAGTCAAATATCAAATAAGTACTTAATGCTTATGATAGCTAACAAACATTTCATATACTCGTAGTATCTTTCTGGAGTAATGGAAATATGAATTCTTACGTAAAGACATTATTAGGAAAGTGTCTACGTATGTAGATATATTAAGTGAATGTGAATATACATAATATGTACGTAATATTGCATAGCCACCTATAATACACATTCGAGGAATATGTTTGTTATCACGCACGTAAAATTTTTAATCAACCCCCGAAATAAAATGATCCACGTTAGACGTTTCGTATATGAGGGGGTGTTAGAATCACATGCTAATAGGGGTAGGAAAATGTGAAAATGATACAATTTTTCTTTTCTTTTGTTAGATGTAGGTATCCCTTATTTTTCAGCTTCAACACAATTTCCTTATAATATAAAAATAATGTTTCCACTATACCCGCTCATCCTCAGTACATATCGCCCTTTCTCTTGAAATATATTAGGGATGAGTTAGTAAGCTTTTGTCCTTCGAGTCAGTTATATTTTCTCATACCTAATTCATATAAAAAATATTGAACTCTTTATACTTCAACTATTACGTCCTTCACGGTAACAGAAAGCCCCGTATAAATGTTTACCTACTTTACTAAATTACTATATTTTCAATGGCGTCGGTCGCTTCCATGGTCTTAATCATTCTTGGACACCCGTAGGTACAGATGTGCTGATAGTTTCTCAGTTTATATAATTGTAAAATTTTAGTCTTCTTATCACTACTTACACAGTCTTTCTAAATTCCAGTCCATCAAACATCCACCTTGCACATTACTTGCAATAGTATGAAATTAGATATTTTCTGGAGCGATTTTATTAGATAAGTCATTGTATGAAACAAAAATATAATTAAAAAAAATATTTGAGAGAGAAAAAGTTTATAAAGCGTCTATACTTGTCGACAAGATTGAGAAGTTGAAACAATACTATAATTTTCATCAGCAAGTTAATAAAATTTACAATTTATCCATTTCCCAACCCTACGCGAACATGTGAGGGGATATTGGGGTAGTTGTAATCCATGTGTATTATTGCTGTTGTCGGTAATAATAATAACTTCATATTATACCTACTAGGTACTTAGGTAGCCTGCCTGATACACGAAGACGATTGAAGATTTTCTATGTATGCACGATAGATTAGCCACCACGCAATCACCTCGCTATACTAGTTACCATATTACGTACCTATATTACTACAACTTGCTTTAATTCGTCGTACATACAGGAGGGTTTTTTGGGGGAAAATATTTTGTGTCGTATCTAAGACGTTAGGACAAAATATTTTACTTATTGATTAGGAATAATTGTACCTAATGGTTTTAATACTACGTTGGTGATTTATTTATGCATGCATCCGTGCTTATACATGATGTGTGATGCGGTCGCTAGTTGGGTTGACATTCCGTTCGTTTGCTAAACAGGTGGACGCGGGTTTGATCTCTAATTCGGACTTATTTACTTCACTTTCGCAACACGATTTTACGGTAAAACTAACGAAAAATATGCCCTGAGATTAATCGTAGTCCATATAAAATAGAATTCTTAAAAAATGTAAGATGTCTTATTGCAGTTGTAGAACTCTAATCTCCAGGACTAAAAATCATTTGTGATGAAAATTTGTGTGGGGAAAAATAAATGATGCAATACCTATTCAAATCTCGAGCTCCAAACAAAACTAATATTATCTAAATATTATAATTATTACACATTAACAAATTGGCGGGCACTAATAACCCAATTAGGGTGGATTGCCTAATTAAAAACAAAACATATTGGCAATGGTTTGAAACATCAGTGGCAGAAAACGGCGGCCAGACAAGTTGTGAGATATGTATTACGAAAAATATTTGTTTTCATTTGATAGATACAAGAAAAACAAGAAAAAAAATGACAACAAAAAAAAAGTCCACACTAGAATTATATGGGAATCCATGTTCTTTCTGCCTTAGAGCATGTGTTCATCAGTCAATTTTTCCAGGCTGTTTTGCTGTAAAGTAAAATATAGTTTTACAAAACAATGTTGTCTAGAATGTATGTAGATTGTGGAGTTGAGTAGGTATACAACATATTTTAGAATTTAGTGTTAAAACTACGGAAAAAGACAGTTTACTGTAACTGTAACCTTTATGGAATAAGTAGATATAAATCTAATAATGTGGAATGTCTCCCCTTTGGTATAATAAAAAAGTGGTATTTCACCTGAGAAATCTTTTGAATTTAAATTCACCACATGTGGTGAGCCGTAGCGCCCCACTCCACTCCTTATGCTTGACGTGTGTGTGTTGTGTATAAGTTGTACTTTGAATTGCTCCAAGCAAGGGTTGCCACTGCACGAGAAATTAATTAAGAGTGTGCATACCGACATTTCAAAAATTTCTAAAAACGGGAGACCTTCTATCTCGACACCCGTTACTAAATATGCTTTGGAACAAAATAGGGTAGATGCATTGAACCTTTATCTAGGGAATAACCGTAAAGGATTTTTTATATCATGTATAGATTTCTCAAAAAAATAAATAAAAACAACTCTGATCTTTTTTCCGAAAGACGGAAACTCGTTTCCCGAAAGTCGCGGAGTAATTTTTTTATTGCACTGATAATATACATTAAAATCTAGGAAATAACCGTAAAAGTTTAAAAACAAGTTTTTTGATCAAAATTAACACCAAAAAATGGAAAAAACGCTATTTTTACCATTTTATCGTGCGATTGTCATGCGAATCTGAACCTTAATGCCGTGGGAAAAGACTGTGACGTCATTATTAACTATAAAATTCAATAAATTATTAAATCTCTATTAACTAAAAATGTTCATTAATTACAAAACAATCGACAATTGTAACGTGCTAAAGGTCGGACTTATTGCACAAGCAGCCAGGTACTCGATTTTTTTTGGTGTATAGGAGAAAACGGGTTGCAGAGTATATTATAGACCATGGATAGATTGTGATTATTATTATTATAAAAAAAATGGCAATAAAACAAATCTTATAAATTGGCAACCCTATCGTATCGTAGGGTTGTAGTATTGTGGGGATGTGTGGTGTGGGTATATTGAGGCTAAATTGGGATGTATGGGGATTGTGAAGAAGAAGAAGAAGATATATTATGTAGGCAATGTAACATAATAACATCAACTACCAAAGGAATAATTCGCCTCGTTATTTATAAGAGGGTTGAAAAATTACTGTTTTTTATTTTTCAAAAACAAAGATACTTCAGAGGAGTGAGAAGGTATGTGGCATTTATTATGAATCTTTACTAGCTTTTGTTTTCATAATTTCATATTCTTTCGTTCACGTAAGATTCAATGTGAATTTTAACGTGGCGCATATTACTTCAAAGTATTTTGCTTAGGATTCATTGGTAGAAATTATCAACAGGCAAAAATCAATGTGTTTACTTGACGTAAGATTTATCAGGTACTCGTATACGAGTACACACTAAACCACGTAATACCTCTTTCGTAACTCATTAGGCATCAAGAGTATTATGTAAATATAAAGTAGATATTGTTTATAGGTAAATGATTCAATATTCCATTATATAATACGTACCAATCAAATATTAAGATTTAGGCAATTTGTAAATTATTGTAAACGTTTTGAATAGGAAAACCTTGCCATCGATTTATTGGTTTGACGTATTTTAATGGTTTTTGCATAATATTATTGAATTGCTGTTTCTAGACCAAGAATCTAAAAAGTATTATTTTTCTCTTTCACCGTTCATCATACTAGGAATAGGAAATATAATGTTTTTCGATGTGCTACACTCTTCGCACAAGGCTCGATCTAAAAGTTCAAGGTCACCAAGTCATTAGCGAGACAAACGTGTAAGGCCTGTGTAGTGTGTAATGTATTTAATTATCCTGGGTTTATGGAACAGTTGTTAAATATCTAATGGATCTTAAAAAAAAATATTCGTTCTTTAATTCGGTAAACATGGCGAGCTTATGAGGCCATCGCAGTATTTTCTGCCGCTAACCAGAATCGGTTATTAGGCGTCATCAAAATTCTTCATCAATTTTCTTTTCTTTCTGGTTTTCCATACTTTCCTATATATGTGGACAAATTTTCTCATCTCTATATCACAAGTAACCACTTGCTGGTTGGTAGATATTGCCTATGGCAATAAACCCGCCATTTGGAATCCATCCATCCAATCCAATAAAGGTTTTATTTATTTATTTAAAACATAAGTCGACATGATTGCGATTAATTTTACCAGTTCTCACTGATTTTGGTGTAAAAAGAGTAAATATGTAAAAAAATGTAGGGTAAATGGATATAAAAAGTATGATGATAATCTAAATATTCATATAAGTAAAGAAGTTTATATCACCTACTAGCGAGCTTAAGGGTGAAATTCATAATGAAAATAAACTGTCAGAAAAGGAAACATATAAAAAGCACACAGCGCGGAGTCTCGATGTATAAAAGTTTTTTTATTTACTGAATTTAATGACAGGCCCTGTGTGATAATATTTTAACATAGGATGCTTCTACGAGTGGTAGATATGTATGTATGCATTATAATAATATCATACTTTATTCATCTGAATACATTTGTATGTCACCATATTATGATTGTCCACACTGATGGGAATAATAAATTCTTTTTTCTTTTTCATAATAATATAAATATAAACACTAGCGAGGTACGAGAGACTCTATGAAGTGAATACAATATGTAAGTATGTATATGAATGGATGGTTACATGTTCTTTTTATGTGAGTTTTTTTCGCAATCGATAATAATTGAGTTTAGAAAACAACTGATTTTAGAGAAGTGACGAAAGCAATGGATGGCAAGTCGATGATCTGGCAACTGTGACACGAAAAATTGAGCGGTTCATCGGTGTGATGGATGGGTGGCCTCTAAATAACAGTCATCCTCCATTAGATCAGAAACAAAGGTAAAAAAATAGAGATATGTGAGGGAGGTCTACATCCAGAAATGGAAGCTGCATGTGACAAAGAAGAAATGAATTCATATCAACATGTAAGTCTGTACTCCTCTAAACTTTGCAAAATTGGACACTTTTGTACAACATTTAAATGAACATTTCTAAACAATGTAGTTATTAGATATCCTCACACTCATGTGCATTTATAATTTCTATGTCTAACACAGGTGAGTGTAAGTTGCACATGATATCCACAGTGTTCACATATTATTATTAAGTTACCTTATAGGTAAGTAGTACCTAGATATCTGTAAGTGAGTGAGCAAATACAGGCACGACTATATTGTTTTGGTCGCGTGTTAAATCCGCAATATCTTGATTGTTCATTACAAAACGTGTATGTGCATTGTTCTATAAAGGACGACAGAGGTTGACAAACAGTCATACATACGAAAATTACACCTTTATATCTAGCATTTTTATAAGAAGGTAACACATGCTAAGTATCCTGAGTAGGTGGTGTAGGACTTAGGAGCTATATATTTTTTTATATATAAATAAAGGATCTGGGCTTGCATACGCAAACCCAAATACTTTCCTGTACACCTTGCACTAGGCTAAAAGCCTGTATCGTAAAGTGTGGAATACATTGCCAGCGCCGGGGTTTGAACCTGGCACCTCCCGCTTGAGACCGCCTCAACCAACTGCGCCAACCATGTACTCGCAATGTATTTTATGAAATTACTCCCAAACTGAAAGTCATGTCAACTTTCATCAACATGAGGATAGCAAGTCTATTCTAAATTCTAGTCTCTAAAACACATTACGTAACCTCGAGGAATAGGACAACATTTCGAATCACCCGCTTGGTGAAGTGGTTGGCATATTATTGGGTAGTTGGTTTTTCCAGACGATACAGAAGATAGGAGAGTTCTACAATGATCATCAACGGAACATATTGGGGAACACAAAGAGTATTAGAAGCATTTGCTCCTGTTTTTATTTTCTATCAGCGGAAAGAGATTAATCCAACGTTGTTTTCAAGAGTTGACAATGTCTGTAAATTAAAACAACTTAGCATTGTGAGGTGTTAGGTGGTGTTGTATTCAATGATATTGATAAAGCCTACTACCACATCGTACAGTAGGACCTTAGTTTCAATACCTACTTATAGCTTATACACACTGACAGCTTGACTCATTAACATATGACTTTTAATAGCGTATGACAACAATGATAACGGACAACCTTTCCAATCAAATTGTTAAACTCGACACTATGTATTGTTATTTCACTATTGAACTATTACTAAGTAGCTACATTATACTAGTAGTACATTATATTATAAGTATCGATTTATCTACTTTTGTCGTTTGTGTTTATGTCCCTACTATTCAGTTATATGTTTGAATAATCCATTACTCGTATCGTCTAAATCTTAATGATTTAACATTTATCATGAATACTTGCATACGTTTAATATTGTTCATTGCATTTATTACAACGTGCTGAAATCATTAGAGAATATTCAATATAAAAAAATTGTTATCATAAAAGTATAAAAATAAAGTACGTCAACAATGGCGAATCATAGCGCCATAATAATACTGGAATTTTACACTTCATCAATTTGGTAAAGAATAATTTATATTGTATTACATTTATTAATAATAGATAATATTATCTTATGTTATAAATAATGTGAAAGTTTTCTTAAACTGATAGAATGGCGTTAAAAACTCGCAACTTATTATTTTGTCGTGTGTTGCTGGCTTACCCCGAATTCTCTTTTAATAGAATAATAGCAATAGTGTGTGTCGAATTCGACACGAAATATTGTTATTTTCTTCTTATTGTCGCTGATTTGGCGTACAGCTTCGACGCCGTGTGTGAGTTTACAAAGTACTGGATGCCGATTTCACTCATTCGTTTTACATTATTGCATTTTTTTCATGTCTCACTACACGGCACCACATTTATGCGGAATTTTAGTAACAGTCTAATCGATCGCTTCGATTACATCCATCGAATGATTCGATATTCTCATTCCAGCATTTACCAGCTCTAGACCCCGTACTACGAGTATAAACAATCCTCTTCTTCCCCAACCATACCAGGATACTATTGGATGGAAACATGGACCTCAACAATGTTGCAAGAAGCCTCGACCTATATTTTCCCGCGTTTGCAGATTTGTCTTTCACCTCAAAGAACTTACAATGATATCTTTGAAGATTTTCACGGTCCTTGTTAATCTCTTCTCCATTCGTCTCGGGAGTACCGTGTGTAGGTTGTCGATGTTGTCGAGCTTTGGGCTTACTTGCTGAGGCCATCTTCATTAGTCCTAAAATATAACCTACACACGGTACACCCTAGAAGAATGGAGAAGAAACTTACAATGATGTTTGCTAAGACAGATTCTTATACTGTTCACTCTGTTTTCTTTCATACATAAATCACCACTGGCATCAGATAATAGATAGTCCGCATAACATTTCGTTCGTTGTAAACAAATAATTGTAATATTACGAGTATTTAGTCAATGTATCAAGATTTTAGATTCGATATGAAAGAATATGAAAGTTATTTTCACGATATTATCTCGTCGTGAATTTATTGTTTTTATTATTTAATTGTATTGTTAGGTATATTTTATGGTAATGAAACATAGATATATGTAGGTAATATATAACTCTATAGCATTTAGACTGCTTTTGTATTTACTATTTTTTATATAGATTCACAATGTTTTTATTTCCATTGCTTATTGGCGTCTACGGTCAAATTGATCACGAGTGTGTTATAGTATACAGCTACCTCGTATCATTATACTCGGGGTACAAGCATTTTTTATATAATTCATAAAAATGAACACAATAACGATGCATATTTTTTAAATCTCATTTTGACTTAATCATACCAGGCGTTAATACAGCAGAATACAAGTTGTTAATCTTTTTCTTACATACTTTAGTCTCCACATTCGACGTGATTTACACAAAATTATATTAGTATAAGCTAGGGACTGGAAAAAATTGGTGTTATTTTTCGGGAAATTTGGTCTTATTTTTTTGCAAAAAGGGGTGTTATTTTTCATACATTTATATCATAAAAGTGGTCAATTTTGCATCTTTACGAGAATATATAAAATTTTTTTGATCTTGACCTTTTTGATCTTGATACGAAAATCCCTAAAACAATAAAATATTTGAGAAAAATAAAAAAACGCCTCTTTGCAGTTTTTTTTTTTCTTACTTTAAAAGTCACATTTCTTTTGATAATGTTTCAATTACTATGTATTCCCAAGTAAAGGTCGAAATTCGCGTCAAATATACGAAAATTCGCATTATTCCTATAAAAGAATGTTAAAATTCACGTTATGTGTGTAAAAAACACGGAATTTGCGTTATTCGCGTAAAAAGTACGAAATTCCCGAATAAATTCGTTTTATCGCGATTGCGATATTTTCTAGTCTCTATAATTTATAGAAATTTAATAGACTATCTGAGGAGAAGGAGTTTCTGGCAAAAAAAATTGGTACATATTAAGTCTAGGAAAGGAACAACAAGATATAACGTGTCTACTCTTCACTGTTCAGCATCATGGTACACTATCTTTCTGACAAAACAAATAGTTCTATTTTTCAATACTTCACATCATTCAGTTTCGATACATTGTATGCCGTTCATACAATCTCTTACTATTGCCAATCAAACTATTGTATTGTGATGCTCTCTTTTGATTTCATTCAGGATAACAGTGACATCTATCGGAATGATAATATGAAGAATAAAGATTCTACACACAATAAAAATATGACTGGTAAATTTCATATGATAACAATAACGCGAGTGAGATGTCTGACTTATGACCCCTTCCAACCCGTTGGCTGTATCGAGTCATTGAATTTGACAATATGCATAAAGAATACCGTATAATGAAAAAAGTTATGCAAGCTTTCATTCAATTTGACTATTTGGCACGATCATTTTATAGTTATTGTACCGAAGGTCAGACTTCTGTTGAGTAAATTAATGTACGAGTATCTGACCTGAAATTAAAACGTCCCACCAGACCCATTGTGTTCTCTCTTCTAGTAAAACCTTCTTAACCTAACCGGATGATAATTTGGTCTAACATGTTCATTTATTTTTTCCAACATTTTCTTCCATTCAATTTCGTGTAACAGTTTATCATTAATTTAGATGATTTAAAAAAGGTTTTTCAACTTCAAGTATTCATACATGATATTACATTGTACATCTATCCCACGAGTCCCACGACCTTATATTATTTTAGATATGATTTTGACACGATCCATGGTGAGCTTCAAAAGTCCGAAAGATCTCTTTATAATAATAATATGAAGCTGTCAGCTCCCGATGTTAGATAACATTATCGTAATGATATGTTATTCTTCCACTTAACACCTGGACGTGTCGGATCTGTTGCTACACGTCACATCACTATAGATCATTGCTGATAGGATCTACAGTACAACTTGATCCGTTGTTATTAATAGGTAGGTACCTACCTGCCTAACTTCACGTGTTGTCAATATTAATCTGTATCAGGTATTGTTATCGACGGTGAAGTTAGTATTTGGAATGATTCTGAACCTCCATCGGAGCTTTTGTTACTGACAAGTAGAATCAGTTCAAGTAAAAGATTGGTATTATATCTATACGTTCAATACTGTACCACACAGAATGAAATGATTTTAGATGAGAAATACATACATCTCCTAGGTACGATATTTTGTCAAGGCGATTCTTTGGGCGAAATTTATAGTGGAATAATTCATCTAGAATAATCTAGATTCATGGGATCTTGAAGTGCCTAATAATAGTTGTACGAAATCAAGATATTTCGTGTTCTGAAAATTTATCTGAAACCTCAACTATATGATCAGTGAGATCACGTTGCAAATTATGTACTCTTGTTGATTAGGATTCCTAAACTTGTGAACCAAGCTTCTGCACATGGACTTAGAGCGTTTACAGAGAATAAGTGATGAAATTATACAGACTTTTTATGTAATAAAATGCGTTGCTATATATCGATTCTGTGTCTTCAACAATGCAAAGTAAAGTACTGGAAAAATTACTTTGAGCATTGCCATTAGTACATTAAATAAACATTTCCGTAGTATATTATACTACGAGTATTATGATGTATCCATTATGAGGACAATATTGTGAGGTTTGATCGCTCAGTCACACCGCAACATTACGTGAAAAACTGTAGGTAGACTAGACATGTCCGAGTCGCTATAATGTATGAAAATTTTCATCATAGCGGAATAAAAAATCGTGTGAACATTCCATAATTCTTCACGGCAGTCGATTCATGATTAATCGATTATCAAATACTTAAACTTATATTCGATAAAATATTCCGATTCGGAAACGTGGCGTGATGATGCGTGATACATTCACAAATTGGAAGTATTGAATAAAGAAATCTCATATTAGGTATTTCTATCTTCGAAAATAAACCTAATTTACACTTTCATTAAAGATTGAAATCGTATTCATCGTCGGTTTCTTTTTTTTGCATAAACAAATAAGATTTATCTGTAGTATATATAATATACATGTAGTAAAACTGTTCTCAGATTTCCATACACGATCAGATCGCGGGAAAAAGAATCAAAATCATTGTTGCTTATTGGTTGATGTTCGTGCATCCCATTTCTCTTTTGTTATTAGATTAACAAAAGACGAATGTATATTGTAGTAGATATAGAATATACGCATTTGATACGTGCCGGAGGTAAGTCTTCGTCAAAGAGTTAAGAAAAGAATCAATCTAGTAACAAATTTATATACTACTTAAAGACTACTTACATATATGTAAGTAGTCACCTGGAGCATCACAAAATTTCAAACTAGATAAAACATTAAATAGGTATTAACCTACATGTCGCATCGCCCTTATTAATCGACCAGAAAATGAATACTACCAATTATTATTAAAAATCGAGAGATAATTTATTATCTGTGAAAAAAGTTATTTTTTCAGGTATTTGAACTGTTTTTGTTTACTTATTTTTCCATTCTAGTACATCCTAGTATATAGTAGGTACGTTTGGTTCTTCCATAATAATGACCTTTTAGTAAACATTAAAGAATCTTCAAACTTCACATAATCTATTAATTTTAGCGCAGAAATTCAACTCATCACTTCTAAAATTACTCCAGCTTACAAAATGTACGACAAAACATTTGGTTTTGGGAAAGTTACATATATCGATTTGGTTACTATGTATGGTTTAATTATTTTTTCTGCGACTTCAGGAATTATATAGTACTTTGATTAGTAGTAGAAATAATGTCTGATTCATCTGATTGTTTATTTTATATAATATTCCCAGTATTTATGTATGGTAAGTAGTGTTGTAGAGCTGTGTGTGTATCTGCATGAAGTAATTATCCTTAAACCATAAATTAGTAATCTCATGGTTTGACCATACAGTGTTGTTGATCATTGATCAACCTACGATGACTTTGGTTAAACAACTCACAAAATATCTCATGAAAAACACTCGGTCACGCTTCACAGATGAAACGTATCAACCATGTAAAACAATGTGTTTTAATTTTTTTGTCGAAGCAGTAGCTGTTAATTGGGTATTAAACCATTAAGTTGTTAAAGTACCAATGCTTCATATTATTATGTTGATATTGTATAAAAACAAGCGTTCTGAGACAATAGCTCTGAGGCAAGGAGAAAATCAAATGAAGTTTCCACATCGCGGAATGAGCATCATCGTGAACCAATCGGACATGGTGAGTTTATTAAACCGGCTGTAGTAGCTCTCTATACACTATACATACTCGTAGATACCTGATCTCTACTCACTACAAGCATTTGCTTTTTCATATTATTATCTCTTAATCAAGAAAATTGTTTAAAACTGTTCTATTGGTTGATTAATATTATAAAAACTCACTGAGTCTCGAAATTGATGAATGACCAATGTTTTCGGTATAATTTGTCATGCATTGGACTTAGTGCAATAAATAATTCACAGATATTGAAACAAGCGCTTGATTAAGAGATTATCTCCTTTAATGAAATGACATTTCGTTACTTACAATAGTTACAATACATAGAACGATAATCGCGTACGTATTATACAAAATCGTCGATATAATCACCTGAATTATACACTAAATATTACATAATAATACATACACCTACAGACCTACACGGATGTGAAGAGATTTTCGAGTGACAGGACGGCTTGGAGAGAAAGAACTGAAATGCTGAAAGAAATAAAACCAAACTGCAAGATTGTAACCACATCATCATCACATAGTAACTTTTAGTGTGGTTAGGTTATATTATTCACTAAAAATTACTAAAATCAACACTCACACCAGGTCCATTAGTACATATAATATTGTAATTGATATTAGATGTTCAAACATCGCGTACAAATTAAAAAGTACCCTTGCCTACATGCTGATCGTCAGTGTTATGTTATAGAATTGATCGATTCAGTAACATTTTCCCACCCTTGATCAACCTTCCTGCTGATGCACGTCAGACCAAAATTATTATTATTATCATACCAACAACATCCTGTTCAATAAGCTTGTCATGGACATGCCAGTAGCTTACTATATAGCTCGGCGAAACGATCTACTCGTACCTGTATGTGTATTTCACACTTCAGACCTACTGGCATGATAACTACCCGTCGAGCGATTTCAGCGATTAAGCTCATTTTTAGTGCTTTTGTCACTGTTTATTAATTTATTCAGCGTGGCCGATAAATCTCTAATATAAATTACAACAGTAGCTAACAGCATTAGGGCAGGACGCTTCTTACAGCAGATCGATTCTATTAAAATTTAATTTGAATTTTGATCTTATTACATACTTGTAGAATTTGGACATTTAGGCATGCGAGCTACTCGCAACTAGTATGCGAGCTACTGGCATGTTTATTTCAGACCATATACTATTAGTTTTCGTCATCTATAAAACTAAGCATTACTACATGTACTATACTATATTGTATAGGTAATGATCTAATAGTATATATAATATCAACTCAATGATACCGCGTAACGCATCAATAAATTTGATTTCTTTGTTCAAGTCTGTAGGTTTATGATTAAACAATGCAATTTCCCGTGTTAAATGCATTTTCCGTTAAAGAATAACTGTACATTATTATACAATACAATAAAACAATCATACAACAAATGGTAATGTTGACAATATTATTTTAGATATTGTTATTGTCTTTGCCCACTGTGCTAATGATTATAATATTATTATAACTTATAACTATAATCGTTGAGGTCCATTGGTGATGATGTTATTGTTCATATTATTTTATTTAATTGGAAAATGTATTTTTTTTCGCACATTTCACCGTCTGATGCATAAAATTTGAAACTGTTCACGTAAATGATAAATCTATACGATTATTTTACAATGTTTGTATGATTGTATGCATGGTCATCCCATTTTAAATAGCTCTCTCTGATATCTAAATCCTATTTAAACTGTTTTTCTCCAGTGCAACAGTTTAACAGTACACAGTGGCGGATCCAGGATTCAATTTTGGGGGAGGGCTGAATATCATCACATGGTAAAAAGTTTGGGGGGGGGGGCTAAGGGGCTGAAACCCCTAGATTTGTTGCATATAAAGTACTGTCACTCATGGTTTTGGGGGGGGGGAGCTTCAGCCCCCTAGCCCCCCCTGGATCCGCTAGTGATAGTACATAATACTCCTATTATGATCTAGGTATGCAGAAAGCAGGTACTGCTTGTTCGGAAATCGATGTATTTATTTACTTACACATTTTTTTATTTGCATTTACATAAAATAATTCAGAAATAGAAGAAGTTTACAAATGCAAATATTAACAAAAAACGATTAACCCCAATACAGATAATAGAAAAAAAAAATGGGTATAAATCAAAATAAAATATGTGAATACAAAACGAGTTCTCATACAAAACTTACTTTACACAAAACCTCACCTACGATACAATTTTTTCACCAGTAGGTGATCTATTTTGGCGTTTCTGTGATATCTTTAACGAATCCCAATGTAGTACTAATAAAATATCTAAATGTTCGTTAGTCCAATAATTTACTTGGGCTTCGCCGGGTTTAGAATTCAAGTAGTTGATAATTTCACATTGCATAGAATTCTTCTAAAGAATCTTGTAAAATATTATTTTTGTTTCTCTGTTTGATAATAATTCATTGTATGTGTGTCTACCTATATATGCATGTGGGGAGGTACGGGGGTTGTTTAATCGTTATCCACCCGCCAGGGTGTGTTTGGGTCTCGGGGAGGGGTGTAAAATAGGGGAATTAAAGAGGATGGAGGGATCTTAAAGGCGAATTTGTTTGTTTTTAATTGCGCTTGAAAATAAAATGTATATCGATTGTCCCCGTGGTTTATCACAAGGGTGGTGGGACACACGAATAAAAAAATAAACAACATTCATAAAAATGCATAAATGCCATACATATATCTATCTACTTATCTTTATTGATGCAGCTATTTAAGATTTTATTAGATACCTACTTATTACCTATAAATAATTTTTCCATATTACGATGGTGTGATTATGACGCCCCTTTACATTAGGCACCTTTAGATTCTTCCGTAATTTTAGAATTAGCAATCTTATTAACGGGATTTGAATCTTCAAGTTTAAAAAAAATAGATTAGAACATATTATTTAATAAAACATTCGATTCTAAAGACTCGACATTGCTCATCAATAAGAAGCCATCTGGAAGGTCGTACAGCTGAAAAATTGAAATCTATTTTTTTTAAATCCGTGGGTTTCTGATTTCAAGAAGACTTTTTTACTGTAGGTAAACTTTCAAACAACAAGTTCAAAGCGGTAGAACTGACGTGGAAAATTGTATGAGATTTGAACTTAAGGTTCCATCAGCTGGCCTTGCCATTTGATACTTTTCCCAGATTCGGTACCACAATATAACATGCAGTACTTACGAGATAGAGGTTTTTAATTTTATGCTCATTGGTATTTATATAGTGATGTAGTTATATGAAAATACCTCGTAAGCTTTATTCATATTAATACGATATTATTTTCTCATAACTACAACAAACAAAAATCCATCCTTTCCACGAACGAAATAAGGTAAAAAAATAAAAACCCACCTACTAAGTCTACATGCTCGGAGGAAAATTAAATGCAATTTTCTGAATATCTAAGTATAAAGACGTAAATCCAAACTTGTATGCAGGCGTCTTTTCCGACTCGCTGAAAGAAAATACTCGTACTTTATATAAAACGATTAAAAAAACATGAAGTTTTCAACATACACAACTTTGTACGGGCTGTGCTATTAATGGATATTATATTTATGTATTTCATTATTTTACTATTCGAAACACTACCTCCTTGGCAATGTCGACATACAAATACAACCTACATTTAGACGTCGAGTTTCTTTGCATTTCAATTAACTAATAGAAACATAGCATCACCATAAGTTCACACAAGTGATAAATAATATTTGGCAGGTATTTTTAACATATCACTTCAGCTTAGGATTTGGAAACGTCCACTTTTAATTCATTTCCGAGCCTTGCAAGGTAATGAAAAGTTGCCTTTTAAATATTTTGTAACAGATGTTTTTATGACCATTTAGATAGTCGAGAAATTATGGATAACTGGGCTCTCATAAATTTATGAATATTGATATCGTCTGTACTACTCCGTACATTAATTAGGATAATTTAGAATTATTCAGATGATACGCACTTGGTTCTTTCATTATGGTTGACACGTGAGATGGTTTGGAAACATGTTGAGAAGCTAACAGGTAGATGGCAGAGAGTGGATCCACTATGTCGACCAGATTCCCTAAGCGTAGTGATTGAGTACAAACAACCGACGAATTGAATAAACGTATCAAACAAGCAACGTGCACTGCACTCTGACATCAGAGACAGAGTATAGCCTAGCTGCTATTGTGGTATGTCTGACTACCTTACACGAGATGCAGAGCGAAGGGATAGCTTATGATAATGCAAAAACAATAATATACGATTTTCGTTTCTGACTACAGGTAAGTAAGTATATATAAGTAGTACTCTTCGGTTTTAGTTAAATAAAAAGAGAATACTTACTCTTGAAAATAAAATAATAATATTAAAGTATAGAGTATAGACGTGCTTGATGCCTGCGACAGTACGAAGCATAAAATACTAGGTACTACTTACTAATGGTAAGTATAGAGTCGTGGTGGAACTCGGAGCAATGGACGGACGGTATGGGGAGTTAGTAGGTCCTGGTATTAGTACGACTGTATGTAGATATGCAAAAAAACTTCTCTCCACTTTCTTTAACTCGGAATTACCCATCTACACCCCTCCAGCCTTTCCTACCCTTCATTCCGCTTTTCCTTCCGACTTCCTACTACCAATACTACGTACTACTACTACATCTTCTTCTTCGTCTCCCATTATATTATCTCTCCTGCTCGGTGCCACCAATATGTATCTCCCTCTCGCCTCAGTCTCCTCACATATCGCACAAGTCACACAAACATAACGTTTCTATATCAAAGGAGGACTGGAGTATTTTTGATCAATAATTGAAATGATGGATGGCTAAAGGGTGATTAATTAATTGAATTAAAGTTAAAAGTTAACTCAAAGACCTGAAATGTATTAATGTCAATGTATGATATTCCTATTATAGTGGAATCAGAGTATTTTAGAAATAAGATATGCTGAGTTGCTAATATGCAATACACAATAACATTCTGAGTGGAGTGTGAAACCACGTGAATCACGAATTATCTGTGTTTTTTGCGGAACCTTGAAAGGTGAAGTAGTATCAGTAGGCGTCTGTGATAACGCTGAAACATTGACTAATCAAAATTACGGCGCCTATTATTTTAAAAATAATAAGTCTAGAAATTTTAACGCGAATGATGAGTTGAACTTACTTTATTTTCAGTAATAAAGCACTAGTTTTTTGGAGTAGAAAATACAACAGTTTTTAGGTTTTCAGTCGATCATCCATTTGTATCCTTCATCCGTAGCTCCGAACAACATTTTAAACGGATAACTAGATAAACCTATTTCATATCCAACATTCCAGTGAGATAAAACTCGTCTATAAGTAAATACATTTAGAAATTAAATAATAATTTTAAATTAAAAACACTTGGCCGTTCTTCCACATAGCGCTTCTACGAGTATTTCTATCGAGTCGGAGATGTAACATCGATTGTATTTTTATTAAGAAATGTGGTTAAGAAAATTTATATTACTCATACAAAGGCACTTCGAGAAAAGTTTCTTTTTTACTTTATTGAAAACCCTCAAGAGATTCGAGTCAATAATTCTTTTGACGTAAAATATTGTTTTTTCATAATGAATTTGAAGTACTTAAGATGGGTGGATAAACTTGTGGTGATTTTAGTACAAATTTGGATTAATAAATATAGGTTTATAGTTAATCCTTAAAGGGTTGTAGTTTTCTATGAACAATAAGTTTAATAGTGTGGGAATGATCTCTTTAGTACGTAAATTTTCCAGAGTTTCAGTATCTACAACAGTGTAATTATTACAATAAGCATTCTCGATTCGGTTCAGACATACTCGTAGAAAGAAAAGTCTGCAGCGTTCTGAAAATAATAATGTTTTATTTCGTGGCTCGTTTGTATGAATTCTTTAATCTAAGTATATTCATTAGGAGTAGGTAGGTATAATATAATAATATAACATACGAAGACCTAGCAACAACAACAGATGCGAGTTTCTTGGTGATTTAATGAAAAAAATCATGTTAATTTTTATCTCCCCTCATTCTCATTTGCGTGTGGAAGAAGGTTACTCGCCAAGATCCATAAAGTTTGTAATTCTCTCGCATATTAATATGAGTCCCCTCACATTACATACCATCCTCCTCTCTTCCCCTCCTTTCCTCCAACAGTTGAATGCCTCTAGTCTTTCTTTATACTTATTATTATAAGATTGAAAGAAAAAACACATCTTAACTCTGTAACATTTTACTATTGTGACCCAAAAGGAACACCCGAAAAGTAACAGCCGGAAAGTTACAAAGTATTCCACTACAAAAAGTTACTTATAATATAGTCGTGACGTAATCTTAGTTACCTACTGTAACAAATTCATAAGTGCTTTTATTTGAATCAGTCGTGAACCTAAATTATTTTATTATTTGTTTACTCTTCAGTGAACAGAAATGAAACAGTAAAATGTAAAATTTGATTAATAAAATACGATCAATTAAACATAGCTGCGATAGTCACTTACGTATAAAGATATCTGTTGTCTACGTATTTACTGAATTACCAAAATTATGTTGTATCAGAAAATATAACAGCAATAAATTATTGAACAATATAACTACTGATGGCAGTGGCGTATATAGGGGGAGGGCCGAGGGGGCCCGGGCCCCCCCGAAATGTTGAACAATTCTTTAAAAAACCATATTTTAAAATATGAAAGTTACTCAAGTTCATCATTTCACCCATTATTCAAAAAAATTTCGCCTGAGGCGCTATTCTTCGTTGTATTTTCTGCACACATATTAATACTAACCTAAAACTCGACCTTTTTCACTTACATTCACGAAAAAATTTTGCCTGCGGCGCAATTATATTTTTTATACTGTACGTCTATCTTCAAATTTTATATATTAGATCGGCCCCCCCCCCCCGAAATGAAATCCTATATACGCCACTGACTGATGGTATAGTTTAATATTTAGTTATAAGTATACCTAATAGAAATATTAATATGTACAACGCTTTATTATAGAACTAGCTGTAACCCGTCAAAAATGACGCAGTTTGCGGAGTATGTAGAGAGAAAAGATCACCACACTTATAACAGACCCTACCTTTACCCGTATAATTATTGTGCGTACATTTTTATGGTAATTTAAATTTTAATTCTTTTTTTTAATTCGGCGTAGTATTTTCTATTCTACTTAATAATATTTGTACTTACTACAATATTTACAAATTCAAGTTATAAATAAAAATGTACAAATATAATATTCGCGCTTCTAAACCCGCGACTTCTAGAAACATCGACATATTCTATCGATAACCGTGCAAAACATTTTCAAAACGTTTTGCAAGGTTTGTAATTATGTTACGCAACATTTTCTCAATGAAAAGCAGCATCAACCGAAAAAATCGACTATAGGTGAGAGAGCTGTGTTTCGAAGTGTTTTGAATTCCGTAAATTCGAACAACTTGCAAAAGTAGCCACAGGGCCTGCGTTACATCGTTACCCGATTTCCATCAGAATAACGTAAGTTGATGATACTCGTTTTGTACTCTTTTTAGACTCTTATGCGCCCGCTACACGCTCGCGAGTCACCACGACCTTTTGGTGTTCATGAGTAAAAAGGGGTGCGGATGGAACGTTTGTCTTGGCGTGTACGTAACCGACCGTTGACGTCTTTTTTACTCATGAACATCAAAAGGTCGTGGCGACTCGCGAGCGTGTAGCGGGCGCATTTAGATGACATCTTTTATTGATGTTACTACATCATCATTCAAAAAATTTCATTCACTTCACACTTATCAATAAAAATTGAAGCAAATTGCATACTGAAGTAAAAATAAATAGCAATTGAATAACGAACCTCAGGTTGGAACGTGTCAGTAGTAAAAAGAACAGTTCCTTATATTTGAGTGTGAACATGATACTTCTAAGTCTCGTATTATCCTCATTTGCCCCCTCATTCGACCACCTCCTCCCCCTCATCCTGCCCCGCCTCCTCCTCTACGAACTCCTTATCATTTTTTCTACGAAGGCGAGCTTCTAATTTTTAAATGTGGGGTATTTTTAAGGATGTGTGGGTGACGTGGATAACTTGGCTGAGTTTCTTCATATACCTACGCATCATAACAGGGTTGACGAAACAAAAAACACTGATCAATTAATACAATTTCTTGTCTTAGTTTATATTTACTTTGGTGTACCTAATAGTTAAAATAATAACAGGATAATTTCTATAGCGCCGTTTTGTGAGTATGGACCCACCACAATGGCGCTTTGTTAATCTAATATTTATATAACTAATTAATATTAAAAGATTTCTTAAATAAGTGTGTTTTTAGCTGGTTCTTGAACTGAGTCACAGTCTGCTCATGGGGTGTTCGTTCCAGGCTGGAGGACCTGCAGAAAAAAAGGCTCGGCTGAGGCATTTGGGTTTCCCACTTGGGGTAATATTAGTTTTTTTTTTAATATCCATTTTCCTTAATTATTATAAAAAAAGGTAGGCATCTACCTGCTTACAAATTCATAAACCTGTGAAATGGATACGTGTCCACTATCCAGACATCAATTTTATTGGCATTTAAATATATTATCACGATTGAAGTTGATAAATGTTTGTGGCCAAATAAATATATGTACTTAAAAAAATATCTAATTATGTTATTAATATTTAAAAAAATACAAAATTTTATTAAGTATTTATTTATTATTCAAAATTATAAAAAGTACATGAACATGATATTTTGCCTAATCTTAAGGATTTTTGGTTTATTAAATTATACAAAAATCTAACTTCATCCGAAGTTTTGTTTTATTTTCATGAACATTAAATTATTAATGTTTCAGCTGTCTAGCGCTAACCCTGTTTATTTTATTAGTCTCTGGTTTTATTTTGACGTTCGTGTAAATGTGTGCAAGTGTCTACGTACTACGTAGATACGTAGATTTTTCTGTACAAGTAATGATACGTGTATATTACTTTCATACATATAGAAAGGTATCTACAATATACCCGAAAATACCTACCTCTTATTGTCAGATGTACTAGTATGTATGTATATTGTATATCCTTTCTTAAGTATCCGTAGCTATAATATAGCCTACACTCTTATTAAATGAAAGATGTCTAGGGGAGGTTTTAAATACAATTATTATTAAGAATTTGAGCAAAAATGCAGAATCATACTTTTATGAATTTTTAAAAACACTTTCTTACAACATGTGTTGTTTTCGTATCTTTCATCTCACTTATTCCGAGTTTAATGTTATGTAATATTTTCCTTAAAAATGATGAGTGTTTTGAGCGAAAGATCATGGTTCAATACTAAAATGAAACATTGACTTTCTTAATTAAACGATCGAGCCACTGGTTTGTGAATACTCCCATGTCTACTCATTCGTCAGACCAATACAAAGTTCTTGTTGTACATATTTCCGCAAAACACGTGTGGGACACTCTTTGGGAGGATATTATAAGATGAAGCAGACTGCAGACAAAGAAGGCGCTACTGGATGAACTGCAGGGAAGGTGACGCCTAAAATTGACGCGGGGTTATTTATTTATTCTTTAAGTGAACAAAGTAGTACATATAAAAGAAAAAATGTGCATAGTAGAGATTATAACATTGTTCACTTTCTTTCTTCCTTGTCTCTTCCCAGTTCACCTAGGGTCGGCCCTTCTGGTACGCAGTCTCCAAGTCTTTCTGTCTTGTGTCATCTCACTGGTCAGCTGCTTCTCCCTTAGGTCTTTCTCAATATTGTTCCACCAGGTGGCTTGTGGACGACCTCGACCTCTCGCTTGTGTGGGGATGTCTAGGATAAATCATTGTTCACTAGGGCGAGCTAATCGCAGAACTGCAATTTCTTCCAGTTATCCCCAGGAACTTATGAATACCTACGTATGATGATTCTCAGATAACTTTTGGACAACTTGCACACATACGAAAAAAGAAGAAGGCTTGTAACAAATATGTCTGGCTTGTATAATCTGTCTATGAATATTGAATGTATGTATATGTAACCTATCTAAATACGATGTATTTTTTAAGAAGAATTGAATTGATTTTATTGGAATAATATAATACAAATTATTGATTTAACCTAACATGAATATAAGACAGTACATTATGATTTGTAACTCCCCAGTCAGCAGTGTAAACCGCTGGTATGAGGGGAGTGAAACAATTAATTCTATATAAACAAAGTGAGACTTAAAACTAGTAAAGTAAAGTAATGTTCACTGTATTACACAAAAAAGAAAAAAAGTCACAAAGAAAAAATGAAACAATTGGAGCACTGATTCACACGTTATGGTCACTTATTTTTAGAGTCTTTACAAATTTCTTCACATCCCTCTTAAAAACGTAAGGGCTTTTGCAGGTCTTCAACCGGTCTGGCAAACTGTTATATATTTTCACAGATGAGTGAAGAAATCCATATCGCATTCTATTCGTCCTCGGGAGATCTGTCCTTAATTGGTTGTTATGTCTCGTGTTGTAATTGTGTACGTCAGCGTTAGTAGTCAGTTTCAGTCCTGTTTTAATTAAACCATTTTTTATCTTGTGAAGGTGTTTTGACTTTTCAACAAAAATAAGTTCTTCTAATTTTAACATTCCTGTAATTTCGTAAAGGTCTGTAGTTCTCGTCAGTCTATGTAGTCGAAAGATAATTTTAAGTGCTTTGTTCATTAGTCTCTGTATGATAGTCCTTGATTGTGCACTGCACTGGGCCCACACAATCAACCCATAAGTAATTTGTGGCAGTATGAAAGAGTTATAAATTAAGTTTTTAATTTTTTTATCAAATACGTCAGATCGTCTCATCACTCCGACAATAGGTGATAATTTGTCAATTATCTTTTGTATGTGATTCGTCCAGTCGAGTTTGTCATCGAGATTAATTCCCAAGTGTTTTATTTGATTGGTCCTTGCAATTTCTGTGCTATTTATGTAAAGTCTTAGATCAATATTACCTTTGTTTCTCTGTTTAAATACTAAGTAGTTGGTTTTCTTTTCATTGATAGTAAGGGAGTTTTCACATAGCCATGATACAAAGTTCTTTAAGTCCTCATTTATTGTCGTTTCCAATTGGCCTGAATCTCGGTTACTGTAGATTAATAGTGTATCATCAGCGTATACAAAGTATTTAGCTAGTAGCTTCCTGTGTTTTAATTTATCAATATATAGAAGATATAATAGTGGACCCAGGATGGAGCCTTGTGGAACTCCAATATCGACTGTCTTAGGAGTGCTTATGTTCTCCTTATTTCTTGTGTTCACAGTTCTATTTTGTAGGTAGCTCTTGATTATTTTATTTGCATTTCCTCTTATTCCTATGTTGTAAAGTGAGTTGAGCAGTGTTGCGTGATCCACTGTGTCGAAGGCCTTCGATAAGTCAACAGACACAGCCACGACATACTTCCCCAGGTCTAATTCTCCATTAATGTGATCCATTGCATCGATCAGCGCTGTCGTTGTGTTACTGGCCTTCTGGAATCCATACTGATTTGGATCAAATCCCCCATGAGTGTCCACAAAGTCTACAATTCTAAAGTTTAGGACCTTTTCAAATACTTTGCTGACAGTACTCAATATGCTTATTGGTCGGTAATTTTCCATTTCGTTTCTTGGCCCAGTTTTGTAAATTGGTGTTATAATTCCTTTCTTCAGACAATCTGGAAAATTCTCCTTCTCTATGCATCTATTTAAAATTTGAGATAAGATTTCAGCAACTATGTCACAAATAGCTTTTAAATCCAGAGATGTGATTCCATCATGTCCGGCTGAAGCACTATTCTTTAATTTCATAATTATATTTGTTATTTCAGTCTTGTTCGTGGGCTTCAGATACATACTACCAGCTGGGGAATTATGTGATTCAGGTGTGCTTCCCGGTGGTATTGAATTAGTTCTTATCTTGTCATATAGTTTTCTTCCAATCGATACAAAATATTCATTCATTTCTTCTGCGATTTTCAGATTGTCTTTTTCTACGCCGTAAGCAGTCTTTAATTCATCGATTCCACTAGAGTTGCTTGTATTTTCGTGATTATGTATCACCTCGTTTATTACTCTCCAGAATTTCTTACTGTTCCCTTCAGCTGCCACGAATCTTCGCTGTACATATTGTCGCTTTGCTTTTCTGATTTCTCTTAAAACTATGTTTTTATATTTGACGTATTCCTTTTTGTTTTCATCATTTGGATTTTTAATTTGCAACGAGTACAGTCTATTGCGTACATTGATTATTTCCATAATTTGTGGTGTCATCCAACTATTACCCTTTCTAATACGTTGTCTTTTAGTGGTTGATGAGGTCTCTTTAGCCATGGTGATAATCTGAATTAGCTTTTCAACATTTATTTCTGAATTTAAGCCCTTAATCGCTTCTGAGACACTATTTCTGAATAGTTCTCGGTTCATTACTTTGAACTCGTGTTTATGCATTTTTTGTTTTACTTTCGGAGGTCTTGTGATACACATTGCAATTAATTTGTGATCGAGACCCGGCCAGATATATAATTTAATTTCATGCGTGTTAGTAGTTCTATTATCAAGAATGTGATCAATTATAGTGTTCGTTGTCTCTGTTGTTCTTGTTGCTTCTGATAATTCTAACTTATTCATTATTCTGAAATAATTTGACTGTACAATTGATTTGTAAGTGGCAGTTATAATATTGCTCTCTAGTAGGTCAATATTTGTGTCACCGATTATCATCATATTGTTATATTTCGCCAGTATCTCATCGAATGCTTCCAAAAATTCATTGACAGGGTCCAGCATTTGTGATCTATATAGTACGCAGATCTTTTGGTGAGCATTACTACCTGTCATAATTTCGACAATAGACACATTATACTTTTTGTCCATGTGAAGTACTCTGAATTGGTTTGCTCTTTTTATATATATAGCTGTACCTCCACCTCTGGTGTTTGTGTTTCGACAGTTGTGAACAGCATCGTATCCATTAAGATTATAGTAAGCTATTTCTGAGTCACGTAGCCAGGTTTCACATACAACAAATATGTCAGGATTATGTTTATTTACTATAGCATACATTTCATCCATCTTATTTCTAACACTTCGAGCATTAACATATGTCACCACAAGTCTTTCCACATTGGTATTCTGCACAACCATCTCTTCAACAACGTGAGCCGTAATTTGTAAATTCTCTGGTTCTTTTATCCACAGTTTTCCACATGGGACATACATGACTTGTCGCCAGATGATTCACAGCCTCTCTTTTCCCCACGCAGTTTGCACAAGTTGGCTCTTTGCCATCTTTTTTGTTTTTGCAATCAACAATGTCATGGTCTTCTGAGCAGAATCGGCACCTCCTTGAGCTATTGCAATATTTCTGGATATGTCCGTACCCCAGGCATCTGTAACATTGGATTAAAGGACTACAGTCTTCAACCACCACTCTTTGATAGCCAATATTTATTTTACCAGTGTTGATTAAGACCTTCCATGACTCTGCAGATACCTGGCACACCACATTTGACAACAAACTATTTCGATTTCTTATTCTGTACTTGATCTTTAACTTTTCTGCAATATTTATGGCTTTATTTTGTTTCTCTAGAGATTCGTTTAGATCATCATCAGTCACACCCTTTATAATTCCCTTGAAAATAACTAATGGATTCTTCTTTTTTGGTTCTTCCATAATCAAGTCGGTTTCTTTTCCTATTTCCACCCTGAGCGCCTCTCTATCATCATTTGAAGGACAGTATATCTGTAATTTATCATTTCCAATCTTTCTTACCTTCGCAACACCAATTCCTTTGCTTCTTACATTAATCTTCCGCTTAAGTATCCCTTCCACTTCATCCCCAGTTTTCTTGTCGGACCTTACAATTACTGAATGAGTGTTACTCGCGGCCACGGTAGCGTACGTAGGACTCTTAGATGGGCTCGTAGGATCTGAGATGACTGCAGAAATTTTCCTGTTTTGTTCCTCATTTTGTTCCTTTATCATACGTACATTAACATCAATATCCCTTAAGGCCTTCATAACTTCGCAGTTCGATTTTTTGTCTCGAATTGCCTCATATTTATTTTTGTAGTATAGAACCCATAGAAGTAATTCTTTTGTCTTACATATAGCAACATCCTTACTCTCAGCTTTCAAATTTACTGTTATCAAAGAATTCAATTCTTCCTCGATTTTTTCAGGAGGGCTCGTAGAGGGCGGGTCCGTACAGTGCAACTGTTTGTTCGCAGGTGAGGAGTCTCGTGATGATGGATTGGAACGCGTACCATATCTGCTGGTAGCTACTACCTGCCTCTGTACTGGTTTCATTGTTGGTTCACTATATCAGATATTACACCAAGATCTCAACTTCACACAGTATAGATATAGGTAGATACTCGTATTATGATATCAATTTGTATGTAAAATAGTACGGAGAGTTCAACGAGTGAGTTAAAAACCCGTATATGTGGGTACTTCAGTACTGAAAAAAGTTGTACCTCTGAATAACTCTTGACACACTCACCCCAGGACAGCACTATAGCGAGGTTTTTTATAGAGTCAAACCTCCTCTTTCTGATGGTATATATCTCTTCCTTATGAAGTCTCACTAGAATGCACCGTTATCAATAAACTCCACTTTTTCACAAAAACAGTGTTCATTCACAAAAAAAAAAGTTCACATATAACTTAAACAACGTACGTCAACACAGTCATATAGAGCACAAAATTCCGAATCGTTTGCTATATCACACACCCGTGTGCGAAATTACCCGTATTTGAAAATAATTTGAAAATAAAACCTCTTCAATATTTTGTATGTTAACACAAGTGGAAAAGTGTAGAGGAAATTGAATTAAATTATTCGCCGGCGTCGTAAGAAAATAGGTGAGGTTCGTAATACAATAATGTGTGTCTACATACTTTATACCTACATTACAGTATCACTATATGTAGGTATAATACTATATGTGATATGTAGATGTAGGCCGAAAACACAGGAAGTCACTTTTTTTTTAAATTTCGTGTTCAGCTAATGTAATAAATCTGAATTCAATTACAGTTACCCCTAGATATACGAGATCTCGTACTGTAGGGGTGGCAGGGAGGAGGTTGTGGCCGTGGGGTAATAAAGTGAGGTGTGTAGGCTTCTGTCTAATTTGAAGGTGAATTTATTATGTATCTAGTTTGCGTGTAGCTTAGCTAGTTAGTTAGATACTCACATGTTATTTTAACGTAGATATTTTCAAGATTACACTAACAAACAACGACTCTATGGAATATAAACAGTTTAATCATTTTGACAATAGTACCTATTACAATATGTTAATTTTATAACTGTAAAAAAAAGGATCTGGGCTTGCATACACAAACTCAAATACTTTCCTGCACACCTTGCACTAGGCTAAAAGCCTGTATCGCAAAGTGTGGAATATAATTCTATGTGTGGAATACATTGCCAGCTCCGGGGTTTGAACCTGACACCTTCCTTTTGAGAGACTGCCGCTTCAACCAACCTCGCCAACCATGTACTCTATAACTATATTCGAAGTTTGAAGCTTCCGTCTTAACATTCCTCACGGAAAACTAAGGAGCTTTTTTTAATTCGAGTTTCGCAGTAACGAAATAAATAAATAATTAATCTTTCTTAGCAAAAAAATCATAAGTGGTTTCTGGTTTCTGCAACAGGGGAATCCCTGGTGGATAATTTTGGGTTGTACAATTGACCTCTCAATCTTTTTTCTGATATTTTTTGTGTGTCCTGTAAGTGGCAGAGGTGTTCGTTAAACTTTCATTATACCATAACATATCACTGCATTATTCACATATTTTTCAGCAATGACGTTCACTACCCATTATGAATGTCATATTATGGAGCTGCGCCCCTGAGGACCTGATTCTAGGAAATGACAAGGCGATGTATGTCGCCGCCTTGGATTATATATGGTATGACCCACCCGGATACGCAAAGTAAGTAAATATGGATATTTGCACAAAGAGTATGCTGTACGCGGACCCGTGTTGAATTGGAGAAATAGTAGCAGAGCGTGTAATGACGATTTGTTTTATGTGATGGAAGCCAGAGACATGTGTAAGGATAGAAGAGTGATAGAAGCGTGTGGCGCTCTATCCTACTAACCGCCCACCCCACGTTATGATGGGATAGAAGACAGTATTATTATTTCAATACTATGTTACATAGTCTATGTATGTTACAGATTATGTGTTGTTGAAAAGTGCCGACATTTTTACCACGAAGTGTCTTGTAAATCAGATTGTTAAAAAATAAGTTTTATTGCAGCAATTCTGTATTGAAGATAAACTAACGCAGATGTGTGTGTGAAAACTGACTGAAGAAGACGTTATTGTGTGAAAATATGGCAATATTCTTTTTATTGTCGCGTATGAAAGGAGCATCCTAAACTAATTTCAGGTATAAAGTAACATGATTACGTGCGTACTGCACAATACTCGTATACAGTATACACACATGTATCAAAACAATAGTGATAGTTGATAGTAGTGAAGTAGAAATTATAAGAAGGAATGTTATTTGTTGTTTGTTGTATTACGGATCCCTAATAAAGTTTTGTTTTGCAAAACAAACAATTAAAAGGGTGTCTTTGAAGACATAATATAGACCTTATTTTTATTGCGGTGTTTCTTTGGTCCATTTGCGTCCATTACTCAGAAAATTCTGCAAAACATGTTGTAAATAATATTTATATTCTATGAAAGCATAGGTACAATTTTGGTAGTACAATAATGAAAGATAGAGTGATATCGACTGATGTGATCCTGATGATAAGAGATAAGAGAATAGTTTATCATTGCTACAAAAATTGGCAGTATCAAGGATATAAATAGCACTCATAGCAGACATGAAATATAAATTTAACTATTTAGAAGGACATAAGAAAACCACCGATTAGCTTATACTTAAACCATGCAGCTTCAATTTTATTTGCCTGAAAGTTGTTTCTTGCATTGTCTTTCACAAAAACAAAGTGAAATAGTCGATTTATGAATTATGAATATCATTGTAAAGTTTGAAAGTTTGAATGTTAAAAATGAATCCAACATGAATCCAAGTTATTTTATTTTCGTAATGTGTGTACTTGTATCTAACTTGTACGCATGGGCGTCGTCAGGGGGGCAGCTGCCACCCCCTAGAAATTGGAATAGGTTTATATTTTTTCATACTTATAATTAACTTAATGATAAAACCTCACAAAAAATCACATTATAACCACACGTTCTCTCATCATATCATAAATTTTCATGAATAAACATCAAAATATAATTGTTTAAAAAAAAATTCCCGCGGCGCTATTTTCATTACTATTTTGTAAAAGACAATTTTCACACATATTATTGTGCAAACTATGTGTGCAAAGTATTATACACATTTTCAATAATAAACGAAATCACTTACGACCTTCTTCACTATGTCTCTATTGAAATTTATCTAAAAAATTGAAGAATGAAAGTTATCTAAAAAAACGTAATCGCTATTTACGTTTTTTTAATGCTATATCAATTTTTTACCGGGGGGTGGGGACCTAGCTCCGGGGCTAGCTTCGCCCATGCTTGTAAGTATATAATATGTAAGATATCTCGTCTGTAAACTGAATACGTCATTGTACCTATATAATGTATGTAGTTGTTTTTGTTTGTTGAAAGTTGAGTGTATTAATAAAGCACATCACGGTATTATTCTTCATCTTTGGTAAAAATAAAGCCTCCGTTGTATGTGTTATTGTATTGTACAATGTACGGGTTGTTGTTGAAGCAATACGAATAGGTAGATAATATCTGTAGTAGATGATGGGCACTGCATGACGCATCACTTACGTGAGAGGAAATATCGCATTCGCCACGGGACGGTCATTGATTGACGCCAAAACGTTTTCATTTTGTAGTTGGTCAATGGATTTTTTTGGATTCAACGAGGACACCATGAGAAATCATCGCCGTAAAGACGAAAAGAAGGACGACAACAATAAGAGGTTAATGACATTTAGAAACTTGTAAATTTGAAGTTCATATGATTATTTCTTTACGAGACAAAAAAGGTTATTAAGCCATATTGAAATAAACTAAGCTTCTTGTTGTGCCGCTTATTTAGATATTCTCTCGTTCTTAGTGTTGCTGGCAGCAACTTGCTGCATCTGGTATTCTGAACCATTATCTGAAATTTTTGAGCCACGAAGCTCTTTTCCATTCCAAACCCCACCCCACGCTTTCGTTCCCTGCAAAATGAATTTGCAGTAAAGTATACTTTTTAAAGTAAAATGATATGTCTTGATTAAATAAATAAAATTAAATTCAATCAATTGCACCTTGCGTTAACAAATTATAAAAATGTTAATAGCTTCCACCTTTGTGAGTAAATGTATAATGTTCCTAGCATTCTTACATTACCCCACGGTGATATATTTTACAAAAGTAAAATAATTTATAGCTTTACTAAAATTCAAAAGTTCAGTGAAGCTATATAGAGGGAGTGCAAGTGGGGGTTGGAGGTACTATACATAAGTGAATGGTTCTTAATTAATTCATAAATATTTTCTTTAACTAGCTGCGACGTGTTGTGGGGGTTACAACACAACAAGGTAGAACATCGTATTACTTAATTTGTTTTTTGTTTTTCTCGATACAATGTAAGTATAGAATGATATTACTACTAGTATGCCTACTATGTATGTGTATAGTGTATCCGAGTATAAAGACTTGTAACATTTTCACAAACACACTCTTGGGTCGGATGATTTAAATCACTTTGAATTATGGAAAACGTTGACGTGATTAGTTACGGACTTTCCAGATTACAATTTCACCTTTTCCAATAAATTACTCCCTCATTTCGAGCATGTTACGTGTGCTCCAATTTTCCTATTGACAACAGTGGTGTAACGTATCTAATAAAAAAAATACTATATCCTTGTTCTTGCTTTCTCAATCCTCATCCATAAAACACATGAGATTTTGTTGATAATAATATAGCATTATTCGAATCAATTTCAAGTTTCAATAAATATATTCATTTGAACACGACTTGTAAAATTAAATACCAAATAGCAAGTTGGTACAAACGGAAATTTTCAAATGAAATGTAGAAGCACGAATACTGATTACTGTGTAAACTTTCAATTCCTAGAATGTATGAAATGAAGTAGTGAAATTTGTACTCAAATTACATGTAATTTAACCTTAAAATATTAGGTGTGTCATACATAAATTACAGCCATCTCTAAGTATCGGAATCCAATTTAGTCCTGGACAAACTCCGTTGGTATCTCCCATTCCCATATCATCTTGTTCGTATTTAAGCTTTGTGGGCCTCCGAATGAATATTGTGGCCTCTGTGGCCTCATGGAAAGGTTTTCGAGGTTATTTACCATTTTCTTCTTTTATGCGTTTTACGTGTGCGGATACGTTGAGGGGTGCGACAATGCTAACATATTTTGAAGTTGTAAGTTGTAACATGTTGTATCGTTGGCAGGCCACCATTTTTGTTTTACGGATTTTAACCAGATAATTAAGTGCTATGCTACACGCATTGGCGCCATTGAATATATTTTCTACCTGCACCCACACACCACACACCACCCATATAATATACTCGTACACCGACTTTTACTAAATATATTATTTTTAGTAGAACTTCTCATTTATTCTCTGTACCTAGGAATTCTAATAGAGACACGCACGTCTTATTATATCGTCGCTTTTGTTTAAGTTTAACATATTATTTTACGTCTTTTAAATCAAAATTATACCTACATATACCTACAGTACAATATACCACAACCAGTACATACTCGTGAATATTTATACTTGCATGAGATCCGATATTTTTCACATTCATATGAATAATAGATCCTTAATAATTAGTAATCACCATTCTTGAAATTAAAATGTTCACTTTCTGATTAATTTGGTAACAGAAAGTTAAGACATGTCTACCTTTTGATATTATGGTAATGGTAAAAAAAGGTAGTTTTTATTTATATTTATTTATCTATTTACAGCATAAGCCATTTACATAATTTCATTACAATTAGTGTTTAATTATCAAAAATACATATATATTAGTAGATACACAATACATTTATTATACTACATTATTTATTTTTGGTAGTTGCCTGCAGATTAGATACCCCTAAGTATCTATGATATAGTTACCTGCAGACTAGATGCTTAGGGTATCTAATCTGCAGGTAACTATATCATATTTCTTTATGGGCGAAATACCTAGCATAGTTCCTGGTCCTTGTTCTTATTTGTCATATTAAATGGAATCACAAAATGTTTGATTATTTCCCACCTTTCGTACATTCTCCTAACAATGTTGTACCTACATACTTTGTCTGTTTCATTTCAAGACAAGCCCTCGCATGTGTGATTAAGATAATAATAATATATTGCTTGACATTTCTCTACAAAACTAAGGACATTATTTCACCTCGATTAATGACTGCCTATTTAGATTAGGGATTAGGCTACTTATGTTTAGGCGCTCGCTATAAAAGTGTAAAAAACTTGTATATAAATAATTATACACTCATTCATTTGATACATGTTTTGAATATTTTTATTATAATCCTTAATTTGTACGTCGTAATTGATTACGTAACAAAAATTTTATAGGGTGCTATGTCGTAAATTCATCAATATACATAAAAATCATTAGAAAAAGAAAACATACTGGTACGAAAGGTACAATACTTACATTGATTATTTTGTTTTTTCCAGATATGTTTTTTTTTATTCATTTCTAAGTTAATATATATATCGTATGGCGTTAAGAAGGCATTCATTCTCGATGAGCCTGTACTATATCAATAGTTGCCAAATTGTATTTTTATTCAATCGTGTATTGCCTCGGATAGGTACATCGCAATTTGGACCGTTAACCATTTCTTTACCTTAGCTTGTTTAACGTAAAATGTCGTGAAATGTATTCATTTTTTCAAGTAGTAAAACATACCTACAACATGCTTATATAGAGCCACTATTGCAACATTTGCAACACACTACAACAAAACACTACAATAATAATTAATGGAATGGCTTTGGGAGCATCAGCCGCCGAATGTTTTACTATACAAAAGCTCTCATATTATTTAACCGTATTAGGAAGAGAATTTATAATTTTATTATGGTACCTATGCACCTAATATGTATACTATACATAATACATGTTTTAAAGAAAGGGACCGTAAAACGTAAACACGTATTGTGTCGCATCTTTGATAATAATTTTACGACAACGTCTTTTAACAGGATTATAAATTAATGCTTGCCCCATAATATTCTCATATGTTCCTCTTCCTTCCTACAATCTCTATTCAATGCTTTTTTAAATGAAAGATTCTATCTTTTTGCTGTAGAATGTATGTAAAAGTTTGATTTATGGTAACATTTCGAAGGCCGTAAAAATATTGTCAATCTTCTCTACACTCTGAAGTTACATATATTGTACTACTTTAGGTTCTATTTGAAGGACAACTATTGGAAATATTGCTAACAAAAGTTATGTATGTGGGTACTAAGGTGGGTACTATCTTCTGTCGTTTGTGTTTTATGAGTAGTAGTATAAACGATAACACTATATGTGGTTGGGGCAGTTTCATGGTAATGCATCCAATCAAATCACACGAAAATACGTTGTTCGAATCCTGCTAACAACCAATTTCGATATGACAACTCGATAAAATGTAAAAATGTTGGAATCTGGGTTCATGATGAGATCAGATGCAGTATGCAGTCAATAGACATCATGTCCATTGACAGCTTTTGTAGACATTATGTACTTATTTTGTCATGAATCACGATAGGAATATTCCCTGTTTTCTCTATTATTGGACCACACGATACCAGCGCATCCACAACTTTGATAACAGCAACCATGTTCACCTTTGCAATCGCATCATTGTTTTAATTTTATTTATTATAAATTTGTAAAATGCGAGAAATAAAACCTCGGACATGTTCTGATTCTGAACCGAATTATTATGGGAAGCTTATTATGAACGTTATATTTAAAATAAAATTAAATCAACGTTTGCTTGCGATGATTTTGATGATACGTTATGTTTCTGGGGCGATGATGCCAAACTAATTTATTTGTTATCAATATCATAGTTGTTATTTTCAGTATTTATCAAATTTAAATTAAGATAATATAAAGTAGTAGTAGTATGTAGGCTTTTATCCATCATTTTACACGAAGTGTAAATTGGTTAACCATTTCTTTTTATAATTCGCTTGAATTGATTTATTGTGAATCGTGAATCACTTTATGGTACAAACTACTTATCTCGTTGTAAACGTCTCGGCTAAAAGGAAAAAGCTCCGATTCTTTTTTTACGTATTTTAGATCTAATTGAAATGTGAATGAATATAATCGATTGGGACGTTTTATAGAGCAAATTTGGCTTCCTCGTAAGATGGCATCAATATCAGAATAGTGTAGATAGTAAAATTCATAGTATTAAGTGGAAATGAAATTCATAGTATTAAGTGGAAATGTGAATAGGAAGAAGGTTCACTTTATAGTGGTCGAACACTTCGCTCGGCTAAACTCACTCACATACACTCTCGTAATAAGACTCACTTTAGATGTGGAACTTTTCGACTGAAATTTAGTTGAAGTGAAGTAGTTACACGTTTCTTTGTGACCCTTTTAAAGCTATGCAAAATTACTGTAGGTACCTTTATAGATATCCAAAATATAAGTCGAAACGGTTGTTTAATGTTAATTTGAACTGGGATCTCAACATAGATCTCAATTACTTATATATATAAATGAGTAATTGTCACCAAAACATGCGAATTGAAAGGTTGCCTTCTAACTCAGTAAAAACCATCTACCTCCTACATACTTTAAATGTAATAAATAGACTACGCAATAAGTACTTATATACCAGGGGAAAAAACTGGCTGCAAGCAGCAAACAGCAGAAAGGAATGGAGGAATATGAAAGAGGCCTATATCCAGCAGTGGAGAACAGAGGGCTGAAGAAGAAGAAGAAGATACCAGTATTATGTACACACACATTCACTGTAATTTTACGTGAATTATATGTAGATTGATAATTATTATGTAAGTATGGAATTTTTTCATTATATTAAGCATACGACTTTACTTTATAATATATCGATGTTATTATTGAGTTGATGAATGCAGATTATTTTTATTTTGTTACCGTGAATAATATCTCAATAATGAGACATGTTGCAGACATAAATAAAACACAGTGAATTCTTTACGTCTTATAGTAGATGATATGGCATTATGTATCTATAATATACCTACTAGTATTATAGTGAAGTTGGTAGTACAAATAAGGCAACACATACATTCATATATTATTCGCTACCACAATTTGTGTAGATTATGTAGATACCTACCTATACATACCATTGAAAATCACTCAATTCCCATATGAAAATATTACTAAATTATCAACACGTTTGACTTCACGAGCTGAAAATAATAATTCACGTTTGTAACGTCATGGATGGTATTCGACTGTATAACCGAAATAATAATGTAGATAATCCCAAATATTAAATGTTTTTCACACGAATTATGACAAATTTTATTGAACACTGAATCAGTGCTGATATCAAGTGATGTTGTAATTGATGGAAATAGGTGATGGACTTGTTTATTGGAAAAATTTAATGAGGTCAAAGAATCTGCTAATTAGTTTGCTTTTTATCTATGGAGTGATATTGTGGATTACGTGACTTTATCAGCAGTTGGAGACAAAAACCTCCTGTAAAATATAATAATCCACTGAAAATTGTGTTGTGTTTTATAAGAATTAGGTAGTTTATACTATTATCGTTACTAAATGACAACGTATGATATTATTTCTTGATGAATAGTTCCGCATGAACAGATAGGAAATCGCAAGATCCATCATTATCATACGTCAATGTTTCGGAACAGTATGCATAAAAAAGTATGAAACCTTTGTCGTTTTCAAACTATTTCCATGTAAGAGGTAATAAGAAGAAAGTTCGCTACCATGTTGAAACGTACAACTGAATGTGGAGTAGTTTTTAATACATTTTTTATAAAATCTCCAGATTTGAATGTCTCTTCGATATGTTTTTTAGAGATGCGGATGATAGGAAGTCACAAATTGGCTGGGGACCTTATAGTGTGATTTGCGGTTGCACATGATTTGTAAAGGAGGTATGGAGGCAAAACAAGAAAAATGAATGAATCGATGCGATGTGGAGAATTCCAGTTGGGAAAAGAGAAATAAATTTAGGTACCACCTGTCTTCCTAAAGCAAAACATACTGTGTCCAGGAATAACAATATATTCAGATAGTTCAAATTTAGATTAAATTTATTATAATATTTAAATCAAAAAATATTGTCCAAATGGTTTCTTATTGGGTTCCATTTTGGTTGTCAAACGTCCTCCATAGTTTCACATTGAGCTTTAGAACAATATATTATTTCCTCTTAGCGTGTCATTCCTACTATTCTATTTAATAATTTTGCAATTTATAAATTTAAGCAATGATACGAACTCAATTCTATATTATTTTGTACTTACAGAGTGTTTCTATGAAGTAAACCTACCAATAAAAATAAAATATTTAACATTGAATAAATTTCGTGTATTTCAGAAGACGATCTTCTTGAGAATAATATAGATAAGATAACTATATATAGTATTTCATATTATTGTACATTCAATGCACATACCAACGCTTTATATCTACATGAATGGAGAGAAGTTAAGAATGTATGGTACATTATACAGATAGGTATACCTCTATATCTCATGGTACTTCTCGTATTCTTCGTAAGGTGAAGTGAGTGCACATCTTTCCCATTTCATTCACTAACTCAATTCCGTTCTCGTTACGACTTTATTTCGTTCAGTAACGTTCAGTTCTATTTGAAATATTATGTTCCAGATTTTTTACTGTGGAAATACAATGTAATTTCTTTGTTTGTGATTTCTACCACTCAATTGAGTCACGTGATAAGAAAAGCGAATAAGTACCTATTGACTAGATGGAAAGGATCAAGCTCTGGGGTTCTTACAACAAGGGGTAACCAGCGATAGTTATTCCAGTGTGTAATATTCTACAAATCTCTGGACCCATTCGTTATATATCTCTACTCGTATGTGATTCTTCCACGAAGAGTACATAAAAGCTCTTTACGGTTCTATAATTTTTAACGTGTCCGTCCTTTTGAGGATATGTTCAACATGATCGAGCAAAAAACAGTCATTTTTATTTCAACGACCAGGACAAGTACCTATCAGGGTCAAGCCACTCTACTGGCCCGTATTCAGGGATGGGATTTTTATTTGAAAGAACTTTATTCTACAGAAAAAAAACTGCAAATCCGAAATTTTCTTTATACGTAGAAAATGACATTTCGCTAACCGTTTGAATGGAAATGTGTTGCATATTAAACCAATTACCTAAATGCACTTGAGAAACATAAGTACATATAATTAACATACAATTTTTTGAATTGTAGCTTACAGTAATATTATGTATACCTAAGGTAGGTATTACCTATCCAATTAACGATTTGCATAAACGTCACCGTGAATAAGAAATGAGTATAATTTTATACAAACAAAGGTATCTAATGGGTAATCATTCATTACCTACGTTTAACACAATTTTGTGTCTCGTGCAAGCGCCCTTGGGCAATCGCATTTTGATTTGATATTCACGTGCCTTGCACCTGTCATTTTATAATACGAGTATTGTTATACTATCTGAGTTATTTGGTGTTGCACGGATTAATATGTTAGGTACATAGATCATAGAATTAAATTTTTTCAGTAGGAAAGCTATGGGCATATCTGGGTTAAATATTGTCAAATACGATACGTATAGTATGCAAGTATTACGATTACTTAACAAGAAATAACTGTCTTTTTGTCAATTACATAGGTATGTTCATCGGTGCAACATGGATGCAAGTGGCCCAAGATCGTTTGGCATGGAAAGGAATGTTGGAGGCCTACGTGCAGGAGTAAATGGCTACAGGTTGAAGAAGAAGAAGGAGAAGATATTCACAAAAAAAATAACTATTTTTTAAGTCACAAACGCAATGTCTTAAAGACCCTTTTGAAAACCCCGGGTATATTCCCACCCCCTCTTGATATTTTTTCGAATGAAAGCATAAATCATTTGCTGATTATCGCATTGTTCGGATATATCGTAGTGGTGTAGTACCTAATAGTCTATTTTCACGACATTTAAACGTGTGGGCTCACCATGCCCGAATAGACAGACGGGCATTGTGCTTTTTATATTATTATAGGTAGTAGGTATATATCAGACAACATCAGGTAGGTAGGTATGTATTAATTGAGATGGCGTCCATACACCTGTGTTATTATTATGTGATGACTGTAATCTAAGACTGTTGAAGCGTTCAATATTGATCCCAATGATTTGGTTCATAACAAGCATGGAATTGGTTTCGGTTGAGACGGCTTCTGGAAGAGTTGAACATGCGTGTCACCCGCATGTAATTTTATTGCTGCATCCGGTCTCATGGTTTTTATAACACTTGTATTATAATACGTTTCTACCTATTCTATGTAGATATAAGCTAAGTCTTTTATGGTCTTATGGCTACATTATATTTGTAAATATTATTGATCTATCTCATCCCAGTTCTTTCAAATCGAATTTAGTTTATCAATTTATTTAAATTGTGTGTAATAAAGTGTTTATTTATTTGTTATGTCGTAAACACTATTATTACTAAATAAACGGGTTATAAAGTCTGTGTTAATCCCCCTTCAAAGTAATATATTTTGTAAGAGGAATTGGATTGAACAAGCGCTCTGAACGGTAAAACTTTGTGATTTCCTCTGTTCCCATTATGAATAACACAGGGCGAAGTTAGTTTTTGTAATATGTATTTATTGGCAAGTATGATTATTCAAATTTATATAAATTTGGTTTACGTTTGTTCAATATGTCGTGAAATAATTAGGTATGAGAAATAATGTTTTTAATCTGTTTCCTATTAGCCTTTATTTAATGCAATCAGCTGTTGTAATTTACACGCACATTATACGAGTATGTTAGATTCGGTACTTTCATCACATTAGTAATTTAATATTCTAATTAGCGATTTAATACGTGGCAGCTGAAGCATATTTTATATGAAACAATCTTGTTTACTTCACCTATATAATTTAGCGCGTTGATTATGCATCTATACTATAAAATCTGTATTTTGATGCGAGTGAAATTAAGCGTCTAGCGTGCATGACAAATGCGACGTTTGATCGAATCGAAAGAAATGAATGGCGATTTCAGAATGTTTATTCAGCGCCTACACATGGTGGTAGTCATCAAATAGTACATGGTTGGCGCAGTTGGTTGAGGCGGCAGTCTCTCGAGCGGGAGGTGTCAGGTCCAAACCCCGGCGCTGGCGATGTGTTCCACACTTTGCGATACAGGCCAGTGCAAGGTCTGCAGTAAAGTATTAGGGTTTGTGTATGCAAGCCCAGGTCCTTTTTTTTTAACAATAATAATAATAATCCACCTTACAAGGGTTAAAGAATCATGTACCTTGAAAAGCGCTGTTTATTTTGTTGGGGTGGTTTCTACTTTCAGATTGTGCTCCATGGCCAACATCAAAGCAGGCGACCTTCGAGGAGACCACAGAATAGAAGGTTTAATGGTTGGCAGTCGACAGCGCAAGAGGCCCCTACCGGCCTGGTGGTCTCTAATAGGAAGAAGATTTTTACAACTACGCTGCTATTTATTTTATATCAAAACTCAAAAAGACTATATTTTAGGCTCATTTTTTCATCAAATGACTTATATTGCCCTAAAATGGAAAGTTATAGTGGTAATATTAAAAAGTATCATTTTAAGGGTTTCCCAAAACGGAAGGGGTGAATGGGGAGGAATGTTTAAACTTAGATTCTGCATTACCCATTGACCTACTCGTAGTAGGACATGCCTACCAAAAATTCCCTCGTATACTACGGATTAAGAATTTCAAAATATTACTATAGGATTGTCGTAGTTTGAACCGGCTTCTAATTTTTCTATCATTAGATACTATACATATACAATACATGTTGCCTGTGTTCTGTAGTAGAGCATTGTAAATATTTTCTACCTCCGCAAGGCGAGTACCGAGTAGTACTGTACAGTATACAGGTAATGTTGTTAACAGCAGGTGTAGCCGTATTTGGCAGACATTGTGCAACGGTAATGATGTATTTAACAACTAGTAATTTGTGCATGAACAAAATAACAAACCACTGATATATAATCATCCCTAAGCTGGGCATAGTTCAAAATGATATCGGTAAGAAATCAAATGTATGTAATTTCTATATTTGGTATGAAATGAAATGCTCACTATTTGAAATTAAGCTTGGTGGATGTTAGATATTAACCTATTATTTCTACATATCAAATTATCAAAACTTTTAATGCGATAATGATTAGAAAATCAAATAAAACAGTTCTATTCATTCAGAATTGAATAGAAAATTGATGTGCTTTCATAACCGTATTATATTATTGTTTTATTTTGTCTGTTTCTATTAATACAACCTCCTAATCTGAGAGGATAATTAAATAGACGTATTTACCCTTTAGTTTAAAAAAAAACGGCAGAATGCTCTATCTTACATTACATAGTGTTAATATAGTTTAACATCCGTATTATTTTGCGATTCAAAGCTCACTTTTAAGAATGGAATATTTGGTTCGAGCTGTTTTGATTTTGGGACTTTGAATACTTGTGTTTCCGTGAAAAAGGCCTAAACACAAATCTGGTGACATCCACTACTAAAAAAGAAGAGTGATTTCATATTCGCTACATACCAGTTTAATAAACAGCAGATAGGGGCAAAAACGATTATGTAAATATCGCTATAAAGTATGTAGGTGACAAAAATCAATCGATACACGAGTTCATTAACGACATACCATCAGTAACCTTTTTCAGCAAAGCTTTATTCCAATTGAAAGATTAAACAATAATATTTTTATCCATTCGCACAGCCTTGACTTGAAACGAGTTTGTCATAAACAACGTCACCTATTAATAAAAAACGTCATATTAATAAATACGAACCAAATTAAACTTACACGCAAAATTAATTCGTCTTTTGTCATTTTGAAATAATTTAAACGTTCGTAACATGCTATCTGTTTAGTTTCTGTCAACGTAATGTCGACTATCAAATATCATTACGAATTTACACAACGCGACACGCTGCTTTGCAGTTGTAGCATGCATAATATTTCATAAGCTACATAGTTCAAATTAAACGCCATCTACTGATGACTTCTTTTTAATTGACATTGATTATCTTTAATACAAAATACACTTCACCACCGAAGTCGAAAAAGGATCATCCTTTAATCATCCTCACCTCTAAGTTAAATATAATCATATAATCAATTATCTTTATGAATATTTCCTTCCAACCATATGAGTTTATTACAAGAAGATAGATATTTAAAAGTGATCGCTATGTTGTGTTTTCGTTTTGTCCAGTTTTGAGCGCGATTATTGGTTTCACTGCAATTTTCAATCCTGAAAATGACTTCAGTAAAAGAAAGAGTCTGAAACTCGGCAAAATAAGAACACATACTGTTAAATCGTGTAAACTTAACTGTAACAATGTCTTATACAAGCAACTAATGTAGTTCAGTTTAAATGCACACTTTGTTATACCTATACATAATTTCTTATATAAAAGTTAAATACAACTAACAGACAAATATCTAATACTATTCTATTAAGTTAACGTAAGTAGGTTCTATGGTAAAGGTAGAACAATGAAACTAAATCATTGGATAGAATTATTAGTACCTAACCTACCGTCATAGTGCTATCACATTTTTCACGTGATGTAGTATTGTTCTTAATCAAGGTTTATATCTTGCGATAAAATTTTGGGTTAAAAACAGGGTTGTTGGCTTTTCACCTTCATTATAGGTATAGAGCAAGTCGATGTGATAATATGGATCAGAAAAAACCACGGACCACGCGGTGGAGCTGCAGGGTTCTTTATCTACTGCTATGATGAAGGATTGAAATAGTTCCAGCCGCAACGTGGATAATGTGGTTGTATGGTTACCAGGCGCGAGAACATGATTCCCATCGAGTTACGCTTTGGATAAAATGATAGGTATAATAGTTATCCGATAAGAAATGTTAGCCCCGGCTTTCCTTCTGCACAAATCCACCCTTCGCCACTGATGGATACCAAGACGTGGAGCTTGCCTGGAGGTGCCGGTTTAGCTGTCAAATATAAGATAACAATATAAGATCCTTTAGACTTTTAAAATAAGTATATTCTAGTTGAGAAAAGCATATTTCACCACTACCTACTGTGATGTTGTTAATCAAATCGTTCATCCATAGACATTCATAATACTTACAATTACATCTGCTTACTAAACGAAGTTTTTGCTCTGAAAGTCATTTTATGACTCATAAATCGTACGAGCATGCTATTTTTGACATCTAAAACCGTTGAGATAGAGAAATTAACTATTCCCATCCACACATTGCAAGAACGATAGATTATGTAAAAGAATTAGGTATAAAGCAATTTAAAATTTTAACTACTGAATAAATAAGAGGTTGTAGCTAATTTTGATTTGGTGTCAACCCTAAACTCAATTATCAAGTTGCGTATCAGTTAGTTGTCAACTTGAAAAAAGTTAATTCGGGCATTCAAGTTTTGTGTCGTGAGGTTGGATGCCGCGTGCTGCGATTGGCGATGATATGGCACGTGACGTTTGATTTTGGGTAGCGCACAACACACACAGTAGTTGTGATGGCATGACATGACATGCCCGGTGCCATGCCATGACATATTATTATTATGACATACTGTAACATCCATATTTTTGTAATGGCAAACTTGTCCCATATCATGATGTTACATCAAGACTGATGCCGTACTTTTACATTGTACGACAAATATGATCTACTGATGACATTTCAACGAAGTTCGTTTTGAAAATAATGGCAATGATTAATCTAGGTAGCCAGTGCCACCTACATACTCGTACATACATACCTGAAAGTTGCTTAGGAATATTTTCAGTCTTATCTTTACATGTCACATAATATGGCCTTTGAAATTTATTTGTACATGATATTATTGGTATATTGTTGAATTAATTTCATTGATATATTACGAGTATATTAGTGATTGTCTCAGATGTTTCGAATTTATAATTTGCCTAGGAAAAATATAATATTAAATCTGTTTAATTCAAGTTATCTTAAAATGCAAAATTAAGGCTTAAAAATCTAATAAATAATTTTCTTTTCATATTGTGTTTTCTATCAGTCAGACCTGAAGATGATTAAATAATATAAGATCGAAAGGTAGGCAAAAATAATCAACACAAGATCACCTGAATGAAAGCAAATTCAACGTGGATACTAAGGACTGTGAAAATTTAAACAATCAAGTGAATAATTTATTTATTGATATAAGCGATTATTGAATATGTTTAGCTTTCTTTGCTCCCTGTGTTCTCAAGAGGAACATGAGAAATAGTGGTATCCAAAACCTATAAGTAATATACAGCATTGCAATAACATGTGTAATTACTATCAAAACGAACTTTAGTAGAAATATACGAATATACATATCATTTTAATACTAATCGCGTGCTTCTTACTAAAGTATAAATTTTCAAGTTTGTTATTTTGTTAAATTAAGGAAACTTACATGATAACGAATATGTATTCAATTTATTATTAGCGTCAGAACTAATGTTTGTTTGTATGTTATATGACGTATAGATATATTTTCCTACATATTATATAATATGTAGGAAAATATTAGTCCTAGGTATATTGTGTATAATATAGTACATAACCTCACTGTAGCACCTATTACTAAATTTTCTTTGGAGGCTTTCAATTCTTTGTTAGTAGAGAAACTTTAAACTTACCTACTCTGTCCTTTACGTACTTACCTACATTAAAAACTTTTAGGTTTCTTAAACTTTCCAATAATTATATTCTTGATTCGATATTTTCTACTAGAAATAAAAAAAAATCTATCCAAAGTTTATAAATATCAAAAGGTCGATACATTTAGAAAACATACGCGGCGGTAAACCCGAAAAACACACTGGATATGTACTCATTACGTTGCGAAAGTTTTTAAGTACCTCTACTATTAATATTTTGGGCATCCTCGGACGTCCATTTTCATGTAAGTTTCCACTCCTGACTGCGAAGCTGTGTGTGAACTTCGTCTAATGCGCACGCCACATGCTTGGAAAGCGCCCGTTCATAAGTAAAAAGGCGTGTGGTTGAGGCATACCGCATAAGGATGGTTGTGTCGTTAGATAGTGACAATATTATACTACAGGTTAGTCAATTCATTCCCAATTGATTGGTTTATATAATTTGCTTAATGAATTTATATGCATGCAATTTGCATTATGAAAGTGGTACGAAATTCACATTTTATTAAATTAATAATTAATTTGTGATTTTGTATGGCACTAAATTAGTACGAAGTAATGAAATTTAATAAAATTATAGTGAAAAGTCGTGGTAGTCGAATGTAAAATTATTGAATTAGTATTGTAAATACTGCGGGGTATTGGAAGCGCTGAAATGTAATTTCCACCCTCCATTAGGTTAGGAGTGAACCTGAACATAACACACACACATGAGCCATACCGAAACCTAGGCTGACAGCGATATCAGTTTATTTGTAACAAACATGCAATTATCAAGTAACCCATATAACCAGACCCGAATCAGACCATTTTATTTGTAATCAAAACGAAATTATAAATTAGAAAATAAAATTTAGTAATTTTCCAGGCTGCTGAATTACAACTAATAATATAGTATAATCTCGACAAAAAGAGAAAAGAAAAATCTACAACATAATAATTAGTGTCACATTCGAAACTATAGGATATAACCTACTCTTTAGGTTTTGGTCTTCCTGTTAGGCTTCTTCGTCTCTAGTCATTGCGAGGTTCACGAATAATTGCCCTGAAGTTTGTATCTAATTCTTTTCACCATTACAAATAATGAGGCAATAAAGCAGACGATAAGAATAATATTATACTTCAATTAATTGTTAAGTAAAATATTATTATCCTGAGTTTTGAAGCCCACACAATGTATCTTAAATCTTGGATTGATGTCCGTCATAAAAGTAAAGATTAATTCAGTCAATAATACAATATGTATCGTACTCGCTATGCTGTGGAATCGATCATGCATAAAATGTTACTAAAATTAATTGCAAATACAAAAGTAGAAGATAATTAACACAAAAGTAACAAAAACAGAACGGGAACTTTTTATCTCAGGTGGATACACCAGCCCTATAAAATACTTTACGATCAGGAAAGAAAAATAATTATGTGCTCATTAGCAATTAATAAATTAATGTTTTATTTCTTGAACGAACTGTTATATACATATTTGCCGAATGAGGCTCTGCAAGACTTCTAGATCCTATGGCGACAGGTACAGGCTGTCCCGTGTTTCCGAGAGCCGCCCGAAAACCCCCTAAAATTAATTCTCAAAGTACAGTTGCTGTGCTATCACGCCGTATTCCTTTTGGGATGAGCATGTATACATATTACATACACATTCATACATACTCGTTAATTTGTTAAGCTTAAGTGGTGTCTCAAATAAACTCTACTAAACCATGGTTATAAGATTCGCCTTTTCATCTTTTTCTTCTTCTCTCCGTGCCCTATCGGGTCCCCCCGACGTTGACGATCACTATGGCGAAAGCATCCCTGTCTGCCGCAGTCCGGAACAGCTCGCCGACGTTCCTGATGCCAGTCCACTCACGAACATTCCGGAGCCACGACATCTGGCGTCTTCCTATTCCGCGGCGTCCCTCTATTTTGCCCTTCATAATCAGTTGGAGCAGTCTGTATTTATCGCCCTGGAGAACGTGACCCAAGTATGCGATTTTTCGTCGTTTTATTGAGTTCACCAGCTCGCGTTCCGCGTTTGCTCTCCTGAGTACCTCTGCATTTGATATTTTATCTACCCATTTCATCTTTTTATATTTGCTAATTTCTTCAATAACCTGAAATGGATAATAGAGGTGTGGTTCGTGTTCGGTTCTGTTCTTCCATTTCCTATAGTCTTCCGGATAAATGCCAACTTTTTTCGAGAGCAGATATAGAGTCATTTACTCCTACGACTTAATGGTCTTTCATTAGACTCAATAAGGGATTCTAGAATATTTCGTCCTATTGACACCATTTCTTCAGAATCTACCGTAGTGTTCCGCTCCATCCCACAATGTCTTAAGTATCTCAGGTCCTCCGGGTTTTGAAATCTCACATTCACGTAGTTTACATTGTATTAAGTTATATTGAGTTTTTTTCACTGTTAGGAGGATTGGTTAATGGTTAGGCCAGAAAATTTTCAGCTGTACCATAAAGAGGTGTGGGATCACGACGATATTTTATTGCGATACTGATAAAAATTCTACTGAAATCTCAACAAATTAGAAACTCTGTCTAAAAGCCACGTATGTTAAAGTGATTCTGGGAGCAAAAGTTGTCTACTTGCAATATTTTATTATATTACTACTACCTGTTAACTGGTATCAGGACGTGCATGTCTTGAGACAATAACGATTAAAGTTTTAGGATCTACGCAAGAATAATTTATTGTCGAATAACATAACAATCCCATGTTGATATTAATTTAATTTAATTTAATTATGACTGTTATCGAGATTCATAACCTTTTTGATGACATGCATGTCCAATATGCACACATAGAGAATATTTATAACCTCTCTCTGGGCTCCCAATATTCCATGACTTTATTTATTTTTATAAGATCGCGGCGTACCTACATCTAGAAACATGTCCCATATTGGAACATCTTTTACCTGGCTTAAGAATCAGGCTTTACTGGGTGTGTATCTACTATCGGACATCATTCCATCATACTACCTTTAATACCCAACAATCACAGTCCTCCCAAGACACGAATTTGTACGAAACTGAGTACCTACGTTACCAGCTTGAGTCTTAAAGATCTTTTGTAGAGGAGGGTTGCATTTAGACATGCATTACAAAGGCAGATACATAAATATTTCAGAAAGAAAAATTTCATTTGCGAAAGTGTATTAAATGCTGTGTTATCATGTTTCATTGCATTGAAAACAAGTCTAAGATTGTCAGTACAAAGATCGGACAACAAGTTACTAGGCTGGTATAATATAATTATTATGTGATACAATGCATGTAGTAAGTGAAGCAGTCAGCTGACTGTGTAGTGTGTAAGTGGTAGGACACTGGATCGTGACCTGTTATACGCTACACTACCCACGTGATACAGAACTACATATCTAACTACAGACAGACAGTGTTTTCATTACTAGAATATAACTTAACATGCTACTATTTATTATGGTCATTAATTAGAAATTAATTAAAATAATATAAATAAATTGATTACACGGTAGGCGCACTAGGTTGGAGCGCGGATTTCCAAGCCGAATTGACGATGTATTGGGCAGTGTGCACTTCACGACACACGTTTTGAGCTTCAGTGTGTTGAAGCGTGCAGGAAAGTCTATCTAATATATGAGTTTGTGTGTAGATCCTGATCCATGATCCTTAAAAAAACTCAGATGAGGCGTACGGGTATTCCTATTTCTAGGTATAATATTTTTTAATTTATGTGTGTTTTTAAAATAATCAAATACTTACGAGATTGTTTTAATTATAATGATTACTATGCTTGTTAAATAATTTAACAGTTACATAAGTAGGTAAGTACCTAGAACTAATAAAACATACCTACGTTTAAATGAGTATCAACTATACATGTATATTTTTATAGTATACCTACCTTCATACCTGCCTACAGATGGTTATAATACATACCTACGTTTATTAATTTATTATAATATAAAAAAATGTGGGAAAATGAATAAATCACACTTTATTATCATGTAGCTAATGTAGGTACATGATTATTATCTATTTAACTTTCTGTATTGATTGTATAATGGCTCTAGACCTTAACCCAAACAAATTAATAGTAATGATGTGTTTTTCTTTACAATGATTATAATTATTATGAATGGTTGTATGGATATGTGTCAATCATAATAGAAATTTATTAGATATGTTTCTGATTAGTCGTAGCTAACCATTTACATAAACAATTAAGGACATGTAATCAAACCTTATACATTATTAACTAGATACCTACAGTTTTAAGAAAATTGTGTGATATGTGTACTCGTACAAATACTTACAGAATATAATTATATAACAATTATGTAGTCTCTCAACTAATGCACAGTGTAAGATGGGCATGCTGGACCAGCCATCGGTGGGTTTAGGTTACTCTCGAGAAACGTTCACCATTTAGCTCTTGACACCTGTGTGTGTATTCTTAAACATTTTCAGAGTATATTATAATCTGAAAATCTGAAATACTCGTACCTTGGTGTGGTAGAATATACCTAGGAAGGTATTAACTATTCCCCCCTTCATCTTTCATAAAGAAAACATGCGAAAGTCACAAGGCTTTTTAACACTGGCCTTGATTCATTCATTGATCATACTGTCACAACAATTTTTTCCTTTTTTGTTCGTGCAGGACGGGAGAGAATTAAGTAGAGATATACTCAAATACAGAGGAATTTCCCGCCGCTTTACATAGTGTTCCATACTTCCTATCATATTTTCGCGTTTTTTGAGTAAAAAAAAACTTTGGGTACTATATTCGCCATTTCCATACAAAAGTATTAAAAAATATAGAGCGAGATTATATTATAGGAATGATGACCTAGTCCAACAAGCCGGAAGAACCTGGATGTGGAGGGGGAGAAACAGAGATGAGTGGAAGGAAATGGAAGAGGCCTACGTCCAGCAGTGGAGGGAGGAAGGCTGAGGAAGAAGAAGAAGAAGATATACCTACACCATTGATTAGTGCATGTCCATATACAGGTAGATACATACCTGAATAATTATAGCATGTGAAGACAGTGAAGAGCAAAAATAATTATTACCTTTTAAAACATTGTCACAGAAGTTTATATAATAATTAATTACGTAGTAATAATTGTCTGGGATTTGTATATAACAAAGTCTAATTAATTTATGTCGTGTATTAATCCAATGAAAACTATTTTCATGTTAACAAAGTGAATGTTGTTTGTTATTACAATAATAAAGTTTAGGGACTTTCCATTGGGAATTAAACATCTACGAGTAGGCAAAGCTTTATTAGATGTTTAATACAAAAATATTGATGCGCAGGCACCTACTTGCATTTTACTTTCCAATTTTATTGACATACCTACTAGATTTTACTATTTATACCAACATTTCAAAAATTTCTAAAAACGGGAGACTTTATATCTCGACAACCGTTACTAAATAGTAAATATGCTAAGGAACAAAATAGGGTATATGCATTGAACGTTTATTTTTTTTTTTTATTTATTTAAACTTAAAGTAAACAACAAACACATATAAATATACAAAATGGACATAGTACAGATTATAAAACGTTGTTCACTAGGGCGAACTTATCGCAGACCTGCGATTTCTTCCAGTTAACCCCAAATCTAAGGAAAAGCCGTAAAAGATTTTTTATATATTGTATAGATTTCTCAAAAAAAGAATGTGATAAACACCTCTGATCTTTTTTCCGAAAGACGAAAACTCGTTTCCCGAAAGTCGAGGTGTATTTTTTTGTACTTATAATATCTATTGAAATCTAGGGAATAACCGTAAACGTTTTTTGATCGAAGCCCAAAAATTAACCCCAAAAGATTGAAAAAACACTATTTACTATTTTACCATTTCATCATGCGATTGTTCACGCGATTTTGAACCTTAATGCCGTGGGAAATGACTGTGACGTCATTCTTGGTACCAAGCCCTTAAGTACAAAATATAATAAATAGACTATAGGTACATACTGACTATACCTATATCCTGATACGATAGTTATAAAAATACGTTGATCACTGATGTATGGGAATAAATTTATTTGGAAGTGATTTTTACCCTATATTATTTAGTACCTATATACTTGTATATTTACTCTTTACATGTTTTCTTGATACTTAAAACCTACCTATCTAGGTACTTTTATTTTTCCAGCAAATTTTCTCTTTAGCGGATTTTATAATAATTAATTACTTACTAATTTATTAACGTATGATACAAAAATACACATAAGTGATGATAATACAATATTCCATAAATATTGAGGAGGTGGAAATGCCTCCGTAGTATGCAAGTTTACTTGTTCTCAAAATTAATTAAATCGCTAACCAGAAGCCGAAAGCTAATTAACCACATACCTCATATTACCATACCTATTCATATACACACTTGTACTGAGAAATTACAATTTTCTCACACGTGAAAATAATTTAACCAAATACACACGCCTTGTGATCGAAATCGACACGATTAGAATCTAACGAAAAATAATTAGCATCAGTAAAATAATGTGGGTAAATTTATATTATCTGCTTACGATAATATATTCTTCAAACTATCCAATATGTCAACAACTTTTTTTACATTAAAATTTGATTTATAGGGCATATAAATAATACTCGTATTTTTAATTTTGTTCAAAATTCTCTACATAAACGAGTATATTGCTTCATTATTTCGAAAAGAGATTTTGATATGGATTAACTATCTTGTATAATAAAATAATTGCAGGTTTCTGTGTGGTTATAGGGCCGTGATCCAATGGGTTTTTGTTGTTTCCCCAACGTTTCGAGCCACTCTTTGGTGGGCATCTTCAAGGGAATTCAATTTTGTGTTGGTATGTGTGTGTGATCCACATCGTACCAGGATGACACGGTGGATCCTATATGTATACACACCGGCTGTGAAAGCCTACGAGCTTATAAAATGATTACTGGAATATGGTAAGAAGAAAACAAATGTAGCCTCACCCTCAGTAAAACTATGCCGAAGAAAATCGTAAACTTGGGGACATATCAGCGTATATAGAGTTATCAATTTCTCTACAGCAGAATATCAAAAAAATAGTTTATATTTAGAGGATTGACAAGTAAAATAATTAGACAGGTACATCAGATATTTGGAAAATTTACGTCGCTAATTAAATAAGACAAGCAATTGAAAAAGTTTCTAAAAGTTGTTATTATATAGCATGACCTTAACAAATTAATGAATTATTAATATTGTGTATTTTGATAATATAATCATAAATTTATATTATTTAGCAACATGACAATTTTAGTGCCATACTTTCCTGATTCACGAAATTATAAATTTTTAATGTCATGCACGTAATTTCGTACCTAACTATTGTATTTGAGTTTTCGTTTGTAAAAGAAAATATAAATACATATACTAGTCACAACATAACTAACTATAATAGAATTCGTATTTCAATAACTATAATAAGTAAACCTTCGATATTTCGGTAATTTACGCGTCGCTAATTTGATAAGACAAACTGCTTTTTATGCATACTAACCATTATTACAAGAAAATTCAACACGTATTTCGACATGTTTTGGGAGAATACTTTTTCATATAGGTATTTTTTAATGGAAAAATCTTATCCATTTTTCACGTTTCAAAAGTTACGATTACCCATAGAAACCTTTTGTGTAAAGAGAACTTATATTTGTATGTATAACTTACATCTCTATAAAACCTGAAGCATGAAAGTGTAATCACATAACTAATTCCCATTATGTAATATGCATTACCATACACATATCATAAGATTTTGTAGCTTTGTGTATACAAAGGCACACGAGATAAAACATTGAAATATGTCTACATTTTGCAATATCTATGGCAAACTATATATTGAATTTAATGATCTAATTTATGTTGAGAATAAAGATATCATTAAAACATTGTATTGACAGACTTTCGCCTAAGATTTATTTGATTTACCTCAAATGGCTTTATAAAATGATAATATTAAATTGAGTATATCTAATATTGAACGCGTGTTTAATTCTGTCGGGTAAACTCGTATATATATTGCAAAGTGAAGTATGCATACATTTGTTGTCTCATTATTGATAATCGATTCGAAACATACCTAATTTATTTTAATGTTTATTCATGAGGACAACATTGAGTAATGTAACTTTGTCGAAAACTTCACTCATTCAACAAATGGGGTAATTCTTTACTCGTATTTTAATGTTTTATCCGTCAAATAATTTTGTACGAATTTTATTCTGGTCTCTGTGTATATTCCCTCACACCCCCTGCGTGGTGACTAGAGAGAACAAAACATTTATTCTAAATCACCTGGACATACTACCTTCTTGTATACAGGTTTAATTTTTCACATTCTGTTAACCTAGTTACCAGGCACATCTTTTCGCGGACGCTAGTCAAGTGTTATAAAAGTCATCTCGTGGATTTTAAACTACATTATATATAAGTACTATAGTCTTTCATATTAATTTTAACTTTTCCGTTGTTATCAAATACACTGAACTTATATATAACCATACATACACCTACCTACTTATCCATCACTTGAAAGATTTCTGAGCGTATCACCTCCCATGGGTGGATTTAACATTGTTAACAGTTAAATTAAATAATATGATCATTCATGGTTTCCATCAACCGTATCAAACATAGGTAATGTTAATGTATGAATGGTTAATACAGCATTGTTGATAAGTTAGTTAGGTAGTTCCCTATCAAATATGATCATTATTATGTGAAGGCTGGAAGGAGAGGGCTTAGAGACATTATTTTATCAACAAGAGCAAATTCTGAGTAAGTTGAAAGTCATGTTGTCACGGGAGGTGCACACTCCCTGTTCCCTCACATCAATGATACATTGCTTGGTTACTATGTAGGTATGTTGTATAATTCCTACTGATATTGTAAAGTGATATACTTCTACACCTATATGTGTTAAATACCCTACATTTTGTATTGTTATATTCCTACCAAATTTAAACGTCTGTGTTTCTACTACAATTTTACACAAAATCGTACCTTACAGTGCCGATGGGTGGATTTCTGCAGAAAGGAAGCCGAGGGTAACATTTTTTTATGGGATTACATCAGATTAGAAACTATTATACCTATAATTTTTTCCAAAAGGTAACTCGATAGGAAACGTGTTCTTAGGTAGCTTCGGCCCTGGTACCTTATGTATTTGTTATGTTGGTTTACAAATTGTTTTCTCAAGAACTTAGCTATCAATAAATTTTGGTATGCATTTAGTAAAATATAATAGGTAGGTATGTTAAATTTTCCTATTATCACTTTCCTGTCTTTTGTTGAACCCGTGACCACGAGTTTTTCGTGGCTATCCGCATCTCTTCAGACATGGGCATATGCCCATGAGCACCGAACATGCTACCTATAATTCTCCCTCGAGTTTAAGTGCCTTTTTTGTAGTGTTCGTGAAAGGACGGATATACCTGCCTAACGCATCTGTGTGGATTCTTGTTTATTGTGCGCTCACTAATACTACGATAACTGCGTGTATGGACTTGCGTGTAGTTACGCTGTCGTACACTACAAAAAAGGCTCTTAAACTCGAGCGAGAATTGTACTAAGGTAGAATTTAATCTACACGCATTTATGTATTATACTATGCCCATAACATTTTGTAGTACGAATGTTGTTTTATTTGCAAATGTACTCGTCATATTACAGTAGGTAACACTTAGTGTGTCGGTATGTAAATAGTATTATGTAAGTATGTAATTTATGCGTTTAGCGATTTTAAAACCAATACGAAAATATTATATTATACGCAATAATTATCATTAATTTCTTCAATAGCTATTAATTGCATTGAATGTTACTCGATATGACATACTTAAGAATTAATTATACGCACGCACAATGTTATTTAATTGTTTACAATATAATAATATTACGTGAAATGTTTGAAGTTAATTAAAATATATTCAGCTACCTATTCATAATATTACGAGGTAGGTAGATATTGTTTATTATATAAGGAATTTTGCATACTAAGTAGTATAAAATATTCCCCTTCGAGTTATAGGTTACCTATTGTTAATTATTTATTTTAGTATTATTGAAAGAAAGTCTGTATATAAAGTAGCGTATAACATGACACAATTACCTTAGAGTTAACTGTGCTAAGTATAAATCATCTATTCCTTCTTATATGCAATGTGTACTACTATACTTGTTTACCTACTATACTTACTTTTCAAACTTTTGTAAGAAGTTTATTGTAATTGTGTTTAAAATTTCATGGATCATAAGTCGGAATCCCACATTTAATTTAACATATAAGTATGTAATATCATTGAAATGTATGTTTATAAAGTAGGTGTAATTTTATACGAAAGTTTATCTAATTAGACAGTACAATGGCAAAGGTGGAATCGCGGATTTCTATACATTTACATTTACGAATGCTTGCCTGTCTAAGTATATTCTATAGGATTATATAACCGATACATTGTGCGTTCACGTAAATAATATTTTACTCTACACATGCAAATTCTTATAAACCTTTGGAACAAACAACAAGTCCATGTAATTAGATATAAACAAGTCGAATAGAACGTTTGTCTCCATCGCAGCTTTCTTGTTACTTGTATAGCAGCAGTTTTAGATTGCCAATTGTACGTATTTTATCCACTACGTATAACATTTGTGGTGTGGTTTAAGAAGTTCTATATCTAATAGTGTTTTGATGCCACTCACACAACCTACCACTGCAGTACGAGGTGTGGAATTATATTATTTTGTATAATAACAAGGAATTTAAATAGAATGGGACATTACAACACATTCATAAATGCTGCGAGTATTTCATCACCAATATACAAGCCTACTACTGATACAGATACCAGCGCGTTATAGTATTCACTATTCATGCATCAGAACCGAATTTAGCGTTTAGGTAAACGCGAAACCCAGACGGATTTTTTATGGTGTCGTGAATATTATAATTTTGCATCCACAATACTATAAAATTGTTTTGGCGTTTTTATAAATTGTATTTATAGATTTTATGACTAAATAATTATCTGTTTATCAGGGGACGTACGCCTAAACAACAATAAGTAATTTGTTGGACTGTATTTAATTTACTTTCCACAGTAGGTACTTACTGTACTTACTTTAATTATGTTACCAAATCATCAACTCATATGATATAATACCCGATGACCTGTTATAGGCACTCTAGCGGCAGAGTCCTTCATAAGAAATATGCTTACTAGTGTGTTTATTACTATCGGATCGGTATAAAAATGCATATTATCCATCAAGGCTAAACAATATTAGATAATACTACCAGGCAGTGGCAAGTCCCTCCCGTAATATCAAACAATGATGTGCCATCTGCTACAGAAAGATCCCAGGTTCATCACTTCACCCATTATTAAAAAAAAATTGCCTGTGACGCTTCTTTTTTGTTGCATTTTTATTATAACACAACCTTTCTCACTCATACCTTCACGAGAAAATTTTATTACTGACTTTTTTACTACGTCTACGTGTAAATTTTAATTACCTTCCCCATAAGTTTTTTGGCCTCCCCCGAAATGAAAACCTATACACGCTACTGCTACCAGCTACCACAAAAAATATTTTTGATTGATTATTTTTGTTTTGTAAGTTATTGTATTTAAATATAATATTGTAATGTAAATTATCTCCATGATCGTATATTGATAAATAAATAAATAAAATATTTATGTAAGTAATTTATATTTTCCCAATTTCCTATCTGCTAAGGATCCCATTGTTGATTAGTTATAAAGGTGTTTTACACAACACAGATTATGGTTTGATACTCACCCAAGATAACTAAAGCCTCTTCAGATGAGATTTAAGGGCGTACAAGACAATCGCCCCGTTTCTTGTGTTATTTCCCTTATTTAATATGTAACAAAGTGTTCAATAAGTAACGCGTTCTACAATACAGCTACTATATTATTATTGTAAGACAAGGCCTTTATTTTAAGACTCATTGTATTGAATGCGCGTAAAGAAGAAGTAATGTCGTAGTATGCGCATGTAGTGTAGTCATTTTGCATATCATTATGTCGTACAGCAACCTGCAACACGCATGCACCTAAATAAGTTAAATCTTTTAATATCTTACCTATGTGAGTTCTATATGCACAATTATACTATTACAAATTATCACTTCATAAAGTACCTAGTAGGTGGATATTGATGTAATCGATTTCTGAAACTGATATTTTAAAAGACATACAGGAGTATCAACTAAACATTAATAATATCCTTTACTGTCTATGTATAAACTAACTCATAACTTTTTGACATTGTCTTTTAAAATTTCTCATCAAAGTAAAGATCATGAAAAACTCGAGTAGAAGAAACGAATTATTATCAGAATTAAATCAATATAATTTAATTATATTACATATATGAGTTATAGTTTAATATTTGCATAGCTGAATACGTTATCTCGATACATTTTCTATCTCACCTTTGCCTCTATTTCGTCTGATGTAATATTAATTAGAAAACATTAGATCATAATCACTTGATATTAGTTACAACATGAAATGAAATATTTTAAATAGATTATATTCTCTAATAAGTAATAATGTTATGAACGCCTTCCTCCAACAACTACTGTATTAATGCTAATGTTTTGTGTAAAGATACCATAGTGATATATAGATATTGTACATATTATAATATAAATAGATATAGATACATTGTTTAACATAACCAACAGCTCTAATTGACGTTCATGTGTCCATTTGACACATTACGATAAAGTTGTCTCCTTAATATTTGCATTTGTAGGTATTTTAATGGATACTTATAGCAATTTATTCAACACTAAACAGATCATATTGTTGGCATGTATCGCTTATATTAACGTATCGAATTACATTAGTGATATCACTATTACTACGGAGTGGTGATTAATCTATTTTAGATTTTATATTAATATTATTTCTCCTGAATTCTACTAAATCAAATCTTTAATAAACGCGCGTATTTTTCTCCTTAAATTAGCGATCATCACGACATGCCATAGGCATTTTATGTTGAATTGTTCTTCTTCCTTGAGGTTATTGGCCACCATCATCCTGAACTTGTCTCGATCCTGGGCCAGTCTATGATACTCTTTTACGTTGCATATTTTGAATAGCTACTTTTGTTTTTATCATGTTTAGAATAACGGGATCATTTAGTACAGTATATAGTACTGCTTTAAAAAACTAAAAAGTTTGTTACTATTATGCATGACTATTAGTCTTCAGAGATTCACATACTAAAAAAACACATACAATGTAGTAGGTACTATAAATGAAGGTATCTCTTAATGTGTCCTGTGAAAAATAAAGTGTCCGGTTCTGCTTTCAACAATTTAATTTTCGACATTTTGTCTAGTCTTTCGTGTCTAATGTTCTTCAGCCGTATAGAAAATAAAATAAAATTTTCATAACTGATTCATGAGTAAGTAGCAATGTATTTTCATTAACAATTAGCTGATAATAAAATATCAATGTACCTACAAATTAACGTCCTTAAAACATGTCAGTGTTTCTAGTTGCGACATCACGATAATGATAAAACAGACAAAATGAAAGTACTTACCTATTAGTATATAAAGAGCTTTGAAAGGTAGGTATTTATCCATTATAATTTTATTTGAAAGTATTTAAATAATTTATTATATTAATACAAGTTATGTTAGAGAACAAATCGCATGATCATACAACAAACAATTCACTTGACAATACTGTGCCAACTCGTGGCAATAAATCAATTGTACTTTTGAATCGTAACTTTGTAAAGGCATAAATGTCACCGCATTATGTCTAGATATGTTGCCATAATAATAATAATAATATAATGTGTAACAGAATAATATACCTACCATTGTCTTTATATAAATAAATAATCAATATTGTGAATATATTTAGACCGAACAGGTTCATACAAAGGAAAAGACAGAGCATTTTTAGTTTCATTTCCCCATACCTATTATATCTCCTAGAGTTTTCGCCTAGATTTATGGAATAAACCTTATGAAAAAATTTGGAATTTGGTTGTGACAATAATATTAACCATGAAATTAATAGTTTACATATCACTATAGAGATTGCAGATTGAGTTATTATTGGCATCATACATACGTTAAAAAATTACGTGTCAGGATGATACTTATGTAAAAAGTAATATCTTATAAAATATATGTATCTAATCTTAGAGCGAAGCCAGCGATAGTATACAAGCCTACTCCCACGAATTCCATCACCACCATGATTGGTGACGTCACTTTGTATCGGTGACAAACACCTTGCCTCGGTGACAAACACTTGAACTAGGGAATATTTTTTCCCATACATTTTCTCCCACTCTTGGTGACGTCATCATCGTCAAATGTCAGTATGAACAACATGATGCTGGTCTCGCTTAGAGATATGCAATAGAAAAGTATTAATTTGTGGCTTAAAAGTATTCCATTTACAGGATATGGGAAGAGATGAAAAAAGGGATATTTCCTATAAGAATTCCTTAACACTGAATATCTCATATTTACGAGTTGGTATATAAAACATTGCAAAACAAATCGATATTATTACCCGAATTCTTTGATTACATTAGTGTGTTATCAACATTGTATAGTAACAACATCCTGCCCGAGGTGTATCCTACATTGTTAGGTACTTTATTTAGTGCATATTTTCCATAGCGGATAATGCAATATCCCCGTATGGAGATCGATAAATAAGATAAGACTAATGTAACTATGTATTCTCACTTTTGCTATCTCTTTTGATGCAGCGCGTATCTTAAAAAGGGAGTTGATTGGATTGCTAGAAATATTTGAGATGTAAGTTAATATTTTGTTTTAAAAATATTAGTAAATTAAGCGAGAATTTCTAATTAATGTAGCTGCTCCAATGAAATCTTTAATAAACACAGTACCTAATCTAGATTCGCGTACCAATAGGTAAATAATTAGGTAATTACCGATTTCGTTTCTTTTTCTTTTAAGAGTATGCACACCGACATTTCAAAAAATTCTAAAAACGGGAGACCTTCTATATCGACAACCGTTACTAAATATGCTTTGGAACAAAATAGGGTAGATGCATTGAACCTCTATCTAGGAAATAATCGTTAAAGATTTTTTATATCTTGTACATATTTCTCAAAAAAAAATATCGAAAAACACCTCTGATCATTTTTCCGAGAGACGGAAACTCGTTTCCCGAAAGTCGAGTAGTAATTTTTTTTTGTACTGATTTTATTTTTATTTTTATTTTATTTTATTACAGGTATAAGAGCAAGACAGATAACAACTATAGATATAAGTAATTGAAGATTAGTTTATTCATAATTCAGCTGTCACCCACATGCATGCACCACAGTTAAATTAATATAATATGCATTAAAATCTAGGGAATAACCGTAAAAGTTTTTTTAAAGACGCAAAATTAACCCCATAAAATGGAAAAAAACGCTATTTTTACCATTTTATCATGCGATTGTCACGCGATTTTGAACCTTAATGCCGTGGGAAAAGACTGTGACGTCATTCCTGGTGCGAAGCCCTTAACGTGTAGGTAATCTGCGGATATTGAATCCATAGAGGACAAACGAAAGTGTCTCAAAAGATACTCAGAATAGCAGACGATTCACAATGAAGAGCGATCAAAACGACCAAACCGAACAATCCACTTGATAGGTATTTTTGCAGGTGTACCTAAGTTGTAACAAGAACTACTAGGAACTAGTACTCACCAACTAGGAAACATAATAAGTACTAATACATTACATATTGGCTATTGCCAACAGTTAAATAATACGGTGCTTTTAGATTTCTCGATGGAAAGTTGTGGGGTAGTCTGTTTTTCTTTCATTCTATACGTATTTTGGGGTGCTGAATCCGAATCCGAGGTTTGCCAACAAAATTTCGTGACGGAACATGGCGAAAAATTGGTAAAATGGCGAATATTTACATTTCCTGGCGAATTCTGGATTTGAACTTAAAAACCATCAACTTTTTGTGGGTCATCTTTTTAGCAGAATGGAAGCACATAAAATTTCCTACAAATTTGGTGTATAATTTTTTTTTCTAAAATAACTAGAAGCGGAGCTGTCAAGCTCCAAAAATTGGCCAAATTTTCTTGTTAGTTTAAATTGTGAGAATGGAAAATGTATGGAGAATAGGTCACCTTGTTCGAATTATCACCAAATTTTGACAATTATTCTTCAGATTTTTGATACATATTTTACCTCGTTAGAATCAATAAACATGGAGAAAGGTTTAAGGATAAATTTTATTTAAAAATATAGTGAAATGTTTAAGCTAAAAAGGTTTAAACATTTTTAGCTTAAACAAATTACTATATTTTTAAATAAATTTATTTAAACATGTCTAGCTCAAATATTTCACGGTGTTTTTAAATAAAAATTTCGTTAATAGCTTTCTTTATGTTTTCTGATTCCAAGGAGATAAAATATGACTCATGAATTTAAAGAATAATTGTTGAAATTTGCTTATGAAGGCAACAAGGTGAACTTTTTCAATACATTTTCGATTCTCGTAATGTAAAACAATAAGAAAATTTGGCCATTTTTTGGACCTTGACAGCTCCGTTCTTATTTATTTTAGACAAAAATGTTATATGGCAATTTTGTAGTAAATTTTACGTTATTTCATTTTGCGTAGAAAAATAACTTACGAAAGTTGTCAGTTTTCGAGTTCTTATAAAGAAATCGCCAGAAAACGAGTATTTTCGCCATTTTTTGTATTTTTCGCCATGTTCCGTATCGAAATTTTGTTGGCAAACCTCGGATTCGGATTCAGCATCCCAAAAAACGTATAGAATGAAAGAAATCCCTACTACCCCACAACTTTCCATCGAGGGACTGCTTTGTGTTTAATTTCACCGGATTAAAAAGATTTTCATCGATTTTAATTATTTAGGTAAAAATTCTTGTAAGTTGTATGAATATTGAGTGGTTACATACCGTTTTTTCGTCTTTAGTATAGCACATCTAGGTACATTTATAATTTGCAAATTTTTAAGATAAGTAATATTATGTAAATTCATATATTATCAGTATCAGTATTGCATAGCGCATCTTTATCGAATATCGCATCGTTTAATGATAACGTAGCATATGAACACAATATGCATCGACTAATGGATTAAACTTGTACATATTTCATATAGGCATATTCTTTAAGTTAATGTGATTTTTTCTCACAATTTAGAGCGGATGTTGTGTAAATTAATTAATCTTAAATGTGGCAATAAAGATATTGTTTTAATCAAATAATATGAGTAACGATAACAGGAAGGTTAATGAATCATTCAATGTTATATTTTATTAATGATTTATTCTTTTGTATGTGAGTCTTTTTAACAACTTTTGATAAAAACAGCTATGAAATTTGTTAACAATACATAATAATTGCTACATATTATTTTACCTACACTTATTTGTTAGTTATTATCTATTACTAATCTTACATTAGCACGCGATAGAGCTTTTTAGAAAAATATAAAATGTACAGAAGTCCCTATGAGATTTAATAAGATCACATGTTACACTTAGGTCATATATAATCTCTTTTTATGTATCCTATGTGGGATTTCTGTCTTTTCTCCATTATCTTATAGGTCAGTCCTTTATTTATTATAATAACTCCGATACCAAGTCCTCTATACCGCTTCTCCAGATATGTCTCCAATTCTTTCTTCTATCAAATGTAGGTATAGTTTATCCTAGAAACTAAAGAGTGAAATGTAGTTATATCATAGTTTTATTTCCAAAGATGGTGAACTGAATGTCTACCTACAATACCTACATGTATTATAGGGGTTTGCATCTCTACTCGTAAAACATTATATAAAATTGTACATATCCTAAGTATATTCTTGTGGATATAAATAGAATACAAAATACTGTCCATATACTTACCCAATATGCGTGAACTCATCGTCGAATCTGTAACGACTGTTCACTGGCAAATTACAGCCGTTTATCTATCTATCTATCTATCTATCTATACCCTCACGCCACATCCCTTGCAGGGTAGGCAGAGAGGACAGAGCGCCAGACAACCCTATCCTTACACACACTCCTAGCTTCCGTCACATTCATGCAATTAGTCATACACGCTCTCCGATTCCTTTTACTCAAAACGCGTCCATCCTTGAGGATCTGGTCGACATGATCGGACCAGGTCAGTCTCGGACGGCCGCGCTTTCTCACCCCTCTTCGCTCATTCAGATATATCTTTTTTGTCATCCTGTCATCATTCATTCTCTCAACAAGGGTTCATAAGTCAATCAGCGGATATCAAACAAATATTGTATTATGTAATTTAAAATTTTCCGCTACATTTAATATTATATTAATGCATTATTACAAGTAGCCCTTATAGAGATGCACTGAGACTGTTTCAAGAATAATAAGATTGCTGGATGATGTTTTAAGTATAGCTAGTTTGCCCCGTGCTGAATGCAAGTATATGTGACGGAGGAAGCTTGACGAATCTGTAATGTAAAGGGGAACTTATGAGAATAGTGAATAAACGTTCATTATTATCGAGTAAGTTGCCTTTTTCTGCATAACTGCTTTATTATCTTGTAATATCCAGTACCACCATGAAAATAAATTGTATTAAACATCTACACACTTGAAACATTTTCCTTTATCTATTGGAGATTGTCTGTGAAAAATTTTGAATCGTGCATGATCTTATTTATAGGTGGATATTAAGTTGAATCTCTTTCTAAACAGGTGTATGGTGAAACGACTTCGGTGGTATAGACACGTCCAGAGAAGGGACGAGGATGCCGCTCTAAGGAGGGCAACAGAGAGAGGACGGCCCAAGAAGTCCCTTGAGGAGATCATCAGAGGGGACATGGAACACCTGGAGCTTACCTTAGAAGACCGCTTCGATGAGAGAAAATGGAGAGAAAGGATCCGAGCCGCTGACCCCAAATTAATGGGATATATATGGTATGGAGAAAATATGATTAAATCATCCCTTAACATATAAGATGTTTTATTCCATTTTATGATTATAATAGGTTATGAATTATTTATTTATAAATAATAATATGCCCTGCATACACATCAATAACTTCTCACTAATAAAAATGTCACTCGTTTTATATAATTTTCATTTAATAATACGTCAATACATCTTTTGTATTTTTTCTTTTGAACCTCGTTATCACATTGTCTATCTTTTTTGTCGCGACAGATTTAATAATGTAACGTACTTTATATGCATATTTGATTTTATTTTGCAGAAAATAATCGCGTTTTAATATTTATATTTTACATCAGATGATTTACAAGTCAATAGCCTTTAAGCATTTTAATATTGTTTCCAATTTATTAATCAATAATATTTATAAATATTGATAAATATATGCCCTCCGCCCAAGCATTCAGTTACTTATGGAGGGCGTGTTTTTTTGTGTGCCAATTTTCTGTGTCAATATGGGTTCCAATTTTTTTACTGATTTCACAACTTTCATAAAGAATTTTTATGAGTTTCTCATATATTTGTTTTGAAGTCCACGTGAATATATTTTTTTATCTCTTTAGATTTATTATACTCTTGGAAAATTTAATTCCAATACATTGAGTGGCAGGAGAAATGCATGGCAAAGCTGGCATCTGTTAGTCTGGTATCATTCTGGCTTGTGGTTTGACGGCTGGCCCTAAATAGAAAGCAGGACCAGGGTGGTGAGTGATGAGAAAAGCCATTTTACAGAAATTAAAGAAGAAGCTATGAGAAGGATAGTTAAATGAATGCGTGCATGTGACGGAAGCGATTAGAGTATATATGGTGCCTACCCCGCAAGAGACACAGCGTGAGGGGATAGGATATAGGATAGATGGATATAGGAAGAATACTTGGTGAAATGCAAGTATCACCATTGTCAGTTCCAAGGTTCCAACATTCGCCGCAATCTTCGTCTAGCTTGACATGCACTTCTCCAATCCCTGATGCCAACGATCGCACCGCTGCGCTGGCATTAGATGGAAATATCTTTATTTTTGATATAACAATGATTCGTTACCTACGTACTCACCATTTGTTGAGTTTACTCTTATGATAGAGAAATTTATATCTGAATTACTTCTCGTACGAGTATATTATTGAATGCAATGTTGTCGATGGTAATAATGATCATGTAAATAGCGGTACAATGTGGGGAGAGTGGTGCAAATAGGATTTATTGTCGAGGTCCAGGTCGTGACTGGGTCTAACGTAAGGCGTGCGCCTGCAACTAACTGCATTCAAGACAACCGCCAGAGTAAAGTTGCACATACACTTTACTTTACATACATACAAATATTATATAGTCATACCAATCTACATTACTAATATGCTTTACAACATGCACGTACGTACATTTTAATACACTTTCCTATTTAATAATAACCAACTACTACTATTACAATTCCTGGTTATTTTATTGTTGTCATTGAAGGCCGTTGACTTCGCTCTTGTATAGTACCTAAAGTATCACCTGTATAGAGATATTAAGAAACTACTACTTACAACAAATTTTTGCATATAAACATACATTGTCACTAGCGGAGTAACATACTGTGTACGACAACGATACATTAATTTATTATTGACATTAATCATATGGCCGAGAAAATGCCCCGTTTTTCTATACACATTGTAAAGAGAGAGTGCAGGAAGTAAATACAAAGAAACATTACCCAGTAGACATGATTACATCGATAGACGCAAAAGTACAATATTGATGTTGGTAGGCTAGGATGCTTTTCTTTGAAGCGCTAAATAAGATTTTTTTAAGTGCTAAAAGACAACCGCAACAAAAAAATGTACGTACTTACTTATATTTTTATCTAGCAAATTGGATCCAATTGTTCTTGTTTAGGAAGGCACCAATACAATGGAAAGTTCTAGTAGATATATTATTCAGTTGTCACCTGATAGAGGTGTTAGTGTTTACTCGTATAGGTGTTAGTGTTTACTCATATAGCATAGGTAAGTTATAGAAATTGCTATCGCTTACCATCGCCAGACAATGTGTCTAAATTCATACACGTATCCATTTATCAAGGTGTTCATTAAAATCTTATATTGCATGTAATGTCAAAACTAAATTGTCTCTGGACGTCCAGTAGGTAGTGGATTGGATATGTTGTTTAGAATTGAGATAAATCTATAATATTATTGCACCCTAAATGCATTGATTCTATTTCATTCGAGACAAAGATATCTAGAGATGATTTTGTATGGGAGAAAAGGAGACACATAAACTTAAGATTGGTAGAAAATAATAATTATTGTATTGAGTTCATCTCAGGAGTGTGTTGTGTATTGATTATTCCGCACTATTTTGTTATTGCAGTCTCGTTCGATCCAGTTATATTTACAATTATTATGTCCTTGTCACGTTGGAACGGAAGGTTGTATTACGGAATATACTTGGCAATATTCGATACGAGTATCGCAGAAGTACTTGCTAGAATACCTACGAGTATATATCTTATTATTACCAGTATTAGTACATTGATTTATTTGAGGGTATCTGAGACACGCGACGCATTCCATAATACTATGAACAGCTAAGTATGAGCTATCTGTCTACCTACAACAAACTACAATCACTTACTACCTACATAATTAACTGTCGTTTTCATGTTCATTTGCTAATTTTCATTGGATTTTTTTTTATTATGTTTTTTGCGTGCAGTAGTCCAGAATTCGATGATTCAATTGTATACTTTTTCACTCTACATTTGACATTCGTTCAGATGTTGCAGAATGGTTAAAAATGAAGGAATATGTCAGTCAAACTTTACTTTTTATAAATTGGTTCTCAACCAAATTATATGGGACACTCAGTACAAGACAGCAGTCGCATTATAATGCAAACAAGGCGTCTTGTATTTGACTCGTTTATATTTCTTCTCTACTATGATAAATCCTACGTTGTGGCATTTATTACAACCCCAAAAACGAAGGGCTCGAGAGACACCTATTAAGGAACAGTTAGCAACCGATTACTCAGTTGGATAATTACAATTACAAATTTGACGGACGTCTATTGTAACAAGATTAGTATGATTGTTATTGTAACATTGCAACTTAAGTATGAAAATTAGTAAGTATTTGATAGCCTAATGCTTTACACACATACACGATTTGTTCTGGTGTGAGTCCACGATGGTCCGTTGTGCAACCTGTTCTAGTAGATAAGTGTTGTACGTTTAATATGAAATGATAATTTATAATCCATTATTAGTTTGCTTCCATGAAAATACATCGTAATATAATCATCCGTAATAGGTACCTAGAGGGATATCTACTATTAATAATGTGTAGCTCCCAGCTAATATGAACATTACACTTTACACTTGCTAAGTATTCATCATGATATTGTAACGAATTATTACGATTGTTTCATATTTTATTTAGATCCATGTAAAATATATATCTATACACCATATAGATTCAACACAACACAACATATACAAAATCCATAATTACGTTTTCTCTTGACTAGATCAAAGTATCGGAGACTATTTGCTAATGTTCTCGTAATATCACAAAATTGTATTTCGAAATACATATTTCTTCTTCTTTAATGTACGTTCATTTTATTATGGACGACTGTTGCTTAAAGTTATGATTGTATTTGCTCATAATGACAATGTAACTTCAAAGTTAACATCGAGATTGTCGACCGACAGTACATGGTGGATGACAATTTTTAAGGTAAGAATGAAAGACTACGTATATCGTTTAAAATCCACAATCCATAGTCTTTCATTTTTACCTCAACCTCAAAGAGTTTCAGCTCCTTGAACAAAGATATATAAACCTTCTTGTTTTTTGCAATACTTTTCCAAACACTCTTCATATTCAGATGACCCAACATCTTGGGTGATATTGTCCAAATCATGCGTTACCTACTATACTGAGTTCATTGGGTTTATTCATAATGCAAAATGAATAGTGTAGCGCATGCCTATTTCCTGTTTTTATTTTAACAAAGTAACTTCGAGGTGGTCGGTAGCATGGTTAACAACGCGCTCGACAGTTGATCCGGCGGGCGCGGGTTCAATCCACGATGCCGACTTACTCCACTTCACAACACAAGCTTTTCAAGCCTTCTGTGAAGTGTGCGAAGATGAATTTGGGTTTATCGAAATAAACCATAATATGGGTTGGCTGGCAGAAATTGCCATTTGGCAATAAGCCCGCCCTTTGTATGTTTCTGTACAATAAAGATTATTTTATTTTGTTTTATTTATTTTATTAAAAAAAAGCTTTTTCTTAGCTTCGTACTTCATGCATCTCTCAAAAATTAGCAATTGTCAATGAAAATAAGTAATTAATAAAATCATACAAATTTCCCAAATTCTTGACCATTTCTTTATTGGATAATTCTATTTGCAACAATATTGTAACTTACGTTCCATGCGATACTAAAATAAGATCAAATTTCTTAAAGCACCTAACACCTAACATTAGAATTATTTTACAGCATTTTGCACCGAGGGCAGGTGTAGGTAACAACTAACTCTATGTAGTTACCTGATGATAATAATACGTATATAATATGCAGGAATAAGAATATAATACTTTGCAATGTACTAATATAATAATAGTAATAAGTAGTTGAAGCTCATGGGTATGAGCAATCTTATGAGCTTGCACATAATATGTGAACTAGCTGTGTAATGCAATATGAGGAATTGTTGTTATTTTCTTAAACCTACTAAGTACTACATGTTACCCATTCACGATTGCGAACTGAAAAAGATTACCTATGTTATTTTTCACTCAGTAGATTATATTTTATCACAGGAAGAAATATACGCACTAAAAAGTTGCATACACCTACTGTGAATTATTTTCAGCTGTTATTATGTAGCAGGTATTAGTTGAGTGAATGTAAAAAGGATGTTGTGACTAAAATGAAAGAGAACAAGTTGAGATGGTTGGGTCATGTGGAGAGAATGAACGATGAAATAATAACGAAGAAAATTTACCTGGGTGAAAGAAGAGGTGTAAGGAAACGCGGCCGTCCAAGAACCACATGGCTGGACCACGTTGACCAGATACTCAAGGACGGACGTGTTTTGAGTAAAAGTAGCCGTAGAATGTGTATGAGGAATTGCATGAATGTGACGGAAGCCCGAAGTATGTTTCAGGATAGGAAAGTCTGGCGATCCGTTCTCTCTGCCTAGCCCGCAAGGTAGGTGGCGTGAGGGTATAGAATAGAATAGATAGGTATTATTTGATGAACAATTGCAGATATAATTATTTCCACGTGTTCCAATCACAGGTTGCATCTCTGACTGTTCTTTGCAACTGTTCTAGAATGAAGATAAAGTAGTAATTTAGTATGAGTAGTAGAGTAGGTAATATAATATATTATATTTTCAGCTGATATTTCGTGGTGCACGATTTTGTACGCGGCGCCTTTACTTTCGCAATTTACTACATATATGTTTAAAGTTCAATTGTTTTGCGGAGATAACATATGCAATTCGTATGCAGCTCATCTCAAACTGTTAAATCTTCAGTTTCAATTGACTTCTGTTTAAGTCAACAGGTGGAGTATAAATTAGTTATATAGGAGTCAGGAGATCATCTTTCAACTGTCCCAGAATTATTTCTTCTGTATTTCAGTCATCATGAATTGAATAAACAATATCTAATGAATTATTAAATCAATGTCAGTAGGCTATGCATGGTGCCAAGACACCCGATGGACCAAGAAGATAATAGAATGGCGGCCAAGAACAAGCCGAAGAAGCGTCGGGAGACCCCAGGCAAGGTGGTCTGGTGATATTAGGAAATGTGCCGGTGGTGGATGGATGCAGTGTGCCCAAGACAGGGGGCTGTGGAGGACCAAAGGGGAGGCCTATGTCCAACAATGGACCTGAGTGGCTGCGGAAGAAGAAGGAGGCTATGCATTATGCTGGGTTATCTTAATTGTATTACCTCATTGTAATTCCGCTTCTATTATGCAATGAGTTTATTGGGTGAATTAAGTATTAATTTTCACAGAATGTAGCGAAAGAATAACAAAGGTTTAAGGAGAACTTATACTCCCATTATATACTCCCATTTCATAATGTCTCTTCTTCCTCTAACTACTTTTCTTAATATTTTTGAGAATCCAATTCACTACAATAAGGGTTATTATTACATATACAAAATAAAAATAAACTCGTAATTTAATTTCATTTTTAGTAGATATGTATTTTTTTATGTTTTTTTTTTATATATATAAATTAATCTGGGTTTATCGAAATAAACTCAAATACATCTTTGTACACTTCACAGAAAGCTTAAAAGCTTGTGTTGTGAAGTGGAGTAGGTCGGGGATTGAACCCGCGCCCACTGGATTAACAGTCGAGCTCGTTACCAACCAGGCTACCGACCACCTCATCTACCGACTATCCGGAAAAAATGCCGACTATTTTAGTCGGCCGACGTTTGACCGGACATTGGAGTGCCAACTAGTCGTCTAATCGGCTAGTCGTCCAAATCCATAGTCTGCCCGTCACTAATAAATATATAACGTGTCAGTAAATACACTCATAAAAAAATGACACGTGAAATGTACGAGTAGGTATAATATGAATAAATTTCTTGATAGCAGTGTGTTAGGAATGATATATGAGGTGAATAAGTTACGCCATGCCACATACACTAACAGATATGGTAGCTTGAATGAATAATGCATTCGTGAGAAGACAATTAGGGTTTGAGAATGTATGACACGAACCGTTTTCCTTTTGCGTAGGATGTAGTATGGGATAAGTGTAATACATAATACACATTATATCCATGAGATTTTATGTCAAAACTTGTTGTTCCTTTCTAAAACTAACGTACAATCATAATATAATAATAGTTATACCCACACCGCATACAGGCATGAGTAAACTACAATACCTCTGCTTACATGTTGCATATTGCATATTATACTCGTATGCCTATCAACCTACTAACTCCGAGTGCATATCAGAGAACCTACCTAAATAACATATTCCACACAAGATTGTCCTCAGTCAATTTCTTCTTAAATCTGGTAAAGTATAACACTTGTAGTTATGAGTACACAATAGAATCAATACAAAATTTTAAAGTGTACATACCTAGTTCTGTATGTCATACGTTCAAAGAGGTCCATTAAAAAAATATTATGTGCCTGATGCTTGTATGCATTATTTAACTTTACACTCATCTTGATCTATGTATTTATTTCGTTCGTATAAAAAAAAAGTTATATTAGAATCGTTAATGAATGTTCGAAATCTGTGAATTTTCATTAGCAATGAACTCGTGGTCATCATTTTTCATCGATTAATTCTGTGACATACATGTTGTGATTAACATCGCGTTGCTCAACACGTTACACGCCGTGGGGGTCACTGGTGACCTCATATTTTCTGCATTATTGGGCCGTGGGGGTCACCGATGACCTCACGCAAAAAATATACTTCAAATGATTTTTGGCACCGGCGGTCACGCTTCTCATTTATTTCGCGTATGTAAGTGACCGGCGTGGCGCTCGAGAGTTATCCTTTGTAGTGGGACGCTGCTCAGTAAATTTTGGATGAAAAACATTTTCAAAACAGTTTTTTTGTTATAATTATGGAATCCTACGCCCGATTCGTGCATAACTTATTTTGGGTACGTTTAAAGTACATCAAATACCGAAAAAAAGTTTTTATGTAAATTTTCATATTTGTTCCATCGACGTTTAACGTGTTAATTTAAAAAATAATTTTGAAATAATAATTGACATTGTGTATTTAGTAAACGAGTGATTGGTTTGAAATAATACGAACACGTATGATAGGACACCTCACGATGTAGCGATTGATGATGTCGTCATAGAAGCGAAGTAGTTAGGAAGGTGTGTAGCGCAGATAAAATTCATGTTTTGTTATGATATCATAATGTTACCTAAGTTACTCCAAGTTACCTAAATCGTATACATGTATGACATTTGTAGAGGAATTTATCAATGTGCTACTACTACAATAGACACTTTTACTCAATAATTTGGAATTCATTCATTTTCGGGTCCGAGCTTCCCCCCACTGGGCCACCCCACTCCAGAAATTAGCAGCCATAACGGCATTGTAAGTGACCATCATCAGGTCCCTCGTATCGCACCTCACTGGCATGTCTCGACATACGAGGAGGTGTTCGTCAGTCTGGGTCTCTCCGCAATCGCAGGAGACATCCTCCATTTGGAATTAGTCAAGATTATGCGAAAACAGACTGGCGAATATTTTGGTGATATATTGTTTTATTTAACTACATACATTGTAGTAAAATATCATCAGGCTCACGAAGCAATTGAAATCATGAAAAATACTAATAAAACAAATAGAGTTTATGTCACGTAGATTCCAGAGTTTTCTTCTTGAAACTTTCCGATGCTCCCTGGCATTGAAGCATGTAGTTATTTTCAGAAGCATTTTCTCACTGTTTTGTCACATTTCTGAAGGTCCTCCACGAAGAAGTTTTTAAATAGTATAGCGACATAAAAAGAGTGGCCGGCCACCAGTAGCAGAGAGTGGCAATAGACAGAGAGTTGTGGAAGCCGGGAAAGGAGAGATATATCCAGCACCAGACTAACGAAGGCTGATGATGACAGTTGAAAGTAGAATCAAAATCAGTAACATGCATGTGAACGATATTTCGTCACTGTATTTGAAATCTACAAGAATTTCTTATACCTGTGACTCTATGTATCTACTTTGCATACTGTGATTGCATTTGCAGAGATCGTCACATAAGACATTTGCAGTTAAGTTATAATAATAATATCAACCAGCCCACAACCTGCCAATATTAACAAACGCGACAGTGTCTACATGTGGGCGGCTGAGACAAACTTAACTTTAAATAAATAAATAATCTGCCTAGTCCCACATACAATAATATTTTCTCTATCAGCTCATACAATACATTGTAGGTATAAGTACCTACAATATTAGTTATTATCATACATTAAGTCTGTTCGCAGTTAGAAAATTGATATTAAGTATATTATAATATTTTGGGTCATTTTATGAATTCTACAGAGGCCTTGGATGAAAAATTATAGTGTTTGAAGACCTCCCAAAAAGTTTTCAGACGATATTGTTCAAAAAGTCGACAGAATCTGGATGAGCAGGAGAAAGAACAGTCATGAGTGGAATGGAAATCCAAAGAGCTGGATGTAGATCCAGATGTTATTTAGGGGAGGGTATCCCGAAAATATTTTAATACATTTTCATTAGATGTATCTTGTTTTCAACGAGTTTATTAAGTAAATTAGTGTTTAATCATCCGTGAATTTTCACGGTCTCCAACTAGTACAATAATAATATCAGAAACATAATAATGTATTGGACAAGAATGTGAGACATGCGAGGAACAAGTACCACAGATAATATTATAACCAATAAAATATGTCGTACGCGGATATGAAATCAAAACATTATTTGCCATAACAAACCAGCCAGGGGTAAATTTGTTAAAGGAAAACGTTTCTTACGTGTGTTATTTAATACGAGGAATAAGGTATGATTTATTGATTACAATATTGGAATCCTATTGCTGAATGTGAAGGTATAATATTACGAGACAATCAGGAAATAGCATTACAGAACTATCGATGGACTAACGGGAAAGAGTCTTGGTCTAGTCAGAGATGATAGTGTGTGGTCACAACACAATACTCACAATGCATATGGAAATGTTGTCAATATTTTGAAACTAAGACACCATTTCGAATATACCTTTGTCAATAGAACAACCAACTTTCTACACACGAACAAATAAATTCGTATACGTCTTTCTGTGCGAGGAACATTTTTATGGAGATTTTCATACTAATGATGATAATGTGAAGTTAGTGTAGGTGCCTACTACCTACGTTCTTGATGTGAATAATAAAATGTAATGTAATAAAAAACCTACGAAGCTGAAACAAACTTTTCTTATTTTATTTTTGTATGAAATTAATGTCTGTAGAGATGGTGTTTGCTTCAGTACACATACGCACACACACACACATACATACATGAGTAATGTATTCACCAACACATACATTTTTATCACATCTAAATAATAATAATGTCTTCTTATTTCCTCCCTTTCTTTCTGTATTCTTAATTAGTGTTTGTGCGTCCCGTTCGCGCTCTCGGTTGCTAATTAGGCAGCGGTCCCCTTCACTCATTCTTCTTACATTCTTCTTCTTCTTCTTCATCTCTCCTTCATTCTTTCCATTTTACATATTATTATACAGGGGGTGGCTTCTGGGGGGAGGCAGAGGGGGGGAAGCAGACACAACACGCCACCTTGGAGTCCTGCAAAGGTTTTCAAACCAATTACCAGCATCGTAATTATTAAAAAAATAATGAAAGCAAAGCATTTTTATAGAATACAACTGACATGCCTAATACATATTGTGATCTTTCGTCTCTGAGAGACTTAATAAGTCTCGTGCTTGTCACTTTTACGGTTGTGAACTAAAACTGTCGGAGAAGAAAATTCAAAAGATTTTCTTTTCGACAAATATAAATTTTAATTTCATCGTTTTGTATGTAATGTAGTAAATACCTAGTTCAATAAAAAAACTCATAATTATATAAATATGTCTATTTATATATTTAGCTATTTATCCCCTAATTCCGCGTCCTTCGCGGGATAGGCACCACACCCCTTGCTTCCGACACATTCATGCAATTTGTCACACACCCCTTCCGATTTAATTTGCTCCAAACCCGTCCGTCCGATCGCGTGGACATGATCGGTAGGTCAATCTCGGACAGCCGCGCTTTCCGCTACCTTGGAATGAACAAGTACAGGCTTTTTAATTGAAACATATTCGTGTTCTAAAAGGAAAGAAATAACAAATAATTTATTTTACACCTACAGTATTCATCATATCAATGATTTTCTACGGTAAAAATGAAAAGAATTTTTATCCGGTGTTTTTGTTACCGACGCATGGTTCCAACATCTTTCACCTCCCACAAGCGAGTTGTCTTGAGGGGTTCTTGTCCCGATGGTGGCTGGCGGTGGAGTGGCGATGTGGGAGACTGGGGGCCGTCCTGGAGGTAGGGGGGCCACGCCGGGAGATGAGAATGTGGAAGATGGGTAAGTTTTTTGGAGTTTTTGGGTTATGTGGGGGATGATGTGTATGGATTTGTTGACGTCAGGCCGCTGGTACTAATTTTTAATTTATTTACGTTCACTCATAAATGTACTTAAATAGGTAGATACTCGTATATACAGACCAACAAGCATTATATTCTACCTGTATTTTAATAAAAATATATTATTAGTTATAATACTGTTATTTTGTACCTTAATACTAATAATAAAATGAACTGATAATAAGTACTTAGGAAATGTATGGAAAACGTTGAGAGAAGGATAAAAAATAAAGCGATAGGAGAGTTGAGTGAATTTACATAAAATGGATGTTGTGACTAGAATGAAAGTGAAAAAGTTGATATAATTGGGCATGTAGAGAGGATGAATGATGAAAGGATAACAAAGAAAACGTACATGGGAGAAAGAAAAGGTGTAAGAGAGCGCGGCCGTCTAAGAACCACATAGCTTGACCAATGACCAAGTGACCAGATTCTAATAGTAGGACGTGTTGAAAGGAGATCGTAGATTGTCTATGACGAATTGCATGACTGTGAATCGTGAAAATCTGGTCAACACGGTCAGGCCGCATGGTTCTTGGAATACATATAGGTACTTCATTGAATAAATTCGCAATTCTATTGCCCATATCTGCGTTATTCAGTGGTCATAAAAAACGTATGCTTGGAGGTATGTACCTAATATGTATTATTAAAGAAGAAGTAAATTTAATTTCTTTATTTGATTAAATTGTCTTTTGAAAGTAGGTAGGTACTTATTGTTATATTCATAATTACAAGGTATGTTACATCATAATGTACTTCACATGTCCCTCCCCTTCCCAACCGCCCCCCATGTGTCCCCCTCCTTTCTCATCAAGGCTTAACGAATTTCATTTATATTTTTTATTCCCCTTACGCTTGCAAATATGACGTGGAACGCGGAGTATAAAAATAATTAATACGTGCAAGATATTAAATTTCATATTGGCACTAATATTATGAGAGAAAGAAAGCAGCAATAATTAATTATAATGCACTACACATTTATTTTTCTTCTTCTTTTCAGACCCTTTCTCTCCACTGCTGGATATAGGCCTCTTCCTTTGTCTTACATAATTCTCTGTTTTGGGCGCTCTGCTTCCACCCATGTCCCTCCGACTCGATAATATCATCGGCCCATCTTCTCTGTAATCTCCTTACACTTCGTTTGTTTTCGTAAGGTCTCCAGCTCAGTATTCTGGGGGTCCATCTGTCATCCTTCTGCCTCGCCACTGCCATTTTAGTGTCCCTACTCTCTCCGCAATGAGACCCTTGACCGTCATCTTACATATATCTTCATTTCTTATCCAGTCTCTCAAGGATACACCTATCATTTGTCTCTCCATTGCTCGTTGAGTGCATTTCAGTTTGCGGACACTTTTATTACATATGTAGGTGTTGTTTTTTAACCACTGCATTGGCTACGTATCTATTCGCTTCTCTAACTTCCTTCTGAGGAGCTCAACGACAGCACAAGGTTTCACTATTTCGATAATTCTACATATGTACCTATATAACACACAGAATATAGATAGTTAACATCTTGTAAATTTCGCCTAATAGTTTACTAGTAATTATTTCTAAAGTGTCTTATTTTCACTGTATTTATACTTTGTTTAAGAATGTCGATTATGGGTTGGCTAGTGAGTGTGGTTAATTTTGGGAGTTCGCGGTTCACATTTCACGATTTGTTCAATTTTTATAAAACCACCAATTTATTGCTTACTATAATAGTGAACAGAAAAGTAGTTTGGTGATGTAAAACTTATGTACCCAGATCTTATAATGAAACAATTAAATCAGTAGTAGGTAGGCATAAGTATTGAAAACTTCCTAGGTAGGTATTCCTTACTCAGGTAATACCTACTTATCTAGAACGAATACCGACATAACCTTGGCGTAATAGATTTTCCAAATTTATCGTTTGTATTTGAAGCAATAATTCATATCGCTATAATTTTTTCACCGGGGTGTTCACTGTTCTTACCTTCAGTGGGGTTGGTTGTGCTGTACTTACTCTCACTCATTTTCCAGGCGAAGGAGTCGCTGATTCCGCCGCTTTTGTGTCTTGCTGTTCTAACGAGATATGAAGATTAAGAAAAATAATTCTGTAATGAACCGGCGTCATTAGGGTAAAAAAATGTTAATATTAATTATAAAAAAATCGTATCGGAAGATTCTGCATCCTATTACGTCCATGTACCTACCCAATATATGTGTTGCTTCTGAATGTATAAGGATATTTTTTGGAACCCCTTATAGTCCGAGAGCCCGCTGCTTAATTTATGACGTATCTGTTTTTTGATCGAAATGTGGTATAAACGATAGCTTACCAATAGGGTATTACATCGAACTAGGGTTGCCTATCAAAATCTTGCCGCAACCCCCCTTGCCCCCCCCCGAAAAGGTCCCTCTTCGCGGTTTTTCGCATTTTATAGGAATATGGTAAGAGATAGGAGAAAGTAGTCAATGACAAAAATAATCCTTGCTAAATTCTATCATTTATACCACATTTCGATCAAAAAACAGATACGTTATAATTTAAGCAGCGGGCTCTTGGACTATTACAATAATTCTTCATTTTACATCGTGATGGCGTACTATTTTCTTGTTTTTCTTTGAAACTAGTATGGTTTGATCAAGTAACGTCGTCATGGAAAACATTCCACTCATTTTAGCTTCCTGCACACAATTATTCTTGACTTCATATACCACATGGGTTGTTATTTTACTTACCTACTTACTACGTAACTATGCACTTCAGCAGTGTTTGATAGCATATAGCCATCAATATCATCGAAACCTGCCTTCCTAAAGATTCTTCTGTAAGATGCCCTGTTCCTAGACTTAGATTCTCATGGATGGACGAGTTTCCATATTTTCAATACAATAGTATACCTAAGAGAACTATTTTTGTAATAAATTCACGCATTTCAAATAATATTTCAGTAGGTAACTCTCAATCAACTTTGTAGGAGTTTTAGGACAAATTATTTTACGCATTTTACGCACATTTTTTACCACAAGTATAAAGTAGGTATTTATTTTATCACGAATTCGGTAGTAAGTATTATTATTTGTCTTGCCTTTAATAATAATAATTGCTTCTTTAAGCGTAACCATTCAAATGAGTTACACGTACAAGTAATTAGAATTCTGAAGAAAGTAGTTAAAGAAAGAGAAGAAGAAATAAATGTAAAATGCTTCTTCAAGCATTTTAATGATAAATTCCTTAAGGGGGTTGTGGATTTGAGGTGTGCGTGTTGTAGTGAGAAGGTTGGTAGGACTGATGGCATTAATATTGGCACAAAGACTTTTAAATGTTGACAATTATTCAAATATATCTATATTATCTTGGGTGCTATAAATGTACTAGACGATGAATATATTTTCCTTAAAACATGCTTCCCCGTAAGTTTCTGGAAATGAAAATTATCTTAATAAGTTATCTTAAGTTTTTTTACTAGAAGATCTTGGAATTGTTTTAAAATTATTAAAGAAGGAAATATTCAATACCTATCTCCCGCAAGTCTGATTGATCAAAATTGATCTTATGACTTATTGTTTAAGAAATAAGGACACTACCCTGTCCTTCGCCAAATTCGCCGGAGTGTCCATATTATTATCATTGTCATAAACTGAACATGAATTAAAGTTTTATTAACTTTGAGTTGACTCAACAGATATACAGTGATGGATGATCTGGGTGGTGATTACTTTCCAGTTAAGGCTTCCGACCCAACTATGACATCAGGTAATTTCCCATGGCATTAAGGTTCAAAATTGCATGAACAATCGCATGATAAAATGGTGAAAATAACTTTTTTTTTTCATTTTTTGGGGTAAATTTTGATTTAAAAAAAAACTTTTACGGTTATTCCTTAGATTTTAATGCCCATTACGAAACGACTTTCTGTCTTTCGGGCAAAAAGATCAGAGGTGTTTATCACATTTTTTTATAAATCTATGCAATATAGATATTTTTTACGGTTCAATGTATCTACTCTATTTTTTCCAAACCAAATTTAGTAACGGTTGTCTGAGATCTTAGGTGTCCCGTTTTTAGAAATTTTTGAAATACTTTTAATAACAGACCTCCGCTGAGACGGGGTGGTTTTTTTTATCTAGTAGAAAACCCAATGTTTCACAAAATGAATTATGAAAATAAAAATGTATTAGAAATTGGGTAAGATATGTGACATTGGTATGGGTAAATAGATACATATATTGTATAAGAATATGTATGCGTGAGTACAAATTCTCATTAAGACTTCCTTGAAAGCACTTCTATTCAAATGAGGATAGAAGTAGTATGTAAGTAGAATAGGATAGTAGTACCTACCGACATATATAGCTACATACAATATGTGTTGATTCTTTTAGGGTGATGTTTTATACATTCTTATAGTACTAAGATGTGATGTGTATTAGTGGGATGGTATGAGTGTATGGAATTAGAATATTATGGGGGTATGCAGATAGGTTTTAATTTCCCTCTTCTTCTTCTACTTTTTCTCCTTATAGGTACCTACCCACACATTTCTTCGTTTTTTGAGGTTTACACCATTTCCATAGATTCATCATAATATTATTTCGATGTCTATAAATTCAAATCCATCTTAATTACAGTTTTGTGAAAATGTTGCTACCTACAAAGTTATATTATATTTTCGACTATAATAGATCTATGTACTTATAAAATATAATATTCACAATAATACATAACATAAAACAAATTCGGATTCAGTATAACCTCTGTGATAAAAAGAACAATCGAGAAAAACCTTCTTTATTTTTTCCTAGGATTCAATTCATTAGGAATGCTATTTTATTCAAGGTATTTTTCATTAGGCTGTCATTATTCTCTCTGTCTTAATCATGATTTAGTGACAGTGTAGAGTATATCTTCTTCTTCTTCAGCCCTCTGTCTACCACTACTGGATACAAGCCTCTTCCATACCCTTCCACCCCTGTCTGTTGTTTGCTGCTTGCAGCCAGTTTTTCCCCCCACAGTCGGACAACCTCTTTTGGGGTCTTCCGACGCCTCTTTTATTCTCCCAAGGTCTCCATCTCAGGATTTTTGGGGTGCATATATACCTGAAATATCATAAAAACTGGTGGGTCTATGCTATTTATTCGAAGATCATTCCTACATAGAATTCAAGAAAAGATGCCGAAGTTCTGCATACAATATTCCACGATGACACTGATCACAGAAGTCATCGAAACATCTTACACATTCCTATGTTTAATATACTCTCCAGCGACACTAGGTATGAAGTACTTCCATACCACTGTACTGCCAAACACACATAAAAATCTATGATCCATCACATTAGGGTGGCAATACGATGTATCTACAATCTACATACAACTTCAACTTCTTCTTTTCTTATTTTACTTACGCAGGAAAACTGAAAACTCACCGCTGTCTACTACTTACCTAGTCTACATGTACGACGTAAGGCGGCGAATACTTGTGTGTGAAAATACTCATTGAGTCACAGCTCATCACAATATACTGGGTCCAAAAATGCTTGAATTACCATTGAAAACCTGTGTTTTCTATCAATATCAAATCTTGCGTTTTCCATGAGACACCCTATACAAATAAACATATTAAAAGGGCTTTTCCAATGTGAGGTAATCAGCGACCATCGAACAGTGTGTGGATGTTCGATGAGCGATGGTCACATGGGCGATGGACAGTACAACTACGCACGAAAAATGCAAATAAACTTCAAATGATGTAATTATAATGTAACTACGATGATGAAGTGAATAAAATTAAGCACGTAAAAAAGGAAGATTAATGCTGTACAACGATATTAGTTATAGAATATCGAATTATTATATTAATCTACCTTTAATTTCTACCCAGTGAAAAGATCTGTTGTATTCTAAGACATAGAGGTAGTTCATTTATACATGTTCGTATTATAATACATAATACAAGGGTTGTCCTTCCTGATTATATATTTTCTTAATATCTGTGCATCGCAATTCGATCTATTTCAAATATATCATGAATGAATGAATGAATGAAATGAATGAATGAATGAAATGAATGAATGAATGAATGAATGAAGATTTATTTCCCATATATACATATACACATACACACTCATAATATATAAATACAAGAAAAATACAAAATAAACATACATAAGACAACAAGATACATGGGAAATTGTAATGCCCCACTAGACCAGAGTCTGTTCTGTCTGTTCATACTTCATAAGTTTTTACAACTCTATCTATTATAAATAAACCTATTTGATGATAAAATACTTGAAATACAGTGATGTAATCTACAATGTGCCAAAAATTCACTCGCGTGAATTCTTTTAATAATTGAAAAAAAAAGCCTATTGATAATTTTTTTGACTGGGTGTATTTTTATTAGTGGTGAATGAATGGTTTGAGACAGGAGCTGAGCCGCAGAGGAAGGGGGAAGATGTATAAATGAAGGCTAAAGAAATGAAGACAGGGTGGAGGTGGAGGAAACTTAAGAAGAAAAGGTTTTTTCAGGGGGTAATGAATTTTCTTTTAAGGGCAAGTCACACGTTTCTTTTCCCTACACAACATTGTTTGTTTGATCATCAACATGAGATGCTTCTACGTGGATTATTCCATCCTGCTCGCGTAATGAGAATGAAATGAAAATCTTTTCAACGAATAAGAATAAATGCGTTTAAGCGTAAGCATGACAACATGCGTCTTTGTATTATTATAACAAAGAATCTTTAGCCTCTTCAAATAACATTGATGAAATTATAAACACATTATATTTGTATGTGAGTTTATCACTTCTATTCCAGCTTCAGAAGAAGAAAATTGGTATCAATACCTATAGGTAATTACAATCCCACCATAATTTTCAACTAACGCGCTTTGTATATCTCATAATTTGTCATAAAATTTATCTGAAATATCACAAATGATTTAATTCTGTAGGGACGCAGCGTAGATTTTATTGTATAAAGGTAGGTACACTATACTATCTGGACCATTACTCTTTACAACGCTAACTTTCAATAGCGCCAGCGGTGTTTGAAACGATGTCGCGCCACCCATCCATCGGGGATTGCCTTTATTTGGCGATTTGCATACAAAACTCACTTGATTGCGAAATGTAAACATGCTGTGTTCTATGAAAAAACGTCGTAATATCTAAACTCAAAAGATGCCACTAATATTTATTTTGGTTTGGTATATTTGTCACCAGAGTGCGCTACCTATTGATTTTAAGAAATTCAAGAGATATTTTTTTTTCATGTTGAGATTTAAATTATGTAAAACCTCTTTACAACGCTCTGACCTTGAAGAGCCGTGCACTCTGCATGAGGTTTCGCAACTTCGTTGTAGTTTTCCTAGGATTTCCTATGAAGTTGCACATAACGAATCGTTAATTTCGTCAGGTACGTTGTCCTTTCGTTTTAAAGACGTTTTCAGTTGCTATGTATTATAAAATATTCATACTGAAAACACTTGGAAAGACAGTTTGTGGCCAATTACCATATTTCAAAGAATTCGCTTCTTTTAACCAAGAATAATTTCTAGAATTGTTGAAAATATATTGCGGTCTTAGTTAAAGAACTTATAGGAAAATTATTTACATCTGGATCAAAATCTCTCATTTTTATAATCAGGGATATTCAGATTATGTATTCAGATTCAATTTCATACTTGGAGTAAAGAAAAAATATTTATTGGTAGTACCTATACGCACCCCTTGTTTTACAGAAATTTATTTCTACCTGCGAACGATGTACCTAATGGGTTGGATAATGGATATCTCCATTCAAGTCCAGTCGTCAACTTTATTTACTCGTAATTTATCAAATATGTGCCCTCCACGTAAACCAAATAGTTTACTAGTCCATTTGGAGTCTCAATGTCAAACATTAAACTTGCATAGTAAAATGGGTTCTCTTTTTATACCTAGTGTTTTGATTTGAATGAATGAATGAAATTTTATTTTTCCAGATATGTACATACAGCTTATAAAAACAATTAATTTTGATATACACATATATAAACATAAATAAATAAAAAATGCCGCGTGGCACCAGTCGCTCAACTATCTGGAAATATTTTACTGCCTCACTAGACCGGAGTCTGTTCTGAGACAGTAGACGCCAAATCTATTTGTGACGGAAGTATAATGTTGCAACAGTAATCGTTAAAATCCATTTCACTGGAACAACACTGGACCAATCAAAACACGCCAAGATTGAGAACTTAATTTATATAATTAGTGTTTTTTTAACCATTAATGTAAATCTTTCTGAATAAGATATCTACCATACAATGTAGATACTTACGAGATGAAAACTATTGTACATACACCAAAGAGTAAATTTGGAAAATGTTATACGAATACAATACGGAGATAAGCCAATTGACTATGAAATGAAATTACTTATAGCAGGTATACTATATAATATAACATGAACTGAACTGCCCTACCAACAGTCAGATTAATGGGTATATTCTAATCATTCTAGAGAAACATTTTTCTACAAACTTGTATACTACTTATGTTCTCTATGGCATGTCTACTAAAGGTACTACACCAATCTACAAGACTACTAATTCTACTGCTTGCTATCTCTTCACTACCACTAATATTCTGCTTGATGGTACGGTTGGTCACGAACTGTCGCGGTTGTTTTGGCAAAAACACCAATATATCCTACCATGCCAAAATATAGTTACATCACATACACCACTACCACATTTTTTGGGCAAACACATGTGGTCATGCATTAAGTCTAGACATAGCCAATGCACTAGAAATTACTAATCGATTTCTTAAAACATTTCATTCCTAAAAATATGTGGCACTGGATATTTTATCGTGCGGATGATGCCTTCCTCTGTACTATTATAATTTTTTCATTGAGACAAACTTGAGATGGTCCGTAGCTTGGTCGGTAGCGCTAACTGTTAATTCAGTGGGCGATAAATCCAGATTCATTAAAAAAAACTCCATTCGAAGGTTGGTTTGTAGCGACGTTAATTATCTTTTTTTCTCTGCATTTCACCCAAACAGTGAATGATCTACGATTTAGATCTAATCCATTGAAGGACTTCTGACCATTCTAATTCCATCCATCCTACTGGAACAAACCTTCATTAAATCATCACTGATAGATTCTTCTCAGGACACGACGTAAAGCAGAGCCTCGTATATCCCTCACCGTCTTGTATTTTATTTAAGGCAGACGGGCGCAAACACTATTTTTGGCAACTTCATGAACCACGAGGAATGTAACATATGTAACTAAGTAAAGAAGTATTAACCTGGTGTATTTCCATGTTTCAGTCTGCTCCACTACCTGCAAGATGTACTTCGCGGTTATAACTTGAATTGTTTAGAAAGTTTGTGCCCAAAATGTATTTAATTCACGAGAAACGGATATGTGAAGAATTTAGTACCATTCCTGATAACAAGAACCAACAAGAAAAATCAAATGCCTACCGTCAGCTATTTATACTTGGATATCAATTTAAGTGGAAAAACTAATTCTACATAATAAAACAGATAACTACTTATTTTTACGGTATTGATACCTTGGTATTATCAGTGAGGTTTTTGTTATCAGATTGTTCCTATAAGCATTCATATTTGAGTCTTTTATATCTTTCACGAGTAGAAACAATCGTAATTTCTTTCTCCTTGGAAAGTTACCTACAGTATGTATGTAGAGGAGTAGTTGTTATATTAGTAATTTCAGAGTTTCTCTATTAAGACAACGAAGGAGGATATTATCCATTTTAATTCGATCATGGTGGCAACGTCGCTTCAAAATCTAAAATAAAAGCGGCAGTTAGCCAGGACTCTAAACTTTTAAGGGTTGAAAGATTTCGTGCGTTGATTACCCCCTTACCACCTCATCACCCGTCTTGCCAGTGGGTGGGAGGAAATGAAGACCACCCTTATGTCAGAAAACCACCCTTTCACGAAAAAGATTCGGGGGATGATTTCATGCCCCTTAACATGGTTCTTATGTTTGTGTGTGTTTGACTGAATGTCCTCATTCGTTTTCTTTTTGTACGTCGGGGATGAGGGTGAAGATGCGAGTCTTCCTTTACATTTTTAATTACTGGAATATTTTAAAATACAACATGTACAAAATTTACATTCCTTTCATTTTCCTTTTATGTTTCAACCCCGTTGTTCCTCGTCAAATAAAACAAAATATTTCAATTGAAATTTTGTCCAAATTTTATGCACCATGACATTTACGTAAAATAATTCATCAACTCTTTCAATATATACACGACTCTTGCATCTGTTACATACTAAATTAAATATTCAATTAACAAAATTCTTTTGATAATACACGGAAATGATTGATGAACCCAAAACAGTAGTTCTTTCAGAAACGCTCCTCGGTATACTTACCTTCATACATGGTCGCATCTAATTTATAAGTTTTCCTATTCTCCTTATGCAAATTGAGACTCATTCTCCGATGAAAAAACATTATTATTCTTGAGGCAAAAAGGAAGAAAGTGAAATATATAAATATGTATGAGTGGTTTTTATTGCACATTATGTCGTCGCAGTGTACGTCGTGTGTACTCACTGTACATGTATGCATGCATTATACGAGAGACTTAAAAAGTAATTTTAATTTATAGCACCCCTACCCCCCTAGTAGGGTAAGTCGTGGGGGGATGGCACGGATGCAGGGGGAGGGAGGCATGTGGGTGGCGATGGGTGAATGACTTAAGAAAGAAAAGACCCTTTTTTGATAATATTATACATGCGAGGGATATTAATTTAATATGTGAATATTTTCATGTGATGGGTTTCTTAATTAGAAAAAAAAAAAGATTTATAAAATATGATGTAGGTTTACCTACCTAACCTACTTACTCACGGGCTGGTTATATATACCTTATTGGCACTAGAATATAGATGAGTTACTAATTTTCTTTGTAATTCTAAATTAATCCCTAACGAACACATTTTTTTTATTAACCAGATATTGAAATAAATTATTAACCTTTATTCATATGAAGAATAGCTATTGTGCCAAAGGGCAGACATCTAGATCACATATGTAGACGGAATAGAAAAGAATAGAAAGGGAAGATATTGTGGTTGAATCTGGATTCGCAAACGGTTGCACGCTTTCAGGATTTATCATCATGTGCCGTCAAATTTGGATAAAATTATTAAGAATATCTTTAAAAAAAATATCTAGATCTGAATAAAATATTTAAAATACGATTGCAAGAAAATCTCTCAACTTCCGAAGTATTGATACTCCTATATCTTCGTAATAATAATTACAATATTTTCTTGGATTTGAAAACTCTCCCTTATATAATATGAGTGATGGTTTCCTAATCCCGGTCCGTACTTAAGATTCCAGTTTATCATCCTCCCCACACATGAGCTTAGGATTTAACCGAACGTAGGGACTTATGTAGGACATGTAGGTAGATACTCGCATACTTAAACTTGATAACAAAGAGTTATTAAGAAAATATCTCCCTTGGTATGTACGAGTATGTAGGTACTGAATGACACTTCAGATTTCGTATATTCGTATAAAATGTAAAAACTCATACACAAAAATAAAATGGTTCCCGGAAAACACCCATAGGAATTTTGTTCAACATGAATAAACCCCAAAAAGACAGAAGCATTTCAGAAATATGGTCAACGGATAAAAGCCCTGACTGTCTTGTTGGATTCCAGTAGATTTGAATTATTTATAAAATGTTGACTATTCTATGGTCTATCATATTTTAGATAAGGTTATTTATTTATTTTCTAATCAATGCTAGTTTCTAACACACTGAAAAATCGTTATTTTATTTTCAAAATTCAATTAGATTTGAGCTTTTGTCCCTTGAGTATAATCCTGTGTGGATTTTCCCTTCTTGGGATTTATTCATGTTGAGCAATATTCTTATGGGTTTTCGTCTGGTCACGAAAAAAAATACGTACATGGTTGCTTGCAGCAGCTATTCAAGTGTGCTGTAGAAATGTTCTATTCTATTTTCAGAGAACAGAATTTCAGAGTTCCTATCCTTACACAGGCTTTTTATTGCTTCCATCAGATTCATGCAATTTTTCATACATGCCCTCCGATTTCTTTTCTCAAAACGGGTCCATTCTCTGGTAGACATGATCGGTTCAGATCAGTCTCGGACAACAACGCTTCTTTACACCTCATCTTTCACTTGTGTATATCTCTTTGGTAATTCTGTCCTCATTCTTTCGGTCCACATACACAAACCATATACTATTATTGAATTGCGAATAATAAATTGAATTTTATATCTGTGTAAATTCATAAAATGTTTCATTCAGTCATGATGAACATTGACAATTCGTATGCGTGCACAAAATTGTAATAAAATTAAATACTACAACGTGTGTTTGTCGGATTAGGGTTTCTTCATCATATGTATAACATTGGTGTCTATCTAAGTATAGAGTGTTGGAGGTAGTATGATGATGGGGATTTGAAGCAAGCCCCACGCTGAGGTGACGGTGGATATGGGGGTTGATTTTATAACATAAAACAATGCCACATTACCCTAACTTAAGGCACTTCCGAATTTTCAATGCAACGTCGTCTGCATGATAAGATTTTAGATGTGTCACTTTACACTCGATACAAAACACCTTAGTTGTACAATGTACATATTATTATTCACATTTCACAATCCTATATTATTTATATTAGTGTTAAATTAGTTGATAATGTATTGATTATATAGTTGCCATTTTATCCAGGTTATACCTTTGCAATGTGGATGTACCTATATTACTTATGGCTCAATAAGGTTTTTATTTACTTTTGGTTGGGATTCAATGTGCGCTTTTTTAGTATAGGTTGACTTAAATATCTGTTTCAGTTTTGGTTAATTACAATCGTACAGATAAAAAATATATAGCTGTTAAACAATTTTTTTATCTTTAACCATGTTGCTATACTGTTTGAAAATTGAAATCAAAAGAAAGATCCGGTTCTGAGTGCAGTAGAAAATAATACCTATAATTTTCATTTTCAATGACAAATCCTGGGATCCTGTTGGGAAAAATATCCATACTACAAAAGACAAGTTTTCCATTGAAGAAACGAATCGGTTATATGCTGCGATATGAAAACCTCCTGCACTATGTAATGGAGGGAGTGAATTATAATGATTGTCGAAGATCACTAGGATTGAAATGAAAAAAGAAAAATACCTGCACTACATCAGGAGCTAGTAAATATTGTATGTTTTGAATTGTTCATCATTCAAGTAGAATATATTAGATTACTTATGAAATATATCAAAATGGGAAATATATTTCCATATGAACGGCTTCTTCACTCATCTGGTGAGCTGATTGTAGATTCTAAATATTATTATCACATCACATTTACGGTACATTATTCATTTAAATACAAACCGTGAAATATTTTACACATCTTTACCTTCCCTGTCTTCACACATGGTTTAAATCCACCTGAAGCGTGTTATCTCCAAGTACGGGATCTAAAAGAAAGTACTGAAGATGTAATCATTGTAGATTTTTCGTGAAACATTGTGTACATTTTCTTAGTCCTCTGCTATCCATTGCTGGATGTAGGCCTCTTCTTTACTCTTCAGTTCGTCTCTGTTTCCATCCCCTTCGCATCTAGATTCTACCGGCTTGTCGGACAATATCAACAGACCATCTTTTGGGTAGTATCGACATCGTCCAAAACCTCGGCTCCTCGTCCGAGGTCCCCTATTGGAGAACATTGGGTATCCATTTCAAATCATCTAAATCATTCTAGTATAAAAATTGTTATAAATACTTCCCAAAATAGATGCAAATAAAAATATGCATCCATTTTGGGAAGCTTTTAGATACTTATTCATTTTCTTTTAATGAAACCTGAACATCTAGCTTAGGTACCTACGTCCTACACACCCAGACATCATAGGTACCACGTCCTAATCTAAAACATAAAACAAACAAACCTATCTATAAACATGCATATAAACAATGTACCTAAATTTTCCTTAAAAAGTGAATCATAGTTTTTTTATTTTATTTTATTTTATAACAATATAACACAGCTCAACGTAACAGCGTTGCTTAGCTGTGTACAGAAAAAGAGTATGCCATTAACAATATTCAAAACATAGACAAAAAATACTACAAATCGTCTACAAATACACATCAACATACGCGATTAAAATTGAGTAAGTGGCGCCAAACATACATAACATGATTTTTCCTACCTATTGTATAGTTCTAAAAAACACTCTTGATGAAGCTATAAATGAAAATAATAAGTATGTATGTATATATTTTCTACTTCGCATATTTTTTATTCAATTTCTTTTTTTCTGTTTTTTCCTATATATTTTTATTCAATTCCTTTTTTTTCTTTTTTTTCCTGGGGTTAACTGGAAGAAATCGCAGTTCTGCGATAAGTTCGCCCTAGTGAACAACGATTTATAATCTGTATTATGTCCATTTTTTATATTTATATGTATTTGTTGTTCACTTTAAGTTTAAATAAATAAAAAAAAATATGAATATGGCTTGGTATTTTCTTGCCAACCTGTGCAAGTGATTGGGTGCAAGGTGGTGTGTGGTGTATTCCCTTCTACTTATGATATTTGCCAGGTTACTACCGCCAAGTACAGGGTGTAGATAAACACATGAACTACCTTTATGTTTGCACGCTCACTCAACAATGTAGACACGGGGGTTGTTCAATGTTTTATTTTATGTTCAAAGAGCACAAACAGTCTCACATAAAATATATATATACAGTAAAATATCAACAAAAAGTGGACCAGTAAAGGCTCAAGAATTACTAGATCACAGATATTTGAAAATGCATATTATAAATATTAGTGAGTGAATAGTCATAGGATAGATCAGTAAACAATCAGATACTTATATAAAATACCAGATAAATAAATACAATACTTATAAATAATGAATAGATAAACAAAATAAATATATACTTAAATAAGTAAATGAATAAAGTTGTAAATTAATAGATTGCTATCTTGAAATTAAGTCTTTGCTAAAATTTTCATGAATAAAATAAAATTCTACTGTGTCTAAAACCAACCATTGCAGACATGTCATCTGAAAAATTTTCGCCTAAGCGCTATTTTTTGGTCCATATTTTATAAGAAAACAATTTTCATACCAAACTACGTCACGACCTTAAGGTTGAACAAAAATTATTAATCACTCAGTCTAAAAAAATCGCTTGCGGCGCTATAAGGCGTTTTTTTTATAAAAGAATAAAATCTATATTGAATTTTTTTTTCAATGTGGGTTTACTGGTTGTTAGGTTTATTATTATTAATTATTATTTCCAAATCAACTTTATTAACACAATAGTATACAAAATTTTTCAGCTCTATATAATACATTCGTTTAAACCAAATAATATATAAAAACATGTTAAAATAAAAAATTACAAAAATATAAAATAAATAATAGGTAATAATATTAATACAAAATTTTAAATAAACAAACACATCACATAGAACTAAAAACATTTTACCATACTAATGGATGTCCCCTTCTCCCACGATGTGCACTAGAATGCACTTATCATGAGAGAGTTTTTAAGAGCTATAGAGAGAGGAACCTTCTAACAATCCTGCAAGATGATAGTAGGACAGCCTTCTGCATGGCGTATTGAAGCCCACCATGCAATCCAAGCTTCTCAAGATTTACTTTGAGACTCTTAGGAATGACACCATTTGTGGACATCACTATAGGAATGATGACAGTTATTATTATTAACAAAAACTAAGGTTCGAAGCTGCCGACACCCATGTCTGTGACGATAAAATCCTTAAATACTACACAAAAAACTGTTCAAATGATGACGAAGCCTTATAATATCATGTGTTATCTATTTTTTTTGTACTAATTAGAAGAGAAAATATATAGAAGTATATTTTTAGTAAGTAGTGCTTTTTCTTTCCCGGGTGACTCCAAATTTGACAAGTGCAATAATAAGTAATTTTCATTTAAAACGTTTTCGAATGTAGTATTAAGGATGAACTTTGTCGGCTAATGTTCGACAATGTTCATCCTTGATTCTTCTACACTGTTGTGGGAATACTACATTGTACATTGTAATATTGTATATACTACGGATTGTAGAAAAAATCCAACGATTTACAAGAATAAAATTTGTAAAACAAAAATAAATAATATTTTGGAATTTGATTCACCCCAAGTGTGTGAATATAAGTTCAAGACACCGGCAATACATTTGATTATGTAAATTATATTTCCATCTTATATTTGCCACCTCATATGTCTGAGTGGTTATTCTTCTGTTTAAAATTTTGCTGTGTGAATGAGTTATGGTTTTGCTGCTATTTAAATACAAAGTACCCGCATTGAATTATATTCATGTAAGAGGAAAAATATAGAACAGAAACGTTACGGAAAGAATATTACACAGTTTACTTATTTAATCTACATTTCATAGTATTGTGCTCCGTATGCGCAATTCATAATTCGCAGGGTGAATGACGGTGGAATATGTAGGTATGTCAATTTCATAGAAGTTTTGTATAAGAATTGCCCCATACTGGACAAAAACCCATCAGAATATCGCTCAACATGAATAAATCCCAAAAAAACGAAAGCCCCTAAGAAATTTACTCAAGGGACAAAATCTCAATTTGGATTTTGAAAATAAATATAACTATAGGTATCCATTAGCATACAAATTCTTTCAGCGTCGTAATAGCATACGTTTTATAAATAATTCATCGACTGGAATCGAACTAAAAAGTTTGGACCTTGAGCAAAATTCTTAAGGGCTTTTGTATTTTTTGGGATTTATTCATATTGAGCAATATTCTTATGGGTTTTTCTCCGGTATCGAATAGCTCACACATCGTAGTTCGATGTAGAAGTGATTGATTAAGTGCGAAATACAGATCTCCCCCGAAATTTTAAGTCCTAGCATTGAGTAGCTTGCTCGCAATTTTAAGAAAAGTCCATATGATTATTTCACAAATGATCATAACCTATATTACCCAACTACAGTGTGTATTACACTGAGTCCATAGACAACAATTTTGAATCTTTTTACGACTTGAAGGACTGGGCTATAAAGATATTTTGAATTAAGACAATACCTATAGTATGTCAGTTTTTTACATACCTATACCTGTAAAAATATTTATTTAATTAAACGCTGATATAAGATGTACTCGTATATGTGCAGAGAGCTGTGTTGTAAATGTATATAAATGTAGGTATGTTTAGATAGCTGTATAGCTGCGATGTAAATAGGTAGGTATATAAATTTAATAAACATGGCAAGTCCATGATATAAATTAATAATCTCATATCTAATTCAGTTGGTTGGTGAAATGTGAAAAAGGGAATGTAAAGCTGAATAAACTCATTTATTATAATTACGCACCGGCTGAAACCTGAAGGTGCCTATTTCCTGGCATTATTAATCTCAAAGAAAAAATCTCAATTCGAAATCTTCCAGAATATTCCTTAAGTCCAATATCGTTAATACGAAGGGAGGGAGGGAGGTGGTGAGGAGCGGGGCGGGGGTGATGATTAATCCGCGCACACCCTTTAAGGGGGGTATATTTTTACCCCCTTTTTCACAAGGGGTTTTAAGGAAAGACAGCAGGGTTGTTTTAACCCCGCGGGTGTGTGGAGAGGAAAGTGGGGCTATTTGAGACCTCTTTTTAAGACGAAAGGGGCGAAGAAAATTTTACACCCTGTTTTTTGGCGGTAGGAGATACATCGGGCGGCTTGACTCCTTTTTTCGCGGGGAGTTATTTTTGACCCCCTCTTCCGTCGCCTCCTCGCAATTAAGAAACAAAAGATCGACGCCACGAGGTTTAGTGAAGGGGAAGTAATACAAAGTAAACTCTCAGTAGGGCGGCGATGGAGTTTTTTAAATACCCACCCGCGAAAGATGCGGACGAATGTACACATCCCCCTCTGGTAACCCCCTGCCCGGCCCTGCCACACTCGGGCGGGATGGGTGAAGATTTTGGAGTTCTTACGTACGACTACTTCTCAACTTTTTTTATTTCTTCTACCTCATTGCTTCAATACAATCCTATTAATTTACTAATCAGAAACTATTCACAATTGTTTAGAATTTCAATTCATTTTTAGTTAAAATTTAAAAAATGTTTTACGACTGCTCGATAATAACGTACATATGGCACATACTCGTACTATGTATGTATCCAGCTAAAAGTGAAAAATGTATATAAAAGGCATTTAATATATAAATTAATTTTGTCAGGACGTGCCTATGCATTGCTAATAAATTGAAATAAAATAAAATACTCTTTATTACACATATGAGGACATACAATGGACAGGCTTATTACCAAAGGCAATTTCTGCCAGCCAACCTAAACATCAAGAATCTAAAAAAATATAAGTAGGTAAACCTATAATAGAGAAAGTCCTAAATATATCTAAAAGTAGACAAAACTGACTTCAGGTTTTTGTTATGTAATGGATATTTATTTATTTATTATGATTTTGCCTCAAAAAATATTTACAAAACGTCGTAAAGTGGTTACGAAGGAATTAAATATTGAGAACATCACTTGTAAGGGGATACCGCGTATGTATGTTCGCTCGTGGGTTACAAATGGGACACTTTTTACTCGGGTGTACGCGTTGGGGTGGTTCTGTACCCCACTAGGTTGATAGGGGGTTGCTTAATGAAAAAAGCCATTTCGCCGGTGTGCGATTACGCTTATTTTTATTATTAAAAATCAATACTTGAGAAACGTGCCTATGGGTTGGATGAGCGAGTGTGTAGTCTCCATTTCATTATTATTATTATTATCAGTTACTAAATAAGTAGGTACCTACCTCCCCACATAAAATTCTTATCAATCGTAATTAACAAGATACTCATAATAACATTAAAAAAACTTAGTCTTCAAGTTCATGAAATTCAGTCAACAACTCTAAGCTAGAGCATATAGATGTTATACGTAAGTAGGTACTCTCGTATCTGGTTGACTGTAAGATATTGCTTTTGCAATAAGTCCGCCTTTTCGCACACTGCATTGTCTTGTTTTTGTTATTATATATATTTACTGGCCAATAAAGATTTATTTATTTATTTATTTACTCTACTTAAAGTGGCCGATTGGGTTTATCTGGAAAAGATCGCAGCATCGCGATAAGCTCACCCTAGTGAACAGATGACACGTTTATTTATTGATATATTTTGATTTGAGTGTCGATAGTTTACTTGGAAAGCAAATGAGAAGCAAATCAATATCCCTACTAGTGAGTAGTTTCATTACTTCAGATTATTCCTTCGCCTTACCTTTCTGAGGAAATATGTATAATGTATTGTAGGATGATATTCATCCACCTGCACACGACTCACTGCACAACACAATGATATTAAATTAATAATCATAACGGACATAGAGAAGATCGAAACAGCATCGAAAGAAAAAGCAATAAGTACGAAATCAATAAAATGCGAGGAAAATAATAATACGTAATAAAAAAATACTCATTAAGAAACATGAAGAAGGATAAAGTTGTCAATAAAACACAAAGGAGAACAATAAAAGTTAGCAAAACAGTCGCTTCAGTCATTAGGGAGGGCATGGAACATAGAGAATAGAGGATACTACAATAATATGGAAGAAGAAGAATAACAAAAAGCTTCAAGAGATGATGCGGGATGAGAAGAAACGTGTTGGTTGGTTGGATGCTCCTGTACTTATATTACATCTACATCTACACCTACACAGCATTCCTCTTATAAAATTTATATATTATCCTTTTGTGGCATGACGGTAAACCAAAATGTTACAATCGCTGATTATAATTTGAACCTGACCAAGACACTTTTTAAGTTACCAAATCAGTTTATTTATTTATTTCTCAAGCTCACACACGGACATTGAATACATATGTGTATTATTGTGTTTGTGGTGTTTATCATGTGTTTATGTACGTCTGTTATCAGTTATCACATCATGTATTAGCATGTAAGTACCACTTTGTAAACATAACCTGTACCTGGACTGGCGCTAAGGCAACAATAGTCGCTGTTAAGCTGGTCCAGGTCTTTTATACTTTATTAAATAAATAAATAAATATAAAAATAGTATGAATTGAAAAAGGATAATCTAATCAATGCCCTATTTAAGGTGCACACATCTGGCCTTTGTATATGGACACAAAATAATTAAAATAAAAAAAACAACAAACAAACTACAGTTAAATAAAAATACAAAATGTCATAGTAAAAAGAAAATAGTTGTAGAAAAATGGATTACTCAACAGATACGTATATCAAATGTGATGTGTGATAACTACTTTTCACTGAACTGCGGCACATATGAAATTCGATGTTCTCACAATAAACTGATTGTAATTTGAATATAGAAGTCACGCTTAAGTAAATTCCATCAAAAATAATGTACAATTTGGATATTTTCGGAAAAATATGAGAGTTGGACCAATTATTATTCGTTGAGTGGAAGATCATTCCATTATATAATTAGGATTTACTAACATAGATCGTAGGGTTTTGAAGCTCGCCCTATTGAATAAATGTTATACCTTCTATTAAGTATTTGTTATGTTGACATATTTATGTAAGTATTTTGTTCACTCAAAGTTTACATAAACAAATATTTTTTTTTCTCTTAAAGATGAGGTGAGGTGAGCTTTTACAATAAATACACTTCTAAGAAGTTTTCTAATATACATGCAGAAACCATAATCATACCTACTGAGATTTTTTAATTTTGCAATAATGGTCCACAAAACATAAATCCAACAGTTTCTGATTATGGTTTGATTTTGGTTAGGTTAACCTTTTATACTTTGTACGAACATATCTCCTTTGCGCTGTACTGAATCCGTTTGTTTTGTAGGAAAGAGAAAAATCGTGTTTTTATTGCTTTACTTGTAAACGCTCCCTTGGCTATGAATATATTCTTGTATTCTGCGAGTACTCATAGTACCTACCTGTCACCAGGGATTATAATACCCTTGCTAAGGTGAAACAAAAGCTTAATCAACGGATCAATGTACTTAAAAGATAATGATTTATATAATTATGGATGGATAATAATGATAACTATGTGTCCTTAGGTTTGTATGAGAAATTGAGAATATTCAATATGTTCGTAGATGCATGTGCCTTCTGTTTCTTTATAGGTATTTAGCAGTGACGAAGGGTGGATTTCTGCAGAAGGGAAGCCGGGTCTAACATTTCTTATAGGACTACGTCAGTTTAGACACTATTATACCTTTCATTTTTTCCAAAAGGTAACTCGATGGGAATCGTGTTGTTAGGTAGCTTCGCGCCTGGTTAGGCACACACACACACACACACACACACACACACACACACACACACACACACACACACACCACACATTGTGGTAAATACATATATTGCGATGTATAATAATGTCTTTTGCTAGGTAAAAAAATCTTTTCACATGTATTAATGGCATACGATGAATATTGCAACTAGTAAAAAAAACTAGGTAACATGTACTCTAGTTCAAAGCTACTTATTTTAAGTAGAGTAAACTTCGCTATAACAATAATGTTTTACATAAGTACCTAATATAGGCATTTTTGTAAAGAATTGGGATTTAGTCGAAATTCTTCATTTTCGAAATTAACTTCACAAACATTTTCTTAGAAGATGGATATTGGAAAACTTATTATATCGAACGATAACAAACTAAGTTTTTCCGATCGCTTTTCCTGAAAGTTCAGACATCTAATCAAAGATATGTATTTTTTAAACAAAAACTCACCTAAAATGTGGTCGGTTTATGATGATTGTGATGACGCATAATCTCTAAAGTTGTTTAACTTTAACACGATGTCATGAATTATGTTGATGATTTTACCCCACATAAAAAAATACGTCATCTCTTGTGACCAACATCACTTCCTCCCCCAAGGTCGAGCTTGTTAGAAAGTGAGAGGTCGCTCAAGTTTATGGGAAAACTTTTCCCTACTAACTGAGCATATTTATATTAGCGCTTAATATTCGTGTGAAATATGTAGAGGGGTTCAGGAGTAGCACGATTTTGAGAGAGAATTTGTTATTTTTAAACCAAGGGTCAAATGGTTACATTTTGATCTATTGCCCCAATTCAACCTTTTTTACTATTGTCATTTTTACCACGACATTAAAAATTTCGTAAAAGTTTCCAAAACTTAACAAAACATAGTTAAGGGCCTATGTGCGCTGAGCGAAAATCGTTCTATTTTCGCTTCAACTTTTTCAAATTTTGTATGAGAATGTTAGCTCGAAATAAGAAAAACGTAAGCGACAAAGTGAATTATACCTTTTTAAAAGAAACCTGGGAAGAAATTTAAAAATCTAAAACAGTCAATTTGTTAAGATTATAATTACCAGTATTTTGGCTAAATTATACTTTTATATCTGAAAAACTGAACGGAAAATCCTCAAATCCCGTAAATATCAGGGGTACTTTCGGAACATTTTTTTATTCAAGGAATTTCCAAATATTCTAATTTCAAAACAGTCAATCTGTAGTCCATACTTTCATCTATCACTGTTTTCAGTTTCAAGACGATTCTCTCAGTATTGGCTGAGAACAATTCAGGGCGCCGAAGCCGGATGACAGCATATTGGACCTTAAATAATGTTACATCTTCCTTTTTATTCGAACAGTACAAAAGTGGACGAAGTGCAATAATTTGTATATTACTCGTACAAAGTTAGTAGTAGAGTGGAGGCAGGTAGGAACGCTACGAACTGCCTAGCTCCGCAATAATAATTAATCTATCATATCATCAGACCGAGAGAAATGAAAAATGTAGAAAAAGAAAATATCTCAATCAAGTACAAAGACAAGTAAGAAAATGAAACGGACTCGTGGGAGAAATAATGAACGTGTAACAGAAGATATAAAAAAATCCAATACTGATAAATACTCTTGCAGGTGGGAGTGGGGGGAGGGGGTGACAATGAGTGAGAGAAGAAAGTTGATGACGTCCCTTTTTCTCCCTTCATTCACCCTGTTTCCTTATAGAAACCATATCCAGTTTACCTGTTTGAAAAAGGTTACATAAAACCAGCATTCGGATACTAAGTACTTCTTAATATTTACTTCCCTCTCTTACTTATATCATTGCTTTATTTTTTTCTTGTTCTTTATTTCTCGCATTACCCCTTTCTTTTGTAAAATTGAGAAGAAATATTTTGGTTCATCAACAAAAGCTTACATGTACAAAAATATTTATACTATTTTAAATGTTTCAATTATGTAATGAAGAAAAATTGTAAAACTGGTAAAAAAGGAACTTTCATACATAAATACCCACAAGCAATTCAATATTAAAATGATGTTTAAAAATATAATTGAAAAACAAGTAGTTAAGTATCTCAACAGATATACAGCAAAGAATGGGCCTTCCATCAGGCTTATGAATGATCGCTGGCTGGTTTAATGTGACCGCACTTCAACATTCATCAATTCCAGTTCATCCATCTGCCGCGGCCGGGTATCGAACGCAGACCCCCAACCTGAGAAGCCGGTATTCTACCGCTGTGCTATGATGGTTGCTAGTTAAGTCGAGAAGAAATGTGTACATGTATACTGTACGCTGGTCTTGTATTGAGATTATTTTTTTGTATTTAGCTTACGCTCCATATGTATCCCTGATTACACTATAACAAAAAAGTAATCGCATTAAACCAGCCGACGATCAATCATAAGCCTGGTGGAAAGTCCTTCATTCGCTGTATATCTATTGAGATAACTATTTGTTATATTCAACTACGACATGCAGAAAATTCCGATGATTTTAAAAATATAGTAATTAATAAACCTTTTAAAATGGACAAACCTATAGGTTATAATATTTTTGATTACCTATGTCTGTATCTATTAATTTCTTTAATTATTGTAGAGGTATGGCAATTCATATATAGGTAGTTGTACAAGGTGATAGATATCGGTGTAGATGTTTTAGATAAGTACTTACGGAGGCAACCCCCTCCCTCGCTTTAGCTTCGCTTCATAAATAATTGTCAAGTCTTTTTGCCCATCCGATATGTAAAAAAGCTGCGTAATATAAGGAGAGTGCTTCTCCAGCGTATTTTAACTCATTTCTCTCAAACCGATAATTAGAATAGAAAGCGATGGTTACATGTGTGTGAAGGAGATAGATGGAGACTCCCCCCTCCCCTTACCTTCTTCTCACATCTTCACTGATCTCATACATCTTGGTTCCTCACTTCTTCAGAACATAAACCTCCCTCCTTCTTACACTTGGAATGGGGAATGTTTCTCAGCTTTGTTTTTCCTTTTTTCTCTTCTTATCTCCGAGGCGTCCTCACTCAACTCGTGTTGTGTCGTTATTATTATATGAGGGCAACAGTCGATGTAATGAAGAATATATTAATATTATTCCTATACAAACACATGTATACCTGCTTTATATTAAAACCCTCCAATAACCAACATAATCTTATGAAACATAATGGAATCGAGATGAACATGTTCAAATGAAAAGTTTGTCGATATACAACATACATACAAGTACGAGTTTCAATCATATCACTTTATAGTCCCAGAGCCCGCTGCTTAATTTATGACGTATCTGTTTTTTAATCGAAATGTGGTATAAATGATAGCTTATCAATAGGGTATTACATCGCACTAGGGTTGCCTATCAAAATCTTGCCGCAACCTCCTCTGCCCCCCCCCCCCGAAAAGGTACCTCTTCGCGGTTTTTCGCATTTTATAGGAATATGGTAAGAGATAGGAGAAAGTAGTCAATGACAAAAATAATCCTTGCTAAATTCTATCATTTATACCACATTTCGATCAAAAAACAGATACGTTATAATTTAAGCAGCGGGCTCTCGGACTATTATGCTACGATAATAAACTACGGGAATACTGACGTTCATGACGAATATGAAATTTGGCGCAAGAAAATTTCATGAACATTGTACAAACCTGAATTAAAATATTTTTATTTCAGTTTACGAATAACTGATTAGAATAATCAACTAAATTCCCTCGAAAGGAATCGCTGTACACAAACCTTTAAAAATATCTAAATAAATAATAAATCTTCTTAATTATACAAAGAAAGCGATTCGAATTTTCTTTGATATCTCATTCTACCCTTTATCTCTTACCCCGCTTTCCCTTTATACTTTATACGTCTTCCAGTCAACCCATCCCATCCCCCACCATCGCCGTCCACAGAGAATAATATACCCGTCACTTTTATCTTGCGAGCACAGTGGGTATATCTACTATAGTATAATTATTATACTACAACATACATACCGCTCAGGTTCTACCTACTTGGTTCACTCCATATCTGCCCAATTTAATGTCGTCTCATTTATTAAAACATAAAAATGGTTTAAACTCTTCCTAAATACTGAAAGGAATTTACCGACTCCGTACATGTCTTGAAAGCTTCTGGAAAAGTAGTCCCCTCTACCCTCCCACCCGGACCCGTCCCTTCCCTTACAGTACCGCGGTAGCCCCTGAATATCTTACATTCCACAGTTAATGCCGTTTTCACACTCTTGCAGTTTTTAATGACTGCTCTTAATTTTCACTTTCAGGTACTTATTTTTCCATTTTCTCTCATCTACATATACTCTTCTGGTACACCGTGTTTCTAAACTCAGTAACTGATACTATTGCTTGATTTACGTACAATGAACATTGTACAAGTAGTTATTAGACCTCTAATATAATATGAGCACCCACGTAGATCATGCATCAATGTATGAAACAAAGCTCTATCATGAATGAAACATCAGATATTTAGACCGACACACTCGACATTTTGACAATATGTACATATGCACCAGGTACCTACTCCGAACTCAATGCCACAAGCAATTTGGTTACTATATGAACTTGAGATGAAGATACCTAAATCATTTAGGTATTACTGGCTTTTCATGTCTGCATCTCGCAGATGGCATATGTTGAGAATTTTCTCAACGAAAGGCGGCAGATATCAACATTCACATAATAACTTATGCGAACTCCCTTGGGGAGGGGAGCAGGAGAAAATTCTCAACATATGCCATCTGCGAGATGCAGACATGAAAAGCCAGTAATACCTAAATGATTTAGGTATCTTCATCTCATAATTCCACTGGTCACAGTAACCAAAAAGGTGGAAGCTGTAATGCTCCCGGCGCCTATAGAAGTGGGTAGATCTCACTATAATATAGGTTGCTAAAGGTTACACCGCTCCTCAACGGATGGCGGTAGTATCTGAAATTGGGTGCATATGAAATAGGTTGTTGATTATTATATACTCATCGGCCAAAAATTTCATTTTGGTAGCAGGATGTGGTGCACAGAACACATATACTCTCTAACGAGAGAAGAATGCCAACTTCATAGAAAATATATGCAAACACGAAAATGACAGATCTCATCTAGCTTTCTCTCTCATTCATTTCATGCCCACATAAACAATGGCGCCAGGCGCCTTATTAAATTGATTATTGAGGTTTTATATGGATCAATACGCATTAGTGATTAAAAATAGTTGTACTCTAATACAAAAGCGGGACATATCCATACATCCCATTTTTACACTAGAATACAACTATTTAATCATTAATGCGCACTAACCCTTTGGAAATAAGTATAATAACCAAAGAATTAAAATGCAGCAGTAGGTATGATATTGGCATTTATTTTAAGTAAATAGTACACACATATTGTATAAACATTACGTAGAGACAATTAAAAAAGATGTTCAAAAGAACCATTAACAAAAATAATACGAAATAATGAGTCAATCAGAGCGTTTCACCAACTTTTTGATTGAGGAATTTCAGTAAGTAAAGATTGCAGTCGCGTGTCTACATTTCTCGTATAAAATTTGTCACAGATGGCTTTTCCGAACCTAAAGTTTGTGAAATCCAGAATATTTCTCACAAAACTATAACACAAAACAAGTTACACGAGTCTCTGGTCTCGACAATAATTGAATATAGAACAAGTCTCCATCATAGAATTAGTCTCCATTTCTCACACACAAACGAGTACGTATATTTCTCCCAAACACAGGATCCCGAAATGACGAATCATATATGTCTCGCAAAAACACAAAAAAGGAGTTTATATTTTACACAAACCTAGTTCAAAACAATGTAATAATACCGATCACGAAACAAATTTTGGAAAGGCGACGCGACAGAAACAGACAACAGTAAAAAATATGGCCGCGTGTTGTTTACAAATGGGCATTGGCGTTGTATTGCCAGCTTGCAAAATGTAAAAGACTTGTATAATATTTCTCGAAATCTGGTTTCTTAAAAAGAAATAAATATTAATTCACCAATAATAATATTGCGTGATAACATAATAATACATTTATGTTCTTAATATTCGCTGTAATGTTAAGATTTCGGAATTATTTTCATAATCAGTAATTCTATTTTTTGCGTCTGTCATACAAATCCCATAAGATCGTAAAGAGTGAAGAGATGCGATATATATCCCTTACGCATTCCCCGCTGAGCTGCCCAGGCAATACCATGATTATCATCGAAAAGTCCAGCGATGTATTACCAACTACACAATATGCTTGTTGGCAAGTACCAAAACCAGAGTTGACTCAGCCTACGAATGTTAACGAACATTCTCAAAAAATCAACCACAGAACACATATACTCTCTAACGAGAGAAGAATGCCAACTTCATAGAAAATATATGCAAACACGAAAATGACAGATCTCATCTAGCTTTCTCTCTCATTCATTTCATGCCCACATAAACAATGGCGCCTTGATAAATCGATTATTGATGTTTTATAATGAATCAATACGCATTAGCGATTAAAAATAGTTGTACTCTAATACAAAAGCGGGACATATCCATATATCCCATTTTTACACTACAATACAACTATTTAATCATTAATGCGCACTAACCCTTTGGAAATAAGTATAATAACCAAAGAATTAAAATGCAGCAGTAGGTAGTATGACATTGGCATTTATTGTAAGTAAATAATACACACATATTGTATAAACATTACGTAGAGACAATTAAAAAAGATGTTCAAAAGAACCATTAACAAAAATAATACGAAATAATGAGTCTATCAGAGCGTTTCACCAACTTTTTGATTGAGGAATTTCAGTAAGTAAAGAATGCAGTCGCGTGTCAACATTTCTAGTACAAAATTTGTCACAGATGGCTTTTCCGAACCTAAAGTTTGTGAAATCCAGAATATTTCTCACAAAACTATAACACAAAACAAGTTACACGAGTCTCTGGTCTCGACAATAATTGAATATAGAACAAGTCTCCATCATAGAATTAGTCTCCATTTCTCACACACAAACGAGTACGTAATACGTATATTTCTCCCAAACACAGGATCCCGAAATGACGAATCATATATGTCTCGCAAAAACACAAAAAAGGAGTTTATATTTTACACAAACCTAGTTCAAAACAATGTAATAATACCGATCACGAAACAAATTTTGGAAAGGCGACGCGACAGAAACAGTAAAAAAAATGGCCGCGTGTTGTTTACAAACCATTACAAACGGCATTGGCGTTGTATTGCCAGCTTGCAAAATGTAAAAGACTTGTATAATATTTCTCGAAATCTGGTTTCTTAAAAATAAATAAATATTAATTCACCAATAAAAATATTGCATGATAACATAATAATTCATTTATGTTCTTAATATTCACTGTAATGTTAAGATTTCGGAATTATTTTCATAATCAGTAATTCTATTTTTTGCGTCTGTCATACAAATCCCATAAGATCGTGAAAGAGTGAAGAGATGCGATATATATTGCTTACGCATTCCCCGCTGAGCTGCCCAGGCAATACCATGATTATCATCGAAAAGTCCAGCGATGTATTACCAACTACACGATATGCTTGTTGGCAAGTACCAAAACCAGAGTTGACTCAGCCTGATGTGGTGGAATGGGTGAACGTTGCCCTGGGCATAAAGTGATCACTTAAGCCAGCCAAAGCTGACTCGTAAGCGTCGGAACATCCATCCTGCTCCCCTCCCCAAGGGAGTTCGCATAAGTTATTATGTGAATGTTGATATCTGCCGCCTTTCGTTGAGAAAATTCTCATCTATATGAACTTGAAGTATAAAGTTTATTAATAATGTATTTATATAGGTTCCTCTAATACCATGAATTGTTAACATTTGATTAAAAAAAATAACCCTGAGAGACCGAATAAAGAACTAGTATGTCGGGAGGCTCTCGGGGTGGAACCCACACTCCTCTTCATAGAGAGGTCCCGTCTGAGATGGCTTAGACACGACATCCGAATGCCAGAGGAACAACTTCCGTTAAAAGCTCTGGGACGGGAAGACCGGTGGGCCGCCCCAGAAATAGCTGGCAGAAGCAGGTGACAAAGGTGTGCGATGACAAAACTGTGGTTGGAGTGGCCAGGTCCTGGAAACTCCATGTGACAGGGGCCTCTGGCGAAGATGCACAGATGCTTTGAGCCCCCGACCCAACCAATGATAAAAGGGGAAGAAGATGTACATGAACTCGTATGTGTACATATTAGCACTGAAAATAACGTTTACCTTCAGCGATAGCTACAATAATTATGATTTCGTATAAGTTCAGGGGTTAATACATAAGTCTATAGATACAGCCTATACATATAAATATGTTATTGTGTTTCTACGACAGTAAACAATCGATTATATGGCGATATATTATCCGTGTCACTATACAGAAGTACATATAGGTATTATAGAATTCTGTACAAAAATACGCCCAAGTGCGATGTGTGGGCGGGATAGGGCAAGGGTAGGCGGATCGTTACAGCCAACCCATACATAAATGTTTATATATCTTGTCATATGCCTATAAAATATATACCAGGCACTACCTTATTTTATTATGTGCTGAAAATACGTCAACATGAACATAGTAGATATAATACAGAAACATAATATTACGAGTATACTATACATATACATAAGTTAAGTAACATAACATAAGAAGCTCGTGTAGTTATATCAATATATAAATTCCTATATTCTTTAATTGTAGGGACTTATCATACTTTCTACGATTCCTGAATTTTTTTAACAAGAGTCGCTCATATCACATACTTACATAATTTGAGTTCAAAATTAAAAAAAGGAGTAAGCCAAAACTGATTAGCTTTATTTTTATAATTTTGTTTGTGACGATCCTATGTGGTGATTTAATCTATCATTTTCACTGCTTATGACGATCCTGTATGGTGATTTATACTGAGAAAAATGCAAGGTGTTCTTGGCGCTATTGTATCGCTAAACGGCCCCAATAAGTGTTCCGATTAATATTATTATCTATTATTAAAATAAGAATGGAGTTCGCCCTAGTGAACATTACTTATATTTATATAACTGTGTATTATCGTGTTCAAGTATATTGTGAGTAGAATTCTAAAAGAATATAAAATAAAAACTTTTTATATCACTTAAAATATTACGTAGCAAACGATGTACTTAAACTGCATTTCACGACACAGGCATTCAACTTAGTGTGCATGAAAGTATTGGGTTTCGCATTACTTAAGAAATAATTATTTAGAATTTTAAAATGATATAAAATATATGGATTTAGTCGAATTGATCATTAGTCGAAGTATAGTTTTAGTTCAATCAGTAATTAGTCAAATTAGCTATTAGTCGAATAAGTAAAGGCACGATTTAGAAGTCGAATTTGATGAGAGTCCTATGTATGTACCTACTGAGCTCTTGGTAGTACAAATACCCACCACCAGCGACATAATTCATGAAAGATTTTCCTATTAAAAATATATGAAAAATGCGTACTATCTATAAAGTACGAGTGTGTTGGTAGATACTTAGTAAATACGTATAATAATTATTAGGATCACGTCCCAAATGTTTGTATTCCTTCAGTAATATAAGGTGGTTGTAGTAGCAGGGAGTCCTACCTACATACGCACGGATATGAACGCGAACGCACGTCTGCTGTACTCTGCGTGAGGGGTGTTGGAGTGGGGAGTAATGAGAGAAGAGGGGAGGGGTAGGGGGTAGGGTGTATCACATCCAGCATCCCTACCGTCGCCCCCACCCCCTCCCCTGAAGAAAAACCTTGTAAAAACACAGGGTTGGCCGCTTGAGAAATATTCCAACTCCCCCATTCTTGCCTCCACTTGACACCAATGTTTTAAAGTCCTGCATGGGTTTACTAACTCATTAACTTTTTTTTTACTAACAGTCTTTATAATAACGTAGAATCTAGATCGCTTGTAGATAAGTGGATAGCCGGAACGTTACACAGAATAGAATTGAATATAAATAATAATTAATACTTTTTGCGAAAAATTCTGTAACCATTCTGGACATGGTGATATGGGCTTGTTCTTTGAAAAACTGATTTTCTTGTGTTTTACTCTGAAATAGAATGAGTTATGTTAAAGGATGTTCGTCCAATTAAGGGAACCAGATTATCTGATATCTATATGAAGTGAAAATGAATGGATACAATTTAAAGTTTTCCAAACGTAAAAGTGGGAACAAATCTTGGCTTGTTTTACGTAACCTCCTTCATTAAAAATTTTGTGACTAAATCATATCTTAAGTTATGTTTACTTTCCGGGCTTGGAAGCCGTGGTCTAATGGTCCCGTGAAAGCCTCCACACATGCACAGGTATATGACTAAAATTTAAAATGTTTTTCTACAGCGTACCACACAAATAGCGAGATTCGAACCCGACATTTGCGCAAACCTACGTCAATGTTTCTATAATTTGGGTTGCCTTATTAATTTTCACCGAATAATAAAAAAAATCTAAATAAGTACATAAAAAAATATTATATTTTGAAAGAGAACCCAAGCAGGACTCTATACCAAATTTTCTTAGAAAGAATATGCGATAGAAAGAGAGAAGGAAACCTTAACCCTTCCATTGCGTAATAAAGGTTTCTTATAATAGGTAAGTAGGTAGGTACCGGACCCACTATAACCTACCCTGCCTGTACCCCATACTACACCAGCACTGTAGGGAAGGCTCTGGGATATATTCAGGTGGCGCTGCTGGCAACATACAAATTATTTATTTTTTTAGATGTGGTTGCGAAAACAGTGCAGTCAGGGCGTAATATACGTTTGAGAATGGCCTAGCAAGCAGAAACAAGTAACATAAATGATAAAAATATAATATACGCATTTGAATTTGTGTATACAAGCCCAGATTCCTTTTTTCGTATACTATACTACTACTATACTAACTACCTACTATGTAATCGTGTAGAATCACGAAAATATGTAAACCGATGTAGAGCATAAAATGGGTTAGACTTCTAGCTGTACATTGTTTGGTTTAAGTCTAAAGGGATCACTTTGTCTACTCGAAAAATCATTTCTTCATTTATTTATTTATTTACTCTTTAAGTGAACAAAGTATATAAATTTTATACTTTAATAATTACTTTAATAACAATGTTCTCAGAAAATTACTTATTTTTTATAGTCAATCCGCATTTTCATTATTTTACTGTATAATAATTAACGTGAATACTGGCCGGAAACTTTTACACTCTGACCAGTATTCGATCTCATCATATTCATCGGTACTGTGATATTTAATTAACTATTGTTCTCATATATTGACTAATTAACGAAATGCTGGTCAGAACCTTTTACACTCCGATCAGCATTTATCTTGAATCATATTTTCTATTCTATTCATATATAATTTTAAATGTGCTATTGTTTATACATAACTCTTTTTTACATAATTTATGTTCAAATGACGATTCCAGGTGTCCGGATAACCAGATATAGTTTATCAAATATAAACGTAAAATACACAAATAAAAATATAAATAAGTGCGATCTAAACTTATTTCATTATGAAATTATCCAAGGACGTTCTTATTTTAGTAGAAACGCGCTAACTTGTTATTATGTAGTTGCAAATCCCTCCAAGTGGTCACTTATTGTTTGCGTTCCTATATTATGTACCTACCCTTTATTACTGTACTGTATAGAATTATATACCAATATAATTTTAAGCCTAAACTTTCTGATACACAACCGTACCCCTCTCGCGACCCCTTTCGTTTCTTCTTCATCTCCCCTTTTTTGCTCCTTATATTTTAAATGACATTTACGTAAGGCGATTAGTACCCACTCGAAAGAAAATATTTTAAGTATGTACCTATATCTATGTATAGAAATACATCGATTTATATATAGATAGCTATTATTTTTCGTAGATATAATTTTGAAAATGTATAGGCCGTATTGATTATGATTCTGTGGAACGCAAAACTCCTATATAAATAAATAAATAAAAAAAATCAAGAAACAAGATAATAGTAGTATGCAAAGGGCGGACTTATGGAAAAAGTATAATACCTATACCTTCCGGTCAATCCGGTGAGAGTATGTATGTACGTCTACGTACCTACCTAAATTATCTAAAAATATTTTATTGTAATTTATCTTGATGGATCGATATCGATATAAATCCATTTAAGTAATTAAACCCTCACACTATGCTAGATTTCGCATAACTTAAATATTCAGAAAATATGGTCATCCGATTTCGAACGTGGAACATTTTCATTCGGTTTTGATTCACTCGTTTAAATCGAGCGGTTAGATTTTCACTTTTATGTATATACTTATGAATAGGTATACTTATGAATATATCTAACTGTGTCTCGATTGTGACATTTCTACAGTGTACCTACCCCTCAAGTTACAACAATTTATCATTCAACCCCTTAGGAGAAAAATGTAACGTACTTTTCAATGAAAACTCCAATGTCAAAACAACCTTGTGGTCAGAAGGGGAAAGAATTACAATAACCACAGCAGGTTCGTGTATAAATATTATTATTAAAAGACACAAAATATAATTATAAGGTATGCATTAAAGATTTGTGAGTATTGATTGACATTTTGTGTTTATTCATCAGGCTGATATGAAAAGTTTTTTGAAAAAGATCTTTTACAAAATAAGTTTGACTCCTTTTTCTCTAATTTTCTAGGTTTTGTAGGAGTGAAGCAATTTAGTCGTCCGTGTAAGCGAACCTTTAGATTCGAAATATCGACTTTACCGATTTGTGGAGGTTGAAAATTTATGGAGACTCTAGTTGAAGATTTTCACTGTGCGATTGACATTGTTTCTTGGTTTTTTGGTGAACCGTGTGTAAATAAACTTGATCGACGTTTCGACACTCCTAATGGAAAAGACATTTCATGTTGGAGGCCCATCAGCGATTTAAACCGTCACCAATTTATTAAAAAAAAGCACATCATTAATAAGTGAAAGGTGGAATTTTTTATAGGGTAACTCCAGGCCTTAGTTTCATGTCTTACAGTATAAGGTTTTGTATGCATCTATCTATTGTCTTTGTATTAATATACATGTACCTAATAACCTTTCGGCTAATGATGTGTTGGCCACTGATCAATTAATCACCGAAATGTCAATAACTCTATGTATTGTAGGTATTGTGGATTTAAAACAAAAAGAAGTCGAATCCCGCGGCGACACATCAAAAGTTCTCGACATTTCGAAAACACGTTCGGTTTGTGAGCACGCTACACATAATAAAATTTCCACATAGGGTGACCAACGCGCAAAGCTTAATTATTTCTGCCTCAAAAACAATGAGAGCGATAAATTTTTATCGAGTTTAAAAAATGACAATATATTTCCGTTTGATTTACGTATATTATTTTGGTTAGACAGTTATAATTTTTCAACAGATGTTGCAGATAGTAAACAATGTAATATAATAATGACTCGTATGTAATATACCTTATTATTCTTTTAGCATATTCTTTATTCTTCCACTTCTCGATCCGTGTTCTTTTTTGCTTTAGCTTGGTAAAGTGAATTTCGTAAGTTTGAATAAAATATCAATAAATACAGGATTTCTATTCAACATCGTAGTTGTCCAAAAAATGTATAATCATTTAAGCAGTCATTCGAAAATTATCCTCAGCCTGAGATGAATCTCGTATGCCGGGGGAGCGGGGACAATAACGTAGAAACCATTTTTAAACTCAATTTTATTTGCAAATTCTTCTTCTTCTGAAGAAGAATGAAGAAGATTTGCAGATTCATAGAAAAATCTAGTTATTTGTCATGGTGTTTTATATAGTTGTTAATAATTAGTTGAAATTAGGTAAATAAATAAGTTGGTAGGTTGGGGTTAACTGGAAGAAATCGCAGTTCTGCGATAAGTTCGCCCTAGTAAACAGCGATTTATAATCTGTACAATGTCCATCATTATATTTATATGTATTTGTTGTTCACTTAAAGATTAAATAAATACATTAGCTCTGTTTGATTTGGTCACCCCAGTATTACGCGTTAATAAGTAAACTCGTATAGAATACATAGAGATGAGTATGGATTTTTAATTTTCCCCTCCAAGGAGATATTTAGGGGGATTTTTTGACTTGTGGTGGGTGCGGTGGATGGTAAAAGAAATACAAAATGGTACCTTGATAAGGAAATACATAATATATTTGCACCTATAAACTGCTCAGTACTGAGTTGCTTTGCTAGTTAATTGCTGACAAACTTATAAATATACTTTGAAATGATATCCAGAAATCAATTGAACTTGTAACTCATCGAAACTAGAAATACAACAATAACATCTAATATCAAACTAATTATTTTATATCGAATTGGCCAACAATCATCATCAGCATTGAATCTTGGTTTTTTCGGGTGAACCTAGTGTAGATAAACTTGATCGACGCGACGTTTCGACACTCCTACTGGTGTCTTACTTGAGAGGACCTGCGCACACCGTGAAAACCTTCAACATTTACTAACCATCATCAGCGTCTCATTAGCTCTGTGCGAGCTACCGCTGAGCCTTCTCTCCGTATAGTCCGAGAGCCCGCTGCTTAATTTATGACGTATCTGTTTTTTGATCGAAATGTGGTACAAATGATAGTTTACCAATGGGGTATTACATCGCACTAGGGTTGCCTATCAAAATCTTGCCGCAACCCCCCCTGCCCCCCCCGAAAAGGTCCCTCTTCGCGGTCTTTCGCATTTTGTATGAATATGGTAAGAGATAGAAGAAAGTAGTCAATGACAAAAATAATCCTTGCTAAATTCTCTACAAAAAATGTTAAATCAATTTTTACATAGGACTAGTGGTTTACCCGTAATGGCCGGTCGAAAAACAGGATATTTTTTGATAAAAAAAAAAAAAAAGTAATTTGATTTTTTTTCTTTAACTTTCTTCCACCCATTATCACTAACATTTTATGGAAAAAAATATTTGGCCTGCGGCACTATATAGCTGGTTATTTTATGAAAAACAAAATTTTAAGAATTTTTGTCACTGAGTTTTATTGCAATAACTCCTAAATTAATTGATGTATGAAAAAAAGTTATAGCTAGTTTTGTAGCTAAGACTATGGTAATTAATTTGTTCTTTGACTATTTTCCTGTAGCTCTTATCAATTTTCAACCAATTTAGTTTAAATTCATTTTTTAGTTTTTTAAATGAATTTCGGTTTTGGACAGGTTATTGCGGGTAAACTGCTAGTTCTACGAAAAAATTGAAATAACATTTTTTGTAGAGAATTTAGCAAGGATTATTTTTGTCATTGACTACTTTCTCCTATCTCTTACCATATTCCTATAAAATGCGAAAAACCGCTAAGAGGGACCTTTTCGGGGGGGGGGCAGGGTGGGTTGCGGCAAGATTTTGATAGGCAACCCTAGTGCGATGTAATACCCTATTGGTAAGCTATCATGTATACCACATTTCGATCAAAAAACAGATACGTCATAAATTAAGCAGCGGGCTCTTGGACTAGTACACGTAATACATGTTTCCATGGGCGGATGGCGTGCCATCCGTCCGGACAAAACCGGACAGTGTTAGGCTTTTTGACCTCTTCTTCTTATTTAAATATGGCACGCACCCGTCTGCGGGTGATTTTGCCATTGTCAAGTGTTTTGGTTATTTACTTATTTACTTACACTGAGAGTGACGAATCATAGTATTTTATATTTAGGTAACAAATACTAAATGCAGTGTTATAAAATGTTTCAATATCTTCAACATGTACGACAAACATGTTATTTATATAACATCAATGAAAAAACTATTGTATGACAAACACAGAATATATACAACAATATCTCTCTGACCGCACAGCACAGTTATATACAGGCCGTAGGTACACTCAAAAATACAATTCAATTCCAGGAACTACAGGCAAAATTAAAGTAAATGGAATATAGAGTCGGGCAAAATGTTTTTTTTTTTTTTTTTTTTTTTAATCAATGTTATGAAAAGGATTTTTTATTTCCCGATTTCAAGTAACCCGTTTTTAAAACACGTTTGGTAGATTTTAATACAAATTACACTTATGATTCCAAAACTCGGTTACACCTTTTTATCATATTTCTTCAAGTGTTTTACAATGAAGTTATTCACTTTCGGAGAATTCAGAGCTAACAGCGATTGAATGTTAATAGGCAAGGTCTTGCACACCCCGCTGATGTCCTTCAGGAATTCCTCGTTCGGCAAAAGGGGACAACCGAAGAATATGTGGTCAACAGTTTCAGCATCTTCTCCACATTCACATAGTGGGGAGCTCACGACATTAATTTTGAAAAGGTGTGCGGCTAAGATGACGTGACCAATTCTGAGTCTGCACAGTAATGACACATTTAACTTTGGAAGTTTGCTTTTGTTAAACCATGGGTGCGATGGAACAGACGGTTGAATACTCCTATAATGGGAACCAGTAGTAGAATTGGAGTAACACTCATTCCACTCGCTCATGACAGAAAGTTTCGTCACTCTCTGGCAATCCGCAATAGGAAGAGCAAACATAGGAGGGATAATACTACAGCTGCATGCCTGCTTAGCAAGAGCGTCAGCACGCTCGTTTCCAGCTATACCAACATGGGAAGGAATCCAACAGACTGTAATGTCTAGTTTACGAGAAGAGGCCACGTAAAGAAATTTCAGAATATCATATATGAGGTGATTATTTATTGATGATTTCTTAACAGAACACAAGTTATCTACAAGGCTGAAAGAGTCTGTGAATATGATTGAGTATGGGGTGGTAGTCAAAAGGATCTCCGTTAGCGCCTCCCGAAGGGCAACACATTCCGCTGTGAAGATGGATGCGGACCGTGGAAGTTGGAATTGTCTCTCTATACCGAGAGATGGGGCACAAAAGGCTGCCCCACAGTCGCCCTCTAGAGATTTCGAGCCGTCAGTGAAAAACCTGGCATGTGAGGGCCACCTTTCCTCAACTTTCTCTAAGAAAAGTTTGTTGACTGAACTAGGATCCATAGTCGAAGCTGACTTGTCAATATCCATGTGCCGGAGCACATCTGGACGAAATGTTGTAGCCTCAAACGGAAGAGAGAACATTGGTAAAAGAGAATGAAATGAATCCGGGAAACTGTTTAAGACATAATGATAGGACGAGCACAGCAATGGGTATATTCTAGAACGCCAGTAAGGAACGGTCTGACATCTCTGAATGAGTACCTGTAATTTGGGAAAGATCAAATGATTCTCCTGAGCCAGCCTTGCCGCAAGAAACTTTAATGCAAGGGATTTTCTTCTAAGAAAAAGTGGCATTTCGACACATTCGGCCTGTAATGCCACGATAGGTGAAGACCGCATAGCTCCTAAGATGACTCTAATTGACTTGTTCTGCATTCTTTCCAGTTTATCTGCAAGGTAATTCGGCAGAGGCTCAAACAAGAATGCACCGTAATCTAGAACACTTCTTATCAGAGCATCGTACAGGGTTCGCATTGTAGTTGGGTGAGAACCCCACCACACTCTTGCCACCGCACGGAGAATGTTTATGTTTTTTTCACATTTTGCAATGACCTTCTCGATATGAATGTTCCATGAGAGCTTCCGGTGCAGGGTCATGCCAAGAAATTTAACAGAATCTTCTGAAGGAACCGGAATATTATCAAATTTGATACCAATGTTAGGAATTCTATGCTTGTTTGAAAAACACACAATTTTACTTTTGTTAGGCGAAAGAGTAAGACCATTTTTCTTAAACCAGCCGCTAAGGGATTCGAGAGTACTCTCCATGACCTCACTCGATCGAGCAATGGATTTTTCAGCGCTGTAAACAACAAAGTCATCGGCATATTGCAAGACACTACAAGAAGTAGGAATCAGAGACTGGATGTCCTGAGTGTAGACGTTAAAGAGTAGGGGGCTTAAGACTGACCCCTGCGGTAGTCCTTTATATACTCTTCTCACAACCATGCCCTCTGGAGTCTTAATCAGGAGCTCCCTCTCGCACATTATGTTGAAAATCAGACGGCAAATAATGTCCGGAATACCTAAAGATAACAATTTCTCAAACAATATTGGGAGCAACACATTATCGTAAGCGCTACGAATGTCTAGAAAACACGCAATAAGATCCGTCTTATGGGCTCTAGCAATATGAATATCAGTCACCAAAATGCTCAAGTTGTCTAGGCACGATCGGCTCTTCCGGAAACCAAATTGCCACTCTGGCAGAAGTGCTTCTCTCTCCACGAACCACTCCAGTCTAGCCTTTATCATCCGCTCGAGGATTTTTAGGAAGCAGCATGATAGAGCTATGGGTCTGTATGAGGATCCCAACGTCGAGTCTTTACCTGGCTTGGGAATTGGTACGACAAATTGTTGCTTCCATGATGAAGGGACCGAACCTGTAGTGAGAATCACATTGAATAATGATAAAAGTTTGAGAAGAAGGGGTCTAGGAAAGTGTCGAATAAAGGAGTATGGGATCTGGTCTGGACCAGGGGCAGAATCACCTGCGGATTGAATTGCTACATCCAGTTCGTTAAAGGAAAAAGGGGAAGAGAGAATACATGATTGCTGGGGCGCGAAGACAGAGTCCTTCCGCAGCTCAAACTCCCCGGGAGCATACGCAGGAGCCAGAATCCGCACAAAACCATCAATCCAGGATGTACATTTTGAAGTGTTAGGTCTTGGGGAATAGGCACCTCTAAAAGCATTTACGGAATTCCAGACGTCTGATGGTGGTGTATCCGGAGAGAGAGAGCTACAAAATCTGAACCATCCCTGCCTTTTCTTACTCCTAAGAACTCTTTTGGTTTGAGCCTGAACCTTTCGAAGGGAGAGATAATTTTCAAGAGACATGTTCCTTCTGTAGGTTTTCATTGCCACAGAACGTTGCCTAACCATAGCCGTACATTCCTCGTCCCACCAGGGGGGAGATACTCTACGATGTCCAACAGAGCTCTTCCTAGGCATGGAAGCATCGGCTGCGCTAAGAACGAGGTGGGAAATCTTGTCGGAAACCATATTTACATCACTCATAGAATCATCAGAAGGGAGATCTATAAAACCCCCCTCTATAGACTCCCCAAACTTACTCCAGTTAGCCCTCTTTGTGTTATATCCGGATTTATGACGAGACGAATTGGATTGTGAATTGTTTGATCTTATTCTTATTATTATAGGAAGGTGATTGCTGGATAAAGGGTCCTTGAGAACTTCCCATGCGATCAGCGAAGCTAATTCACCAGTACAAATCGTTAAATCTACCGCGGTCGGATTCTGATGTGGAGGAGGAACTATAGTGGGGCTGCCGTCGTTTAAGATACATAAATTTAAGTTGTCGACCCAATCCAGCACCGCTTTGCCAGCTGAATCTGTTTTTTGAGGGCCCCATGATGAGGAATGTGCATTAAAATCACCCATAATCAAATATGAAGAAGAGAAAATTGGGACGATGCTGTTCCAATACAATGTATCAAACTGGGATCTCGGGGAGTACATCGACACCACAGTGATGTCCATGATTTTTGCGGCGACTATTTGCATTCTTGAGGAGGTCGGAAGAATTAGACGATCATAAGAGAAAGATTTTTTTATCAATAGAGCTGCCCCTCCGTAACCATCGGGGCGATCATCTCTAAGGCAGTCATATCCTGGGAATGATACAAAGGAATCTGAGGAAAACCAAGTTTCCGAAATTGCAGCGACATCTATTTTGTATTTCCTTAAAAGGAATGAAATATCATCTCTATTTGATACAGCGCTGCGGCTGTTCCATTGTAGAAATGACACGTTTTTATAACTAAAAGTTTGTGGAGCCATTTTCGGTTAAAAAGGTCTGAAGAATGGAAATCAGTTGAGCTGCGTTGGACGGTAAAGAATTTTGAGATGAGAGAATTTCTATTAACATGGAAATCATTGTTTTTAAAAAGTTGTTGTTGCCAGAGGAAAATTTATTTTGGAGGTAACCAGAAGATGAGGAGTTTTCAGATTGATCGGGGGCTGGAAGATTGTTGGGGAGAGCACATCCATTTGGAGCAGATGACCAAGAACTGCCATTTGGGCAAAAAAGAAGGGAATTGTGATCAGGTTGGTTGTAACCAGGTAGTACTGAGAGGTGCGAAGGGGTTTTGAATTTGAAAATAGTCTTACGATGACTGGATGGTGTCGGGGGGTGGACATTATTATCTGTCAAGGCTGAGTTTACTGATGAAGAAGGAAGGGCCTGGGACATTGCTTCTGAATATAGAGAGAATTTTTGAGGATGGGCGGCGAGGGCCTCTTTGTAAGATACATTGTTCGTAGCCATAGTTTTTTTTACGTCCTGTTGTCTTTTGAGTTCAGGACAAGAAAGATTTGCAGCAGAGTGTTGCCCTCCACAATTAATGCACTTTAAAATTTGGGACAGACAATTTTCGCCATTATGAGCATCGCCACATTTATAACAACGGGCCGATGATCGGCATTGTGCTCTGGTATGCCCGTACCTACTACAGTTGTAGCACAGGATGGTGGGAAAGACATATTGCTCAACCCTAAATGCATTGTGGAACAAAAATACGAACTCCGGAAGGGATTGCCCTTCGAAGGTAACAACTACGGTTTGTGAGGGCTTCCATGTGGCTCCCTCACTAGACTGAATCTTCCTATTTAATCTCCTTGCCTTGATTAATTTCCATTGGGAGGGCTCAGAATACTTTATTAATTCCTCCATATCGATATCCTCACTAATTCCTCTAATTACTCCTTGTTTGGTTAGCTTGAATGTGGGGATATACGCTTTTAATTTGTTTTCAGTTATTATCGGGCTATCCAAAAAGTTGTTTGCATATTTAGGGTTCAAAAATGTCAAAGATATTTTATATTTACCCTCAGCCTTCACTGAGCCGGTGATGATACCTTGAATTTTTAAAGAATACAACAACTTACCAAAATCCAGCGCACGTATTGGTTTGGATGAATCTTCATTTTGGACATAGACCAAGAATGGCCCTAATGACGTGGATTTGTAAGTTAAAGGTTGGGAGTAAGGGAGTTGGGGAGAAGGAGGAGGATTGGGAGATATGGCAGGAACTTTAGACGGAGGGGAAGAAATGGATATATCTACATCCGGAGAAAGAGGTCTCTTTCTCGGGTCGGGAGGATCTGGAGGGACCAGGGGTACCTCCATATTGGAGGAACCTGTTCCACTATGGAATCTACAAAAAGGTTGAAAAAATTAAATAATTAAATAAAAAAAAGAAAAAGGAAAAAAAAAATTAAAAGAAAAAAATTTTTGAACCACTCTAGATGTTTTGCTGCTTCGGACTTAATAAATTAAATACTGTATTCTCACAATAATATCGCAAATACTCGCAACTAACACAACCGCTTAGATGCGCTCTACGATCGGGACTGCTTTTTTTGACCTCTTATCAAAGGAAAATATGTAAATGACACAGATTAAAACTTTGGTACAAATATGTTTTATTCGATTTTTTAATCAATGAACCTTTTTTTATGTTCGGCCCTGGGACACAAAAGTCCGGCATTTTTAGGCGCTAAGTCCGGCTTTCCAATTTTTATAGATGGCAACGCTACGTGCATTAGTGGCAAGGTAGAAAAAATACTGCATATTATAAATATTGAAATACAATTTTTTCAAAAGCAATAATAATTTTGATCTTGTAGGTTTATCAGCTATCACATGATTTGGAACACACAAGAAGAAACCGAAGGGGAATATGAAATTTGCACAACAATGGCTAATAGGAAGCCAATTCTTGGAAGTAAGTACATACATAGAGTGTGGAAAACTACATGATACCTATCTATTATATTAAAGTACCATCGAATTTTTTGTATGTCTTCACTCCTCAAGGTTTACACACTTCATTTACGAGTATGTATTTGTCATAGATTCACCTTGATACAGAAAAATCTAACTTATTTCAAAGATAAGCGTAAGACTCGTAGCATTTGGTACTTCAGCTACTATACAAGTAGTTAATCTGGTACTGTCAAGAAACACCTCTATCTTTAGTAGCTTGCCTGAGGTTCTGAAGTCAGTCAAGCTGATAACTAGAGCATCCGAAATTCTACTACTTGAAGTACCTCATAAGTACGAAGTCATCTTATGCTTGTATAGTATATAGATATTGGATAAGTATGAATTATTAATATTTTTATAAGCCCGAATTTGGGTTTACGTTATGGAAGGTATGACCTTACTGCTTTAGGTATAAATTTTCGAGTTATTTACTACGTATTATACATATTTATTAATTTACTTAATTTTAAAATATGTTTTACAATACATAATAAAATATGTTTTTAAAAAAAATATTTATTTATTTATCTACGGCCGTACGGCCTTGAACATATTACAATTGATTTTGTTACCATATTACAATATTCAATACTTTAGGTACAGTGATGGATTGGGCATCACACGTATGAATAAAAAATACTTTATTTCAAGAATCACTTATATAAAGGTTTACAAAACTTGAAGCACTTATTCTATACTTAATAAATCACTAGTTATACTAGACACAATGAATTGGACGATCCAAGTTTAAACGAAGGAGACCACTGGACAACTGACCCAGAGGCAAGGGGTGTAGGTGAATATATAGGCAAGCGACTGTGGGAATGGAATGTGACAGTTGTGACAGGTTCTCAGACATTCTTGGAATGGTTTGGTATGCAGGTATTAAGTTACCTGTGGGATTGTAGGTAGGTAGGTGGTTATGGGATCATAACTCCTCCCCTTCAAAAGGAAAAATTAGGGTGAACAGATTTTTAGAAGAAAATATAGGGCAGCATAATTTTTTCAGGATAATGGTCATTTTTCAGGATTGATTCTTGGATTCTTTTCCGTTAACGTATTTTCCATTTCATTGGTCGAGGGTGTATTACAATTATTAATCTTAAGATATTTCAAACTTAACCTATATAAGCAATATAACAATATGGCAACTAAACACGTGTAAATGAGAATTATATGTGTATTATGAGACGCTGGCAAAGTGGTGTCGATGTCCTTCATCTCTTCTTGCAACTTCTTCAGCTCCAAGTGGATGGGATCGAGTTTCTGTAGGTTGATATTTTTTAGGTTCAGGGCTATTGGCTTGTTGTTTTCCTGCGTTGGTGTAAGTTCCACTTCCGGCAATTTGATCCATCTTACTGTATTGAATTTTGTAGCATAATGTTTGATGGTTACATTATTTAAAATGGCTTCACAATTTTCTGGTATCGTTACGACAAAACTTCCTTCAAGGTTGGATTTTTCTAATCTGTCTGAGCATTTTGTTGTTAGTGGCATTTCTTCTGGAATAATTAGCATCCACTGGTTCTCTGTTAAAGGTTCTATTTTAGGTGTGTCCAAGATCAGGGGGGTGAATTCGCAGTTTTGGTAAGATTTTGTGTATTGCATAAGTTGTACTTCGCAGGGTGCTCCGTTTCCAGTCGGGTTTGTTGTTTGCTCTTCACAAAGGTACTCGTTGATTGTGATCTCTCGACATGGTTGGTTCGTGGTTGCGTACCTCTGCTCATTTAGAATCAAGTAGCGAGATTTGGGAATAATCATGTGGAAGGAGTGATCATGTTTCATGGGGAATGGATATAATCGGTGTATTGTATATGTGTTTGGTTCAACAATTGGTATTTTAATTATGAATTTTAATTTATCGTCGGTTATGTAACTTTTTACTATTGCACAGTTTTCAATAAACAAAAAATTTTCTTCAATGATTTTCACCGGGAATTGTTCATCTTTATTTAAATGTCCATATACACTATTCAGTTCTTCAATAAGAAATTTTGGGTCTATGATGGAAGGATGTAACATGTTTAATTTTGAGAATGTCATTGCACTTTCAATGTCGGTTATTACTTGGTTAATTGTATTTAATGCTGTTGTTATTTGGTGGTAAACCATTATAATTATTATTAAATGATAACTATTAGTGTCCTTGATATGGCTGCGCTGCATGAAGTCTTCGATTTGTAGGATTCTAGTTCTTAACGTGCTTTGATTCATTCTTAAGTCTTTGGTGATATTTATGAAGTTTTCTATTGCTTTTTCTGCTAGGGATATTTTTCTTTCTTGTAGTAATTTCAATTTATTCTGGGTGTTTTGAAGTGCTTTAATTTCGGTGTCATATTTTTCTGCGTCACGAACATCCAGGTTTCCAGTGACTGCTTTAATTATAGATCCAAGGCCATCGATTAATCCTCGTTTGCTCCTAATTTTCGGTGATATTTGGTTGAGTTTCTTTTGCGTAGTTTTGAACAAGTTGACAGTCAAATATTCGTAGTTGTGTAACTCCTTTTCATATGTTTTTCCATACTTTGCGAAATTGATAGAATCTTGTAGTTTTTTGTGGTTGGTTTCTAGAACTTCAACCTCTTTTCTTAGTATTGCTATGTCGTAAATTTGTATTAGTGTCCAATAGTTTTTTACTATCTGTGCTTTTCCTAATTCGTGGGGCATCATCCCTGGGTTGTTTGTTATCTTTTGAATGTTGATGTTTGCTGCCGCCAGCCATCTGAAACATTTTTTCAGATATCTTTATTTTCTGGTCTAATCACGATACCGCGCAGGGAGCCTTACTGCTCTCCCTGAGCGCGTGGTCCGGACAGGCTGTCTCTTGGCTGCCGGTTCTTCTTTTAATTGCTTATGCAGCTTAATTATATTCGCCAGCTTCTGGCTGTACCAGCAGTGGGTTGTAGGTTTTTTGTTTGTTCTTTCCATTTGATGATTTTGGTCTGTAAGTACTATTGCTCAGGTAGGATTGGATGGACGGGATTATCGTATGAGGTAGGAATAGGACTGGGGATATTTGTGGGACGTTCGGGAACTCTCAGTTAAATCTAGTCTTCCACTATGTTATCAATTTAGAGTATCGTAAAGTGTTCACTGTAATGTCTTTCTAATTAATTTTTGTATAATATAAAACAGAAAAATATATTTTATTTAGCACTGGATTATTATTGTGTTTACCATATCCTATCTCTGGTTTAACTAATTTATAATGGTGCGTTAGCTAATGCAGAATGCAGAAGCTTTGTGAGTGGGCGGGCGATAAGATTTGTGGAAGCTTATCTCCTTGTTATTGTATTGTCGATATGTGGATTCCAATTACATTTCTTGAAATGATCATCACATCAATAGTTGTTTAATATTTGCTTATTCTTAACATAGGTTTTTCTTTTACGTGTCTTATTTTATATCATCAATGTCATTAACGCAAGCCAAGTCTTCAGTTATTTGGAACTTCGTGAAGCTTATCTTTTCTTGTTAAGGTATCTTAAATAGTCTACCTTGTGCTTTCAATAATTTGGAAATGATTTTCTCTGATTTCCTCATGGAATATGAGGTGTTTCGCAATAGTTGGTTTCTTCTCGATATAGCATTCTTTGGAGTCTGGTAATTTGCGAGTTTATTTGTCTTACAGCATTTGCATGTAGCTGAGTGTTCGTGAATCATTTTCTCCATTTTTCTCCAGTAATAGATTTTGTTTAGTGTCCAAAATAATTCGTTTGGCGATGGGTGATTCTTTTTGCCTTGATGGAAAGATTCAATTATTTCTTTTTGGTTTCGTATACGTGGAATGTATTTACGGTGTTTGCGCAAATTGTTAATTTTTTCATTGAACGGTATTACTGTTTCCTTTTGGTTTCCTACTTTTTCTTCTATTGTATCTACATTTGTCTGTAACTCCTGCAAATTCTTCTTCGCTTTGTCATCTTCTTTGTAACAAATTGTTAAGTTTGCCTTTTGATATGGAGATTCTTCTGAGATAATTTTGACATTGTTACTGAGCGTCGAACTTGAAATCGCTTTTATGGTATCTGTTGAATAAGCTGTTGAGTCATGTTGACATTTCTCGGAAAGTGAACTTGATATTCCATTAACAATGTTTGTTTTATTAATTTTCGTTTTCACGGGAACTGTTGCAATGCGTTCCTTATCTTCATATTTCTCTGGAAGTGAACTTGATATGGGTATTTCTTCGGCGATGTTTATTCTATTGGTCGTGTTCTTCAAGGCTACTGTTATGATACTTTTCTTATCTTCACATGCTTCATTTGTAATACTTTTATTGTATAAACAGGAATTTTGTACGATGGAGTCGATAGCTTTGTTATGCTTTTTAGATATTTTACTGTCCTTCAACTTTATAGATGATTTTTCCAAAACTGGTACAGGTTTTTCATTGTATTCCTCTTTATTTTCTAAGTCAAGAAAACTCTTGTCCATTGTTGACAGAAACTCTTCTGTTTCATTTTTATTAAGATGATTTCGGCGTGGTTTATTTGAATTTTTCTTCAATTTAACTTTCTGATTTTGTGTCGGAATTGTTAAGGGAGTTTTGAGAATTTTCTTAATTTCAGTTGTGTCGGGATGGGTACATTTTATGACTTCGACATATTCTTTTCTTAATGAAGTTTTCATAGATGGATTCTCATCTGTATCGGTAAAATTTTCTGAGTTCAGTGGTACAAAGTTCGATAGATCGAACGGAAAATTTGGATTTGATGTAAGATTTTGATACGTTTTAGTTCCGTTTTCTTCTGTAATGTCGTCTTGAAATACGTATCTGGTATCTTTAACTGGAATCTCATCCATCTGTCGTATGTTGCTCTTATCATATTTCAGATTCGTGGAATCTTTATTATTATTGCGTGAATATGGGACATGTTTGTTCATTTTAGTATTATCGAATGCATGTGAAATTTCCTGTGTGTGGAAAAGGTTTAGTTTCCTAAATTCCATTCCTTTGTGTGTTGTAATTTTGTTTAATCCGATTTTTGATAGATTCTTTTCTTGGTTTGTGTTACTTCTCATGTTATTCCTTCTGTAATTTTTATCATTTAACTCTAGTATTTTGATGTCTGTTGATCTGGTTCTTAAAAGTTCGTTCTTAATATCGATTCGTGCTTCTAGAAGTTGTAGTAAGTCGAGTCCAATAAGTCCGTCATATTTTTCATGTAAACTAAAAATGTGGAATTTATGCCATGCTCCTATTTGAAAGGTCTTTGGTAAAGGGATGTTGATAACATGATCGTGCTTAGAGGTCTGGTGAGCAGACTGAATTTGAAACTGTTCGTATTCGACATAATCTGAAAAATATTCTTTTACTTTTTTCGGGTCAATTATAGATTTTTCAGTACCTGTGTCAATCATGAATTTCGCATTGATTTCTGGTAATATGATATATGGAAGATTGCTTTGCCTCTCGAAATTGACGTTTATTATCTCTGTTTGTCGGGAGGCTTCGCCTTGCAAAAATCCTGTTGTTCCATCATTGTTTGATCATCTTCGTATTCATATTCTGGATAATAATTATTGGTTTCATAATCATATGGTGAGTAACAATCGAGATTTTCTTGTGGTTCCTCCTGGTAAAGGAGTTCTTCTGCTACCCACTTCGGTTGTGAGGGTCTGGCAGGCTTTAGAGGTGGTAAGGATCGCATAGTTTGATCTGATGAGGTCTCATTTTGTTTTCTTTGGGGTGGTTGTCTCATTTGTTGTTGTTGTCGTTGTTGTCCGACTTGTGGTTCCATTGGTCTCCCGAATTGTCCACCGAACGCAATGTTTCTTGACATGCTAGGTTGGGAATTCTGTGGATTACCGAACGCAATGTTTCTTGACATGCTAGGTTGGGAATTCTGGGGATTAGGTCTTCGAAATTTGCTTTGATCCCTTGGTGTTTGAGATAAAGCGTATGGTTGAAGTTGTTGGTTCGCTTTATTTTGCGTATATAAAAAATTTTCTTCTTCCATGACGAGGGAAATAGCTTTCTCCAAGTTTTCTGGTCTGTTTAGTCGGATCATTAGGCTCATGTGGCCGTCTAAGCCTTTTAAAAATGTTTCCAGGGCCAAACTGTCGTATATGTTAGTTTTGTACCGCCTTTCATTTATATCTGCCACGGTTAATTGCAATTTTGTTAAGAGGAGGCTCCTGGCTTCTTGCACTCTCAACCCGAATTTTCTTGCTTTCTCGCCTTTGTATGGCGTTGTAAATATTAGATCTTGCATGAGGGCATTTTCATCCCTCTGATCTCCGAAGTACTGAATGAGGAGGGATCTTATCCCCATCCAATTATTCATCTCCTCTCTGTTATTTGTCAACAGGAGGGCTTTACCGTGTAATCTGCTCTGAATGAGTCTTATTAGGTAGGTGTTGATATGATTAACTGGGTTGTTCGTATCCGCGTACATGTCAATCACATATTGGCATGCGCTGATAAATATATGTAACTTTTCGGGTTCCCCCGAAAATATTGGGATTAAATCGGTGACATTTTTTGACACATCAGCGATTGTGACCATTTTGCTGTTAGATGATTTCTTATCTTATAATTATTTCTTAGAATATTAGTCTTATCGCTATTCTCATACTCTATTGGAAATATGATACTCTTGTTATCGTTTCTGGTTAATCGGTATATTATTTTATTCCGATGTTAACTTTGATTAATATAATATCTAATTCTTCAATAGATATTTAATTCACTTTTTATTTGAGAGTAAGTGTAAAATTCTGAACATTATTTCAGTTCGATTTTTTCTTTGTCACTTCTCTTTTAATTTAATCTTACTTATTTCTAATTTGTTTGGGGCTCAACATTCCTCGATTTTGAGAGGGCAATTGGGCGTTACTGAGGTTTCTCCGATTTTAGAAGTTGCCTCAGCCTGACTCGATTTTGAGAGTCACCAGCAGGTTTCCCGATTTGAGGGTTATCCTGGCGGTTATGTAAGGGTGTTTTGACTCGATTTTGAGAGTCGCCAACAGGTTTCCCGATTTGAGGGTTATCCTGGTGGTTGTGTAAGGGTGTGACTCGACTTTGAGAGTCGCCAACAGGTTTCCCGATTTGAGGGTTATCCTGGTGGTAAGGATGTTGGTCAGTTGTAAGGATAATGTTAGCTGGAAGGAGGGGACACGTAAGACAGGTGCGATTTGAGCTCGTACTTACATGCAGGCCACGATCACTGCTATTTTCATCCTTTGGTGTCCTTGTTACCGGTTCTTATCCTGTCAAGAGTTGAAACTCACGGAATTGATCACAATTCTTCAGGATTCCTACAGAGGCTGCGCCAGTGATGGATTGGGCATCACACGTATGAATAAAAAATACTTTATTTCAAGAATCACTTATATAAAGGTTTACAAAACTTGAAGCACTTATTCTATACTTAATAAATCACTAGTTATACTAGACACAATGAATTGGACGATCCAAGTTTAAACGAAGGAGACCACTGGACAACTGACCCAGAGGCAAGGGGTGTAGGTGAATATATAGGCAAGCGACTGTGGGAATGGAATGTGACAGTTGTGACAGGTTCTCAGACATTCTTGGAATGGTTTGGTATGCAGGTATTAAGTTACCTGTGGGATTGTAGGTAGGTAGGTGGTTATGGGATCATAACTGTACTGATTAAATCTTAAAAAAACAACAAACATAACAGTTTCAATATAATTTTAAGCTAGGCTAGGTACATAATACAAGTTCATGGTTTTCGTTCGTTCATATTAAAATATTTATAAAAATTGGTCCCTTTCAACATCTACATTGTAAAGACTTTCATCCCTTATTTGACCACCGGATGGCCCTTAACCGAATTACCTGAAAAGAGGGAGGGATGAAAAGTTTACGAAAACTCAATTAAATAATTTCTCTTGTGTATGTATCGTTGTATGCGATATTCTATTACTTTGTTTTTATTTTTTTATAAGTAAGTATTTATATTCCTTTTAAGTAATTTACATACATACGAGTATATCGTGGGGTCCCTGGCCCTGGGTTGTAGAATTTATTCCCTACTTTATTTTGAAATACTAAAAGCTCGTGTGTTTATTATTTTTCATTTTTTTTTTATTTTATTCTATTTTATTACAATTATGAGCACAAAACAGACAACAACCATAGATATGTATAAGTAAGAACATATAGATTAAACGATTAGTCCATAGCATGCGCCACAGTTAAATTAAAACATATATGTACGTTCATTCCGGTCGCCTCACACACTCACACTCAATCTCGCTCTCAGGCTCAAATTTCCCATAAAGTATTTTAATGATGCATTTTTTTGTATAGGTAACGAATGTTTTATATTTACTTATTGGTGTGTACGATATAAATTTCCTAATAAAGTATGTGAAGTTATTAAGAATGTTTAAGTTTGCACCAACAAATTAACTCATAATAAACATAAATTAGACAGAATAGTTCCGAAAAAAGCTATAGCATTTCATATAGATACTCGTAAATAAACTTTGTTGCACCAATATGAACTGTTCACTGCATAATATTATCAATAGATCTTATAAAATTAATAAAGTCGCTTTATTCAATTCAGAAGATTATACGAGTATTATGTTAATACTAGTTACTATAAAACATTGGTTTACGGTAAGTTCGTCTAAAATCAATTCGTCTAAAATCAATTGGTCTAAAATCAATTCGTCTAATTATCAATTCGTCTAAAATCAATTTACCTAACGATGAATTCCTCGATTTTAGAAAAAAATATTTTGGACGAATTGATAATTAGACGAATTGATTTAAGACTAATTGATCTTAGACGAACTGATTTTAGATAAATTGATTTTAGACGAACTAACCGGACACCATACAACATCCCAATGTACTGCAAAACACTTTTGTCAGATTATTTTCTCCAGTCAATAAAAATATACATACCTATACGGTGCATAATACAAAAATATTATGTAGGTATATAAATAAACGACGTGTATATAAATGTATATTTTATTATCAAAGTACATATAACTATACTTCGATATAGATTTTAATTTATTTATACTGAAAGCGTGTAAGCTGTGCTGTTACATATACCCCCTATACCTCTGCTTTTCCACCCAAACCCTTACAGTTTTTACCACCCACCCCTAAAAAACAAAAGAAGCTCCATACTACTCCACTAGAGACCCCCCTTGCCCCCCCCCACTAAGGAACGGAGAGGGAGATAACGATTTCGCGGGAAACATTACTCTGTCGTAATATAAGACACCAAGATGTACATGTAAATATATTATTATTATATTATGATACACCCACTATACATACATATATCTACCTACAGTCTTTATATTAAGTATTCTCCAGATGAATATATTAAACTTTATATAATGTTAAAGTAAGCGTCGTTTTTTAAGTACAAAAATAATATACGGCGACACGTGTATCATTGGTGCCATAAGTTTAATATTGTCTTGCCGATGTGTTCAATGTTGCAGAATTTGATCAATAAAATACAATTCGTTAATAGTAATTACAATTACCTACCTCGTCGACCTCAGGTCTAAATGTTTACAGCGAGCAGTCCCTTGTTCCCCATCCCGCCTTTTCCTCTTCCCCCTCTGTGTGCATACGTATTTATTTATTTTTTATAAATGTTTTTTTTTATTTATTGATCTATTAGTATGTATTATAAGTGTATATATATATAATGTATGTGTGTCTTTATATTTACTTACTTTACTATTATAGTATTGAAGTTTTTCTTTTTTTTTCTCGGGTTGAGTGTGAGATATTGCTTTTTACAATAAGTCCACCATTTGGCACACTGGATTGTCTTGTTTTTGTTATTATTTATATTTACTGGCCAATAAAGATTTATTTAAGTATTTATTTATATCATGATCAGGTTCAGTATCAATTCTTAATATATCTAATACGACAGATGATCTTGTTGGTTGGCAGTATAATTTATTGCTTTATTTATAGAGAATATAGGCAGTAGACATATATTATTGAATACATATCCAATAGCACATGTTTACACTTCACATACATAACTTACTGTTGGCAAGGTTGACTTATAATGTATAATTTATAAGAAAGTGAAAAACGACTATCTAGAACTAAACTACCTAATTCGTATTATTCTTATCCTGTAGACAGAAACGAGATCCGCCAAGGAAATTATACTAGTAAGACATAAATTAAAATATGTATATATGTATCTACACATTCATTTATATAAAGCTCTGTTTTGGAAACCCACGATAATATTCTCAATTTAATGAGCCACTATAGTAAATGACGTAAATATCCATAATTATTTAATCGCACATCTACTAACTTAGTATAATTCAATATTTTTATAAAGGCTTCTTAATTAGCACAAAAAACGGAGTTTGCGGTTTCTCACGATAATTAAGGCCTATATTTTTCCCATTAGAAAACAATCTTAAAATTTATAGCGAAAGGGTGGTTAAGTCGAGAGGAAAATGCGGATTAAATTTTCAATATAATTTATCAAAAATTCGTACTACGTGTCCAAACCAGTCAAACTTGAACATTGAAGAAAATCTCAACAATACGCTCATTATCAATGCTATTTCCTAATTATAAAATGCTGGTAGTACCCTTTACTGTACGTACCGTGTATAGTATACGTAGTGGATGATGTTGGATGGAAGAGAATGAGTTGGGTGGTGTATAGCTGTTATATGTCCTGGGCACAATCAGTCTTCTTCAGTGCTCCAAGGAGAGTGCTGTCACGCGCACCACCCAGCCCCACTCCCATCTCCCGGGCCCCAGTGCCGGTGTGGCCCACCACCGAATGGTTCACCCCTTCATACGTATATGTACCGTAGTTCACCCACAACTACCTACCTACCGGCGCTAATTCTAGGCCGTGGAGATGCGACTTCTTCTAGACTTACCAACACTAAGCGGACATTCTAATGTATGGTTTATATTCGGTTTTATTTCATTATTCAGTCTATACAATCATAGGGATACACACACGTATTCAATTTCCCATGTATCAACAATCATAATATATACCTAACTTCCAATTCTATTTATCTATCCCCTAACGCCGCGTCTCTTGAGACGAGAAAACGCCAGAGTGCTCCGTCCTTACACACACCTCCATTCCGTCACATTTCTTCCAAAAAAATTACTTTATACCTAGTTCTTTTCCAAAAAGGATTGCAATGAAGCTAAATAATATTCTTGACAAATAGGATTAATAAATCTAGTAACCCTATTATAACTACGTGGAAATTATAAAGGAAGAGACTTGTAAGAACTTGATTGCGAAAGCCAAATGATTAATAATATGAATTTGAATCTTCTTCTTCTTCCTCAGCCTTCCTCCACCACTGCTGGACGTAAGCCTCTTCCATTTCCTTCCACTCATCTCTGTTTCTCCCCCTCCGCATCCAGGTTCTTTCGGCTTGCTGGACTAGGTCATCAGACCACCTTTTGGGAGGTCTTCCGACGCTTCTACTTTTGTTCCAGGGCCTCCACTGAATTTGAATAGTTAAAAGATTTTCTGAAATTGTACACATCATAAGTGATTTATTGTTGTACTCTTATGCATACAAATAAAAAAATATCAACAATGATTGGTCTGTGTAAACTCATCTTTATATTATTTTCCATTTCTTCGCTCCGATCTTCTCTCGATTTGGCTCCCTCTGGCCCCCCTCACCCACACAAAACATCCCCTAATTCCGAAGGGGGGACAACCCTTTCTGTTCTTTACACATTTATTTCTTGCGAGTATAAGAAACGCCGCCTTCTTACGCAACTTTTCTATATTACCTATTTATATAGACCCTCTTTCGCTTTAAGTTTGCGAAAAAGGGTTAAGGTGACCACATTGCAACTAATGAAATTGGGACAAAATAATGATAAGAAAATGAAATATTCCCATTGACGGACTACTTTTCTTTTCTACGAAAATACACCAATATTTAGCACCAAATTGAGTTCTTTTAAACTTTTACTTATTCTTGTAGTCAACATTCTCGCACAATATATCGTGAGTTTAATTTTGATTTACTATTAATTAATTGCTTATATCTAAATTAATACAAAAATATACCTAATAGCAAGAAAACTGGTTACGAAAAATAAAAAAAATGAACAATAGTGGTGAGATTCCATACTTTTATCTATTTTTTAATTTGAACAACCGTTGTATGTACAGTACTGAGTACATCTAGAAGTCAGACTTCCACATCAATATTTCTATTGCCCTTTTCTTTTCACAATAACCGTCTCAATCTTGAATGGACGGTTTTACCCACAAAAGAACCTCAATAAATGTGCATTTCATAAGCTAAACATGCATTAATTTTTTTAAAAGGCAATACGCTAGTAAATACAGTAATGGGATATTTATATTTTAAAGTTTTTGTAATATGTAGTAAGTGCATGGTGGAAGTCCATTTTTAAAGGTAAAAATGAAAAAGTAGTATATAACTACACAGTACTTTAAAATCCACGTAATGACTTTTATTACACGTGATTTCACATTATTGTCATACGCCTGATGATGAGGATGAGAATCGCCTCGAACACTATAGTCGCGTCTAATAAAAGTCATCACGTGAATTTTATACTATTGTACTACATAGTACTAATTTTTATTGGTTGTTGTATGGTTACCACATCCACCCCCGGGCACACATTTAAGTATAGGGCGATGAATCCACCCTGAAGTCTTCCACATCTTTGGTAACGCGTGAGTGTTCATGGCAACATCTTCACTCTTCTTTGCAAAAATATACTTCTCGGTCTAATGGATAATAAACCTTTATTTCCATATACCCACTCAACGCTAGGTTGGCTTTGCTTTACTGAAAAAAACCATCACTTACTTCGACATGGACGTGGGATCTCCGGGAGAAAAATTTCATGGTTCAATGTGGCGCCCAACGTGGGGCGCCAACGTGGGGCGCCACTTTGACATGGACATGAATCTGGATTAAAAATTCTTCTCCCGGAGATCCCACCTCATGTCAACCTTCCTAGAATTAATCTCATATTTGCAAATGTCTAAATCAATAAAATAATTATCTCAATTGATTGGATTGCAATCGTCTGCTTATGATTGAGTTGTCCGGGTTTGACTTTCTTTGTGATAATAATAATTATATTATTCTAATCATGCATGCAACTAGTTTCGTTGCACTAATTGCATGAAACTGTCTTATTCCGCGAAGCTAACAGTGGAACAAGTGTCATAACACACACCGTAGTTTGGCATAATACTAGTTTCGTAATGTAGTTTGGTGTCTTGCAAAAATACTGGTCATGTTAGTGTACCTGCCGATGATTTTTTTTTAAATAGGGGCATTACTACTTTCAAATCTACAACCTAAGTTATACAAAAAATATGCAGTATCTTCTATATTTATTTATTTATTGAGACACTCACAGAGTCCCAGAGGATTGACAGATATATGAGATACCTATAAACAATTAAAAATATGAAACACACATTTCAGGTCAAACCCCCAATTACGAGTGTCTACAGGATACAGGTAGATATAAGAGTATCTCAGCTTGAAACTAAAAATAATGGAATTGAACATTTAAAAATGTTCTGTCACAATTCTTCTCCCTCTACGGAGGAAGCGCTCTTCAAAAAGGATTGTGTTTCTTATTATTGTGACAAAATATCGTATTCCCTCATCAACATAAATTCTTTAATAAAATCAATACAAGAGAATCCGGTATCCAACACCCTTAGACTTCTCATATAATATAACCTCCCCCTGATGCCCTCAACATTGTCCCCCTACCCTATCCTTTAGCGTCCTTATACCTACATATACATCTACACTCGTACACTTCTACACAAGTACGTCCTTTCTTAAATATTCATTTAGGTATGTTCTTATTTTCGTCCTATTTCGTCTTTGCGAAAACACCCTCACACCCCCCTTTTTTCCATTCCACACTCCCTGCTTAGTCGCTCTGACCCTCCCTCCCGCCTCCCACCTTCCTACTGACATACACCCTCGGACGAGCAGCCACCCTGCATTCCACCAGATTCCTTTAGTTTCAACCCTTTCCTTCTTCTTTCTTTAGAGAAAAACCAGAGGAACGAAAAGTTTTTGCCACGTCATGTTGATTTAGAAATTATTAATGATAGGCATATACGAATATTAAGCGCGCACATCTACGTTATGTAAATGTAGGTATATTGTACATTGTTTATTTAAATTATAGAAAATTAAAACCTTATTGTTCTCTTCATTTTTGATGTTCTATTATCTCAAATTATCAGGAATGAGAAAGGAATACAAAAGGGTAATACAATTGTAGTGCGTTATCTTTTGTTGTAAAGCAGAGAGAGCGTCCTTATAGAAACTGGGTCATCGGGAAAAGCACGATTTAAATATAAAAAAATACTCTACATATACCCAAGTAGATAATAAATCTTCATGGAAAAATATTTATTTCCAAATAAATACCTAAAAGTATGAAAGAATATTTATACTTCTCAATATTCCATCCTCTGGCAATCACGAATTTCTTAAAGGATTCTTATCCTTGCATCCTTCGTGGTAATTTTCTTAGAGATATTTCCTATGGATAATTCTGAATGATTTTTTCATTGGTACCTATTACAAACAGGACAAAAATGACTAAAAACGGGAGACCTTAGATCTCGACAACCTTACAAAATATGCTTTTGAAAAAAATAGAGTAGAAACATTGAACTTTTGTTTAGCGAAAGATCGTAAAAGATTTTTATTTCTTGTATAGATTTCTTACAAAAAAAATGTGTAAAACACGTTCCCCGAAAGTCGAGAAGATTATTTTTGTGTGTTGATAATAGATACCTATGCATTAAAATCTGGCGAAGAATTCTGGAGGAGGCCAAGGCTTACAGTGGGCTGTAGCGCCAGTGATGATGATGCATTAAAATCTAGAGAATAACCGTAAAAGTTTTTTGATTGAAGCAAAATTAACACCAGAAAATGGAAAAAAAACTATTTTTATCATTTTATCATGCGATTGTTCGTGCGATTTTGAACCTTAATGCCGTGGGAAATTACCTTGCCGTCTTAGTTGGGTCTGAAGCCTTAAGGGCGAAGTAGAAGTTGCAACAATAGGTACCAAGTATTATTTTTTGTAGTCTCAAATTATCGAGTAGGTAGGTACCTAACCTTCTAGTACCGCATATTGTGAGACGACGTTGAAGAAATTGATCAATTTTCAGTTGAAATCTTGTGGTCAACAACCGTGATTATTCTCAGAATATTAATTAATTATTTAAAATATTTCAGACACAACAATTTTGTTTTCTCGTTTAGGAAAGGATTAACAAACTTAGAAGTTTAAAGAAACTTTTGCACGGCAGTATAATTATGAAATAATAATTTTCGATTAGTCTATTGCTTATACTATAAAATGTAGTCTTCAATTTATATAAATAAAATAAATATTTTTTTATTGGCCAGTAAATATATATAACAACAAAAACAAGACAATGCAGTGTGCCAAAAGGCGGACTTATTGCAAAAGCAATATCAACCCGAATATACAAGTACAGATCAGTATACATAGGTATCTACTACTATATTATCTAAAACACATTACCTTAGCGCAGGTATACGTACGTTCGTTTTTTTTTTTAGAACTCAGTTTTTTGTCTGCATGTTGTAAAAAATCAATAGATGTCGTCCATCAATAAATTTAGAATTACAAACATATATTTTTTTTAATAATTTCGGAAATGGTAGCTTACGCTTTATTCGTATTTTATTTTTTCCAACCTTTTAATTGATCAAGTAGTTAATTTGCCTTATAAACCAGAACTATTTTATTTATTTATTTATTTAATCTTTAAGTGAACAACAAATACATATAAATATAAAAAATGGACATAGTACAGATTATAAATCGATTTTCACTAGGGTGAACTTATGTCAGTATTGGCGCCTTTTAATACTAATAGCATAGAGAAAAACTTAATTAAGAAAATATATGGATTATTACCAACACCTACTTAAACCAATAATTATACGGCCTTAAAAATATCATCGTTTCTTTATTTTAGACGTTGACGTTGTTTTGATTGTTACATTTTATTAAAATGACAATACTTAGTCCTACTAATGGTAATGATTACTGTAGAGGATTTCATAATCTTTTATTATACATAAAGGATCGATATTACAGGTTTTTATTGTTATATTTATTATAATCATCTTATATAATCCTCCAGTGATTCAAAATAACTTCTTCCTATTTATATCATTTCATACTAAATTCCCAATACTTCGGGACAATCAGTAGAAACAAACACGAAATACTTACATATTTAGTTAGTATAGATACAATGCGAAAGCAAATGAATTAGTTTTCATAGCGTTGTTTGTTTGGATATACTTACCTATTTCGAGAATATAATTACCATTATACTTAATGAAATTAATATTTTTATTAAGGAAGCTCCGTACAAATATTTTATATTCAGTACGTAATACGTATACAACTCAATAAAATAAATACCTAGAATATAAATAATGCAAATATACTTTCTGTTTATACTGGACTGAATCGGATTAGAAAAATTCAAAATATATAGTCATATGTATCGTACGCGTTTACTTATTTGGTTATCAAGGTAACCTAAAATGCATTAGGTAAATTCATATTTATGTTTTTACATTATATTGGGTACAACAAATATGATTATTCGTTGGCACTTTGGTATCTCTAAAATGAAATTAGTGGAGCTGTACGATAAAATTGCTTTAAAATGAACGAAACTTATTTCGTAGAGACTGGTATAGCGTTAAAAGTACTGTGTCGGAAATTGCTTGAAAGGAACTGAATTGAAGTAGCGTTGGAATAGGTAAAGTACTTACGGAATACGTATGTAAGAAAAGAAGGGACAAACAAATTGTTGAAATATTTCCAAGTGTTCTTCGTAAGAATGTACACGACGGGAGAGCAGAGGTAAGTTTCCAACGTCTGTAAAAATATACTTCAGAAGGTTGATTTTTAATGAGTGGAGAACTTTCGACTTAACAATTTGAGAACAATATGGAACACCTCATTCCTCGTGAAATTACACGACATTTTCTATCTTAAGTATTCCACGAAACATGGATAAGGACGCAATAAGAAAGAACACTTACTACCGATAGTTATGTTTACATTATGAAAAGCATAAAAATCCTTTGTTTACTGAAGATTTTCCGGCTTTCATGTATACATTCATTTAATAAATGAAAATTTATTATACCATACTAAAAAGTGTCCTAGAATCACATGTAAAATACATGTTTAAGATTTAGACCCCCAATCCACCCACAACATTTTATTATAAAGGTGTCACAGCCTGTGCCAATAATAAAATTTATTTCTTATATTAGTACAAAAATACAACTTTACATTTCGCTGCATACATAATTATTCTTTGAAAATTAATAATGAAGGAACGTTTGTTTTATCATACTCATAAATTATTATTTTTCTTTTGTAACTTTTCTCTTTCAATTATTTTCGGAGAGGGAGTTTCCTAAATTAAATACTAAGAAATATTTCTATATGGCACGTCTCTCTTCATTCTATACGATGAAATATTGTTTGTAAATAATTTACATTAAATTTCGAAATGACAGATCATATCTATATAACTTTTTGTATGTAACAACGAATGATACGCACACTTTTGTTAGGGGCACTAAATTTGTTTTCAGTTCTTTTGATGGTGTATTTTATTGTAGATAGGGACGCTTAGTATGAACATTGTACAATATACTTGAGACAATATACCTACAAAGAGCCACCCGTTTTAATTTATAAATTTACGCCCTTGAATCGAAGAAGAGAAGAAGAAATGGAAAATGTTATAGAAGAACACGGGGGAAACTTTTGATTTCCAAATGCCCATTTGTCGCGAGAGGCAAGGAAGGCTTCTTTTGTATAATAATTATATGTGAGGTGTGTTCACCAAGTTTTCGAATTTATCAATATTTATATTTTGAGTCCAGAAAATAAAATTACCTATTTTTGGAATATCATCACGTATATTCCTCATGTTAATAAAATTATCCTACGCCACACCTAAAAAAACTGCAAGAGAATTCTCATTGAAGTATTGTATAACTATTTTTCTTGTTTTGCTATCCTCTACCTCCCCTTTACGCTGAAGACATTATCATCTGAATGTAATTACTAATTACACTAAAATTATATGAAACCTTACTTCACGTACTTACCTAGTTAGTTACATGTTAATGGAAATTGCAGTAAACTTGTTTATTGTACTTTGGCGTGAAAATCTGAGCTTGCATACATAAACCACTAGTCTTGGCTATGCTAGACTGAAAGCTTGTATCGTGAAGCGTATAGAAAACATCGTCACCGCCGGGATTCGAACCGTGAATTTCCCGCTTGAACAGACCCGCGCTCCAACTAACTACGCTAACTATATTTTATTACAAGATAATGTGCCTAGGTACTGTTTTTCTGTTGCAACGTGCAAGAAAATAAGTAATTAAAAATATAGTTAAAATACCAATAAAAAGGTAATTGATTTTTTGCATACAGAATCCTAAATGTACTCGTAGATACGGTGGTGGAAGATTATTATATTACTATATATATTACTATTAAAAAAAGTGAATATATGTAGCTGCATATTATATAAGATGTTGAATACACCATACATTTGTAGAAATTGAAGCAATATACTTTATGAATATTCCTAATGTGGCCGGTATAGGTACGCATAGTCGCTTATGCGTGTATATGTGCCCCTCGGAGCGCCTCCTACCTTCACAGAATTCTAATTACTTTTATTTTATCTTCGGAAAATTTATTTTCAAGAAAGTAAGAGAAGAAGAGAAAAGAGGTGCGTTGGTAAAAGGAACGTGTCTCCCTTCACTTCCCCCTTCCTCCCAATCTTCATATCCTTATCAACCCTCCAGCGCACCCCGCATAGGGGGTGGTGACTAATTACTGTTTGGACTTAATTTCTGTTTTGACAATGGCGTTTCATATAAAAATGTTTATCCGCTGCTTCGGCGAAAGATGACTCCAGCACTCGTTATGCTGAAGAAACATATTAATATCTTTCTCAGCAATCTTGTAATGAGAACAAATTAATATGTAAAATGATGTTCATTAGCTTCATGCCGTATGAAAAACCATGAAAAATTGGTCCGAAGATAATTATTATGGTCTCGTTATTTTTAACTTCCGTTCCTTTTTAATTATTATCATTCCATCATTATCAATGATTTCTTCACGCTTTTTACCGGCAGGCCCAACTTAGCCTCTAGTATAAACATTGAAGAAAAAACTGTTAAATAGACGGGAAAAAAATATTACAATACTGTACGTGAAGTACGTAAAATTACTTAAAATTACATTCATTCTTTAGAATAATTGATTTACCTAAAAGTTATATTCCTCTGGCAAACAACCTATGGGTAAGATGATAAGATGGGAAATTATTATAGCAACTGGGATATTCCTATCTGCACTACATATTTTCACTAAAGGAATATCGACGATACAAAAAGAAAGATATTATTATCTGTACCATCCGTCTTGGACACCTTTCTGACGTTACCTGCAAGTGGAGTTAAGATTGTATTGTTGGTAGCCCTGATTGTCGAATCTTGTCGTAAGAGCTGTCAAAGGTTCCCATTATTCTCACATTGTATCTTTTACAAGTAACCTACAATGCCGAAAATATTACAGAGTAGCGCTAGAGAAATCATTTTAAGGGCAGGATAGTTTTGCGAGTTGGAAAAAGAAAAAAATACTCCGATAATCCTTTTAAACCGCCATCACAAATTAGAAAAAATGTTGCCAGTTTATTCTAATAATTCGAAAATTGGCAATTTTTTTTTAAACAACAGTTCTAAAATATAATTTTAAAGTAGCGAAAAAATATAACCATATCTTATTATCACATCAAGCAACACTAAACCAAGTTTGCACCAGGGGACTTCTAACGCGAAATGCATTGTAGTAGGCACTCTTGTATGATGTTATAGGCATTATAGTTTTTATTTTATTTATTATAGATATAATTATACTAATTGTTTGGCTAAATGAGCACTGATCTATTTAGGTGTTAATTACATGGAAGTTTTATTTGTCTGTTAGCAATATTCGTGTCTTACAAAATCAATCAACTGCACAGTAATCAGCGCCGGCCTTAGCTATCTAGCGCCCTAGGCAATAGTTTATATAATACCCCTCCCCCCTTCCCACAAAACCAAAAAAAATATATAGGGTAAAATAAAACACTGAAATCAGATAAGATTTATTAACATAAAGGAGTAGAGGGTATCTGCCTTCTATTTCCGCCTTCCACATTATACTCTAATCACAAAAGTATTCAGTGGTTTCGAATTCTATTCACACTTCAACATTATTGTGGGAAATCAAGGTTTGAGATGTAATTCGATGTCCGATGTGAGCTACCTCTGAGAACGACCGTCGCTAAGCTCGCATCGAACCAATTCCTTTATTATCATTTATAATTAAAATCACCCGTTATCTAAGCCGCGCGCTGGCGCCTCCCGAATGCCAGCGCCCTAGGCATTGCCTGCCATGCCTATATGGACGGGTTGGCCCTGACAATAATAGTGATTAGTTAAGTACCTACTTAATACCTTCCAGCGGCGACGGGTGTATTTCTGCGGAAGGGATGCCAAGGCTAACATTTCTTATGATTTTACGTCAGAGTAGACACTATTATACCTATATTTTTTCCAAAAGGTAACTCGATGGGAATCCTGTTAGGTAGCTAATCTCATCAGGCTGTGAGATATTATTACGTCCATATAATGGAATAGGCCACACCTACGTACAAAGACATTTTGTAATTGTTAGCGATTACAGTTTTTCGGTCTGGTTGTCTACGAGTAGATACGCAGACATGGCGTGAGACACTTTTTTCAATTACAATCACAATTGATTTTATAAACTTTACTGCCATTTCCACCTGCTTTAATACTCTCATAATTCCCTGTAAAGTGTGTAATTGGCGATTTTGTCTCTCGTAGTGAATATTGTACCTCTAGATTCACGGTAATGTTTTCGCACTTACACATTAGAACTCACTATCCAACTATGACGTCACGGTCATTTCCCCAGGCATTGAGGTTCAAAATCACATTAACAATCAGATAATAAAGTGACAAAAATAGCGTTTTATCATTTTTTGGGGTTAATTTCGCTTCAATTAAAAAACATTCACGGTTATTGCCTAGATTTTAACGCGTTATTATCAATGCAATAAAAATATTTCTTCGCGACTTTCGCGGAATGAGTCTTCATAAAAAAAGATCAGAGATGTTTTTCACATTTTTTTTTGAGAAATCCGTACAAGATATATAAAATCTTTTACGGTCATTCCCTAGATAAAGGATCAATGTATCTACCCTATTTTTTTTCCAAACCATATTCAGTAAGGTGGTCTAAATCTGCTTTAGGTTTTAACATCGCCGTTTTCGAAAAAAAAAGTCTTCAACGCTAGGTTAATGTTAGGTATACTTATTCCACAACCTCTTAAGTATCCAATATTCCAAAATGTCTGCAGTTAGTTGACTGTATTCAGGTTGATTGGTCAATAAAATTATAATATTATTTTGATCTGATGTCACCGAAATAAGAATATTATTAACTCGGTTCCATATTAGGTATCATCCTACCAGTAATATTCACACCAGTAAACCATCTTATCTATTGACAATTCAATTAGGTGTCTATATTACTGCCATTTAAATTATTATTATATAATAGCTAAGTAGTCAACTATAAGAAGAACTTTTATTGTCATACTGTTGTTAATCCTTTAACTTTTAATACTTGTACCAATAAAGTTACGTTTTACTGCTATTTTGTGATAAAGTGAAATTACACTTTTATGCTATTAACGTTTACAATTTTATTAACATCAAAATTAACTTGCATACGAGGGAGCGGTTATGTACTCATCTAACTTAGTATATATATTCATATAAAAATATCTACTACATAGGATGACCGACACATACAAAAGTATCTTCTCTAACCACATAGATGTGCTCGCAATTACATTTTAGCGGCTCAAGAAACAGGTGCTGCAATGCTTAAAGTCCAGGTAAACCCGTCCTGACTTCCCACTCACTACTAAAAACTTTTCCTTCCCTCCTCATTTTATTATGTATGTTTAATTTAAGGTGAAATTTATAACTTTTTTTCAGTTATCTATATGTGTGTACAAGTAAGTGTGTAATTGATTACTTCTGTGTTTGTGTTAGTTTGAAATCTATGTATGTATATGTTCTATGTATGTATGCCTAAACTAAATAAATATTTTGAATAGATTCTATTACTTTGTAGAGGTAACGCTGAACCACTCAGAAGTCACAACATTTTTCTAATGCATTGAGTATTAATATTCTAGATCACTCGTAGACGAGAGGATGGTCTGAGGGTAGGGTAACATACAATAAAATAAAGTTCCTTTCCTGCTATTATTTAATAATGCAAATAAAATAGTATTTTATTTCAGTTTTAAGTTAGAAGTACAAAAGCCATTTAGGCGACAAATAAAATACTAGAACCAAAGAGGATTAAATCAAGCCCATTGGTGAGGTGGTCGGTAGCCTGGTTAATCCGGTGGGAATGGGTTCTCCCCGACCTACTCCGCTTCACGACACAAGCTTTTCAAGCTTACTGTGAAGCGTACAAAGGTGTATTTGGATTTATTTCGATAAACCCAGATTCATTAAAAAAATGTACGTGGAAGATATTAAATAATGTTGTATTAAAATTATTTATAGGAAACTAGAAACTTAAGAAAGCATAGATTTTTTGAGATCATATCTAATTGATATACTGAAATTTTTACGGTTGAATTTATATAGCTGCGATTATAATTTGCTATGAACTAAATTTAGCAATTTCAGCACCCTTTCAAAATGTAACCCAAAATCACTGCATTAAGGCATTTTTATTTCCTACTATAGAGGGGTGTTCCCCCTGAAATAGTAAACCTGTAGAATGTAGAATGGCCAGTAGAGATACTCGTGGGTTAGGGGGTAAAGGTAAGTAGTGCAGTCAAGTCACTATAGTATCTTATATATAACAGAAAAGTGTGTAGGAATGTGACCTATAAAATGCCCCATCTGGAGAATTTTCCGGATAGTTAAATCCATTAAACTTGCCGAAAACATTGATCGAAATAGTTTTTTTAAGGCTCGCAATCCAACTATAACGTCACGGTCATTTCTCGCGGTATTAAGGTTCAAAATCGCATGAACAAACGCATGATAAAATGGTAAAAATATCTTTTTTTTTTTTCATTTTTTGGGGTTAATTTCACTTCAATCAAAAACTTTTACGGTCATTAGCCAGATTTCAATAAATATGTTAATTAATAAATAACACTAAAAATAAAAAAAATTCTCCACTACTTTCGGGAAACGAGTTGCTATCTTTCGAAAAAAATATCGAGGTGTTTTTCACATTTTTTTGAAGAATCTATACAAGATATATAAAATCTTTTACGGTATTTCCCTAGATAAAGGTTATCTGTATCTACTCTATTTTTTTCAAAAGCATATTTACTCGTAGTTAGTTACTCGTTGTTGAGATCAAGGTCTCCCGTTTAAAAAATATATCTTAATACTCCTAGTTGAAGAAGCATTCTGCTGTGAAATGGGGAAATAACGAAGAATTGGCATTCGGTGAATTTTTTATCGAACCACGTACTAACTACACATTAACCTTTCACGAACATTAGCCATCACCACACGTAAAGGACACTTCGATTGTTTCATCTATTTATACAGAAAGTGAGAACCTACTTACTATTTATGCAAGTACTATGTAGGTACTAGACGTCCTACTGTAAAGTTCAACATTAATGCTCATTTACTTTCAACTAACTGGAAAGTAGTTTTTTTTAAGAGATTTTCCTCATTTGACATTACCTACTTTTTAAATACTTTTCGTACAGTTATTCCCCCTGCTTTGCGTCTAGCATTTGAACGAATCAATTCTTGAATGTTATATATATATATATATATATATATATAATAAGGCACGAGTCATATCTCGGCCAAAATGGTTCACAGTGAAATGGAGTAAAATCAAACCTTCATATATATATATATATATATATATTTTAATGTCGGATTTTCTAAATGTCCTAGTTGAGTAACAAGTAATTAACTCAACAGATATACGGCGAAGGATGGACTTTCCAATAGGCTGATCGTTTTGGATATATCAAAGCAATTTTAGTGATAGCAGTTGTACAATTTATACATATACAGCCGATAGAATACCGCTGTCAGGTTATAGGTTTAATTATTGGTGAATGGTACTTAACGTAAAGTGATTGATCACACTGAGCTAGCCGAGATGACCACTGATGGAAAGTCCAGCCATCGCTGCATATTTTTTGATATAACTATATATCCATTGATTAGTTTTTAGTTGTAAGTGGGGTAGGGTGGGACGTGGGTGATGTTTTGATCACCTAGTGCTGACCTGTTTTGCAAGGATGAACATAAAATCATATTAGATATTATTGCTAACCTCCGTTCCTCATATTAATTGAACATTTTCAGTAAGGCGATTTTATTAACGAGATCATCGATTCGAGAGTCAGGGTTATTTCGGTTCCAATATAATGTTGATATACTTCATAATATGGTATCTAGTATACTCTTACTAAATTGGCTAATTTTGTTCGTGCACGTAATTCATGTAACCTATATAAAATATTTGCCTACTAGGTTTGGACCTGGAATAACAGTTCGTCCGTTGTCAATCAGTTCGTTAGCAATCATTTGCACAAGACGTATATGTTTTAACACGAAGAGTATATCCCTTGCGAGCTATAGTTAAAAATAAATATCTATACTAGCGTTCCTTTAGGTAATATACGTATATGTCTACTCAATAGGAAAGTAGGTGGGATGTAGGTGGTAATGAAAGTTGATAAGCCAAATAAAAATGCGAGAAAATTTCTATGTACCTTTGTTTATTAATTTATTATTAATCACCCAAACAGCTGTGAACTCAAAATATTGATTTTAACAGCAGGTAAGTAGGTACCTGCAAGATTACATTAACAAAACAAATATAAGACAATATCTTATAGTCAACTTCTTCTATTAAAAATAATAATTTCTCCTTAAGAATATTGAAAAATCTGAACGATATTGGAAAAATTCTCGGGAAAATGAAATTGTATACGTTGTTACGTTACGTCATGCGAATATGTTCCGTAAATGTATTGCCGTTCTTCGTGTGTGAAAATTATTGCTTGACTTTTGATGTGTCCTTACCCCTTCCGCACACCGCAAAGGCGTGGCTTTATAGCGCAAAAGAGAAATAAAACGCCCGAGGCATTAGACTAGAGAGAGAACAACGTATTGGAAACATGACTGATTGAAAATGAGATGCCCTATGTTTTTCCGAAGAGCGTGAAGGAGACAAAGATAAAGGCTATGTTTTAGAGGCGAGACAACATTGTATGTGAGAAAGATACATGAACAAATGTGTATAGGTGTTTAATATGTATGTGAGTGAGAGGGAATGATATCATACGTAGGCCTGAGGCGCATTCAGAGGGAGCTGAGAAAAGCAATAATTTAAGCCTTCAACGTAGTAACGGGTTAAGCCTCTTGGTAGCACATCATAAACAATATTGCTCTTCTTCATACTTTTATATTATTATGTACTATTATACTTATATATTATATTGATAATTCCCAACTCTGGGAGAAGAGAATCTACACGAACACTTCACAAACATTTTCAACTGGGAGACGCTGAATATTTTATTCATGGTGAATATTTTTCTAGGATCAGCAATATTTTAGAAAAGGAAATTCTCCATCAGACTTTATTTATTTGTTCAGTGGAAACTTTCTCATTCACCTTTATTCGTCCGATGCAAATACAGGAATGAATTACATACACTATATACAATGTTACAATTACCTTTATGTCGAAACAATTGTATTTTTTGATACTTGACAATATGAATAAGCTATTTTATTAAGAAGGTCAAATTATGCCTTGCCACGTATTTCACAAAGCTCTGGTCGCCTCGTTTTAGGAACGATTTGTAGAAAAATGTGTGTTGGTCCATAGTAGACATGACAGAGGTAACGTATACTTAATAGGCGATTTTATAGCGTTTTCCACTGTACAGTGTACATAGATATTAATATGATAGGGTAAAAAGAGTTCCAGGAGAAAAAAAACATAAAAATATTGTACATGGTGAAAACCTACAGCAATCAACAGAATATAAAAGTCCCAACTTTATAAGTGGATTCTATAAGATGGAATATTAAAAAATGCGGACTGATGGTTTCTAGACATGAAAGATAAGATTGTACCTACTTATACAAATTTCTTGTAGATACACCTCCCATATTTTTTTTATATATAAAATGGATCTGGGCTTGCATACACAAACCCAAATACTTTTCCGCATACTTTGTACTAGCCTGTATCGCAAAGTGTGGAATACATCGCCACAGCCGGGGTTCGAACCTGGCACCTCCCGCTTGAGAGACTGCCGCCTCAAGCAACTGCACCAACCATGTACTCTTTTTATTAAGTGATTTCTTCCAAGTCAGTTCGATACAGTTTTACAATCATGAAGAAAATAACTCAGAAGTCAGACCCGGAAGTAGATCTAGGTAGAGATGTATATTGTATCATTACTAAATAGTCCATAAATCGCCATTCCACGGAGATTGTCAGGTGTCAATGTGCTTCTTCACGTATGACGAGGCCGTCTTGGTGGGAAGGTGGAATCGAACCCGTGACTGTGTGACCAACGGATGATGGATATGATTGGTCGCCACAAGATCACCGGTGTGTATCCAGACGTTACAAAATAATTACCAATTAGTTATTGAATGTCGATAATACAATAATAATAATAATAATAATTGTAATCGTGGATGTTTTCTAATGGCATTTTTTGCAAATCAATAATTTTCACTTTATTCGTCAATAATATAATTGAATACTGTCTAACTCTAACTAAAGTGTCTGAAAAATATTATAATTGATTTTAAGCAATTAAATCTACACACAAAATTTTATCTAAAATAACTAGTTAATAAAATTCTGAGTCCTCCAAATCCAGTAAGTCCATTACTACCTACAATTTTCTTACGTCAAAGATTTGCTCCTTCTTCTTCCTCTTTGAGTGGATCTATGATCTGTTTGTGTCAGGATCAGGATCATTGTATCGTGATCCAAACAAAACATGCACTAATTAGTTATCGCACAGTTAAGGAATCACTTTTTTAGCATAGTTGCTCTCTGGGTATAGGAACATCTTGTGTACATATTGATTATATTTTAATTATATTGTAAAATTTATTATTTATTATTGTAATTAAGCATAAATGGTTCCAAAATTATTCCTTTTAAAAAGAATGGTAGATATATGAACCTATACTACGCCAGTATTGTCGTCTGCTGATCAAACTTTAAAAAAATCCTTGATGGTGTTATCTGTTATCTTGGTGAGAATTACAGTACCTATTCATAGGAGTATATGGTTTTATTTCTAGTATTGGTAATCAATTACTAACACCATCAACGAAATTTCAAAGTCATAAAGCATCTATGCGTAAATAAAATGCAAAGTATGAATTAAGTGTATATTTTAAATTATCCTATCAATATACATAATATGTATGACAATAATTTATTGATCCAAATTGTAGAATCCAATCACAATGCATTGATTCACACGAGAGGAGAATACACTCAACATAAGTAGTATTGTAGATTATGTATGATAGTATTATGATATAGATCTGCATACAAGAAATGATAATATTATTATGCTCCACTATACAGAACGTTCAACACTCGGATCTCAGATGTGATGCGGTCAACTACTGCAAGATTCAGGGGGAGGAAACCATAAGATTGTAAAATAATAAAATGAAATACATCATAAAGAGCGCCATCAATGGTGGTCTTAAACTAATAAAAACTTACATCCTTTTGATGAAGCTACTATGTCAGGTAACAAACTTAATCAAATAATGAAATACAGTATACTTACTTGATATTTGTTTTTGATATTTTTTTATGTCTTGATCTCTTTATATGACTGATTGATGAATATGGAATTACCAGACGCTAGGACTCTCCATGGACAAAAAAGATAATGGAATGGCGACCAAGAGCAAGCCGAAGGGACATCGGTAGACCCCAAGCAAGGTGGTCTGATGATATTAGGAAATGTGACGGAGGGAGATGGATGCAGTGTGCCCAGGACAGGGAACTAAGGAGTAACAAAAGGGAGGCCTATTCTGTTTTGAACTATTTGAAATATAATGCTAATAAAAAAATGACTTTTGAGAAATTGCTACTTTTAATTTTTTATACAAGAACCTGATAGATTTAAAGGAACCTCAAAGTAAATCATTAATTTTACAATATAAGTCATTAAGCTTCTTTGAGGTGGTAATATTAAATTTTTTATCACCTTCCGCTGTGTTTTGTAGATTCAGTAACATCCACTAAGAAGATACTTATTAAAATATATAATATATGTACGAGTATATTATAATCTTAAGAATAGGCACGTTGACATTTCAAGAATTTCTAAAAACAGGAGACCTTAGATCTCGACAACCTTACTAAGTATGCTTTGGAAAAAATAGAGTACATACATTGAACCTTTATCATTGAACCGAATGACCGTAAAAGATTCTATATATTATCTTGTATAGATTTCTCAAAATAAATTTGAAAAACTCCTCTGATCTTTTTTCCGAAAGATAGCAACTCGTTTTCCGAAAGTCGCGGAGTAAATTGTTTTTTTGAATTGACGAAATCCATTGAAATCTAGGGAATGTCCGTAAAAGTTTTTTGACTGAAGCGAAATTAACCCCAAAAAATTGATAAACGCTATTATACCATTTTATCGTGCGATTGTTCAAGCGATTTTAAAGCTTAATGACACGGGAAATGACCGTAACGCCATAGTTGGGTCAGTTGGGTCGTGAGCCTTAGGATTGGATCTAAAAAAAACTCTTTCTTTTTTTAGAATGTGTTCAGCGATCTCCCAATCACGCGAAAGTCAGATTATTGCAAAACACCAACCCTTATTTTACTTTTGAGTTGATCCGTCCATACTGGAAATTTCTACATAACTTGTACTTTGGTCTCCATCAGGCCTGCTTTGAAATTCCTTCAGTCACAATGAATTGTTCTCCTTTTTTATTTATTTAATCTTCATGTGAACAACAAATACATATAAATATAAAAAATGAACATAGTACAGATTATAAACCGCTGTTCACTAGGGCGAAATTATCGCAGATCTGCGATTTCTTCCAGTTAACCCCATTTTTTTACCTTTGCCACATGGAAACCGTAGTGCAAGACCACAAGAGAGTGCACGGCGGACCAGATGATAATATTTACCTATTAGTCCGAGAGCCCGCTGCTTAATTTATAACGTATCTGTTTTTTGATCGAAATGTGGTATAAACGATAGCTTACCAATAGGGTATTACATCGCACTAGGGTTGCCTATCAAAATCCTGCCGCAACCCCCCCTGCCCCCCCCGAAAAGGTCCCTCTTCGCGGTTTTTCGCATTTTGTAGGAATATGGTAAGAGATAGGAGAAAGTAGTCCATTACAAAAATAATCCTTGCTAAATTCTCTAAAAAAAAGTTAATTTGTTCATAGGACTAGTAGTTTACCCGTAATGGCCAGACAAAAAACAGGATATTTTTTGAAAAAATAAAAAAAAAAGTTTGATTTTTTTTCTTTCACATTCTTCCACCCATTATTACTAAAATTTTATGGAAAAAAAATTTGGCCTGCGGCGCTATATCACTGGTTATTTTATGAAAAACTAAATTTTAAGAATTTTCGTCACTGAGTTTTATTGTAATAACTCCGAAATTATTAGATGTATGAACATAAGTTATAGCTCGTTTTGTAGCTAAGACTATGGTAATTAATTCGTTCTCTGACTATTTTCCTGTAGCTCTTATCAATTTTCAACCAATTTAGTTTAAATACATTTTTTTTGTATTTTAAATGAATTTCGGTTTTGGACCGGCCATTGCGGGTAAACTGCTAGTTCTACGAAAAAATTGACTTAACATTTTTTGTAGAGAATTTAGCAAGGATTATTTTTGTCATTGACTACTTTATTCTATCTCTTACCATGTTCCTATAAAATGCGAAAAACCGCGAAGAGGGACCTTTTCGGGGGGGGCAGGGGGGGTTGCGGCAGGATTTTGATAGGCAACCCTAGTGCGATGTAATACCCTATTGGTAAGCTATCATTTATACCACATTTCGATCAAAAAACAGATACGTCATAAATTAAGCAGCGGGCTCTTGGACTATATGTACTCGTGTTATTTGAATTGTAAATATGCTTCATCAGTCAACACACTTTCACGGTTTAGTGCCCATGAAATTAATCAATACCGCTATTCTCTTACACTATACCTATGTATTATTATTCCATATCGAAATCTAAACTGTAAAATATTAGTATCGCGACTTGGTATTATGATTAAACTAACTAATTTTGACTACCTGTCTTTATAACTAATGTCTATTTTTATTTCCACTCACGTTTCTCACATTTCACACCTTTTTATTTTTTTCATACTACATCATGAAATTGTGATTGCTTTTGTTGTCGACGCTGTATATTTTACGATATATAAATTATCGGTATAACATAATTTGACATCTATTCACAAAAATACTGATAATTTTTAATAGAAAGATTATAAAAAAGTGTGTTCTTTTCTCTGGCACCAAGTATAAATTATTTAGTACCTATGTAGGAAAATAGCAAAGGTAGATTCGTCATATCCCATTTATTTGGGGACGGCGCGGCGGTTCGGATCCTCTCTCTCCATCTGCTCCGATCAAGGCAGTCTTCTGGAGTAAGCTCCAGGTGTTCCATGTCCCCTCTGATATCCGTTCCATATCAGGTCTCCTGAAGAGACTTATTTGGCCATCCTCTCTTTCTTGGTCCTTCCACAGACCAGTTTTTTACCCTCCTCAGAGCGGAATCCTCGTCCCTTCTCTGCACGTGCCCATACCGCCGAAGTCGGGCCTCTCGTGCTTTTAGGTCAATCGGGGCAACTTTCATAGTTCCTCTGATATATTCATTACGGATCTTGTCTATAATCTACTTACCCCGAGTGACCAGCGCTGCATTCTCATCTCGGTGGTATGGAGCAACTGCTCTTCCCTGCGTTTCAGGGGCCAGGACAAAGTCATAAGGATAAGTCATCATATAGGAAAATGGAACTGTAAGGATCAGTGCATCGATTTTGTGATTAATTTTTAAATAAAACTATTGAGAAACTAATCTCTCGCACAAGGAGAGTTTGAATAATTAAATATGCAGGTGTCTGTGGGCACAACACAGGCTTGTATAAATTCATTATATCTTGGTACTATTTTAATATAAAATTATGAGGACAATACGTTCTTTAGTTTCACAGATAAGGTCTATAAGGTAAGTAGTAGTAGGTGTGTAGTTAGCAATATTGTTATTATAGTTTCTCTCATTTACAGTTAGTCGTTATCTTATCTACAAGATATCTACACAGGAGTTACACAATAAAGATATCTATCGATAAGATATCAGCTACCTATACAAGTAACTTGCTGTAACGTATCATTTTATATAAATCACGTGTCAGAAGCTGCGACTACAGTAACAATATGGCTGAAATACTTCTAGCTTGATAACAATAATTTATTAGAGGTACACGCAGTTATCTGTTATAATACAGACTGGGACACAACACAGTAAGTAACTACTAACTAGCAAGCAGTAGACTATTACAATCTATCCATGTGTTAATAGCGTAATGCATGTTATTTGCCATTACATAGATATTTTATAAAGAACAAAGCTGATGTTACTGCAGGCAACTATAAAAGCAATTCTAAAAAACCTTCGTCACCCTTAGAATAAAAATATGTTCAATATTTTTAAGTATTCACAAGTTGAACTCCTAGATTTTGTCGCATACTTTTCAATTACCAATCTTATATAGATCTGCAGACATTGACAACACAAATTATGTGTTACATAATAAAAAGTTTTTGCAGTCTACGTTCGGTTGCAACAAGAAGAACTTATTAACGTAGAGATTCCGAGCAAATTCCTTTCAATATCAATTTACATAACAGTGTGCAACGTCCCTATTTGATACACAAGCTTCCACTTCATATTTCATGATTTTTTTTTCAATTATTCTTTTAGTTATCCACAGAATTCCATGGCTATTCGTAAAATCGAACTGCAATCATTATTCCACTTCCTTCAGACTTATGTATAGAAAATTAAAAAAACAAAAAACTTTGCCTAGCAGGGCGATTTTATGCTTTTCTAATTGATTTTGAATAGGTAAAATCCAATTTTCTTCTTCTTTGTTCAGCCGTCCCTCTACTGCTGGATGTAGGCCTCTTCTAACGTTTTCCAAATTTTTATACTTTGAGCTTTGCTCAACCAGATTATTTCTGCGACTGGGACTATATCAGCTACCGATCTTTTTTGAGGTCGTCCTACAGGTCTTCTCTTCTCCCATGGTCGCCATAAAATCCAATAGTCTAAAAAATATCACGACGGTCTCAATCAGGACTAGGTACTTATAGCGTTTATCGACTACTAATAGGCAAATATAACAGGTATAATATAAGTTTTAAAGTCGAACGCAGCTGACTAATTCAGGACCCAACATAGTGTTACATTTTAGTATCTATCGTACCTATGATTTAGTTCAGATGTATTATAAGTAGATACAGAGTAACGTATAACAAGTAATGGTTTATCTATCAATATATCAAGCTGCGTACAAGATGATAATAGTAATTACATCCAACATAACTTACATTATTTTCATTGGAACGACATTTCCAGTGCAGATCTTTCTATAGTATATCATGTGTTTAATATATCTACACCTTCGGCAAACTATCGTATGTGATATTATTAGCATGTCGTTGTTAGTATGAAATTATTGCGTTATGCTGGCTTCAGTCGTGTAGTATTTTCATATAACTACAGAAGCAACTCACGGAAGCGAGCATTATTATGTAAAGGACAGTTTGACAACCTTTCATTAGACGATTATCGACTAAATCGTAGCTTCTAGCAATTTTTGTATTTTATATATAACTACATACACGTACACGCATAATGCAATTTGTTTATAACCATATCTAAACTATGTATCAAATACATGGTTTGTTCACTATTTATTTTATACAATTACTATTAATCACCTGTACTACAGTATCTAAAGCTCAGCTCGGTTTAAAAGCTACAGTAATGTGAGATTCATTAACAAAATTCAAATCAAATTATTTGCTGATTTAGTTCCCAGTGTTTAGCTAATTTTGAATATTGGACGAAACTCTCCCTGCTAGATATTAATTACAACAAACTATGTATGTTCTCGTCGATGTGAATTTTTCAGGAATGCATTAGAGTACGTACCTACCTACCTACTCTAGTTTGATGGTTGACGGAAAGCTAATAAATCAATATTGTGATATTATGAGTACAATAACTATCGTATTATTATGAAAATTAGATAGGTATCCTATTAAAACATTCTTCTAGGTATTTTCCAATACAATAAACATCAAATCTATCGAAATTGCAAGACTTAGGTTGGGCATTTAAAAGCAGTAGCCATAATATTTACTGTACCTTTATTATGATTACACATTTAGTTGCTTCGGGCAGCTTTTTATAAAATATCCTTATGTTTTAATGTCCTTGGACAAATAACTTGCGACTAGAATAAATTATCTGGTAATATTACAGAGAATTATACATTGTGAGAAATTAGAACCCTAATAAGGAAAGTTGCCCTTAATACTGTACTCACGTAATTATTTATTTTAGATATAAATTTCTAAATAATAATACTTCAGTTGTAATTTGGACTCACAAGGTTATTTCAATGTTTGGCAATTCAGCATTCCTTTGAGAATTCAAAAAATATCATTCATTGTCATGTTCGCTCAGAGGATGCGGGGGACAGAAGGACTTGGAGTAAGAAGACTAGGAAAGCCAAACTCCAGTAAATGAGACAAAGGTGAGAAAAATGAAAGAAGACTGTCGTAATATATTGGGTTAACTGGAAGTGATCGCCGTAGGTATAATGATTACTTCCCCCCTATTATTGTACTCATAAGTCATAATCGTGTATTATCTTGTCGATATTCTGTCTGTCTGTCGAATATCTGTCGAATTGTGTTGTGTGTAATGTTCACTTAAAAAATAAATAGGTATACGAGTATAACAATGCTATATTGTACTGTGATATCGTCGAAGGAAGGACCGCCCAAACATCTGTAATACCAGCATATCTCTCACAGGTAATCAGAGACAAATGTGCAGTAGTAGAAAGATAAAAGATCTACGAACTAAACTTTTACTAACTAGTTGGTGATTGTAACTCCCCATGTAATTTCAAGTGGGATTAATCACGATAATTTTTTAACGAACCTGTTGAAAACAAGAGACCGTTAACAAAAATGTGCATAAACATTTTTTGGACATTTATTTTGTAATAAGTTACCACCATCTGTTGTAAAACGTCGTAACGTACCTGTAGGTGGTTTGCATAGTTTCTCGATCTCATTATGTTTTGTATAATTTGCTCTAATGCATACTGCAGTGACGTAACTAAATAATAATATAAGGCGGCTTCAGGGTAAAAACAGTGGTGTAATATTAAGTAATCATAATTATTCACTTAAGAACAATGAAATGAAATATAGAGTAAAGGTATGTCTTGCTATATTAGTGACTGTGTAAACATGCAAATATATGCCTGTGGAAATTTTAAACGTCTGTTTGTAATATTTTGATATGCAGGTAAAAGTACCCACTTCATAAAGGTAATTCAGGTACCTACTTATATTAGGTTCAAATGGGGATTGAATAACATCACCACGTTCTATATTTAAACGAGTATTTTTAAATCAAGTAGAACATATTCTTACATTCCTATTTTGAATGATATAACATTCGTTCTAAATATAAAAGAGAGAAGATATAGATTATGAAGAAAAGTTGCCAGCGTGGGAGTCGAATGTAAATGGCAACATGATATAATATAGATTTCCAAGTATTACCTACCTCGATAATTTAATTCTAATGGGGAAAAAATATAATTAGGACTTTATATTTTGTGATCTAGTCTTCCAAATAATCTCCTATACACGGATCATACAAGTAAGGAAAGTTGAAAATTTTATGTGCGTGCAATGTTTTATTTTATTTTGTGATTTAGTTGATTAGAACGAACATATGAGAACGGAAAATGAAGAAAGAAGAGAATATATCTACCTATACCATTGAAAATACCTATACCATTTTTGCCCAAGATAAATGCATATTACCTAACTGGAGCTTTTTACTGCGATTGTATTACTTAAAAATAAGGAGGTGCTATATGGTTTGATAGTCGATATATAGAACAATAAGTTAGACAACATTTCAATAAAAGGCTATTGTCCGCAAGTCGTGATATGAAATTTTTCAATAGGTAGATTTTATTTCGAGTTTTATCAAGACTTATAACAATTTTAACTTGATAAGTATCAACCATCGGTATCATTTACCATAGTTACGAGTAGTTCACTATTAAAACCGATTAATCTCTATTTATTAGTTTATTAACTTTCCGACTACTTTCGTCTGTTTAAGCAAACCATTAACCATACTAGTTGGACCATATTATATCAGTGTATATAAGTAATAGTGGTTAGAGTAACTAACTTTTCACAAGTTATATAAGATGATATGATATGAGAATAATAACAATCATAATAATAATGAAATATCACAAGTTTGATATTTCTCTAGAAGATATTACAATGCACAGTTAAGCAACTTAACCCCAAGGCTAAATTCTATATTGCAGCAGTAATCCTTCCACAGGTTCGGAGCTCAGGAACAATGAATGTGATACAACATGTGGGTATATCAACAGAACAGAGGAAAAAAATATCAGTAACATGTCAGCTTTTCCCACAACGTGCGGTTGAAATGAGCGGCAGGTGAGTGAACGTACATTAGGTTTATAGAAAATCTACCACACAATTGCCTCATCACATCCCTTAATAGAGAAAGACATCGAGTATAGTTTATGCATTTTTGAAACATAATATGTGAATCTGTGAATGTAGGGATAATACACCAACTTTGCCCTTCCAAATTCATCGCGTTCCATGCAGACCATTATTGTGCAATACGTAGTATGTTTCTGAAATCGTCCCTGCAGTTCATACTTAGTTACTTCTCTATCAGTCAGCAGCTTATGGTACTTATATAAACTATGGATATTAATTTGTTGAGATAAAATATAACAAGTAGTAGGTACCAACGTATAATATTATTATTCTAATACTAGGGATGCATATAATAACGTCTAATGTAGTTACGTAGAAAATAGGTAATATTATGTACTAGTGGAGTTACCCTTGCTTCGCAAAGGCACGGTATCTCCCGGTGGTTTGAGCTAGACAAATTCCCATATTTGGAATTGAAAAAACCTTTATAATAAAAAAAAAACTAACAAATAATTTCGAAATATGAGTTGAGTCTATGGTTTAATTAAGTGAATGAAATGTAGGTAGAAAGTTTTTTTTTTAACATCTACACTTGATACAAATTACAATCTACGGTCTGTGACATCAGACAGCGCCCGTCTAATAATCTATGGTTATAAAATGAAGTTCAATAGGGATTCCAAGACGTGCCGCCTTGTTTTAGTGCTCTTCATATTTAGATTTTACAACGTAATATCTCTTAAAAAAAGCTGTTTTTTTTCAAAAATGGTAACGTTAAAACGTAAAGCAGATCAGTAGGATTTTTTTTGTAAATTTTCACAGCAATCCATCTTAAAATGTGCGAGTTTTACGAACACTTACAAAATAATGGACTATGCTTTATTATATAGATTATAAGATGTAACGCGTGCCTCGCTACTTTACTTCCGTCTTCCGAGTAATGGAGTCTTCAACAAGACAGGAGTCTATCAGCCATCTCCTCAATAACTGTCATCTGCATTCAACAAACCACCTCGCTCTATGTTATTACTATTTATGATTATAACAGCTACTAATACCAGTTATTTTTTCCTGTGTTCTGAACAATTTTATTTTCATGACAAAATTTACAATATCTCATATAAATATAGCAGATCTTAATCTCTTTTAAGCAATAATATGAAAGAAGTAAGATGAAATCTGTAAGATGAAAGAAGTTTGACCGAAGATAAATTTAGGCCTTGGAGAAGCTTCATTCGATTAGACATCTTTACCTCACATGAAATGGTTTCTTTATGCAGGCATTTAGGTAAAAATATAATCCAAGAAATTTTTCTGTCGCAGTCAGCATTGTAACAGTAGAATGCAAAAAATCGTGGTTCTAAATGACAAATCTTTACAAACTCATCCTTGTGTTTTCTAAATGAGAGAATATTAAAGCTTGGAAATATACAGAAATAAATCTAAGTATTTCAGTTATACGTTACTCAAAATAGCGTTTAGGTAGCAGGTATCTTTGAGCCATTTTCTTATCAATATATCACATACTAATATATCAGTGTTTAGTAATTGCATATTAGATATCTTTCAAAATATAGGTCGTAGGTGAGTTAATAAATATGTAAATATTTATTAAGTATATGAATCAATGAAAAGTATTGTATGTAATTCATTCGTGTCAAGTCAAATATTAGTTCTGGTCAGGTTTATTTAAATCAGAAGTCAAAATAATGCCGGTAGTTTGTTAACCTAATAAATATAATAGATTATAATAAATAGTAATAATAGCTAGTAATAATAGCTAGTATTATTACTACTATAATGTTACAGTAATATTCCGAGTTTTAGATAGTGTGATAGAATCACGTAAAGCGAAATCACACAGTAATATCACTCAAGAATAAAATGACATTAATGCGATATTATTCACATCTCAAAGAGCAGACGTGTAAATTCTTTTGTAATTGTATTAATAGACGCTTTATTTTGTTCCTTAAATAAATATTTAATAAGCATAGGTGCAAATAGGAACATTAAACGTCGATACTACTTTTACTTCATATAATAAGCACACGAAATGTCAAAAGGATCCCATCACAAATCCTCGTACAGTGGCGTAGTGTTGGGATTAGCACAACAAATCATGATCAGTAACAGTCGTCATTAAGTATAAAAAAACTGAACTTTGTGTGATTTTGTCCGATGTGATTTAGTCTCGAAACCATAATATTATAGGTACGTAGGTAGTGGAGTAGTTATAGGAGTTATTGTAATAAAGTACAGAGTGTCTGCTCGAGGACAAACACTTGGAATAATATGCAGCAGCACAGACAGGTCTCATATCTGATTTTCAAAGGCCTCGCCCTATGCTTAGGCACACGTACTTAGGTAGGTACTAATACGTAGTAGAACAACTACTTAGTTTTATAGTACAGTGCTACCAATTGCATACTATCTTAGTTTGAGTATCGTAATATACAAATTGCTACTCCTCAGCATAATATTGTTAGCTTATGTATTGTAATTTCTCTCTCTCTTCAGGCAAAGCACCCGGACTCGAGGGATACGTAGGTATTGTTATTATTTCAGAGCATTAATTGTGTATCAGAGAACTCTGACGACCCATACACAGTGTACGTTAGACAATTTTGATTTTTAACAATTTCAATTACGCCTGGTTAATAAATAAATGGTTAAATGCAAACTCTAGAACATTTGTAGGTATATTAATATTTTATTTTTTATAAATCAAAATATTTGCTGGTCAATTTATTTATCTGAGCAACGTTGGTCACAATATAGTCTTTTGTGTTTACGATTTTCTCAAAAATCTCTGTAGATTTTATGAACTTTTCAAATTACTTAAAATTTTTACTAATATAAATCGTTCTGCATAATATAATGTTGTATATAAACCTCCTTCATGTTGGAGAATGTTGTGTCTAGATTTGGTTCTATCTTCAGAACCAAATCTCCTTCGCCCTTCAGTTGATACCTATATCTGATGATTACTTTCGCGTCATCTATTGAAGAATAATACCGTGTTGAACATTTCGTATTATGTGGAAGACTTTACTTACGTCTAACTTAATGCTGTTAACTCAATATTCCTCATCTTTACCTAAAAAGACAATAAACATCACTTTATTATCCACTAAGTCTCGACTATGAAATTATCGCCTTACTGATTTGATTCCTACAGTGTCCTAAGTTACAACACAAGTAATCAAAATTACTAAATAATTTTAACACATAGCTAATGGAACTAGCTCTCTATATAAAACATATACATTATTTATTGTAGGTATATTATGTATGTGTGGGTACCTTACAGACTTTATCACCAATATGATTTATGTTATTAGGTATGTTCCATATATACCTACCATACAAGTTATAATTAGTGATAATAAACACGATTGCAATCACTAGTACTAACTAGTGTAGTGAATATAATATCCAACATGAAGGTAACTGTATGTTGCGATTGTATGAATGTATGTGTAGGTAGGTACTGCAGATAATTATTGCCTATAACAGTATTCTATTTATTTACTGACTTACAGATTTACTAGGACTACTTTCAGTTTCAATGTATGAAACCTGATATTTCATACAGGTAGGTGCCTGGTCGATATTAAGTGTTACATTTTACCTATATTGAGTAGTACCTATCGTAAACTATTAACAAATAATATTACATGTTCCTAGGTAGGTAGACACACACACACACACACACACACACACAATTACTCAATACTCGCATTTGGTGTCTGCAAGAATTTCAATTTCACCTTTTAAATAATTTTGTGTCTATCGCAGCGGTTTCCAACCTGGGAGGCGCGCCTCCCAGGGGAGGTGCGGACCATTGCCAGGGGAGGCGCCAAAATTTTTTAATAAATTAGTTTTTATACCATAATATCTACAAATAAATAAAACTTCATATATTAACGTAACAGTGAAAATTCAGTGCAAACGCTCTGTTGCGGTAATGCACAAAGTGACCGCTATAACTATAGTTGCATGAAAACAATAACCTCAAATATAAACGTCACTCGTAGCCAAAGTGTCAACACTGTCAACTGATGCATGTCGGCGGGGTGTGGTATTGTTTATTTTTAATTGTTTTTGACGTGATTTCGGGACTCCTAAATGTACCGGTTTTCTGAAATGTTGACATATTATCAAGATTTTTATCATTTTGTAGTATTTTTGACAGTTTATGTAAGTAAGGAACTACGTAGAAAGTTACGCATTAGCGGTTCGTAAAATTTTCGTTTTGATGATACTTCTTTCCACCCCCCCCCCGCGCTTTTTTGGGTATATTTAAATATTGGAGCGCTAAAATAAAAATTCATCCGAAAAAAATTTTCGTCGACCGGGGGGGGGGGGGGGGGGGGGCCCGGGGAGGCGCGGAGAAAATATTTTTTTTTCAGGGAGGCGTAGTAGCATAAAGGTTGGAAACCGCTGGTCTATCGTGTTGTTTTCACTGGTCACAGCAGATTTCAGGAATACCGAAATCTGTGTAAATCTTGTAACTGTACCTATACCTATGTGACATTTATTTTCACATTCCGTTCAGCACTGATCATGAATCATCATACAAATGCTGCCATGGTCATTGCGTTATTTTTCCCTGCATTTGTGCCTTTTTGTTGTGTTGTTCAATGTTCATATTAGTTGGTAACAAAAGCCTGAAATTATTCTCAAAGAATATCCAGATGGACCAAACAACCATACTATCTCTTCTCTTCTGCACACCATATCCCATTTATTTGGAGTCGGCGACTCGGATCATCTCTCTCCGTTAGCCCCGATCGAGGCAGTCTTCTGGAGTAAGCTCCAGGAGTTCCAAGTCCCCTCTGATGGTCTCCTCAAGGGACTTCTTTGGACGTCCTCTCTTTCTTGGTCCTTCCACTGACCAGTTCGTTGCCCTCCTCAGAGCGGAATCCTCGTCACTTTTCTGGACGTGTCCATACCACCGAAGTCGGGCCTCTCGCACTTTTAAGTCAATCGGGGTAAATTTTATAATTCCTCTAATATATTCATTACGGATTTTATCTAATCTAGTTACCCCGTATGACAGCGTTGCATTCTCATCTCGGTAGTAAGGAGCAACTGCTTTTCATTGCGTTTCAGGCAACCATATAATCTCTATTATTTTCACATATGAAGTTTTTAGTGTATCGCGCGTTGTAGTCTAGTGTAGGTGTGTACTCACCCTCCTGCGCATATTCGTATGTGTCCACATATCACATACATGTACTACACACATACTACATACATACATACAACACACGTCAACTCCACCCCACCGCCGGCAGTCCGTAGACCGTTTAGTAGGTCGGGCGTGTGTTACGTTCACGTTGTATGGAGTGGGGGATTGGGGCGGAAACGTGGAAAACGTAAACTCTTCACATACGGCCTTTCGTATTGCACGCTTATGTGGAAAAGTGTGTTATGTGTTAGGTCCTACCTATGACTATTCTATGTAACATGAATGACGTGAGTATATAAGGAAGCGCGAAAAGGATGCGTGGATATTATATACTTCATTATTCACATATGATACGCCCATATGTGTAATATGTATTGATAAAATAAACTCGACGATATATTCAAGTTGAATCATTGAATATGTGAAGCTCTGTACGATTATACATCAAAACATTATTGGAAAGAAGTAGTTATTTCAACAGATATACAGCAAAGGATGGAGCATTCCAGGCTTATGACTGATCGTCGGCTGGCTTAATGTGATCACTTTACACTTAAGTAACATTCACCAATTCCAGCCCATCCGTTTGGAGCGGCCGGGAATCGAACCCAGATCTCCAACCTGAGAAGCCGGTATTCTACCGCTGTGCTATGTTGGTTGGTAGTTGAGTCGAGAAGAAACGTGTATACCTATAGGTATATTGTATTACTTGTCATAAATTTTCGTAGGCCAAAATTTTGCTATACTGAATTGATAACAGACATGATATATAGGAAGAAAAAGTATAGAAGCACATTGATGTGTAAGTGTTAATACTATTAAGGTATGATACATCAACACTTGATTGTAGGTACTATTCGTAGAGCTCTAGAACTTCCTATATATACGAGTATATTAGTATTGGGCATGTTGAGAGATAAATTGATATATAATACATACACCGTACACTGTACAGGTAGTTAATCCTGACACGCTTCACAAGTTCTCTTAGCATCTGCCGGATGCAATGGTCAATCATCATACAATGCCTCAAATCAGCTGATTCAAAAAGAACGAAAACCTATTTACAAAACAAACCATCAGATAGATACGCTTGTAAGTCGTAAGCATCTAGTAGGAAATGATAATCATTCATCGGATTATATTAAGAACATTAACCCTTCTTCACAATGTCAATAACCTTTCATTTTATAGTAAATCACCTATTAATTACTTTAATTGCTGTCCATTAATAGTAACGTTTAGTTTTAGCAGTGCAGTTTTTTTTACTTTAAGGGTACCAAATGACTGACTACCCACACCACAGATATTGTTTTGTACTGTACATCGTTGAGTTACGTGGAAAACAGCTGAATAGGTATCTTGCCTAAAACCTCTCTGAATGCGACGGTATATACAAGTGACACAATTTACTCGTAAAGTAAAAATAGGTATACCTATCTACTGACACTTACAAATCTTAATATTTTCACTAACTACCATACGTTGTGGAAAATTTCTCAATGACATGGATGAATTAGGTAGATGATGTAGGTAGATACGATACTATCGGGCTAAAACTTGAGTAATTCGGGGTATTTCGAAAAAATGTTAAAATCTCGAATATATCGAGAACCGTGCGACTTTTGACAAAGCTAAGTTTGGCTCAAAAGATGCTAAATGACCTCTACTATCACTTCTGAAGATATCTGTATCCATCTATCAAACACCCTGTATAAGTTCCACTTTTTCATTTCGTCATTTTCTACCAAATAAAAAATATTTAAAACAAACTGTTAAGGATTCGATGCTCGCAATTTTAATGACAACGAATTAAAAAAAAAACATCAAAGATTGCAACGAATCTTCATTTCCTGTTACAGACCCGACCTCTTATAAATAATATGGCGCAGCGATAATAATTCCAATAATAACATTACTTAATTAATTAATTGAGTACTTAACTGCTGCTATTAATTAGGTTAAATTATTCTCAATCATAATAATTCAATATTGAGCATTTTAACAGCCCGTCGACTCAGATAAGAAATCACTGATTTGGAATTTTATGCAGGTTAAAGAAAATAAAATAATCTACAACACAATACAATATTATCTAAATTGTATAAACAATAATAAAAATAATTAGTACATACTCGTATATAAATGGAATCCTTTTACACAAGTGTCACTTTTTAAGGGAGGGTACAATGTTATTATGTTTATTTAAGATAATCACTGTACAACCTAAAAATGTATTGTTATTAATGTTAAAATTTTAATAAATAAATAAAAATGTATAGACCGAAGAAATCAGACATCGTATTGATTCGAATGGCAGTTTGCAAATCATGTTCATTGCTAGAAAATTAAAGTAACAAAATTATTTGTAAAATAAAAACACTGTTTTTACTTCCACTAGTTCCACTATTTATTTTTGAGTACATACACCAGAGATCTTTCAAAGCTAATGCTTTATCTTCAGTGATTGTGCTTCCATAAGGTTAATCTTCAAACAATCAATAAAGTAACTAATTCGTTGACGACGAAGAAAAATAAAATAATACTATATGTCGACTGTTATAAAATGGAACTTCTGGAAGGCTACGTTTATATTTATTAAACATACTCGTATAAGAGTAAGAATATACTCTTACGTAACAAAAAGTTAATTATCGTTGATATGATACTAAACAATCTTCGTACAATACAGTTTACTGATGCATGTATTATAGTATAGAAAGTGTCATAAATACGCCATAAAATTAACAATATGTTGAAAATAAACCGTATATACTGAACTAAATTTAACTTTTTCCATTATAATATTGAACAATATAAACTATTTACATATGTTATATTCGCATAAGCAATCTTATTATACTATGACATACCAATAAAATGAAAAGTTAGTACGTGATATCGGAAATACTTACCTACGTGATATTATAAACTGGTAGATACTGGTGAAACTTTATTATTGATAATAATATAATGGATAATATGTTTTATTATAGAAATATAAATTCACATAAGAAAGCAATAATATTATAACGTATGGACAATTTGCAATATAAGCAAATTATTGGATAGCCATAACAATCCACTTATCATTACTGTACGTACGTACGTAACATATTGGAAAGCAAAAGTATGCAACTGAAAGTTATGTGATCATAAACATACGTAACTGAAAATTGTTTCGTTTTATTTTAATAGCATATACCTAATAACACATTATCTATACAAATTGGTTTTATGACTGTATGTGAAATACTGATCATTCTCAGCTATAACGAAAATTGACGACAAGTTATATGGATTACATCGGGTAGCAAAATTCTAAAACAGGGATAGCTGTAGGAAATCGTGAAACTTTGCTATGCTCAACAATGACCTCATACCGATTTCTGTCGCCCCAAGAGTTCAAAAGAAAAGCTCGTATAAGAGAAAAGTGTGGAAACAGATAGACGAGAAGTGACTAATGTAGAAGAATAAATTGATAAGGTCTGAAAAATTGTGAAACCTATTCAGACTCAGTGCTCACCTATATTTTCCTGATATCCCAAATCTCCCAATTTGAACATACTGAGTAATACTTAATTCAGTTTTATACCTTCATTTTTATGTATACCGAATTCAACCTTATAAGAGTCCTAAACGGAACGAAATACTCGTATCAGGCCCGAACTGGCCTCAGGGCAGTTCGGGCAAATGCCCGAAGGGCCAGTCGGATCAGAGGAGAGAGAGAGCTAACAACGCCGACTGATTACATCGGGAAAAAAATATGCAAAAGAAACTGAATTGTACCGCCATCTAGAAAGTTCTGTACAATTGGGGAGAGTGTACTAAGGGGACAGGTCCTGATGTTTTACGTCCCAGTCTTCTTACGTTTTATGACAAAATTTCGACTGCCGCGCGAGTCATTTGTCATGTTGTCACCCAGACATATATCCAGATGCCTAAGTATTGAAATCAACCAAGATAATCAATTCACCCGATTTTGAAAAAAATCGCCGCGGCGCTATTTACTAGTTTCATGAAAAGCAGGGGGCCGACGTCTTTAAAAATGCCCGGGCCGGTTTGAGGTCCCAGACCGGGCCTGACTCCTATAACCAACTCGTCGAATATAGGCATAATAATAAAGTTTTTTCTATTAAGTATTAACAGCCTTATTTATAAACTTTACTTAAAAGTTAATCAGTATAATAAGGGTGTACTAGCGAAAAAAATTATTCATAAGCTTCATTTTAATTTAAGTAACCGCTACTCAGCATCGTAACTTTAATACAAGCCATGAGGTGTATTAGCCGTGTACTACCGCTAATACGGATCAATATGGCTGCCATTACGGCAACTGTAATATGTGATTTGTTTTCAAACACAACCAAAAAACAATGTATTATTATTGAACACGTGTAATTTATTGCAAATTGAGTAAAAAAATCCAATCCAGGTGTCAGGGGCACTAATCAAAGTGTAATTAGGCATATTTTTAACATTTTAATACAATTATGACGCCATCACATGTTACTGCCGAGTTGGTTTGAGATCGCGTCGAAAAAAGTATGTGACATATTAGTATTGAATTTACGTGGGTACTTATCTACAAATCGAATGATTTTCAAGGTGTTACGAACACTACAAAATATAACAACTGTAATCAAAGCGTAATTAGGCAAATTTTTAACGAATTTATCATGAACAACATTCACACCACATCCACACCATATCCACACGGCATTTCATTGCAACACAAAATATGTCAATGTCAAAACACGTTGAAACCATAGAAAAACCACGGAAATTGGCGCCAAAATTGTAACCATAAACAAATTTCTATGGAATTTTGCACGTTTTTAAGACATTTCTATGGAATACAGTAGCAAACTTAACCGAAACCCAGCCGAAATCCTAGTAACTTCGCGATTAGTTATTTGACGGCTAAGTAAGGTTTTTGAATAAAATGTTTTTTATGTGTTACTTAAGCCCTAGTATGGCAACTAACTAAGTAACCTCTGAGATCTGTATTAGGCGAATCTATTGAATAAGGCTGTTAGACACTAGGTACTCTATTGGTTGTGATCTATGGTAATATACTCTTATTTAGGTAGTATTGTGTGATGGTTAATGAGGAGGACCGGATCATATTCTTATTATATTTAATGATATATTATTTATGATCTCATTATTATAATTCGTACTCATTAGTCACTTAATATTTCAGATATGATGAATGTAATAAACATTATTGAAGCTACCGGTTTTGATTATTGCCCGAAATATTAAAAACTCTACCTACATTCAAAACAATAGTTCACAAGCATTTCATCTTGAACCATTTACGAGTATATGTTAAAAAAAATTACGATCACTTCATCTATGCCAGCGGCTCCCAATTCTTTATGGCTACGGAACCCTAATTAATAAACTTTTTTTTTGGGGGAACCCTATCTCGACAACAAAGAAGCAAATTGTCAAAAAATACATTTTGACACCCATGACACGTTTGTATGTTATGTTCGACTTGAAAAGTAAACTACCTATGTTTTTAGTTGAAAATCTTTACTGCACGTATAGGTATTTAATGTGAAGAATGAAATTTCAGCATTTACTACGACAATATACGCTCTAACTCTCGGAATCTCTATAATCCTTCTGCGGAACCCCGCAGGGTACACAATTTAGGAACCGCTAGCTGATCTATACAACATAAAACATGGACAATTCAATTAACCCTTAAAATGTAAGTTTATTTTACATTTTGTAATATACAGGGTCATCGAAAAAGATTGACTCTATTTTACAATTATGGTATAACTTTAAAACCGTTTATGCTAAATGAGTGATTCTTTCACTGTGCCGACTGATAAATGAAAATTTTGTTTGATGCATGACACAATGCGTCAATTGATTCTATTAGATATTATGATGGGGTTAACTGGAAGAAATCGCAGTTCTGCGATAAGTTCGCCCTAGTGAACAACGTTTTATAATCTGTACTATGTCCATTTTGTATATTTATATGTGTTTGTTGTTTACTTTAAGTTTAAATAAATAAATAAATTATTTTGCCTTGACTGACTTGTACTACTTATAGTTTTAATGTTCCTCTTTGAATAAATACAACAATCACGAGAAGAATAAGAAATAAATAAGTAAATAAAAAAACGAGATAAATAAATGTTAGTAGTGTGTGGTTGAAACGGAAACAGTAGCCGCCTTGGCACACCGCAAACCAAATTATTATTAGCTGACCGGTGTATAATACTCGTAATACTTACACATCTCCATATAAATATATGCATAATGTGTATCGGATGTAGTACGTGTATTCACAGAGTTATGCCAGGACCGGGAAATAAAAAAATAAATAAAAAAACATATAGTACCTATCAAGAGTCTTAAATTTTTGAGCCAATTGTTTGGAACATATAGGCAAACTATACCCACACGAAATCCATCCATTGTACACTTTTTTGCACATACTCGTAATTATATTTATTTTAATATCATACAAATAGTGTCGCGTAAAAGTACTATTTTCGGTAAGGGCGGTAGACTACAGAAATTGTGAAGATTAATAGGTAATTAATAGAACAGAAATATAAGAAATAAATATATGACAAGTACGTTTTTAAGATTATGTTCTTAAATAGATATTTGAGAAGAGAATGGTGAGACAGGAGAAAGGCCTTTATTCGGTCAAGTAATGGAATTGTAGGACTTGTGATTAAAAAATAGGTAGGTACCAGTGACGAAGGGTGGATTTCTGCAGAAGGAAAGCCGGGGCTAACATTTCTTATTGGATTAGGTCAAATTAGGCACTATTATAGCCATAATTTTATCCAAAAGGTAACTCGATGGGAATCGTGTTCTTAGGTAGCCTTGTGCCTAGTAGGTACAGACTTCAGTAGTTCCGTGTTAAGTTTAGTTTTTAGTTCATCACCGTAGTTTTTTGTGATAAATTTTCAGATAATTAGTATTTGTATAAAGAATTAATATTTTATTCGTACGTACAATACAAAGGCTACATAATTGAATAGTCATCTATGTATTGCAATATACTGCAAATTCGACCTCGTTGTAATGACAAATGCAACTCCTACCTTGCATCACCGAGGTCTCTTCTAGATTTTCACTTCCACGGCGACTTCGTGTTCAGTTAATCGATTACAACGTGAAACGGTCAAAGTGAATACCAACTACCAACCAAAAATTCGTTTAGTAAATCGGTACACGTACCAATATTACTTATACGAGTACTACAGATAGACAAACTATGCGGCTTATTACGTTTCTATATAATACATAATATAATTAATGATAATAATATGGAGTTTTCGATAGATTTTCCAAGCACATTTAGTAATTATTATCTCTACAGTTTCTATAGGTATATGACTATGATTGCAGAGTGAATGATGGTGTATCCATATGCGATCTACAATGTTACCTACATTAGATGATAGTAAACCTAGTATTAAGTTGATAATTATATTATTACTCGTATTGTCGACCATATTCAATATGACATCACATCGCAAATATGCGATAATTTACAAAACATGTTCAGGTGAAGGTAATTACTATTTAGGTAGTAAAATGAATAGGTAGTAACTTGTAATAGCAGTATGAACAATATCTATATACTCACAGAATCCAATATATTGCTAGTACCTATACAATAATCCATTTAAATGTGCTTACCTTGGTGTTATAAAATTTATGTACAATTTAATAATATGCATTCATTGTTCATACGTTGTCTGTAAAAATCCAGGCCATGGGTCATTTCTTCATTATGTGTATTATTATTAAGTGAAAACCAATAATACACGTAGGTACCTATTTTAGGATATCGACAATAACATAATGTGATCCATGCTCAGTTTTGTCCCACCAGTGACTTTGAAAGTGATTCTACGATAACAAATTAGAATTTTTTTATGCCGAACGGAAAATAATGTGGGATTAGAAAAATATTCTTATCCGAATCCATATAATACGGTACTAAAACCTTCATGATTTTTGAGTCTTGATGCAACAATTGGAAGAAGGAATTGAGACCACTGATTGATTAAGAAAAACGGTTCTTCGTGGTTACGATTCTATAAAAATTTTGCAATCGCACTAGTATGCAGATTACATGGGTACCTATATAAGTGTAATGACCGTAACTACATGATATATAAGATACAAGGACTCGTAATATTATATGAGATAGATAAGTGCGGCATAGTGTGTCACAACAATATTTCAAATTATACGTCACATGCAGAAACGCTTGAAAATTTACGATATCTTAATTGCTCCTATAATTCCAGGTGTGCATGTGTACACTGTACAACTAGTAATAAATTTATACTTACTTCTGCTCACAGCGATAAATCTACACGAAGAGATTCCAGTCCAGTGTACATAATTTTGTTGTCATATACATACATACTGATGTCCCATTTTACTACTACCATGCTTTAATTTAACTTCATCTGTAGTCCTGGACAGAACATAGAACCAACGAGTCCATATTACGGGAGCTCCACGTAGATACTCGGCTCTCCACAATATGCCAACAACATATGCTTCGTCTTTTCGGACATTTATCAAGACGCGAAGAGACCAACCTAGAAAGAACGGTAATGCTAGGCAGTGTACAAGGCAGGAGACCGAGAGGCAGATCGCCGATGCGTTGGAGCGACCAAGTGAGGGCAGCCACAAACACCACTCTACACGAGGCCGCACATGGCCATGGGTAGAGACTCGTGGAGGAGGATCGTCAACTGCGGGAATGAGAGTCGCGACCCTCAGTCATGAGGATATACGACACCAGCATGTAGTCATTGGTGTTTTTTGAGTCAACATTTTCCTCTTCAAATTTTAATATTTCAATAACTTTCCAATGTCTCGGCAGCTTGAAATTTTGCACACATATTTGGTTCAGGAGTTTTTAATTGAGTTTCATTTTTTACTCACTTTGTACTTTCATCAGTTATTTAACTATCACTGTTCACCCACACTGAACGACACAGCGACACTATATGCTCCTTCATTTGTTTTCTTAATTGACTTTACCACGTACACCATAAGGTTCAAATACAGAACTGTTGCACTATCGTTCTGAAACACGCGTTTTGGATTGCGGATGTTCAACCCAAACTGTCGAGATCATAACTCTTAGAAGGAAATATTTAGGAGTTCCAATGCTGAACCGTCTGTGATTCGCAATCATCGCAGGGGTTAACCCCACATAATATATCGAACATGTTGGGGATAGTCTTCTTTAGAAGGTTGACCCGATTTTAGCGTTTTATGAATGCGGTTTTGTATTTTCTGCAAGTGTCTGTGTAAATAAATAGATTTCGATGCAAACAAAACATCTGCAACTCTTTTAAGAACCCTCCTCAGAATACTGCAGTTTTATAGACACCAGTCTAGTGTCGTTGGAGTCCAAGTAAATGTCAATGTTGCACATTTTAGTTATAATAATTGTGTCATATAAACATTTGAGACAAAAGGTAGGAGCAGGTAATATAATATAACATCAGAGTACAATGTAACTAACTAACATGTCTCATGAAATATCTTCCATTCTGGCGTATAATGTACGTGTTAGAAATGGCACAAGAAACAAACATTAAAATACTTATACGATTGTTATAATAATATCACATAAAGGTACTGTAATATCGTGTCTCCATTTCCATATTAATTATATTATCCTATTCCTACGTGATCAGTTGTAAAATTATATTATGACGTTATAAAATATATGAACAGCACAATTCATTAAAGATATCTGCACAGTGTTCGTACCATCATAATATATTTATACCTAATTTCCGTTATATTTTACTCATGAAGCTCTAAGTGTTCACATCCAACTTTTCTTTAGGACATTTTTCCGCAGAAACTTTCAATCGTGCTTTCAACTAGTTATAGAATATTTAACGCCATCTCAAAGCCGTTATTCATTTTACCAGAAAATATATAGAAATTTATCATCAGATTGATGGGGCATGTTATAGAAATTTTGTCGTCAAAAAGAATCTTCAAATTCTTCAACATGCCTTTTCTTTTTTCGTTTTATTTCCCTTCCTAATCGTTATTATTTCGTCAGATTTCCATGCGTATGAAATTTGATATAAAAATTGATAATTTGCTATAGGCGGGTATACCTAGATCAGGGAAGATAGCTTTTTGTGCAAGATGTAAATAATCAGCAATTTGTTTCTTAGTTTCTGTCATCATACGAAAACACATTCAGTAAAATATCTATTGTTACAAGAAAATACTAGGCAACTACATATATTATCCACTACTGACTGTTATCGTTGATGTGTTTTTAAAAAAACATTATTCTTCCAATTCAAGGTCTCAAAACTGATAATATAATGCACACATTAGTACTTATACTTATGTTATTAGTCACTATAACAATCAATATTTTTTTCTCTGAATAAGAACAGTCACGTATATTATAATGCGTTAAATGTATAGCACAGAAAAAAAACGTAGGGTACCTATATACCATCAAGTAGCCACTCGCAAATATTATAGGCTTCCACGTAAGGTATGTAAGGCCAAAAATGAATGAATGTTTGTAACTTCTTATTCTGATTCAATTCCTACAACTACCTATTTTAATATGCCCTTCAGTGTTAGAATTAAGAATAGAAGCAAATGACAAAATTTTGGTAATTAAAACGGAGTAATGTTCATTTGACTACCACCAATGCTCATAGAGTCCACTACCACAATACAAGTCTACTTTCTTCTTTGTATTGAAATTTACATCTAACCTCCACTCCTCTTGGTCTTTAGCAAACCTAAGTCAATTACTCTCTCGGCGATACCTCCTACTGGAAAATGGTTCTTTCGTTCCACTAATATTACTTGTTTACCAAATTCATTTCAAAGAAAGTGGCATTGGGTATGAAATATACTATACTACTATACTATACTACTATACTATACCCTCACGCCATCTCCCTTTCGGGGTAGGCAGAAAGAAAGGATCAACAGACTTTCCTATCCTTTCACACACTTCGGGCTTCCGTCACATTCATGCAATCCCACATACACATTCTACGGTTACTTTTACTCAAAACACGTCAGTCCTTGAAGATCTGGTCAACATGGTCCAGCCATGTGGTTCTATTCTCAGGTAAATTTTCCTTGTTTTCATCATTCATTCTCTCCACATGTCCCAGCCATCTAAGCTATGAAATATACAGAATGATAATACGTTTGTTGCCGACATCGCAGAAAGAACAGAAAAGCAAAAATGGCAGTGGGCGGGACACGTGGCGAGACAGGACAGTGTCAGATGGACACCTAAAATCCTGAAGTGGAGGCCCTGGGAGAACAAAAGAGGCGTAGGAAGACCACAGAAAAGGTGGACAGATGACATTGTCCAGCTTACGGGTCGTAGATGGCAGCAGATAGCCCAAGATAGAAGACAGTGGAAGAGTTTAGAAGAGGCCTATGTCCAGCAGTGGAACGCAAGTGGCTAGCAGTAAGCAAGTAAGTAATACGTTTGTTTATCCACTTGAGTAAGTGCTAACTTGTAGCAGGCAGCTACTACACCGGGTATGTAAGCTAGCAGCTAATGTTATTTAGTTATACAATCTGTCTTCATATAATATTCAGACAACTAACAACATTCATGGGATGACATCCTTGACACGATAAGGCATCAATATAACCAATATTATAATTTAGTAGGTAAAATATTATACGGTGGTGTGGTGATGTTAACAATCTGCTGAAGCATAAAACATTAGAGATAAATAATATATTATATTGTCTTATAGTATGTAACACTAATATACCTACATGCAGCAGAGATTATACCATAAGGTATACTACTTGTGTCTTCAACCATGAAATATCCATGGTATTATTTATCCTAGCTATAATATCTTATTGATATTGACGAATACTTACTCATTTAGTATCTTATATTATGTTTGTGTATATATTTATTATATTTTAACATTGCCACGAACGTCGTTTTTTGTGTTTTAAACATTTTTTGTCCACCTCGCCTTGTGTGCAATAAAATATACGTACAAGCTATGTAATTATACTATATTTTTTTCTCATAAGTAGGTTTATACTTAGTACATAAAGGTATAACGAATCGTGCTAAATGTGCATCTATAAAATACAACCTAAGTTCTTGTTCATTGATTACAGTTATTGACAATAATTTATACCTTAGTCAATTTAAAATTAATCATACCCAACGTATAGGACGTAGGTATTTCATCTTCACATTTCATTAGGGGTCTTAGTACTTAGGAAAAAACTCATTTAAATGTAAGCCCAACAGTCCTCAAATCCGTTATAATTTTTATCAAAGCACCTATGTCAATCAAAAAATTCTTACACGGAAATTATTTTGAACAAGTAGTTATATCTCAACTGATATACAGCAGAGGATGGACCTTCCGTCAGGCTTATGACTGATCGTCGGCTGGCTTAATGTGATCACCTTATACTTAAGTAACCTTCACCAATTCCAGTCCATCCGGGAATCGAACCCAGACCTCCAACCTAACAAGCCGGCATTCTACCGCTGTGCTATGAAGGTTGGTATCAGAGGCGCTATGAAACATATATACTGTCCATGGCCCTTTATTGAGATATTTTTTTATGTATTTTTTAGCGAATGATCCAACCAACTTTATAATCTCGAAATTATTTTGCTTACAACTTGATTAGACTTTTGTGAGGCCTCTGAGAGATATGACACAGTTCATAAGGAAAAATAAGAAGAAGGATAAGTTAGCTTTTGATTGTTTTTCTCCATAATTAAAATAAAATACATTTAGGTATATATGTATCTGCTTTGTGCAATATAATAATTTATGTTGCACCATGATAGGTATAGTATTCAAGATGAAAACAATTATGCAATCTGCACGATGTACTCGCATGTCTGAAGGAAGATACAATGTTCTATGAAGTTGATCCGCACATCAATTACCGTATTAAGGGCATGGCACCAGGAATGACGTCACAGTCTTTTCCCGCGGCATTAAGGTTCAAAATAGCGTGACAATCGCATGATAAAATGGTAAAAATAGCGTTTTTTTTCCATTTTTTGGTGTTAATTTTGCGTCTATCAAAAAACTTTTACGGTTATTCCCTAGATTTTAATGCATGCTATCAGTACAAGAAAAAAAATTTACTCCGCGACTTTCGGGAAACGAGTTTCCGTCTTTCGGAAAAAAGATCAGAGGTGTTTTTAAATATTTTTTTTTGCGAAATCTATACAAGATATAAAAAATCTATTACAGTTATTCCCTAGATAAAGGTTCAATGCACCTACCCTATTTTGTTCCAAAGCATATTTAGTAACGGTTGTCGAGATATAAGGTCTCCCGTTTTTAGAAATTTTTGATATGTCGGTATGCACAATTGCACACTCTTAAATTTATAGTCAGCACAATGTAAATTCTGCGGTTAAGGGATTGCCAACAGTGACGAAGGAGTTCGAGTGAACCAATCACAGACGAGATATAAATTAGTGTTAAATTATATTTTAATAAATATATTAATTTGAATGACAGCATGTGTAGTAAGTGCTATGTGGTGATATGATGAATCTGAAATCATAATATTTTGTATGGAGACGTACAATCTTGCGTGTTCACGACCAACTCTGGTGAAATTTTCAATTATAATAAAGAGGACAGAGTGTTATGACAACAAAATGCAGTCGCTACAATTAAATTATGCGCAACTGTTAAAAATATTTTGCAATTTACTAATGCAGAAACGACATATCTACTTATGTACCTACATAATGCATACACCTACAGAGGTATCTGAGTAGTAGCTAAATAATAAGTAGCTACCTATAGTTGTGAGGTTTGTATAATATTATCATGAAATATAAAATTTACCCATATTTGTGATAACACAATAGAACCAAACTCACAATATCAAATTAGTAACACACAAACCTTCAATACAGCAATACGAGACTTAGACACTGCTGACACTGGTGCAGCCTTCGCTAGTTATCTCACTTTGTTAAATAATACTCGCATTGAGTTGATGTATTGTGATCATAGCTTACGGGGTACGTATTTTTTATCTTTATATCGTATGAAGTTTATATTCTATTCGATGCCAAAAGGAGACAACATCATTTAATTAATTACAAATGAGGAAATGATAGCACAACTGCGGCAATATAATTATCAAATTAATTCACAAAGTAGGTACTTGTACAATCTACATACATATTCATTGACTACCTCTAAAGAAATTAATTTATCGGTTGCTTGATCTAATCTATTATAGTCACATTACTAAACAAGCATACTTTTTGTATGGCGTCTAATAGATTGCTTTCACTTCTCGAGTATGTAATAAATAATAATAGATACCTAGTTGCATTATGCACAGTAACTATTTATTATTGTAATACAACATATCACACTTAGTATTAAGGGCTTGGCACCAGGAATGACGTCGCAGTCTTTTCCCACGGCATTAAGGTTCAAAATCGAATGACAATCGCATGATAAAATGGTAAAAATGGCGTTTTTTTTCATTTTTTGGGGTTAATTTTGCGTCTATCAAAAAACTTTTACGGTTGTTCCCTAGATTTTAATGCATATTATCAGTACAAGAATAAAATTTACTCCGTGACTTTCGGGAAACGAGTTTCCGTCTTTCGGAAAAAAGATCAAAGGTATTTTTTATTTATTTTTTTGAGAAATCTATACAAGATATAAAAAATCTTTTACGGTTATTCCCTAGATAAAGGTTCAATGCATCTACCCTATTTTATTCCAAAGCAAATTTAGTAACGGTTGTCGAGATAGAAGGTCTCCCGTTTTTAGAAATTTTTGAAATGTCGGTATGCACACTCTTAACCAGAGTATTATTTCTTACCTGATGTGTACCTATACTACCAACACAAGGCACAGTGTGTTACATATTGTCGTAGCAATATTAGCAATCGGACTTCGTCAGAAAAACCTTGGTAATGGTAGCATTATATGAAGGTTATACCAATCAACAGATCGTCTCTGTAACAGGATGTAGGATCGATGCTTCCCGGATGTGGTGTTAGTCCAATGTCTTAGTACAGCCAAGAAGAACGAAAGCATCGTCCATACTTGAACAGCTTGACTTCACAACTCGTCTGTACCCATCATTATATTATAAAAGAAGATCCATATAGGATCAAGCTCTTGACATTACCAAACATTTTTTGAATTGAAATTAGATTGATGCAAAATTTTGAATAATTCTTGTTTTTTGAAATATCTCAGCGAAACTGACCATAGCCCCTCCCAAAAATGAATCCTGGGTCCGCCGCTGCTTCTTTGGGTACCACTATGAATTTCACATCTTAATGAGAATGAGCTAGGATATTTTTACTAATATTAAAATTTTCTAAAAAAATATAGACATTATTTTATTTCATTTTCTTTTAATAAATTATAATGCCAGTAGTATGTTAAATAGAAGTTCTTCCGCAAATCACTCAATATCAGTAATGCAATATTTTTTTTTATCAATATTACAACTCTATGGATGTGACTACAACAAAATATTTATGGGTAAGTAAAGCATATGCAGAGCATTCATAATATATCTAATATATGATTCAAATTATTACAGCAGATAATACTGTTATTATAGAATCGCTTCCTGCGTGAAAGTGAGATGAAAAAGCCTACAAGTGTAGAGAAAATAAGGAAATAGTCACCCATAGTATATTATCATCAGATAACTCTTCATAGTCTCACTCCTATGTGGTCATAATAATAATATGATTATATTTGCACCTACCCCGCCCACAAATTAACTCATGTTTTCACAGTAAATTGCTCTATATAATTATATATATGTGTGTGCCAAGAGTATTATGGATTGAATTATTTGTAAGTAAATTAATTATATTATAAACTAACTAGGTGTTTGTGTAATGTATTATGCAGTAGAAAACATATTATTCTCAATCAATTATTCTTATGAACCTTTAACATACCCAGGCATTATGTAATGTTTATCATTGATTATTTATATTCGTTACAATATTGCTGGCAGTCGTCGGATCCTCAGCTTTTAAAATCCACATTTCTTCCTTTTATAAGTTAATTTTAACTATTCAATTCAATTTATTATTAAAGAATATAGTTTACATAGTAAGTGTATCATTAAAACATTCTTTATATTATTTCAAATTTAAATTTAAAGCCCCCAGACAGTACAAGTTTACTGGTATAAAGGGGTCAACCATAAATATCACTATTGTAAAATAAGTCCATCAATAACATCAAAACATACACAACTTTATCAATATTTATTGTCTTTTATTCATAACTAGCTTCCTTAGGCTCCTGGCGAAAATTTTGGCTGTGTTATCCTCTTCAGCTCCTCCGGCAAAGAATTATACACCAAAGAGGCAGAGTACAGAAAACCATACCTGATTCTATTGGTCCTAGGACTCAATTCCTGATGTGATTTCTTTATCTCGTGTAGGTATCTAGAGTGCACGCCACTATTGTGCGGCAAAGATATTTGTGTGTTGATTTCTTTAATCAAAATGTCGGGAGCATTTCTAAACCTATCAGTTAATTAAAATATTATATCAAGTTGATGTAATAAGTATTTAAAGTGTCTAGTGTTCAAGTCACTTATAAAATATGTAAATAGTGTAGAGTAATTTTAATAATTGAATGTATCGACACGTCCACGTACCTTTTACATCATATTGCAACTTGATTTCTTACTTGCAATTATTCATAAATATTAATAACGTGTGTTTGATGGCCAATTAACCTGCTCGTTCATAATATAAAGCTGGTTTTTAATATCCCTATAATAAGCTACAAATTGTTGAAATTGTAATTTGCGTACCTACTATACAAATTCAATTAGTTTCGTGTATATATTGGGCTATTAGCAATTATTATGATTGTCGTATTAAATTAAAAGAATGTACTATAGGTGCTAAATAACACATGGGTACTTAAGATATACGAGTATTTCCTTCTGAAAGTAATATACTTACATCAGTATTTTCTATTTTATATTAATTACCGCATAATATTGAAATGGCACCCGATTTCTATAGGGTAGCAAGTTTCATACAAGTTTCACTCTTAAAGGTCCTAATCTCAATGTAACCAATTTAGTAATATAAATTTCTACACCAAAGGTTCTGAGAATCTTTACCTAGTGCACGATCGATGTGGATTTTTGTAAGTGATACAGATTCTTTATCTAAAAAAAATCTTGAAATATTTTTCATCGCACCTATTTCACCGACCTAAATATCTACTTTTCGACCAATTGATAGAGTATTAAGACCTTATGCAATAGAAACTGCATGATATTTCTACATTCTGTATTCTGATCAAATTTCCATGTTTGATAGAACTTCTAATATATTACGTACATGTAACAAAATTGCTTGACATGAGGATATTCGTTTTTAGCAAAATCGATGCATAATATTTTTTTTCTAACCCCAAATTCGTGTGGACAAGAAGCTCTCTAAAAAAATCGTAGATGGCTATGCTTACAATGTTGAATAACGAGTATACTATGAGTGCAAAGATGAATATAGTATTGTTCATTATACATGTAGTCAGTACGTGTAGTTTGACATTGTTAAATATTATGAAGTGTGGGAAAAATTGATTCATTACCATAATAATACATATTATATGAATGATTGAAATTAATAATCATGAACACATTGTCTATAGGTACACAATTATATTATTAACATGTATGATAAGATATGTATTTACACTCAGGGTTCGGCGTTAACTGTCATGATATGATAGATTTAGAATTATCAAGAGACGATACGCTCAAAATTGTAAAAAAATCCTTGTTTAATTCAATTTTATCAAATGAATGAATGAATGAATGAATGAATGAATGAATGAATGAGGATTTATTTCCCATATATACATATACATATACACACTCATAATATATAAATACAAAAAAAAATACAAAATAAACATACATAAGACAACAAGATACATGGGAAATTGTACTGCCCCACTAGACCAGAGTCTGTTCTGGGGCAGTAGACACATAGGTGAATATTATTTTATCCAGCAAATACGATTACACTTCATTGCTATTGGTTATGACCCGCTTTATGGCAATGGCAACGTTTGTTCGCGCAAATATATATTATTACCTCTTCCATCCACATATTAAAATTAAAATTAAGAGCAGTATCATGTACATAAAAATCATGTAGGAGAAAGAAGGAAAAAGAGGAAGGAGAGAAGGAAGAAGAGGAAGGAGAGAAGGAAGTAGGAGGGAGCGGTTCAGAAAAGTAAAAATAGAATAGTAAAAGAAAGTTGAATAAAGTAAAAGTAAAAAAAAATAAAAAAAATAAAAAAAAAATTTGATAGATCTTGAGCCAAAAGTTAAACGGTGCGTCATCTATGCACATGTAACAAAATTGTCGCCGATTGTGTTCTGCCAGTACGCATGAGCCATTCCTTTATAAGTTTGTTGAGATTTTTTCCATCTCTCGTGATAGAGTCTTGGATATCACGTATCACTCGATTGTATATTCGAGGGGCCAGGAAAGAAAAGTGTCTTTGGGCAAAAGTGGTTTTAAATTCGGGAGGCCTAAGTTGTTGCCTGTTTCTGGTACTGTGTGTCAATATATAATCCGGCTGAAATTTGGAGGTATCCTTATATAGGTGCGACAGTATGACCTTCATGTATATCTGCCTGATATCTAGAACCTGAGCCAGTGTAAACAAGTGTTCTGTCGAGAATCTGTAGGGTCTCCGAAGCATAACCTTTAGCACAGACCGCTGCGCTCTCTCCAGAGGGAGGAGGAGCGCAGAAGCCATTCCGCCCCAACCAATGATTCCATATTCAATGGTACTCTGTGCAAGGGCGAAATATACCGTTTTTAAGGTTTCTTTGTCGAGGATGTCTCTTAAGATTTTGAAAACATAGATTAGTTTTCTCATCTTTTTTGCTAATTTTTTCCATATTTATGGAGGTTCCATCGTAGGTGTTGGTCAATATGTACTCCCAGATACTTATAGACTGTGACTCTTTCGAGTACGCGACATGTACAGCAGTCGGTCTGTGGTGGACACTCATGTATAACTATATTTAAGTCGGTATCCGAGGGCTGAAGTCTACTGTCAATAGTGAAAGTCATGTATTTTGTCTTATCTATATTAAGGGTAAGCAGAATGTATATTTAGTTTTTTTCCAGGCGGACCACGCTATGTCCACAAAATTAAGGGATTAAAAGGAGGCTGTCGTGGCTCCGAAATGTTCGTGAGTGGACTGGCATCAGGAACGTCGGCTAGCTGTTTCGGACTGCGGCAGACAGGGATGCTTTCGCCATAGTGATCGCCAACGTCGGGGGGACCCGATAGGGCACGAAGAGAAGAAAAAAGGAGGCAAGGCTTAGCTCAGAAGATACAAAGGACAGAAGGACTTGGAGGATGAAGACTAGGCGACTTAAAGTAAATGGGACAAAGACGTGGGCAAATAAAATGAAACTGATCCACTAATTTGTATTAGTGTAAAATATTACTTTCTTTATTTGGCTTTTCATACATCAGTGGGTCTTCAAATTTTCCTCTTTTGGGCAGTAGATTTCCAGTTGGGCCAAAAATCGACGTTTCCATAGACTTCCTTCATAACTTTTTTGGATAATTTTCCAGTTTTAGTTCTTCAGTGTTTTTTTCTACGAACCTAATAATTCAAATGCATAATTTGGTTAAAGGAATTAAAATAAGGAACCTCATAAAAAATATGTATTGTGATTTCAATAATTATCAGAATATATACTCATATCTTCGATTTCTAATAATTATTAGAACCCTGATGTCTACAATGATTCATAGTGCAACGATCCCCTATGCGTGATCAAAGGTTAGGGTTACCACAACCATCTAATGAGGACAACAACATATTACTAGATTTTTTATCGTTTATGTGCTTTTTTTATAATTGTTATTTTATTCTTTGTATGTAACACAACACTACATCATTGGCGGTTATGTATTGATTACATAATAAACCTTATTGTTTATAAATAATTAAATACATATACAATACTTATATTCATCAACTTAATGATTTTATATGTCAAGTAATATACCTACATTAGTGTCCGACCGAAACTGGTTTTTATGACCGAAACCGAAACCGAAACCGAATTTCGGCAACGGTCTCAGTTTCGGCCGAAACCGAAACCGAAACTTTCTTACAAGAACATGTTTTGAGGGAAAAATAAAGAAAACGTTATTATAATCAGTCAGACTTTACTTTTTTACTTTTAAATCACATAACTATGCAGTCTTCGATATTTTCACTTATTGATAATCAACATAACAACCCCTTTTTTAAGAAAATATTATTGATTGCGCCTTAAAAATACTTAAAATAGGTGAGGTGTTTATTTGAGTAGGTAGATTCATCCTTTGAATATTATTCTTTTTTTTTTAATATTAAACATAAAATTACTTATTTAAGTTGTTACCTAACATCACAATTAAAACATAGTTGAAAAAATCATCACAAGTCAACTTCGGAATTTTTTTCTGAAGGATTGATACATTTTTTTAAAAATCTGTAAAAGGGATCCACTAGACAAAGGTACAAACTAAATATTCTGCTAACATCTTACTAGCCTATTGTGTACCGGTGAGCAGATATTTATCTTGTAAAAACCCCCTATTTCGTGAAAACCCCTCTTAAACTTGATTCTACTATAATCTATGAATTAGTTTGTTGTTATATTGAATTATTTTTTATGTTTGCTACCTATTCTTATGAATGTATATGGTATAGCCTATATCACGTAATAAAACGTACCAAATTCAAAATAAATCACACGACACAAACAAAACGTCACAAACACAAACAAAACAAAACGACCTGCAAACGCTTGCCAGTCGCGACATGAATACACTTCATCGCGTCACAACGCGCCGAACATGACCGATCACAGCGCGAAAACTCCCGAATGCAGTTTCGGTTTCGGTCGTAGTTTCGGCAGGTTTGCCACCGAAACCGAAACTAAACCGAAACCCGTTTTTTTGCCGAAACTCGACCGAAACCGAAACCGAAACCGAACATTCGGTCGGACACTAACCTACATATTTGCATAAGTTTACTTATGGCATAAATAAAAACTTGCATAATATACCTAGTGATTATGATGAGTTTAGGTACCGATGTAAAATATTGATATTTAAATAAGTATACCTAATTATTACCTCTTTAATTGTAGGTAGGCATAAGTGAATAATAGAAGGTTGTTAGAATTTGAATATTTATGCTGGCGGCGTATTCTGCACTTCACAATGGAAGTATTTAGCTTACTTTGAAGTGTATACCTACACAAGAATATTTTAATTCTGTGAATACAAAATCCTTCTTCAAAGTACTCGTATATTACATACGAAGATTCCACTACAAGCAATACATATCCTGTATGCACAGTTTATAGAATAATTTTGCTAATGCAATATCAATCTACATTGTGTAGAAACTTCTTGCCAAATATGTATTACGAACTTTTCCAATAACTACACAGTGCATGTATCTTATTCTTTATAATAGACTAGTTATAATCTATGGTTATAACATGACATTCATTCCAACATGGCCGTCTTGTTTTATTCGTATCCGTATTTAAATTTCAAAGCATAATACCTCTTAAAAAAGGCTTTTTCTTTAAAAAATGGTGCCGTTAAAACCTAGAGCAGATCGGTATAAAACTCTTCGTGTATTTTCACAGTAATCCATCTTAAAATGTGCGAGTTTTAATAACATTTACAAATTAAGGGACTTTGTTTTATAGATATAGATACGTGTTAAGATTTGCCACGGTTTTACAGCATCAAACATTCATTAGGAATGACACATTCAAGTGAATTAATCAAAATCAATTTGTGCCATAATTACTTCCATAATGTTCTCACATTATCAAATGGCATTATAAAGTAAATCACATATTAATGTCACTTATCACCGTCTCTATATATATTATAACGAGCAGGTAACTTCCCTCGGGCTGTATGCGGCACGCGCAGGCAAATGCACCTGAATACATCGTTCATTTTATAATATTAGTTACTAGGTATATTTGCCCACCTATGTTTCTAATATTATAATTATGACATATTAATTTACAAGAACCCATAAATTTATTTACATTTTCATGTACTATTTTCAAGCGACTTTCTCGTTTGATTTTGTCAGATAATTGCTGTTTTATGCATTATTCTGTAATTCTAGATTTCGCTCCATTTAAATTCAAACTTTATTCAGATTTATATTATAGGCACAGTTTATTTATTTATTTTATTTTTATTCGGAAATAAATATTTCGTTAACTACTCGTATATATAAACGCTTACTTTTAAATAGGGATATAAAATACTTACTGGGCAAATTTCAATTTTGACAATGTATTCCGCATTTCACCTATGCACAAAATCTTGAAGAAAATTAACTATAAATAAAATTCAGTAAGATTAGCAAACGATTACCTATGTACTTATTATTAATTTAATTAATTACTCATTTTTCATAATATATTACCAACTAAATTGAATATTAATAATAATGCTATTAAATAGCAAAAATAATATTACATTAATATTTGATTGCCCACATAATATGTATTAAACATACATACAAGTCAATTAGTTGACTAATTTGTCATTTTGCTGTGTAACTACATATGTAAGTAGCAACGTACTAGGTTAACTAGGTGATATGTAATAGTAAGTATATTAAAACATACATCAATATGATTATGTATCGCGGCGTAGCCTGGAGCGTAGCACACTTCATATGGAGTTTGATACCCTTATAACAGGTGATTACTACTACCTACAGCGTCACTTACAATAAATTTGTTATATAAAATTAGTACTATTTATATGATAGCCGTTTGCCCGTTGCCCGTTTTATATTTTACTATATTTAGTGGTCACAGTCTTGTATACTATACCTACATATGAATTTATTATCTATTGTTTTGTAGAAAAGGTTTCCTGAAGAAACGACACAAGAAGATATCACACAGGGTAGAAATAACGTACACCCAAAATCACACAGGTCTACATTACAGAAATCCGCCACCCACTCTATAATGATATGTACGAGTATGATATCACATAAGGTAGATCTTATTTCTTCCAGTGTGATTTTGGTTAAATGCTGTTTCTTCCCAAAGTGCTTTTTTCTTGTGTGATTTCTTCTTGTGTGGTTTCTTCCCCTGTGATTTCTTCTTGTGCGAATTCTTCCTTATGTGACATTTTCCATGCGATTTTCACTGTGTGATTTCTTATTATGTGACATTTTCCGTGCGATTTTTTCTTGTGTGATTCCTCCCGACACGAATAGAATCATGAGTAGTTGAATAATGTGAACTTATGTTTCCAGTAAGTATGTAATTATGTACTTTACTAAAATATACTAATTAATAAACTCACTACGCGCCGACAATCATAAATCATATAAGAAAATAATAATGTTGTTAATGTGATCTATCAGTTGAGTTAATAGGTAACGTGTTAGTTTGATAGACAAGCATCAGGTGTGTAACTAATAAATACTTACTTATGTAGAGGCATATAGCACGGTGCAACCCGTACAAGAATGTGATAAGTATTTCATATGAGATACTGGGGTCAATTCTCTAACTACAACCAATTATTTTTATTTCAATTACTTCATACCTGTAGTAAAATACATTTAAAACTTGCGACTCAACACATTTATACAGGTTCCCTAGACCCAACTATGACGTCACGCTCATTTTCCGCGGCATTAAGGTTCAAAATCGCATTGAACAATAGCATGATACAATGGTAAAAATAGCTTTTTTTTTTCATTTTTTAGGATAACTTTCGCTTCAATAAAAAAAATTCCTGCACGGTCATTCCCTAGATTTTAATTCATATTATGAACACAACGAAAGCAAATTTCTCTGCGACTTTCGGGAAACGAGTTACTGTCTTTAAAAAAAAGTCTTTCTTCTGTCATATACATATTTTTTTGAGAAATCTATACAACACATATAATATATTTTACGGTCATTCCCTAGATAAAGGTTCAATGCATTTATCCTTTTTATATATCTAGTAAGGTTGTCGAGATCTATAAGGATCCCCGTTTTTAGAATATTTTTGAAATGTCAGTATGCCTACTAACTTATAAATCTTGCGACAAAACAAAGCTACGAGTATAAAGTTTCATTCCTCGATTTATATATAGCAGTCTCTTTTAAATTTAATATAATTCATATATATCTAAATATGTAATTCAGTCTAAAAGGCAGTAATTGACCACCTCACATATCAAGCTGTTAGCAGTTATATTGACAGCCGTATATTGGCAACAGAATAAACAGCATCAGTAACTACAACATACTCGTACCATTGATGACTTCATGTCGCTTGATGACAATTGATGGATGTCAGGCCTAGTTATCTTGTAGTGTAGTGTAGTGTAGTGTAGATAGAATGATGGATACTATGCGAGTACCAGTACTATACCAGTCTGTTTGAAGCATGTAACTTGTAACCAAACAACCAACTCCACATAGATTGATCGATTAATAAGAATACGATATATTTTGATTGATGAATTAATACTATGCTACTGTTTGCTCATTCATAATATATATTTTAGTAACCTACCTAGTCGTGCATATTATGTATTTATTTTATTTTTATTATAGTCTTCAAACCATGCTACATTAAAGTATAGATCTCAGAGTGTTTATTTTTTTCTATCATTTTATCGACCCTAACTTGTGAAGGTTCTAACAACCAACAAATGTTTATTTATTTATTATTTCTAATAGAAACAGCGCTACTCGTATATCAACTTGAAAAGAGTAGATAGTTATCTGCCAATTAGTAGACAACCGTCGTCTATTGATATTTTTATGAAATTATTTTACAATTATATCTAGGTATAAAAGCCTGAGATCTATTGTTTCTTATGACATACGTAATCCGACTACTTTACACTACGTTCGTAATTACATATGGATTATGTGCTTTGTGATAGCCTCCCAATATACATAAAATACTCACTTGCTAGTTTCGCAATCAGTAATTTTGTTCGATTGAATTTCTGTTATAAAAATCCGCATTCTTGTAGATATAGAGGCACAGCAAGTTCTTAAACGGGAAACGTCACATAGGCCTGTAAGCGAAATGACATGGTGACAAAGTGTATGAAAAACATTTATCTGAAATTTGCATACGTCTCCCAGTCTTCAACCAACTTGCTCTCTATCTATCTGTATAATTTAATCTCGATATAATTACAAATTAAATTGCATTAAGTTTCTATTAGGTGATACCAAGCGACAAAACAGCTTCTACATATTATATTATAATATTACACCTATTGATGCAGGCTTCAATGGATAATCTATCAACTACATTACAATCGGTATAAAAAAATAACATTTTTCACAGTACAGCGTCTCCTTGACAAAAAGAATCAGACTCCTAGAAAAAGTATACACAAAAGCGCTCTGATGTGTGAGGAAATCTTGAAATCGACTATCACCCGATCTTCCGATATAGTAGTATCGAATTGCAATAATTCAACAGCCGTGCAATTAGTTGTTGAAACTTATTTTACCACTCGTCATTCTGAAATTTTCTACTCTACCAGTCTGAGAATTTTTATGATCCTAGTTGCGACAAGCAACCATTTTTTACTTTCGTAGCTCACGCCATAATACGAGTGAATAAAGACCTAATAACGGGACCCAACATCTCGAGTTCCAGGGTCTACCACGCAAGGTTTGGGTTCAGCAAAACAGAGCAAGAACGGAACACAGGTGCTATAACTTCTTGCTCTGGAGGTGGGAAAAGATGAATAATCCTGAGTGTGAATGTGGTGCTGTTCAGACAGTTAGATACTTGGTCCGGGACTGTGAGGCAAGAAAATTTCCGAGCATCAGCCTCCAGGACATCCACGAGGCAAGACCAGAAACGGTGGTCTAGCTGGCAGCACTGGAGCCGAGGCTTTGAACGATGCTTATATCGATGCAGTCTACACGGGCAAAGGACAACACCGAAATGCCACATAAAAAGTAAATCAATTACCAAGTCTATACTTGGATGGATATAGCACACTGGTCTAGGTTCTTCCTTCTGTATTCATAATGCGTGAGGTGATAGATTAATAAAAAAAGAAATCAGTTGGTTATTTCGGTGTGTGAATGTTTTCTTTTGAAGTAATCAATACACCTAGTGGTTTAGTAATATAATGTTAGGTAAGTGTATTATTTTATCATGATTATGTACTCGTATAGTATATATACATAGCACAATAATGCAACATAATCTGCATTTTTCACCTACGCTAAATGGCACGCACTAACGGTCTCTCAATACACTGACCTCAGGCAGCCAATACACGTACAATGACAACAAACTAATAGATGAAGGATTCAATTATACACTTACCAAATTAGATACTTTTTTCTCTTTTCCATAGAAAGGTAGATACGTCTAAATATCTGAAAAAAAAGTTTTCAATCTTTTGCTGTTATCGTTTCCTATAATAAACCTAACCAACAATTTCAAACTGCCACATTTCATGAAGATTGATCCAGTCAAATTGTTATTAGTCGAGTCAGTAGTGTTTCATGTATTTAAATTATTATTTTTTTTAATATTTTTGTATTTTATATATTTTATGTCACAATCTAGTGGACTGAATATCCTAGTTTTGCCTTATTACTAATTATTTCAGTAAAGTCACCATATCTTTCTATAAATGATTCCTCAAAACTAATCACTGTATCATAGATCGATTAATATATAGGTTGATACATCATATTCAACGTATGTATTCAAAGGACGTGTACATTTTTTCTATTTCAATCAAAACAGAAGATTAGAATTACCATTATTTAATGCATCCTTCATCTATACCTTATAATGCATCAATGGTTATACCTATTAGTGTTGAATGGTACCTGCGAGTACCTATCGAGCTACCACACCACAACCTGCCGATCTAGTTTGGAGAGCAATATGCAAATAAGGAGCAAAAGATATGAGAGCGGTGCATTTTATATGCAAATATATGTGGATACTATTTGTTTATTTATATCAGCGACATTAATAAACACTTCATATTTATTTATTTTATCTACTCAATATAGGATACGGTAGTTAATGTGACAAACATATTACACATTATTCCATATTATCCATTTTATATTTTACCTATTCTTGATAATGATTTCATTAGATTTTATTCTTACTTGCTTCATAATTATATGTTTTTATTAACATTCATACGTTCTAATTAAACTTATCTAAATTATATCATGATGAGCTTAAAATATTGCAGCAATTATTTTCTTCTAATATATTGAAAAGGTCGGATCATTCACTACTTCAGGTTTATAAGTCAGATATAGATCAACTTGGATACGAAATTTGACCATGTAGTTACTAGTACCTAATACGACACCTACGGGATAGTAACGATGCACTAGCGGATCCAGGGAGGGCTAGGGGGCTCCAAAACCATGAGTGACAGTACTTTTTACCATGTGACGACATTCAGCCCCCCCCCCCCCCCCAAATTGAATCCTGGATCCGCCACTGTAACGATGTCTGTCATTCCTTATTCCTTTCCTTTCCATTCCTCTCCCTTTTTTTGGTGCGTATCATAGGCAGGTACTTAATTTGAAATCAATGACGAATCGAGTAGGTACTCACTCATGAAAGTCTTTCCATCTCAATATATAATTATTATGTGTTGTTTTATAAAATAAATTTAAAAAATACAAAACAAGTACCCAACAGTCAGGTTATAATAAAAAGTTTGTAAATTCTATTAATTGTAGCAATATACCCAGCATTTATGAGTTTCTATGGGTTCTCGTAGGTGTTTTTCCTACTAAGCATTGTTAAAAGAAAAGCTATATATACAGGACATACAGGTAAGTTATCTCATACAACTGTAACTTGGTTATTATATGATATCTGCATGCGTTCAATAAATAATAGTTAATAGTTACATAATTAATTTACAACAGTGAATACGCCATATTATATAATATTAGATATAAATTAATAATCTACTCACTAATATTTCTATATATTATCATTTCTTAATAGTGCAATGTTTTTCCGTTATTTTAATATGCAATAAATTCAAAAGCGAACGTATTTATAATAGTACATAATAATATCACATTTCAAAGCGTCTAATCGTATCAGTTGAATGCTAAAGTAAAATTAACTACCACTGTGTTCTTTTACATTACGTACATATAATATTATGTACTACCTATATCTACCTACATAGTCCACTTCATTCTTGTCTAGATTATCTAGGACTAGGACTAGGACTATTATAATGTACGTAAGACCTATATTATTATTAAGTTACTAGTTATATCCCGTCAAAGATGAAGGATCCTTCAAAATCGTAGCCAATATAAGTATTCTGGTCGCGTACATTTGTGAGCTTTTTTTGTTGTATTAGTGAAGGGAAGGCTATACCTGCATTGCTTGTCGCAGGTATGAAATGAACAATGAACGCATCTGTGTGAATTCTTGTTTATTGCGTGCTCACTAATACTACTATAACTGTGTGTACGGACTAGCGTGCAGTTACGTTTTACTCACACTACAAAAAAAGCAAAATATAATCGATTTCTGTACTTCGGTACTTATTTCTTCAAAATAGATATAAAACTTTATCTCCGAAGATTTAAATGGATTGTAGAATTGCGAATTCCCCACTTTTCCTATTAATTTTAGTCATTTTTTCTTCATATTATTTTGTTATAGAGTCTTCTTAAAATAATATATTTCTTATAGCATCTTTTCCAGCAATGATTTTCGTACGCCACCCATTTTTATTCTCATATTGGCGCAAGAAGAAGAATTTATACAAACTTCAACATAACCTAAACATACCTACACTAACAAGAATGTATAAGGTATATTTTAGATACTGCCCTACCATTCTCCTATCTATGCACAAACCTTTGTATTCGGCAATCGCAACAAGCAAAATTTGAAAATAACAAAGAATTTCTGAAAACTGTGAGGCTCCCAGCTTATTCCATCCCAGACAGGATGGGTTTACGGTAAGTTCGTCTAAAATCAGTTGGTCTAAAATCAATTCGTCTAAAATCACTTAGTCTTAAATCAATTCGTCTAAAATCAATTCGTCTAATTATCAATTCGTCTAAAATCAGTTCGGCCAAAATCAATTTGCCTAACGATCAATTCCTCAATTTTAGGCGAATTGATTTTAGACGAGTTGATTTTAGACCAATTGATTTTAGACGAACTTACCGGACACCGACAGGATGACTGAAAAGTAATTTACAAACACTGCTCCCTTACTTGAGGGAAATAATGTGTTGAATGTTGTGTTGTATAAAGCATGTGGATAAAATAGATTTATTACACACGACGCAAATCAAGTGAAAACTTCCTGTTACCTGTAACGCTAAACTTCGTACATATTATTATTAGAGGCTCTGCTGTACCTACAATCTACATATCTCTCTAGCCTCTACCACAGTACGCGGTGTACATTTGCTGCACAATTCATATTACATACTACATGTTATTGTTAGCAGTGACGTGCCTGCGCTTTTAAGGGCTTATACAGGTTGATTGGTTCCGCTGTTTAGATATTTGGAGAGGTGATAGAGGATGAAAAAAAAAACCAAAAGGATGCATGTCCAAAAAACAAGCATTTTGGAGAAATGGCTTTTTGAAAATCGAGGAGTATGAAAATTTCCCATTTAGGTTTTTTGCCAATAACTCTTTAACTACTGACTCAATTTTGACAAAACTAACGACAAATCATAGTAAATAATTTGGGCTTTTGATTAAAATCCTAATTGTGAGTGAGGGTATAGAATAGAACAGAAGAGATAAAATGTACTTAAATGTGAAATTTTACAATAGCAATTAGCAATACGACAGACAACACACAATACGCCGCTCAACGCAAAGTAGCAAATGTCAAGCAAGACTGCGTTATACCACAGTTAAACTATTCCCCCCCCCCTCTCAGGGTGGTTTAATTTTATACCACGGTTGAAACCAGGTATAACAGTTATACCTGGATTATAAATAACATTTTTCTTAAACTATGGTTTAAACCATAGTTTAAATTTATTCCAGCATTATAAATGACACCCTATGAGTTTAGTTTTTTAGGTCTTAGCCCTTTGGTGCATTTTCTGCGTAAACTGAACTTGTAGGGATTTATGGAAGGCATGCCACTGAAATGTTTGGGAGGCATGCCACACTTATAAATTTACTTACCAATATACGGCCTACCTACACAAAACATATCTATTATTTCCACTCCAATATTAAATTGTCATTTTCTATGCATATGCAATTTATATACATACTTTATATTATGTATTATCTACGTTCCGTAAGTTATTGGCAGGTGATTATTTTATACGCGTAAATAACTTATATACACGTCAAATCCAGTGATTAAATAATAATAATTGTTATATAATGTAACTAACAATCTCGACCCTTTATCGTTCATTATAGGAATATAGGAACACCACAAAGCTTCACCAATCAAAGCAGTTTTGCGAAGTTTTGCACCTTTATCTCAGTCATCTGTCTGTAAACGCTACAAAGCCAAAATTTCCTTGCAATATACTCGTACTTAATAACTTGGGTTGTGAATTACAGAACATATATCGTTAGAAACAGTGTCACTCTTCATTTTAGAAGAGCTAGTACTCCACAAAGAGCTCAACTGAGCTAATAAATAAATAAACAAAATCTTTATTAAAAAATAATGCTTTCAAATACCGGGTTTATTGCCGAATAGGCAATGTCTGCCAATCAACCACTTAAGACATTACATTTTGAAATATATAATACGTACGTACAGAGGAGTATAGTAAAATAAAAAAAAATCTGCATAAACAAAACAAAAAATTAATACAAAAATTATATACCTACCTACTACATACAAATATTTAGTATAATCATATAATAGTAGAGTGTATGTGCGTATGAATGTGGCGGAAGCACGAAGTGTGTGTATTGTGTAAGGATAGGAAGGTCTGGCGATATAATCTCTCTGCCTACCCCGCAAGGGATCCGGCTTGAGGGGATAGGATAGAATAGAATACCTTTCAATTACGAGTTTGGATATTACATATATAGTACCTACCTATTACTTGGAAAGAAACAGATTCATCAATTATGAAGCTTCGAAGATTCGCTGAAAAGCATAATTATTTCACTACCTATTTTAAAATCCATAGCGAAATGAATGGTTGAATAAGAGTAATTACTTGTATTAAGTATTCAAAGAATCAATCTTCATTAATCCCTTGTTTCATTAGTAAAGTCACTTTCACTCGGATCAGATCAGTCTCTCCTATTGGTTACACTGACACTACGAGTAATTCATTTATTATCTCCTGTAATACTCGTAATATATCTGTTAGACTGTCCATAGTTCACGATATATGCTAATTCACCACATCAGAAATACGAGTATATGCACCGTCACGAATAAATGACACTGTTCTTGATTTGATAGTCAATAATTTAAGAAGCGTGAGTCCTGAATCAATGTCCAGTATATGGCATTATCTGCAGTTAGGACCGGTTAAACCGCTGCCAACGCACATATGCATGTTAGTTGCGGTGTTTTCAATTTATTCATTACATTATACATACTCATGTATCTCTGTGTAACTGCGTAATTATTTATTATTTCATATTTTGATATCATATTCAATCGGTTCATATCAGAGATGTCCATAAATTCGTAACGCTGCTGTCAATGAGGAAAATTAGCAACGTGCGTGCTGTAAATGTTCGGGTTAGGAAATCGTTCGTAATAAAGCGACAATAACGGTTTAACAAGGTAGATATTATTTCAACTACGAGTAGAATATACTCATAATTCAGGTAGAAAAGCACATTATAGTTCACACATTCTCAATGTTAATTATTTTTCGCAAGTATTGCGTATTTCTGAGCCATGAGTGTAAATTTAATGATTTAGTATGCAATAATATTATTTACCTACTCGTAAATTGTCTTTTACTGCAATCCGTTATTGCATCTTAGTTTATGGAACACATAACAATATAATTATTGCAAGATGGCAGCAGAACGGAAACATTCTCTATAATGGCAATCTAAACCTATAAATCTAATGACACCATGCTGATGTCCATTAAAACTTACTAAAAAAATGTATTTTTATGTTTCCTTCATGTCCAAAGTAGTGTTTCTCTTCTATATTCTCAAATTAAACTAGACGATTGGTTAGCCATAAAATATAATATAATAATTATTCCTATCTATGTATCTATCTCTCTATACCCTCACGCCACGTTCCTTCCAGGGTAAGCAGTCCTATCCTTACACACACTCCTAGCTTCCGTCACATTCATGCAATCTGTCATACACACAGATTCATTTTACTCAAAACGCTTCCATCCTTGAGTATCTTGCCGACGTGATCGGACCAGGTTATTACCATAATTATTCCACCACAATTTTATTTAGAAATAAAAACAGAAAGTATAAAAATTAATTTTCGCGTATCGGTCTAATTTATATTAGCATAAATTTGTACAATAAGAATGCGTTCGCAATAGACAGTGGTTCGAGTATAATGTAGTCCATATCATAATACTATACGAGTATATAAATAATAATCTACTGTACAGCACAATGAGCTAGGTGCATGGACTGGTAGCGAAGTTCATATTAGGTCTTACTCAATCGTGCTGTCCAGGTGGACACACCCTATAATGATAATACACATAATCAAATGCATTCCTTGTAATCAATACCACATTGTTATGTGTTGGGAAACAGTAGACTCATACAAATAAATATTAATAAAATAGTATGGAGTTAAATAGGAGGTAGATACTTAAGGTTTTGTTCTCTTTTTTTGTTTACTCAGTATTAAGTCATTAACAGAAACATCGGAATCTGGTCTGAGATTTTATTTAGGTATACCACCACCACTCTTTGTACTTTTTGAATATAATTCCTCTCTGCTTTATGTTGGAAACGAAATAACAACTTCCTCTCAACAGAGAACTTTTAAAACGAATGGTAATGTTAATAATTGAATCCATGCACTCATTTACAAGTTCAATAACTCCTTCAGTGTTCGCTGTTGCTAATAATAAAATAAAGAGGATTAATATTCAACTTTCACAAACAATGGGAAAATATTATTAATACTACTCGTGAATTCTATCATCTTATATTTTATGTTTTGTTGTTTTGGTTTTCGACCAGCAAATTTCTTCACGTCAGGTACGTATTAGGTAGATTTCCAAAAGGAATTCTACCTATTCGTTTCTCCCGTGATGTCGCAGAATTGAAAAATTTCTACTCAGGATCACTAATTAGGACCAGGAGAACCCGAATCCGACCTTGGTTTAAAAGTTTATATATATAAGCCATATATATATATGTCCCTTTTCTTGTGCGCACGTTTGCGGCCAAACTATGCGTCGCAGAAACGTGAAACTTGGGTGGTAGATTTTTGGTAAGGGGTAGATGAACTGATAGGAGATTGGGTGAAATCCATTAAGAGGAAGGTTCACTTTTTAAGGCTTTAAATACAAAAACAATCATTCTGAGGGGATCCAATGATTGTGAGGGTCCGTGTCTGGTATCGTATGAAAGGGCATTAAATAAGGAATACAGATCAATTTACAGATTTTATCTAGCTCAATTCCTCGGACGACACTGATCGATCGAAATATCTGGTTAAGTAGTTACCGCATAGGTACTAGCGTGTTCGTTGTCTTAGAAAAGTGCTTCACGATACGAGTAGAACTCACATCTTTTTTAAATTTCTAAAGCGCTTAGGTACCCATTTATATTATGTCATAAATCCACATACAACGTACCATGAATCAAAACCAAATTTCAAATATTAAATATTCAGATCAAAAAAAAAGAATATGGCTGGATTCGAACAAATTCAAAGTTTATTGTAATAAACTACATCACATTTGACAGAAGAAAGTTTTTATCATAGAAGCGACGAATATTGATCGCAAAATAACAAATATTTCGTACGCATAATATCTTCACAAATTTGCTACAAATAGTCTTGTTGAGTATAATTATCACAGATAAATCAAGCTGTACGCAACATAATATAAAAGAAGTAGGTAAGTAATTACTATTTCCAAAAGTTCATAGGTATATAAATATCCATTTTGTAATAAATGACCTATAAGCAGATATGTCTCGTTTTCCAGTCCGTTCGGTCCTCTGCAGTTCTTTTTAGCTCTGCATACGACTCGCAGAGGACATCTCCACAAATTTGCTTCAAATAGTCTTGTTGAGTATAATTATCACAGATAAATCAAGCTGTACGCAACATAATATAAAAGAAGTAGGTAAGTAATTACTATTTCCAAAAGTTCATAGGTATATAAATATCCATTTTGTAATAAATGACCTATAAGCAGATATGTCTCGTTTTCCAGTCCGTTCGGTCCTCTGCAGTTCTTTTTAGCTCTGCATACGACTCGCAGAGGACATCTCCACAAATTTGCTTCAAATAGTCTTGTTGAGTATAATTATCACAGATAAATCAACCTGTACGCAACATAATATAAAAGAAGTAGGTAAGTAATTACTATTTCCAAAAGTTCATAGGTATATAAATATCCATTTTGTAATAAATGACCTATAAGCAGATATGTCTCGTTTTCCAGTCCGTTCGGTCCTCTGCAGTTCTTTTTAGCTCTGCATACGACTCGCAGAGGACATCTCCACAAATTTGCTTCAAATAGTCTTGTTGAGTATAATTATCACAGATAAATCAACCTGTACGCAACATAATATAAAATAAGTAGGTAAGTAATTACTTACTTACTAATTTTCATTCCTTAAATTGAATAAATTATAATTTCACACGATCAATCGAACCGAAATCGAATCAATTTGAATCGTTTGCTTATCACCCAGTATTCTGTCACTATGTTATTTATTTTTTGTACATACATGTAGGTAACCTTGAGCTATTACATTGTGGTTAGTATTGCCCCGGAAAAGGCTATCGCCTATTGGGGCAATAAAATCCAGTACTTTTTTGTTTGTTTGTTTTTACTTTGTAAAGCTTTGGATAATAAATAAATGAAATGAAATATACATAGGTACTACTAACAGTTTCATCCTGGTATTGTGACAAAAAATAATAATTGTTCATTTTTTAGAACTGGAAATCCACAAAAAATGCCGCGAGTAAGTAGAAAGACAATGAGTGCTAAGCAGCGCAACATTGAAAATAGAAAAAATTCCTTTGGCACGCCACAGGCATAGGTAGATTTCAAGTGATTTATTAATTTTATTAATTTTAAGAGTACATCTGTACAATAAAAACAATCACAATATCATCAGCAAATAAACCAGCGAAGTGATGAAGTAGTATGGATGTAGTTTATTCTTTGATTATCGAAGTACCGTATGACGAAAAAATATTTGATTAAGTACTTCAATAATCAAAGGAAGTACCTAATCCAATAATCAAATTATTTTCATTCCACACATAATATGGATTGGTACCGGTACCTAAGCACTAAAAATTTGAAAAAACGATGTGAGTTCTTCTCGTATCGTGAAGCACATTTCTAAAACAACAAACACGCAAGTACCTATGCGGTAACTACTTAACTAGATCTTTCGATCGATCAGTGTAGTCCGAGGAATTGAGCTAGACAAAATCTGACTTTTGATCTGTATTCCTTATTTAATAACCTTTCATACGATACCAGACACAGACCCTCACAATCATTGGATCCCCTAAGAATGATTGTTTTTGAATTTAAAGCCTTAAAAAGTGAACCTTCCTCTTAATGGATTTCACCCAATCTCCTATCAGTTCATCTACCACTTACCAAAAATCTACCACCCAAGTTTCACGTTTCTGCGACGCATAGTTTGGCTGCAAACGTGCGCACAAGAAAAGGGACATATATATATATGGCTTATATATATAAACTTTTAAACCAAGGTCGGATTCGGGTTCTCCTGGTTCTAATTAGTGATACTGAGTAGAAATTTTTCAATTCTGCGACATCACGGGAAAAACGAATAGGTAGAGTTCCTTTTGGAAATCTACCTAAAAGACTCGAGAATAAGAGAGCGTCGGGGGAAAATAGCCAAAAAAATAAATGTCAAGAGGTTTGTGATAACGGTCGGAAAAAACGAAATGAAAGGAATAGCTTATATCAAGCGGCCCGACTTTCTGATTCACAACAGCGCACAAGTCACAAGGCCAGAGTGCGTCAGTGTCAATCTACCAGACTTGCCGATCCCAAACAACGGACAATTCACAGGATCAGAATAAGTCAGTGTCAAAAAATACGACTAGCTAATCCTGCGAAACGTATAGAGCAGAGACAAAGAGAAAAAATAGTTCGGAAACGCCGTAATGATAGTCCAATACGGGGTCCGGCTAGTAAAATGAGAAGAAATGAGTGCCAGAAGAAGAGGTTGTGTGACCCCTTACAAAGAGAAGCACATCTACAAAAGCTTCGAGACAATCAACAAATTCGAATGAACTTGGCATCTCTACGCCACAAACATCTTGCGCGACTTCGCGAGGCGCAACAAAATAAATTGCAAGACCCGATTCAAAGAATCCTTCATATCAGCAGAGTGCTACAATCTCGTCGAAAAAGAAACGAAGACAAGTCTGAACAAAGTCGCAAGAAAATTTATGAAGCTTTCCTTTGTGACAAGAAGCTTGGACCTTCGATAACTTGCGATTGCTGCCGAAGGCTTTGGTTTAAATCATCAGTACGAAACTACGATGTAACAAAACTTCATCACGCTACGCTAGTTGCTGCATGTGGCTTAGTTGAAGGAGATACTGTCAAGCTGTGCAGCCATTGTTCAACTTCTATCAAGAAACACAAGTTACCAACATTTTCAATAAATCGTGGTATGGAATTACCTCATGTTCCTGAAGTCATTAAAAAGCTAACAGAGTTAGAGAGTCGCTTTCTCTCTCCGAGGATCCCTTTCATGGCTATTAGGGCGGCCAGAAGTGACCAGCAATACATTGTAAAAGGGCGCGCTATAAACATTCCAATTAACGTAGATACCTCTGTTAAAATTTTGCCTAGAACCATGAGCGAATCCGAATGTATCCCCATATGTTTTAAAAGAAAGAGGGCTTTTAAGAGTAATGTAGCGTTTGAAAATGTGAGACCCAAGATTGTTCAGGATGCAGCTAATTACCTTGTAAATTCGCCTTTATACAAGTTCTGCGATATAAAGTTTGATTCTAGTCGATTTCAGGAATATGTTAACCTACCAAAAGATAACACTAACATTGTAATTGATGGCGATGACACGAATGATAATGATGTTGGTAACATTGAAGATGATGATGAAGAAAATGAACCTGTTAATGTGGCCGATGACGTGACTATGTTGGCTAATGCTACAGTGTTTGCCCCAGGTGAGGGGAATAAACCAGAATCTCTGTTCAGTCGATTTGTCGAGTCACAGAGTTTCCTTCGCATATTCGGAGGGGAACTTATCGAAGCCCCAGATGGAATTAGCTTTCAAAACTGGTCTAAATCTCTTATAATGCGGGAGGATAGGAGGTGTGCGGACGTGCCTTTCCTGTTTTTCGTTGCCTTAAAGTTAAGAAATTCGAAAGTGGCGTCCGGAATCCATTTTTGTATGCGAAAGGCAAAAAGCAAAATTGCACATGTAACCGTCAAGCAAGCTTTGAACACCGAATTTTTGAGGAATCTCGAGATACACGACAGCGGTTTCAAGATTTTTGCAGGCGACCGCGGGTCTCCTGCCTTCTGGGAAGCCAAAAAGAAAGAGGTCTCTTTTCTTTAGCCCATATTAATTACAATTTTTAGTACAATAATTTAATTTGGGTATAAAAATTTAATATATGTATTCATTGATATTATTTTAGGTTTTTGCCATGATTCGGCAGCTGGGTCCCTGCTCAATATTTTTAACATTGTCACCCGCTGAAACTCGTTGGGGGGAACTGTTGAAAATTCTCAAGTTGCTTTTGGACAAAGAAAATATTTCTTCCGAAGATGCAGCCAGCCTACCCTATCCTGAAAGAGTGAGGTTAGTAAAATCAGACCCAGTCACAGTGGCAAGGTATTTTGAGTACAGAATGCGATGCTTGTTCAACATACTAAAAAAGCCTGGCAGCGTGTTCAGGGATCACCCCGTCGAAGATTTTTACATAAGGACAGAGTTCCAACAACGTGGATCACCTCACGTGCACTGCATCTTATGGCTAAAAGACGCGCCAAAGTATTCCGATGCGGGCGACAACACTGAATGCATACAATTTATTGATGATTTTATTTCATGTTCTTCTCTCATGCCAGAGGAGCACATACAACTTCAATCCCATCGGCATACATTCACATGCAAAGGAACAAAAAATGACAAGTGCCGATTCGACATTCCTTTCATGCCTCTAAAGGAAACTATGATATTGCATCCAGTGGCAAAAGATGAAATGGATGTCGAATGCAAGAAGAAATTGCAAGCACGCCGGCGAGATATTAAAGAAAAACTATGTATCATTGTAAAAAATAAGGATGCCACTACTTTGGATGAACTTCTGCATCAACTGAATATTTCGTATGATGAATATATTTTAATCATTCGAAGCGGCCTGAAAAGAGTTACTGTTTACTTACAGCGAACACCACAAGAAGCTATGATTAATTTTTATAATCCAGACCTTCTCCAACTTCACGAGGCAAATATGGATATTATGTATATAACCGATATTTATTCGTGCGCGACTTACGTTTTGGATTACTTAAATAAATCGAATAACACGATGTCAAAATTATTACGTGATATTGAAGCCGAAATTCGCAGCGGCAACTACTCCATGGCCGAACAATTCAAACTTCTTGGTAGTAGTTTTCTAAACGGCAGCGAGTTTAGTGCGCAAGAGGCAGTCTATTACATACTAGGGCTGCCGCTCTCCCGCTGTTCCCGCACAACTGTATTTATCAACACCAATCATCCAGACAAACGGGTTGCAATGTTGAAGCCTCAGAAAGAACTTGAAAAAATGCGCGAGACTGATCCAGATTCTACAAATGTATATGCGAGTAATGACATTGAGCGATACGCGTTACGGCCAAGCTCTATGGAATCAATATGCCTCGCCGATTTTGTGGCATTGTATAATTATTCTAAGACTGCAATGCAAAGCAAAAATCATGACGAAAACAATGACAATGACGATGACTATGACTGTGATTCAGAATGGTCAGAAGCTCCTATTCGTTTGATGGAAAATGCCGGTTTCATCAAGCGACGCTCAAGAGCTAAAATAATACGTTTCGTAAATTACAATGACAATCATGACGATTACAAACGTGAAAATGTCATGTTATTTTACCCTTGGAGGGAGGAACATGACATGATCTTACATGTTGAGAGGACTTTTGAGACACACATTCAAGAAATAAAGGCTAATCGAGCGAGATATGTCTATAACGAGGAAATCATGACCGAAATTGTGAATGCTCAAGCAAGACGAGAAATTGAGAACAATGATGATGATGATGAAGACATGCCAACACGACCACACAGTCTAGAAATATTGGGTGCGGCTGATTCCGACATCGACAATGCAAGCGACCCCGACATGCAGGTCGAGAAACATATGAATAAAGGCACAGAACAACCTGACGACATTGTACATATCCCTGTGCCTAATATTTTACCCGATGATGAGTATGCCGACATTGTTTGTACATTAAATGCGAAGCAAAGGAAATTTTTGTTACATGTTCTACACTGCTTCAAAACCAATCAAATGCCAATTTACCATTGTCTCATGGGAGGAGCTGGCGTGGGAAAATCTCGTCTCATAGAAGGTATAAATCAAGCTATAACAAGATACCTAAACACAACAGAAGGATCCATGGACACCTTGAAAGTTTTACTTTGTGCGCCTACTGGTAAAGCCGCCTTCGGCATAAAGGGTACTACATTACATTCTGCTTTTGCACTAGCCGTGACTCAAAACTCATCAGACCAGGTGCCTTTGAGTTCAGCTACAAAAAACACCTTATACAGCAAATTGAGGAATGTGAAATTAATTATTATCGATGAAATTAGTATGGTAGGAGCGAGACTTATATCAAACGTAGATAAAAGATTACAGCAAATTTTTCAACGCGATGACGTACCATTTGCCGGATTGTCCGTTATAGTTTTTGGTGACTTCAATCAACTAGGACCCATTGGTGACAGCTATATATTCAAGTTTCCCAAGAAATCAGAGATCAGAAAAATTCTCATCAATCCTCTTTGGAACCTATTCACATCATTCACTTTAACAGAAATTATGCGTCAAAGAGATGACGCTGAATTCGCGGAAGCACTAAACAGCCTGGCCCGTGGATGTCTCGACAGCAGTCAAATTAAACTCTTCCAGAACCGCGTGGTAAATGAAGAGGCTATCCCCAAGCATGCGTTGAGACTATACAGGAGCAATAATGAGGTTAATACGTACAACGATAGTGTAGTTGATCCAGATAAAAATAAGGTTGTGGTACATGCAACAGATAAAATTTCTGGTCAACCCAATGACGCGACAAAAACTAAGCTACTTAAATTAGCAAAAGAAAGTCCCCCTGAAAAAACTCAAGGCCTTTCATACGAACTTAAGATTAGCCTTGCCGTAAAGTACATGATAACAGTTAACATAGACGTCGGGGATGGTTTAGTGAATGGAGCCATTGGGACTATTGAAGATATTGACATTCATAATGGAGAAGTGTTGCGGGTTTGGATGAAATTCCCACAAAGTGAAGTTGGAAGAAAGAGACGGAGAGAAATCACCCATGGAAGTGATGATAATCTTACTGCCATTGAAAAGGTAAATAGAAACTTAAGACTTTCCAAAAGCAAGTATTATGTTATCAGGAAGCAGTTCCCTCTTCGTTGTGCTGAAAGTATTACTTTATGTAAAAGCCAAGGCGGCACATACAACTATGTGGCCGCGCACCTTAAACCAGGCATGAAAAGGAGTGAGATATACGTCGCACTAAGTCGGTGCACCCAGTTGTCTGGATTGTATATTACGGGAACGTTTATTCCGCCAAAACCGCCACTACCAACAGACGAGGTGGTGCTGGAAGTATTGCGGCTGCAATCGTGTCCAGTTAAGTTTTTAAACAAAACTGCCGCCGACTTCGAAGGCAATACCACTATTGTATATCAAAATGTTCAGAGCATAAATAATTCTGCTCATTGGCGTGATTTCCAGAACTTCTTGAAAATCACGAAACCGACTATTTTTATTGCTGCGGAAACATGGACATTGTCAACCGATAATTTAACTATAAATGGGTATAACGTAATATTTCGCTTGGATGTTCCTAGAACTCGGCATGCCAATGGACTTCTGGTCTTATCAAAAACTGGAATCACTCTGCAAAACCTGCACAGTTATCACAATGACGTCACTAAATCAGCATGTTGCATCGTGTGTTTCCTGACTGAAGATGACGTAGCTGTGTGCTCTGGGTATAAGCCACCGTCGACATCATACAACGACGTTCGAACTCATCTTATGAAGGCCCTCAGTCTTGCCTACAAAAAAACAAATAAAGTTGTATTTGTAGCTGACTTCAACGTCGACTGCTTGCAGTATGGTAACCATCTTCTCTTTCAAGACCTACAAAACTTCGGGATGATAAATCAATTGCCAGCTGGTACTTCAACAACTAATGGAAACACTGGGATAGACGTGGTATATAGCTCCTTCCCATGCTATTCTAGAGTCAGCGAAACATTGTACAGCTATCATAAGCAATTAATTTTGGTTCCTGACCGATGTCCGGACGATGCAGCCGTTGCGAATGTTGATTGCTCCTCTATCCCGGCTATTTTTCCATTAAGAACTACGAACACCATGGTATCTGATATTCAAAGGGTTAAACCACTGTCTTCCCCTATACAAACCCATCTCCCGCCAAGAATGACAAAAAAGGACAAAAAAGAACAATCTGATTTTCTAGAAACCATTCGCCGGGGATTTCCAAACGTCATATCAATCGGTAAAGAAGATCTCAGCACATGGCCTGTAGAAATTAAAACAAGTTTTCATCCGATTGTCACCTCCGCCGATGGAAACTGTTTTTACCATGCCATCTCCCAACTTTTGTGTGGAAATGAGTCACTCACAGTCAGACTGAGGGAACTTACAGCTCAACATTTGGCTATCAATGAAAATTTTATCAATGAAATTCCTCTCAGCGTGGGTTACATTGACACAAGTTTTGCTGACTACGTTGATGCTGTAAAGTCAGATGGAAACTATGCTGAAATTTTTGAGGTGATTTTGATGACATACATTTTAGAAAAGGCCATAGTCGTTTACATGTGCGACGGGGACAGCGTAAATGTACTGGAATTCAACGACAACTTTCATATTACACCAAAATTACATATTGGTTTAAAATCACAACATTACACAGCATTGAGGCCCAAGGTTGGAGTAAATTTACCAAAATCAAACTTGGTAAACAACTTACCATCCCGCCATTCATTTATGAATGTCTAGTTTCATTTTATTAATCTTATTGAGGTTGGTGGGTAGGAATGCTGCGACGGCGAGATGACCTAGTCACGTATGTTGGGGTCAATTGGATGCAGAAAGCCCAAGATAGACGTGGAAGGGGATGGAGGAGGCCTTCGTTCAAGTGTGGACTGGGGTAGGCTAACAAGAAGAAGAAGAATCTTATACGAGGGCGGAGTAAAAAGTTTTCGACTTAAGGCAGAAGGAGTATCGTTACCAATTTTTAGGTAGATTTCCATAAGGAACTCTACCTATTCGTTTCTCCCGTGTTGTCGCAGAATTGAAAAATTTCTACTCAGTATCACTAATTAGGACCAGGAGAACCCGAATCCGACCTTGGTTTAAAAGTTTATATATATAAGCCATATATATGTCCCTTTTCTTGTGCGCACGTTTGCGGCCAACCTATGCGTCGCAGAAACGTGAAACTTGGGTGGTAGATTTTTGGTAATGGGTAGATGAATAGTAGGTGATCCTTCTCGCTTCTGGAACTTTGTTAAAGAAAAAAGGGGACAAAATCAACTGCCGGCAACCATGTACCTTAATAATAATGATAATCCACTTTCGGACTCTCTTGATATCGCGAATGGATTCGCGGAGTATTTTGCATCAGTGTATTTGCCATCACAAACAGCACAATCAAATAATAATTATTTCAGTAGTAATGCAGATGGAATAACGGAACAAGAAATACTGTACAGTCTACGAAAATTAAAACCAAAAAATTCATCGGGGCCGGATGACATACCTGCTTTTGTATTGAAGGAAGTCGGAAGCGCATTGGTGGATGTTCTAAAGTTTATATTCAACTTATCGCTTAAAACAGGAATTTTCCCTGCGGAATGGAAAGTGACAAAAGTTACTCCGATTTACAAGAAAGGTGACGTGTTCAATGTGGAGAATTATAGACCTATTGCAGTGTTGTCCGCGCCAGCAAAGCTGTTGGAAATTATTCTTCATAAACGAATTTGGGGTTACTGCCATCACATGATAATAGACGAACAGCATGGGTTTAGACCATCTAGATCAACCACAACAAATCTCTTAAATTTTCAAACATACGTAACGAACAACCTTGACAGCAAAACGCAAACAGATGTAATATATACGGACTTTGAGAAAGCTTTTGACAGAGTAAACCATAAAATCTTAATACAAAAATTGGATACAATTGGATTGCCTAACTACCTGGTGGGTTACTTTGGTAATTATTTAGCGAACCGCCACCAATATGTATGCTGCAGAGGTCAAGCATCTAGTATGTACGACACACCATCCGGAGTACCTCAAGGTTCTAACCTAGGTCCATTATTGTTCACGATATTTATAAACGATATTGGGGAGACCATTAAACACTCCAAACATTTATTGTATGCCGACGATTTAAAAGTTTTCCGTAAAATTGAATCAGAAAATGATGCAAAACTCTTGCAATCGGATATAGATGCCATTCATGCGTGGTCAGTTAGGAATGACTTAGGATTTAGCATCCCCAAATGTAACGTAATGAGTTTCACGAGGTCACGTGACCCGATACAAGTCTCGTACAATATGGGTGGCAATGAATTGAACCGCTTGACTCAGGTGAAAGACTTGGGTATCGCGTTTGAGCCTGACCTCTCATTTGGGCCGCATATAATGGATGTCGTGACCAGAGCGTTTAGAATGCTGGGCTTTGTGTTGAGGAACGCGGTGTACTTCAAGAGAAGTATCACATTGCGAACCTTGTTCGAAGCTCTGGTACGTTCGATTCTGGAATCGGGGTCGATTTTGTGGGGTCCGAGTGAGACGACGTATGTATTGGCATTGGAAAAAGTACAAAAAAGGTTCCTAAGACATCTCTATAAACTCGAGTATGGCTATTATCCCTATCTGTACCCATCATTGTTTATAAATGGTTGTTTGGGATTTGATACTTTAGAGAAGAGACGTAGAGATTATCTTTGCCGACACTTTTACAAACTGCTGCATGGGATTATTTCCAATCCGACGATTCTTGCTGAGATGAATTTTTATGTTCCAAATTCATATGGTCGAGCGCGCTCACACATGTTATTCTATCCACCATCGAGTAGAACAAACATCGTACGTGATTCTCCGATAGGTAGGGCGATCCGTTGTCTCAACGAGCTGTCACAGCATGTTGACATTTTCGCCGTTAGCTACGGCGGACTTGTCAAATTAATGGAATACCACTGAAGCCGAATTACTGTCCCTCATTGTTAACAGTGCTGGGGCAGCTCGTTGGAGAGATATTATGAGGGTGGTTGATATGTGTTCATCCCTTGTTTGTTGGTTATTTGATCTGTTTGATTGTTGATATATGTATATATATTTTTTGTACATGTCTGCACATTCTCCGGCGCAAAGGCTTGAAAGCTGTTATGTCGGAGAATGGAGTTTTTTAGTTTATTTAATAATAATGAACTGATAGGAGATTGGGTGAAATCCATTAAGAGGAAGGTTCACTTTTTAAGGCTTTAAATTAAAAAACAATCATTCTGAGGGGATCCAATGATTGTGAGGTTCTGTGTCTGGTTTCGCATGAAAGGGCATTAAATAAGGAATACAGATCAAAAGTTAGATTTTGTCTAGCTCAATTCCTCGGACTACACTGATCGATCGAAAGATCTAGTTAAGTAGTTACCGCATAGGTACTAGCGTGTTTGTTGTCTTAGAAAAGTGCTTCACGATACGAGTAGAACTCACATCTTTTTTCAAATTTCTAGTGATTAGGTACCGGTACCAATCCATATTATGTGTGGAATGAAAATAATTTGATTATTGGATTAGGTACTTCCTTTGATTATTGAAGTACTTAATCAAATATTTTTTCGTCATACGGTACTTCGATAATCAAAGAATAAACTACATCCATACTACTTCATCACTTCGCTGGTTTATTTGCTGATAATATTGTGATTGTTTTTATTGTACAGATGTACTCTTAAAATTAATAAATCACTTGAAATCTACCTATGCCTGTGGCGTGCCAAAGGAATTTTTTTTTAAATCATTCCATATCAAAATGGTACCTACTTATTTTGTCTCTCGTCTATGGTCAGAATCAGGAAGCTAAAATAATATTGTAATAAAAAACTTTTAATATTACCTAACGTATATCTGTGATTCTCATTTTTTTTATATTTTGCATCCCCTTTTTTGTTTTCAATTAATTCATGCCCCCCTATAAAAAACTCTGCTGCTTAGTAGTCATATTACATTTTTTTTAGACTAAATCTTGAATTGCTGGGACATAATTCGAAAATAACTTCATGTATTGGCGAAAACTTTTCTCTGTGAAAAGATGAACGCTTTTTCTAAGAAAATATCGTTATGGAATAAAATATGAACAAAAACTGTTTTGAAATATATTTGACGCTTCCCCTATCGAATAAGGGCGCCAGTTTGAGAACCACTGACCTGTACATTCCTACATATTTCACGCACTTTATATCTCAAATTTTATTTAAACTATGACTGCAGGTTACTTGGAAAATCGAGATCATTTTTCTTAAATATAAAAATGATTTTTATTTCACACGCTATCAAATCTTTAAAAATTTCAAGTCATCGGTCTCCGTCCATCAAATTTTATTTTTTAATAATTGCGGCTGGTTTACAAAGTATAATATTTAATAGACATTTTCATGGATCATATTTCTTGATGAGGAAGCAATAACATACGATTTGTCATACATTTATATCCAACACCGAAACTATTTATAAAAAATAATTTTAACCCTGTTTATAATGTTAGGTTGTATTGTATAATGTGATTTATATGAGCAACCATTCTTCATTCATTTGTTTAACATGGGGTAACAGTGACAGATTTTCAGTTGTCTTCTTCTTCTTTTCAGCCCCTTCCTCTCCACTGCTGGATATAGGCCTCTTCTTGTCTCTTCTTTTTTGGACGCTCTTACTCCGCCCATGTCCCACCGACTCGATAATATCATCGAGTCGGTGATATCGAGTCATCTCCCTACACTTCGTTTATTTTCGTAGGGTCTCCAGCTCAGTACTCTGAGGGTCAATCTGCCTTTTGCCTTGCCACATGATCCGCCCACTGCCATTTTGGTGTCCCTACTCTCTCCGCAATGTCTGAGACCCTTGACCGTCGTCTTATATCTTCATTTCTTATCCGGTATCTCAAGGATACACCTATTATTCGTCTCTCCATTGGTCGTTGAGTGCATTTCAGTTGGTGGACACTTTTTTTATATTTTTCTAGACTACAATTATAAAACTTACCTTTACCTCACAATTTTAACACCAAAACATGACCTTTTTCAATCACCGTCACGAAAAATATTCCACAAAATTATGTTGACGAGATTGCAATAAAGTATAAAAAATATATAATGATGATGCAGTTCTCGGAATTCCAATAATAAAAATAATTTATTTCGTGGAAAAATGATTAAAATAATGAATAACGTACATATAGGATAATCAATATACAGGTAGATATATGAATCAGATTAAAAGTATTGTCTGTACCTATAGGTAGCTAGTGTAGCTACTAGTTACTATGTACGAGTATGTATACATGAAGTGTTGATTTATATTCATGACACAACGATAGCTAAACGGTAGCTGCTTTAATTTAACGCACTAATAACAAATGGACTAACAAAATCGGTCATCAACTACAGAAGCGACTCTAGAAAATATATATTTTTTTAATATTTCAGTCCACCCGAACTAGGTGATTTGTGCCTCTTAATAATATTATTCCGTCGAACCTCACTTTTTTTAAATTAATAAAATATAGACTTATTGACGAATCTCAAATTTAAGCAGTGTTCCATATGGTTTAATCACGTCGCAGGTACAAGAAGATATACCAATTCACAGAATATATAAAACATCTGAAAAACTATCTATCCATTAAAAAAATCCGTTTTCGTATTTGATTTGATAAATAAAATAAAATCCTTCGGTTGTTCCATGCAACTAATACTTCTTTGTGATATGCCATAGAGACATCATTGGAGGGTAGGCCTGTTTTTTGCGTGTGTGCTAATCTCTTCTCCATTCTTCTCGGGTGTACCGTGTGTAGATTGTCGATGTTGTCGAGTTTTCGGCCCACTTGCTGGGGCCATCTTCGTTATATAGTCCTGAAGTGGGTCGAAAGCTCGACAACATCGACAATCTACACACGGCACACCCGAGAAGAATGGAGAAGAAATTAACAAGAACCGTGAAAATCTACAAAGCTGTGTGTGCTAAGGTGTACCTGTCAAATTTCGAATTGTGACTGTGTCTATTCCACGTGTATATATATTCTTTTAATAAAAATGTGTAGGTATATTTATGTTTGATGCTTGATGATACCAGCCCAGCCCTGTGATTGTACGGCCCACCGCAGCTCTCCACTTACCACTACATTACAACCTACATCCTCAATTTATTTTCCCAACAAAAAAACAACACCGACTCAGCTACTGTCTGCTTCATTTTATGAATGAAACTTCTTCTTATAAAAAAAACGTCGCTATAGTGAACGTGACTGCACGCACAAGCTATCAATGTCCAATTTATTCTCATTCGAAATAAAAAAAACTACAATATCTACTACAGGTGAAAATGAAAAAATCACATCATAACGTGTATTTTAAACAATAGAGTAGTCTCAAGGCTTTTGACCGTCGGTACATGGTGGATGTTCATTTGTAAGGTAAATATGAAAAGACTATGTATTTGGTTTTGAGATCCACATTAATTATAATAACAATATATAGAATAGTCTTTTATTTTTTACCTTTTAAAAAATGAACTATGCACCACCAAGTAGGTACCTCCGAAAATTATAATAGTAATACGGATCTTTACTAACGATAGGCTCAACTAGCGGCGAATCTTATTAGAAATTAGATTCCTGCACCATCCAAGAATTAGAAATTAAAAATCAAGTACCTACCTCTCACGTTTAAAGAGAAAAATGACAAAACAGCATCTGGGTAATAGCGGTTGCATTGGATTAATCTAGGCGTGTAAGCCAGCTGGGCCCAATAGCAAAAAAGAACTTGTTTTTAATATAATTCAATGAATTAAAAAAATAATAATTTAGGTGAAATATCGACATTAAGTGTTTGTGTACGAGACTATGTACTACCATTGAACTTATATTTCTGTTACACTATATTTATAGACATAGATACCTAGGTATGTACAAAGTACCTACTTAGATAATATTATGTATATCTAGGTAGGTCTATATGTATAGGTAGCCACCTACAGTAGGTATAGATGCCCGTATCAGTTATAAAATACAATGATCTTGGAAGCGCGATTACTCATGTGATCTTGACTAAGAAGTATTCAAAATATATTGCGGAGAAAAATTGACGCATTCGAGATGTGGTGCTGGAGAAAAATGCTTCGTGTGTCCTGGACCGAACATAGAACCAACGAGTCCATATGATGGGAGCTCCGCGTAGATACTCGGCTCTCCACAATATGCCAAAAACGTATACTTCGTCTTTTCGGACATGTATCAAGACGCGAAGAGACCAACCTAGAAAGAACGGCTAGGCAGTGTACAAGGCAGGAGACCGAGAGGTAGATCGCTGATGCATTGGAGCGACCAAGTGAGAGCAGCCACAAATACCACTTTACACGAGATCGCACATCTGGCCATGGACAGAGGCTCATGGAGGAGGATTGTCAACTGAGGGAGTGAGAGTCGCGACCCTCAGTTATGAGGATAAATGACACCAGCAGGTACACTAAATTTAAAAAAAAAAACAACTAACCTAATGACATTAGCGACGCTGATAGGTTTAAGAGTGATTACTAGAATGACGGAAGAAAAAGGCTGATCCTGTCAAACTTTCACTTAATTCTTCGTCCGAATTTAAATGATTGAATCTGAGTTTGGCTAACTTTGTTTTGTTTTTCATTATATGATGATTTCACGATTTTGCGTAAGCAATAGTTTGAGCATTCACTGGTTCATTTGTTATTTATGTTTTATGCTTGGGTTTTGCTGTAAGCTTGTAAACAAATAAAAAACTGAACAGATATTTAGTGATAATTTCTTTAAGAGATTTCATAACTCTAGTTGGAGTGTTAAACTCCGCAATTATTATTAACATGCGATCATAAAAAAAATTCCTTTGGCACGCCACAGGCATAGGTAGATTTCAAGTGATTTATTAATTTTATTAATTTTAAGAGTACATCTGTACAATAAAAACAATCACAATATTATCAGCAAATAAACCAGCGAAGTGATGAAGTTGTATGGATGTAGTTTATTCTTTGATTATCGAAGTACCGTATGACGAAAAAATATTTGATTAAGTACTTCAATAATCAAAGGAAGTACCTAATCCAATAATCATATTATTTTCATTCCACACATAATATGGATTGGTACCGGTACCTAAGCACTAGAAATTTGAAAAAAGATGTGAGTTCTACTCGTATCGTGAAGCACTTTTCTAAGACAACAAACACGCTAGTACCTATGCGGTAACTACTTAACTAGATCTTTCGATCGATCAGTGTAGTCCGAGGAATTGAGCTAGACAAAATCTAACTTTTGATCTGTATTCCTTATTTAATGCCCTTTCATGCGATACCAGACACAGACCCTCACAATCATTGGATCCCCTCAGAATGATTGTTTTTTAATTTAAAGCCTTAAAAAGTGAACCTTCCTCTTAATGGATTTCACCCAATCTCCTATCAGTTCATCTACTACTTACCAAAAATCTACCACCCAAGTTTCACGTTTCTGCGACGCATAGGTTGGCCGCAAACGTGCGCACAAGAAAAGGGACATATATATATATGGCTTATATATATAAACTTTTAAACCAAGGTCGGATTCGGGTTCTCCTGGTCCTAATTAGTGATACTGAGTAGAAATTTTTCAATTCTGCGACATCACGGGAGAAACGAATAGGTAGAGTTCCTTTTGGAAATCTACCTAAAACAATCATTACATTATTTCGGATCTATTGTTATATTATCATTACATTCTATCCACTCGTCCGCGAGTGATGTTAATATTTCGGATCTTCTCCATTGCAAAGTGAATGAACAAAACGTAGTGAAAAAATTAACGATTCTTGAAATCAAATTTTTCGTAAAAAGAGCAACACTTGTAGAGTGTTTTAGTTATACTACGTGCGTTACAATAATCTTCAATTTTTCACCACACCACAGATGAATGCCCCGTCGGCCTGGTCCGAGGAGTGGGTATCACGTAATGTATAATACACCTACATACATAAGTAAAGAACTATTGCAGATAAAATTATAATGTTGCTTGTGTTGTGTGCAATTTACGTATATACGATGTGTGTGGAGGATCATGAAGAAGTAACCACAGATGAACGATGGTTTCATAAGAAATATAATATAAACATTCGTTATCCACGTTTCCATTATGCTAGTAGTGTTTTTTTTAAAATTTATTTACTCGTTATCATCATCATCAGCCTTCCCTCGTCTAGTGCTGAACATAGGCCTCCCTTTCCGACTTCCACACTTCCCTTTCCATCGCCTTTCTGTGCCACTGCTGTCCTGCCACCTTTCTAATGTCATCAGACCATCTCGCCTGTGGTCTGCCTGGATGTCTGTAGCCGGTTCTCGGTCGCCATTCTAGGGTTCGCTTGGTCCATCTATCATCCGTAGTTCTTATGATGTGACCAGCCCAATTCCATTTTAATGATGCCGTTCTATGTGCTACATCCGTGACCTTTGTCTTGTCTCTGATCCACTCGTTTCGCATTCTCGTATTTACACGTAACCCCCCAATTAAGAGTGTCCACAGCATGCACGCATGGTAGGTACATTACAAAGAAATTAATATAAAGCAATTAAATATACTAACACGTAGGCACTCATATACCTATCTGCTTCTTAGCTTTCATTATAGACTCAGGAGCCTGTTCTAGGAGGAGGAGTCTCCTCTTGGGATGCTGAGCTCCAACTTTCCCTCCATCTCTTTGGGGGGCTTCCTGGTTAGCGTTGTCCATCTGGATATCCATCCAGCCATATACGTGTGTAGGTAAATATGCCATTAGCATCAAGTACCAACACACTAACAAAATAATTATTTAGTGCACTCAAAAAATAATAAATTGATAGTAGGTACCCACAAATAATATTCATGAAGAAGAAAATAATATTGCAACATAGAAAGTGACAATAACAAAAAACTCCGGTGCATCTAAGTACATAGCGATATACGAAATGAGGGCAAAATGTTTCATTCATATAACAAGCAGCATCAAAGGGCGAAGTAGAAATGGTACTAATTTTTGACGGGAGGCAAGTACCTACAATAAATAAGAATAAGTATAATTTTGTTACATAATGAGATCGTTTACACAAACCTAAATACTCTCCTGCACTAAAGTAAGCTAAAAGCTCGTGTCGTGAAGTGCAGAAGATAATATATCAATGGCGGGATTCGACCACTGCACATACCGCTTAGGAGATCGGCGCTCGAACCAACTGCGCCTACCTAGAACCCTTAACAGATGTCATACATTTTAGGTACATTTTTTTTTTAACAATTAGATATTATCCCACTTATACTCGTATCTGATACAGAGCGACAAATCTAGTAATAATAAAATGAAAATGTATAAATCGCGATTCGCAAGGGATATCTTGTGGGTTTAAAATATCATGAGCTTTGCGATATCATAAACAATAAAATAATTATTTTGCACATTCACAATTTTAAAGTCTTCCGTCGAATAAACGCCACTATATTTCTGCTTAAAATACATAATCATCCAAATATATATTCATATTTCTTGAAATACTTTGTACTAGATACTTATACATACATGGATACGTAACGATATGAGTGATTTGCATTTTGCAGGATGTGTATCAATGTCCATTATAAACTATTCTAATCTGACCAACCGCTGCTTATAGTTTACGATAAGTCACATAGATATTCAAATTGTTTTTTTTTTATTAGGTATAAAATTACAAAAAATATAAATAAAAACAAATGGTATGATTAGGTCAAACTTTTTATTACATAAAAACTACTGCCCAAAATTGAGCAGAGCTCGTTCTCTGGAGAGGAGCAAAACATAAGTATAACAATTAGTTTAATTTACGCATATTAGATATACATGTCTATAAATTTGCAAGATTTATTTTATATGTTTTGCATTACAATGCAATTACACAAGATCACCTGAATCTAAAGTGTTGTTGGATAATAATTATTGCTACTTCTCAGAAATCATTTACCTATATAAGTAAGTAATAAGCTATGTAGGTACCTGCTCAGAAAACCCGACATTGTTTTAGACACTCATCAGCATATGAAGCATATGTCGGTGGTTTTGTGGTCAAAGTCTTTTGATATGAAGCGCTTGATCATTAAATAATGTCTACCATACATAATATATGACTAATATAAATACCTAGTCGGATAATATAATATATCTATCAGCAGTTTAACGGTCAGCTTCCTGGGACATTAAAGTATGTAATATTATTATTACCTGTATACTAATTGGGAAGATATTGCGACTAATGATGAACAAATTGGACCTCACATTAACATATTCATGTAAAATCAAAGAGGAATACTTACTAATAAAATACATGCATTGATGAGATTGAATATTTTAGTAAGTATAAACATTACATACAGCTATAGATGTCTGCAATCTAATGCTTATAATTTTTTCACAGTCAATACTCAATAGACACACATATTTTCTAATGATCGTAGACTCACACCAAAGCATTTTATGATAACGCTACGCGAACACCATCTACAGATCAAAGCATTAAGTGCTGGTGTCCCGCGATGTTTTTCAAAGGGGGTGAAGGATTTTTTTTAAAAACAGTTGACGTTATTCTTGGTGCAATACCTGTAAACACTATATAAATTCATAATCAAATCTTATACCTACTTACTTCTATGCAGAAAATAACTTACTCCTAGACATTCGTATATGCAAATTAAGTAAGTATGTCTATATCATTTCACAATTTATTAGGGGTTAAAGAAAGTCTCATTTGCGTGAGAACATTTATATCGATTTGTTTTCCAAATATTCAAACGTCTACTTTATGTTACAAAAAAGTCACCATCAGGACATCTTAACTATTAAAATTCATGTTCAAAATTAATTAGTAGTTATTTCTCTCATACTCATTCGATTATTTGTGCGTTGTTGGTTTCGTAAAAACATGATTAACTCCTTCGCTCGTTGATGTCTAAACAGTTTTTACATCGCTCGGTGCCATTTTTTTGGGATTAAATTATATTGCACTTCATGAGAACAATTAGCAACCGGACAAGATTACACTTGATGGACAAGTCTTCAGTGGAGGCCGTGGACAAAGAACAGAAGTGTTGGAAGACCTTTTAAAAGGTGGTCTGATCGTCCAAAGATGGAGTTCCAGCCTTGAAGGAGGAGGGCTAGCAGAAGAAGAAGATTCAATATGCCGTGTGGATCAAACTAAAAATTATAAAACGTTATGACACGTGTTTATGAACAATCATGATATTATAAAGGTAAGCATATGAATAACTATTTTAATATGCTTACAGAATATGTCTACGTAAGAATTATGCTGTACTGAACCTATATGAGTTGAGTGCTATATGTAGGAAGGTAGGTATAATATGTATGTACTGATGATCGTGCAATATTCTGTGGTCGTGCATTTGGCATCGCTCAGGGCTCACTATAACTACCTAATCCTCCTCAGCCCCAAACACGAATTGCCCCGCTCCAGTATGCTCGCAATCTAACATCCAGCATTCTACACATTACAACGTTTCTCAAACCGTCTATAAAAACCTTCAACCTACCCGAAGAAATAAAAAATATCAATATTACTGTCAAGTGTTTATGAAATATAAACTTAATGTAAAACTTTTTTTTTTTCATTTTACAATACTGATGGGCTTATAAGTAAAAATGTGTTAGCAATGATATCTAGGATTTGGAATTCGTCGCACTGACCAGTGACCATACAAAAATTTCCAAGCCTGTCTTGTAAGAAATCCCTTAAAGAAGGCAATTACTAGATCACCTACCGAAAAGATGGAGGGAAGGCTGATGGATTTCTTCATCGCCGGAGCGAGGCTGGAGCATTGATTAAATCACACTTCACAGATGAATTTCCAGCTAAAATATGCTATTATAATCATATAAACGTACCCTCTATTGGAAATAGAACTGAACCATGTACATAGGTGCCTACCTGTATGTAGTAGGAAGTACAATTATTCATCACTATGTACATTAATATTTTACCTGACTAATAATTATTATTATCAAAATACCTAGTTATAATGTTGGGAATAAATTACTAATGCATTATAATTAAATAAATAATGAAGTAGTATTGTATATATGTTAGAGGTACCTACTTATACATGTACTTAATAACAATCATATTATTATGGTAGGTACTAAACATTGAGAAACATTGATCCAGATATGTAGTAATTGGACTTATGGAGCCATTTGTTTTCGCTATCAGCTATGAAATGATCGAATACCTATTACTCTTTATGTTATTAAACATTACATGTACTTAGTACATGAGCATATTCCTATAAAATCATTTAATATTCTTACGTAACAGTCAAAAGAAACTAGCTTAATTTATACAGTAATTTCATCCGTACCTTTTCCCAATATCATCAATATTATAAACAAGTTAATAGATAGAAGTAACACGCAACAAGTGATGCATTACCGTAAAGGCAACACAATGTTACCTTTGCCCGTAAACTGTCTTGTTAACCCTAAATAGAGAGATTCAGAACAAGTGATGAAGTCTGAAGTACAAAGATGCCTACCTAAATGCTCACTAATTATACATCATACAACAACTATAACAACTCATAATCGTACACCGAGTACACTTAAAGATGAATCCTTTGCCCTTGACTACATGTAGAAGAAATCAAAAGATCACTGCACAGTGAATACAAAAAGTATGTCTACCTATATTATGTGATCCCGAAATAAATCATATAATAGATATTTGCCCATCGTTTTAGGGAATTTCGTTTGTACTATTGAGTCTACACATACATACCAGAATATTTATCTAGATTTTTAAAGTCAGTCATATTTGATGGGTTTATTAAATAAAAATATGAAATACTTCATTGGATCTATCACAAAATAATAGCAATGATCAAAGTATTTGTGATACGATATTTGATAATGCCAGATTAGGAAATTAAGACTTGGTACGGTCATCGATTGATCATGATCTATGTTATTTTAATCAGACTATAAAAGTAAATATTGATCATTATGACTTGTACAATACTTGCAAGTAATACCTATTCTGTTGGTAAGATTGCTCGCTGTTCTAACTGTAACAATGTCGCAACTCTGCTATTGTAATAATTTAGATTGCGTCTTGTGTGTCATTTTACAACAGCTGATTAGCCGACATCAAGACATCCATTATGCAATGAATGTATCTTGCAATTATATAATTACCCATTACCTACAACCAAACTTTAAAAAAATAGATTTACCGGAAAATTTATACATAAAAATGCAAAAATCGGTAATTATTAATACTTGCAATATTGTAAGACGATTCCTAAATACTGATATTTTAGGCACAATGCTTGTATTTTAGGCCTTGCGTTGAGCCTAATCCTGTGATATCCGTGATATCTGGATAGGTGAATTTTTCCCAGTATTAGGCTGATGAGCTTATATGTGAATCATGAATGATAATATGTAGACTCTTCTGGCTGATAATACTGAGAAGTGTGTTGACAAAGTCATGCCTCCGCGTAGGTTTAAAAACATACGAGTATTTTACTGCAATTTTTAAGCATGGATTAGGCACAGACTATACATTACTTATGTATATTACAAATCCTCTCAAAACATGCCTACAACTCCCATACAATTGGTATTGAACGTATCCAGATGACGATAGGAAATACTATATGATCCATTTGAGAGGAGAAGTGCAAGAAAATCCAGCGTGAAACACTAAAAACATACTAAACCAAAGGGGTTTTCTGAAATAAAGACTCTAGAGTCAAACTGCAAAATTATAGCAACCTTAATATTAGAAAGTATCCGAGCATCATTAGAAAATTAATTTCATACATTATAATATCGCTGGTAAATCATAAAATTGATATTTACGTCGGTAATTAACGGAACTTTGTATGGTACCTACCTAATAAACGTAACTAACTTTAATTATGTAGTGGAATAAAGAAAAATTCATGGTACATTTGGAAATGTATGTGTATTGTAGTACACGAATATGTATACCACAAAACTATTATGGACTTTAGTTCCCATATAAGATTTATAAATGGGAATGAATTGTTCCCGACTATTACCTACTATGTAAGATGTATAATAATGTATAGTGGTGATATTCACATGGTCAGCTAATTATTGTAGCTGGAATTGTTTTAAGTACATGTAATTAGAACACATAGATGTGAATCTAAAATTCTTAAGTAAGGAAGACAATTACAAAAACAACACGATAAAGTTAAGGTACAGTAGAGAGTAGAATACAACTGCTTGTTAGATTACATGAGACTATTGCCATACACTTACACATACCTGTAATGTGTTATAGATATTCCTTCTTACTTCCTCCAATGTTGTATTACACTGTTGTATCTAAAGCAAGTTCGAGGTCACGACAAAACTGTAATTGCTTATTGTAGATGGGATTCTTATCTATAGTTTATCTTACTCAACAATTACGTTCTGTGTGTCTCTTAAAGTTTAAAGACATATATATTACAGATAATAAAATGTACCAGTACCCCGTGCATTGCTAGTGGATACAAATAAAAGAAAACTACATAATCCTCTGGTCCCTGTGAAGAAATGAATTCGTATGAACATCTATTTTCCAATTTATCGATACCCATTTAACTCAAACCAATAACCATTAATATCACATCTCTTAACAAATTATAAATATTACTCTACGATTGATTACAGGATGTCTGCAAGTGCAAAGTACAAATCTCCAATTAACAGCAGAACCACCTTTATGCTGGAAGCATCTCATTTCCAACACTTGTAAATAATATTCTGAATCCTAAAGGAACCTGACATAAAATTAAGGTTTTCTTGATGTACACTTCACTGTTAATAAATTAGATTTTGTTGGGAAGTGTAAAACACATCATTGAGATCCGAACCCGTCCACGAATTCTATCAAACAACGTACATACCAGCGAACTAGGTTTGATTCGTATATACGAATCATATGTACTATCTTGCAATTTAAACACCTGCGTTTTACACTAAAACAGAGAGAAATATCAAATGTGTGAAAACATTGAAGATATTTTAGATTGTAGCATTACACATACTATAATACAAAGTTAACCAACAATATTGGAATGTTATTATATGGTTTGGTTACCTTGCAAAACATGACGTATTAGAAAATACAAGGCAAATTGTTAACAATATCAAACGTGTTATACTACAACTAGGTGTAACTGATATCAATATTGAAGTGATTCGTTTTGTTTGTATATTAAATACCTAGAGAGTTAAAGACATCTTAAAAATGATCAGCTAATTATGAGTACTTGTTGAAGACAAAGTAGGGGAAAAAAATTGTATACAACCTGTTAAACATAGCAATGTATGCAGGGCCGCATTTACCACAGACGATATAAGTTACAGCCTAGGAACTTCCTCCTTATAATGGAATGTTTGTGTCCACTTTATTATAAAGGACGGCATGTAATTCCGTATTAGTGCAATTTATTAAGAGCGCGAGATGAGATTTGCACTTCTTTTAGAGAGTAAATAATTTGAAGGTAGCATTTAGAATGTGTGGTGATTTGATTTGCTTGTAAAAGTTTTGTCACACATTTTGTCGATACATCTGACAGTGTAGGAGTTAAATTCCTAATTTCGCTTCTGTACATTTAACCAGGCACCGACAGATTTTTTTTTTAATATTCACCTGATGTGACGTTACTTTTGTTTCGTAAGTTATAGAGAAAATATCATCCAACCTATAATATAATCTAGTATAGTGATAAATCCATGTCTTTGATGTTGGTTCTTCGGGTTTCCTTACTGCGTGTAGAATGGTTGAATGACCGAGCTTTTACTACTGCCATCTTCAGGATGAAGGAAACCCGAAGAACCAAAAACGAAGATATAGATCACCCAAGCTGATTGTAAAATCCAAGATTATTATGCAATAAAACAAATTCATATATGTACTCGGAGGTATGAAAAAAATTCGAACAATGTATTCGGACTGCCAATACGGGGAATCCCCATCACCAACACCACAAGCTCAGCTTAGAGATCCTATAAGTATGGTCCTGAATGCATGTGTAGTTGCATTTCTGTGTATATAATTGCAGTATCTACAAAGCTTTCCGTCCACATACTGTGGTTAATACATTACGGTCATAGTATTATTAGATTGTCACGAGCTAACAAACACAATCCAAATACACATTCCTTCATTGCAACATTACATACTCATTCAGTACAGTACGTTATAGAAACCTGCACTGCACCACAGATTATTAATATTGCATTGTGCAGAAAGTAGGGTAAACTCCCCCAATTCCGTGATAAAATCTTAGTAAGAAATTAAACGAGCTCTCTGTGAAATTCTTATGACAATCACTAGATAAAAGGAGAAGCGTCGGAAGACCTCCCAAAAGGTGGTCTGATGACCTAGTCCAACAAGCCGGAAGAACCTGGATGCGGAGGGGGAGAAACAGAGATGAGTGGAAGGAAATGGAAGAGGCCTACGTCCAGCAGTGAAGGGAGGAAGGCTGAGGAAGAAGAAGAAGAAGAATCACTAGATGGCGCCAGTAATTGGTTAAACAATACTATACCATTCGATTTGCATACAATTGCGGTAACATAACAAAACACGATATTGTCCAAATATTGTCATTCAATTCCTGCCAATTTTGACATTTATGGGCGTGTGAGTTCAGAGCGGATAGAAAATATTAAAATTAACATGAATGTAATGCTTTTTTATTCGTTTATTGATTTTGGTTTCATAATAGTTATAAAATTGTCTTCTTTCTAATAAAACATATAGTTTTTATTTTTATTCTGTATATTTGGGTACAAACCTTATAGGTAGTACGTATCACGGAATTAAGGGGACTCTCACAAAATTAGGTTAGTTAATAGAGTCATACGAAACGTGTGTTTTTGGAGAATATATGTATTTTTCTAAATGCAATTACTATCCGTTTTATAGCACAGATATTACGTATAAAATTGGCGAAAAAAAGATAACTGAATATCTACAATTTTAAAAAAAAATGTCATTTTTATGTAACTATCACGGAATTGCGGGAGTTTACTTTACATCTATCTGGACATACATTATTATATATGAACTACTATTATTTGTATGTAATTTCTAATAACTATACAGCATTAAGTACCTACCTATATTCATAAAGTCAATTCCTTCAAGTATTATATGGTACTAAATATGGGCTAGAAATGATACATTGTAGGAGGTTTTGAAATACCTATAAAATAGGTAGATATACACTATTACGAAATATTACGATCTTCAATAAGACAGGAGAAATTTGCCAATTGTTGTTCCTGGGACAGAATTTTAAAATACACTTTTTACATTTCCTTGGAAAAGTTTGTGTTGTGAAGTGCGGTATTAAGTATAAGTATGTACGACGGCAGTACCTGGACCAGGTGTACGAGGACATGAACTGCGCCACATATGTCGAGCTGAAGAGAGCAGCAGAAGACAGAGAAGAGTGGAGAACAAGATATAGGAATTTGCTGCAAACCAATCCGCAGGATTGAAATCAGAGAAGAAGATGTATGTATTAATGAAGTGGAAATCATCAACAACAAAATTCGACGGACTGAAGTCAAAAAATATATTTTTCAAAACAAATATGTCAACAACCTTACATTGAACCTTCCTCTATTATATTAAGGATCATTTCTATATTGCGAAGAACCTAGAAAAAAATTTGAAATATACTAATTATTCTTTAATGAAAATATTTCGCTTCCCGAAAGTCACAATAACAAAATAATTTATTGTATCTGTGTAAAGTGTAGTGACACTCCGAGAAAAGTAAAGCTACGAAACAGAAACAAGGCAAGCTTAATTTTCTCATTTTCATTATACACACCTACTTATACTTATCGTTTTCTTCTTCTTCTCTACAAGAACACTATAATATCTAATACCAATTGATTCCAATGTTCTCTCAACAACTTCTTATTGGGTCCAATAGATTTACCTGTGTATACATCTTATTAAATTAATTAAATGGTACATCAATGTAGGTAGAATAGAATGAAGTGGAATATACCACAGGTTAATATAATTGATATATAGATACATGGGCGTCGTCACGGGGGGGGGGGGGGCAGGAGGCATCTGTCCCCCTAAAGATTGGCATAGGTATTTATTTTTTCATACTAAATGGTAAAACCTCACAAAAAATCACAACAACACATTTACTCATCATTTCATATATTTTCTAAAATTTGGGTGAAAAATCATTAGTTTAAAAAAAAAACTTTTTGTTATAAAAATCATTTTTCATACATATTATTGTGCAAGGTATTTATTATATGCATTTTCAAATAAAAAAATCCACATCATGACCTTCTTAACTACGTCTCACAAAAAAATTTTGCCTGCGGCGCTATTCACGCGTTTTTTATGCTACATTATTTTTTAAATTTTTGTTGGCCCCCCCTAGCTCCCAGGCTGGCGGCGCCCATGTATAGATATATGAGTAGTAGGTATGAGTATAAGCAGGTAATTTCATAATGATATTGTTTTATTAGGGTGGAGTGGAGTATACGATCATTATATTATTTTTTCACATGACTACAAACATGTTGGATACAAATTACTACATGATTGCTCACGTCTCACTTATTATACAATATACATACGTTATGGATTTATTTTGATTATACAGGGGCAAAAGAAAATATACTTTCTTACAAAATTCATTTTATTTATTCGTTCATCATGTGAACATTTAAATAGTTAAACAAAAATGTATGTGATATAATAGCAATGGTCACTCAGACGAACTTATCGCAGTCAGGCGATCTCTTCCAGTTAACCCAAAATATAAAACAAAATTTCACCTTCAATTCATTCATAGTATCACCGTGACATTTTCCGCAATACCTACATAGTAAGAAACGGAAGATGTGCAATTCTGCATTGCATCAAGCAGAATATACAAAATGCCGGGCCCAACAGTAGGTATACTTACTTCTTCTTCTTCAACCCTCTGTCCTTCACTGCTGGATATAGGCATCATCTATACCCTTTCATTTCTCTCTGTCGGTTGTTGCTTGCAGGCATAATTAAAATAAATAAATAAATAAAGTCTTTATTGAAAAAAAATAATATTTTCTAAATGGCGGGTTTATTGACGTAGGCAATGTCTGCCAACCAACCACTTGTGACATACAACATTTGATATACACAATACATACAAGTAATAGCGCAGATAATTAAAAATAATAAATAACTGAAAGACATTTTAGTTTTTCTTTTACACTGTAGTGTTCAATTATTGACGAGTGATTTTTTAATTTATATTTCACTTAGGTATATGTCAATTTTGGGTTGGTTGGCAGAAATAAAAAAAACCTCCCTATGTGTGTAAATTTAAAGTTTTTATTTATTTATTTCTGTAGCGTAGCCGTCCGTAGTATTTTCCGTATGGTCATTTATTTGTAAGTTTCTATGGAACTGATATAAAGTGCACGGTTATAAAGTATAGAGAACAATATCTTGTTAGTTTAAACATTACATTACAAGAAGGTAGGTACCCCCTTCATATACAACATCTATTTAACATATCTAATATTATTAATATTGCCGTTGTTTGGATAAGCAATAAGCATTATTGAAAATTAAAATACTCGACGTAGCCTGAACACGACTTCAAAATTGCATTCAAATACTACTTAATCATATAATGTAAAATCATTTAATGTCTACTACATACCTACATACGTATATTTCTGCTACACATACCTTAATCTGATACTATTGGATAAGTCCAAACATTTTATGAATAATTTAAGATTAGAAGCCTCCTAGCTTGCAATAAATAGGAGATTATTATTTATTTATTTATTTTTAAATGAATCTGGGTTTATCGAAATAAACCCAAATACATATTTGTACACCTCACATAAAGCTTAAAAGCTTGTGTTGTGAATTGGAGTAAGTCGGGGATTGAACCCGCGCCCACTGGATTAACAGTCGAGCGCGTTACCAACCAGGCTACCGACCAAATATCATGAAAACTTTATTAAATAGAATAAGACTACATGATTCGGTGGGTCCCACTGTTAGCTATACAATATACAAGAAAGAAAGTGAAAACTTTTTAAGAAAGTTATTCTTCATTCGCCTCTGAAAAGGACGCCCAAAAATTAGTGGATGACCTCTATTATATGAGAGGCAGAACTTTTCATCGCTATTAAGCTCCGTAAAGCTTGACATTTCGACCATGTTCTACATGCCTGAAAAACCCAAACTAATTCAGGAGTGAAGAATACAAGGTCAAGAACCATAGAAGGATTGGATATCTTACCGGCTCCAAAACAGTCTGTCTGACTGTCAAATATAATGTGAAAGATCTTTTCCATGCTTCCTAAAATACAAGGACTTTCTTCCAAGTGGGGGGACTTGACATGACACACAGGGAGCGGTAATAATGACATTTAAATCAACAGGTACTTGTATCCGTTGAACCTGTATTTGTTGAACCATGTAATTCTCGGGTACACAAAAGGTAATAATAAAACAATTATAACAAACAAATCATATGACATTCATCTCCCCTATCTCTCTCTCTCTACCATGTCTTTCCTTCAATGCTCAGGATCGTCTCCTCAATGAATATTCTTCATTAGACTATTACAGACCTGTCATCCAATCTTTCTTCTTGACGGAATCCATCCATCTGGTTGGTTTCTACCTCGCCTTCCCTTGCCTTCAACTTTGCTGGACCTAATAATCTTGTTCGGATCATATCGTGCAACATATTTGAAGAATCTAAGAAATCCCCATCTGACATACTGCGGACAAACAAATATATTAGTACGGCTCAAATAGTATTGATGGATTGTTCTCATGGTAGGGATGCATCTATGTAATGTTAATGTAGATTGTAGGTAGATCAGTTTAATATTATTGTGAGTTTATATTGTGAAATGAAAGTGTATCTTCCCATGTGAAATATTGGTAAATAGAGTCGTGATTAGGGTGTCCATGCTTTCCCTTCGGCCACAATATCGTCGAAATCAAATCATATACTGTGCTTTATGTATGTAGTGATAATAGTACGAATAATATAGAGCATAGTGTACCTATTGTTATTTGTACAGGTCTTGTAGTTCGCATAGATTAAGATGAGCAAATAACATCGAGAATAATCTATATTATAATAACAAAGACATAACAGTGTAATTGGTAGGGATGTGACCTCCACTTCGTAATATTTACATCGACAGACATGAAATAGATTTTTTTAGAAAAGGATCTGGGCTTGCATACACAATCCCATATACTTTTCTGCACACCTTGCACTAGGCTAAAAGCCAGTGTGGAATACATTACCACCGCCGGGGTTTGAACCTCGCACTTTCCGCTTGAGAGACTGCCGCCCTAACCAACTGCGCCAACCATGTACTCTATATTAGACCAATTAATAAATATGCACTTTTATTATTTTTTTAAGGAAGGATATTTAGCAAGGGAGGAAAGGGGATTTAACAGGTGCATTCAAACATTGTACCTAGTGAAAACACTGAAAACTATGCATGGTTGGCGAATCAGGGTTGATAATGCAGTGGAAATGAGATAATTAAAAAATCGACTGGTAGATCGCAGGTCGCATAAGAAATTATGTTACTAGAAAACAGAGTGACTGTAAGACGGTGACTAAAATGAATGTGAATAAGATAGATGGTTTGGGCATGTTGAAAAAATGAGTGACGAAATACTCCAAACTTCCCTCTGAAGACTACTTACAGCAATGATCGAATCAATGTCTTCGATATCTTGTTTTCGATACTTTGTTTGATGATATGCTGTGATGAAATGATATTGTAAAAATTGACGAGTCCAGGTGCCCGAATGGGCCTACTGACGATAGATAACAATAAACAAATAAACAATAGGAGGCTTATTAGGTATCGTTAATAAAGACTTTTTTCATACGAAATGCGAATTATGCAAAAAAACTTATACTACCTACGTGAAAAAATGGTCTAAATATACGTACATCAAGTTTTTTTTTTAATGTTTATACAAAACTTATAAACGAAGTTTAATGTTTTGGTCCTGACTACATTAAGTTCATATACTCGTAACACAACTCCTTTTTGCATAAACTTTGAGTGGAAAAATATCGATGTAATCAATTCTATGAGAACGATTTATATGAGGTATATTCATCCCTAGTAATGGGTGGTGTGTATCTTACGTACTCGTACATGAGCAGAGCATGTCCATAGAATAATATGTAGTATGTAGTTATTACTATTAGAGTACTATAATATGAAGTAAAGTAGATATTACTATGGACATAATATTAGGTTGCCACACAATGCTGCTCCACATAAGAAAAAATACAACGACTATATCGTGAGGTGAGCTTGTGTGGGGTATCATTATATACACATTGTACACGCTGTACCAAAAAAATATACAATATAAATATTATTGTGGCGAAAACCAAAAAACTATTAAAAGTATGCATACCGACAAATCAAAAATTTCTACAAACGGGAGACCTTCTATCTCGACAGCTGTTACTAAATAACAAAATACGGTAGGTGCATTGAACCTTTATCTAGGGAACAACCGTAAAAGATTTTTTATATCTTGTATAGATTTCTCAAAAAAAAAATCAAAAACACCTCTGATCTTTTTTCCGAAAGACGGAAACTCGTTTCCCGAAAGTCGCGGAGTATTTTTTTTTTGTACTGATAATATGCATTAAAATCTAGGGAATAACCGTAAAAGTTTTTTTATAGACGTAAAATTAACCCCAAAAAATGGAAAAAAACCCTATTTTAACCATTTTATCATTCGATTGTCACGCGATTTTGAACCTCAATGCCGTGGGAAAAGACTGTGACGTCATTCCTAGTGCCAAGCCCTTAATCTCGAGATTTTTGAACGTCGGTACATGGTGGAAGTCCATTTTTAAGGTAAAATGAAAGACAAAATATTTAGTTTAAAATCCATAATAATGACTTTAAATTACGCGACTAGTGTTCGAGGATTTGCATCCTCATCATCAGGCGATTGTGAATAAAATTATTTATTCTTCGCGTAATCTAAAGTCATTATTGTGGATTTTAAAATAAATATTTAGTCTTTCATTTTACCTTATAAAACTATTAATATAAATAGACAACTAAATCTTTATTAGCCAAAAAAATCATCAAGCGTTACAAAACAAGACAATAGTAATGTGCTAAAGGGCGGACTTATTGCAAAAGCCATGTCAACCCAAAACTGTTCAAATAGATCTGCACTGCACATGGAGTGGGAAAACATCAATACGTGAAGTGTGGAATAAAATGTGGAAAACATGAAATACTACTGGAAATACTGGAGTAGAGGAGTTATTGTTCCGGGTTGGTTAAGACAGAAAACCCTATGGCAGAGTCATAGTTGGAGTTAAGCCTTTATCACATTGAAGTTAGCGTTAGATGTTACTTAAGGTAGATATTACGATGAATGAAAAGATATGATAAAAGTGTGAGAAGATTTTGTGCCACCGTATACTCTAATGCACATCTAAAAAGTAAACATGGAATTATGATAATGTTTACAGAAAGTATTTGGTTATGTAACATATTGATTTGTGAATCACATAGTTGTGTATTGTATGTAGGTAATGTTTACCTATAATGTTCCTTGCCATGTTGTATGTAGCTCGTTTGCAGCTCGGCAGACGGAGTCACGGTTTCTGTAATGAGGGGTCAATGGTTCAGACAACGAGAGGGATTATATAGAACCGACCCTCGACCCGATACAAACGATAACATCACTATGTCAACTATTATTATCATTCTATAATATGTAATGTATTTTATTATATTATATCTATGTCCTTTTTACAAGTTTCCGGCATGCCCTCTATGTTTACATATTATAATATTTAATGTATTTTAACAGGTCGAAAGGCTGTTGTTTCCAAGTAGGTGAATACTATAGCAATATAGCGCATAGGTGTCCACGATACAATAATGCTATCTAACATTATTTTATTCAATAATAATTCATCTACGTAGATTCCACACCGTTCCTATGGCAATGAAATGAAAGCTCTTTAAAAATAAAATAATCAATCAATTATGTACAATTCTCAGTATGCTCAGCTGGTTAGAGCGCTGGCATGGAGTGGGAATTGTGGGTTTTGATTCCCAATGTAGACGATAGAAGCTTTGCTTTCTGTGAAGTATGCGGAAAGCTTAAAACATAGGTATGAAGTGTAGTTCCAAACATCTTCTACAAATTCTCTTAATTTGTGTAAATTAACATTTATAGATTTTATTTATTTATTTTATATTTATTTTTTAATTCATTAATTTTTTTTTATTTATTATTTTGCGGAGAGGCAGACCGTGAACCATGTTGTGTCGGAGTGCTGTCTCACAGCGTATGGAGGAAACTCGAAAGATTTCTTGACACTCAACGAATCGGCGACCGAATATTTGAGAAACAATACTTTTAATTTTTAATTTCTGACTGGTTGTAAATTGATGTGATGTACCATTATTGACCATACGATAATTAAATAAATATAGATTTTTAATGACATTTAAATAAATTCTTCTTTAGTCACCGTTGTATTTCCGTTGATCGCATAGTTGGTTTCAGAAGTCAGTGCTAGATACGTATACCGTACCTATGAATATAGGTACTAGGTAGATAGTGTATATCTAATATCTATGTTAACTCGCATGATCATCGATTGGGATATGATTAGTAAAGAAGAGCATTATTATAGGTTTGTGCAGAATATTAAATTTTACTACGGACTACAGTATTATTATTATTATTATTATTATCGAGGTCTAAAGCAAATAAAACCAAATTATAATAATCAGTTAGTTGTACGACTAGTATGTCTATGAAATTGTCTTATAGCCTATCTATTATATTACCCATACTTATATTATGATATATGTATACCTACCTAATACCTACATATATAGGTGAAAGGTATGTATCAGAGTTACTAGAAAGAAATCATTTTCAAACAATCTTTAACAATAAGTTGCATCCAAGGTCGTACACAGTAGGTACATTTTTTTATGTCATTTTTAAGTACAAATTTCAGTGTGATATCAAATAATTTCTCTTCTTCTTCGTCAGCCTATTCCCGTCCACTCCTGGACGAAGGCCTCCTCCATTTGCTTCCACGCCGCTCTATCCTGGGCTCTTTGGATCCAGTTGGTACCCACGTATTTTACCAGGTCGTCTCTCCATCGTAGTGGTAGTCTTCCTACACCCCTGGTAGTCATTCTGGGTTTCCAGGTTAAGACCCTCTTCGACCACTTATCGTCTGGGTCTCTAGCCATGTGACCTGCCCACCGCCATTTGAGAGATGCGATACGCAAGGCAACAAGTCTGTCTTTTGGCACAATTTTTCTCTAGCATGCCTTTTTTTCATAAAAAGCCATCTTTATTATAGTAGTTTCCACAGATTCAACGTTCTGTGCAAATTTCTTCAAAACAACTTAAATATGTCAAACATACCTATTGTATAAAGAAAAGCCGTAGAGAATTCTTATCCCCTGTACCTAATACATTTTTATGACATTTTATTGAGCGATTTATCCCAGTGTCAAATCAGTTCATCCCCCACATACAGTAGACTTATTCACTATTATTATTATGTCGGTTATTAGATCAACATTCGATTATTCGATTACCCTCTCACCACTCGATCAACTACAAAGAGGGTTGTACAGTACCAACACGACATTTTATATACGTATGTATGTTATTATAGTCCTACCTCAGATAACGCTGCTTCCATTTACAATTTCAATTGATTTTCATTGAATATATGGAACATGTTCGTTTGTTAATTTAAATTTAGAACGAACGACGACCGATTTCTTTAAAACAGGACACGATAAAGCACATAAAAATAAAGCATATTTTCACTTTTAAGGGAGGGTATAATGTTATTATATTTATTTAAGATAATCACTGTGGAACCTAAAAAAATGTAAGTATTGTTTATAATGTCAAAATTTCAATAAATAAAAAAAAAATGTTATATTTTTTCTTGTTGCACAATTGCCCTATTCCCGTCACAAATCACCCAATTCGGGTGGACTGCTTAGTTATAAAAAAATCACCCTATTCACCAGGGACATCTTATAGCCTGTATGTGTTCAGATTAGTATTGTGTATCAATGTTGATGTTCGATCAGATGATTTTCGTGACATTTTTTCCTAGATTTTGTTAATTTTCCCCTTCTATTAGTATTTCTTGTGAAACCATTTTCTATTTAAAAGGAAATACCTGTATTTGTGTGTTTACGATTTTATAGATTTTTTTTAATATAAAAAGGACCTGGGCATGTATACTTACCTGTACATTGTACAAACCCAAATACTTTTCTGCACACCTTGCACTGGGTTAAAAGCCCGTATCGCAAAGTGTGGAATACATCGCCAGCACCGGGGTTTGAACGTGGCACCTTCCGCTCGAGAGACTGCCGCCTTTATTTGTATAGAAACGAGGGGCGATTGTAGTTGTAGTTAGATATTGCGATTTGCGAATATATTCACAAGCCCCAAGGCGTGCGAATTTCCCCCGTCATATGAATAAATAAAGCGACTTGTTGTATGGGTATATGGGGAACGCCACAATCTCTGGGGTAAATAAAGTTATCTGATACTTTGTCTTGACAAGATGGTGAAATATGTGGGAAATCTAACACGACTTAAGATGTTTTATACAAGGGATGAACATAAGTATGAAAAATAAGGAAAGCATATGAATACGTGTAATTACTAAAGGGTTGGTTGTTTATAACGACTGTAAAATAAATAATTTTGAAAATGACAATTTATTTTTTGTGAGAACATCGGAATTTCCTACATTTCCTACAAACGCTGGCCAGTCTTGGTACCGACTTCTCACATGTTATTCGGTTTTCCCCCAAGAACGTACATAAGTTTGAAATGGTAGAGATTTTCTAGAACATATACTCATACTAACTACTATGTGTATCCAAAATTTCATGATATATTGTTATTTAATATTCAGGAATACTAAAAGCTTATCATTTTTCTAAAAATCATCACAATATAACAAACATATTAATTTAAATACGAGAACACGCACACATTTTATAATACATAACCAAACCTTTAACATTTTGCTTCAATCCGTCGTAAATAATTTTATGTGCATAAATAAATCTTCCGTGAATTACGTCTTATTATAACATATTGTATTTACTTGCCTACATTTACGTTAGTGATACGATAATTTCCCCCTTGTTCACATTGGGGTTAGAATGGGTACCTATAATAGATAATATTATTATCCACAACGTAGAACCTACTTTCTGCCTACATAAAGATGATATAACAGATATGATATTATTATTTTATCCTTATTATGAAGTGTATACTGTATGGGTATGAGTTTCTAAGGCTACACGAGTATGTGAGGAAATAAACCGAGTACCTCTTATGCTATAGGGATGAGGGCTGTCTGATATACATCGTATCGTATCACCCCCTTCACAACAAGTACGTGCAAAATGTAGGTAAATTGTACGCAAAAGGAGATACGTTTTCATTTTAATATTTTTTTCTGAAATCGATTGCATGGAAATTCAATAAATACACTAACGTACTAGCTAGATGGTACCTTTGACAAACCTCGTTTCTTATTATATTTGGGCTTGTATACACAAACCCGAATACTTAATTACTTCTTCCTCCACACTTCACAAATATATTGATCTTGTGTCGTGAAGTGCAGAATACATCGCCATCGTCAGCACCAAAATTCGAACCTCCCGATTAAACGACCATGCCCCAACCAGTTCCTAGCGATCCGTGATTTGGAATCAAAAAAGAGAAAACTGCTCACTCATCATCGGTTGGTTTAATTTGATCATTTTACACTTCATTTCATTCACAAATTCCAGTTTATTCTACAACTCAGGATGTCAAACCACTTATTGAGGGATCCAACTATGACATGTAGTAAATCAAAATATATTGCGATCTTGAAAATATCATCAAGTATCATTTATGAACCATTGAATTGTACTAGACCTGTGGATCACCTGTTGCTGTCATATGTTTGCTTATACGGTATCACACATACATGTAATATGTGTGTACGTATATGCATACACAGACACATGCATGCAGGGCAGGGTAGGATGGGGAGTACAGTACAGATACACTATGTAGAACCTCTGACGGGACATGAGATGAAGGGTGAAGGTTGTACTTATGGGGTAGGTAGGGTGATGTGGTGCCTTAACTGCAGGGAGTCGTGGGGAGTCTAGGGATATGAGGCACGTCACACTAGATACGTTGTGATAGGTAACTACTCCGAAGTTCTACTGTATCATGCAATATTTTTAGACCAACAAGAAATATTTTAATTTTGGAAGTCGCAGCTTATATTGCGAAAGATTGGATTTCTCCTACATGGATCAAAAGTAGTAATCTCGTAGGTAAATCAATTGATAAACTGCCATTAGGCTTTTGACTTATACCCGTTGAAATGATTACAAAATTATTTTAGGGCCTAGGTATGAGTTTATTTTGAATGGTGTGTTTGATTAAAGAAATCTCTGAGGAAATTCGTATGGCAATTCATATCATTATGATCATTTAAATTAGTGATTAACAAAAGTTCAACAACGGAGAAAAAACGATAAAACGAAGGCGAAAATCAAACGTGAATTCAAAAAAGTTAAGAAAATCGTTATAGTTTGTTGCCAATAAGTTACATTAAAAAATCATAGTGTGAGTCACAATCATGAGTCACAATCCTTTTCAAAAAATCTTACTTCAAATATTTTGTAATTTCACATTTTGCTCTAGATAGTACAATGTGGTATGGATTATTTAACATGTTTTTGAAGTAAGCAGTATGTGTGAAATAAGATTAAAAAAATCTTCACTTTATTCCACACATCACTGTATAACATATTTATCAACTTAACACTACCTACTAAGGCAAAATAGTTTTTTCCTTATTTCCTTTTTTCCCGCATGAGAGAAAATGAGTATATTGGCCGGAAAATACCTTCATATTATATTCATTCACCGTCGCCTATGCATTCTGTATGAGTAGGTACACACTACACATACAATTTATATTAGGTACCTGGTACATCCTATGTAGGAATGGAAAGTTTGTTTGTAAAACATCGAAAGATAGAAAAGCAGGTTTATTCGAGTTTTGTCTTATCTCAAACAAAATGCACCATAATATATTATGGATTACGGGTGCTTTTCGGGTACCAGACTCCCAGGAATACCACAAGAAAGATGGCAAGATAGCTGGACATCTGTGACCCAGGAGCAGATTCTGAGTAATGACAGGACGCAGTCCTAGATAAAGCAGAAGAAGAAGAAGGGCGCTTTCCATTGTTATTATCTCATCTCTTTCAAATACCATTGCTTTCGTCTTGTTGACATTCATCCTCATCCCATTCCTTTCGCAGCTACCATGCACACAGGATATAACTTCTATACTGACGTAATAAATTTAAAAAAATGTCTCAAGGCCACGGCATAGATCACCTAAAATCTAAAAAAAGATGTTGTAAAAAAATCAAGCAGCTAATTGATATATTTTTGACGATGGATTATTTCTTTTGCCTCCCTAACTTCCAACTCACCAAGTGGAGATTTGTTATCGTACGTAAGCATAATACTACTACACTTGGTAATTTCCTTCTCCCCTCTTAAGAAAAACTCTTCTTTATTTTTATTTTATAATATTTTCCTCGAGTTCACATCGGAACTTTGCGTGTACGTAGGTTTTTTTTATAAATTGCTCAATTATTCCTTCATTCTTTTTTTTCGTGTCTGTTGAAGACGGGAAAATATATCGAAAGCTTTTATGAAGTTGTGTGTAACTCTGACATTTTCAATACATTATAATGCAGAAAATATTACGTAGTTAAGCACGACAGTTTTGAATAAAGATGTGAAATTAATCGTCAAAGTATAAGATAAGACAAACAAATATTTTTAGTTGGTGTACTTATTACTCTTATTAGTAAATCTATATTTTATAACTGATGTGTCCAAATGTCATATAAATTCTTCTTCCTCTTGTATTAGGTCGGATGACCTGTTTGTGACGGCGGGCTGTCCTGAGATGAGGAGGTCCAGCTGTCCTTCCATCTCTTGGATGGTCTTCCGGGTAATCTTCTACCAGTGGGGTTTTCCGTTATTACTATCTTTGCCAGTCTGGTGTCATCCATTCGGTCGACATGGTCCCTCCAGAAGCGTCTTCTACTTCTCCCCCACCTTACTATATCCTCGACATCGCAGTCAGAGCTTCATATGAAAGTCAGAAGTTCAGGAAAACCACTACTCTACAATGAAGATATGATCTTGTTAAACATGTGGGTGTCAACTGGATCCTGAGACCCCACGATAGTACGTTGTGGAAGAAAATGGAGGAGACCTTCGTTTCAGAGGGGTGATAAGAAGAAGAAAAAGAAGAAGAAAATGAAATATTAGTAGTTTATAATCCACGCAACGACTTTTATTAAAATCGACAGTTAATAACAAAGCAAATTCTCGAATACTAGTCGCGAAATCTAAAGTTATTTTTTTTGTGGATTTTAATCTAAATATTTAGTTTTTCATTTTTTCCTTAAAAATGGACTTCCACCAAGTAGTGACGGTCAAAAACATCGACATTAATAATAAAGTCACTTTATTGTCAAACCTCTAATGACGGGGATGAGAATCCTTGAACCTAACACATAGACGCGTGTAATGCTGATCTTTCAGTTTTACCTTTAAATATAGACTTCCACCGTGTTCCATCAGTCGAAAGTCTTAATATTGTCATATTTTAAAACTTTTTTGATACTACTGTATTGTTTTGATCATCTAATTGTGTATTTGAATAATGGTATTGACTAGCCACCCACTAAGTCAGCTTATAATATAGTCATATTATGTATGAAATCACATCACTCATGACACCATACGTAACCACACTCAAGTTGTTAAAAAATCATTAATCTTAAACTCATACGAATGTACTGCCACATTCCGTAAATCTTATCCATTCATACATTTAGTACCTGTAGAGTAGATAACTAATGAATTACAATGTAAGTGAACCAATATGACAGTAATGCTATATTAAATAGATATAGATTCGAAATTAATTAGACATTTTTATAGTGGTTTATGATAAATTATTGCTGGATTTTACCAACTTTTTAGGTGAGGAATAGCGGAGATAGAAGCAACTTATCATTATTTTTCAATAAAATTAGTGCTAGGTGGTTCCTATCTCCGCTATTCCTCACCTAAAAAGTTGGTGAAATCCGGCATAATTCTAGCAAACACTTTTTTTTTAATTTTCTTACAACATACTTAACATGCATTTTGTTGTTACTTTACAGCTTACATTACTAAAAACTTTTGTAAAAGCAATAATTTTCATTTTTACCTACGATAATCAATTTGTCTTCATTGCTAAGATCACAATAAAAATCTGCTCCTTTTGAATATGTCTACCTTTTCATAACCCACCTACACACAGCAATAATTATCTTTATAATATCTACTTCGAATGTATCCATGATTATTATATCAGAGTTATTACAGAAAAACATGAAACAATCTCGTATAACCAAATAAGATAAGAGTAGGTAGTAAAATGTTATAAAATGTACAAAAGATTTAGTTAGCCTGTGTGATACATCTGGTACATATAATAAATAGCATGTTGGCGAATATGTAAACATGATTGGAACAAGAACAACGATGTTTCTTAACACAATCACTCTAATAGCTACAGTCTAGTCTTGTTTGTAGTCTACAAATTATTATTATAATACAATACAACAATTAGGAACACTGAATGGACAAGCAATTCTTCGAATACAAATTTGTTACAAGTTCGTTTTAGCATTTTATTCATCATAAAAAATAAAGGTACAGTAACAGAGTAGTTAATTAATCTTCTGATGCAAAAAATAGCCCAAAGTTGATTTGTACACAATACACAATGGTCCATGGAAAGCGGTGATAGAATGTAGGTCTCGGGGATAGAATAAGAAATTAGGAAATCAAACGTTGAACCCAAGTTGTAGGGGTCATGCATCGTGCAGAATAAAAGTAAGTAAAAATACATAATCAGAAAAGTTTTAGAAAAAGAAATAAGTGCATAATGATGATGATGTACATGACTTGGCTTACAGTCTTATCGATTGGTTTGTACCAAGCATTTTCGTTCTTTCTTTCCATGCCGTCCTGTCACTCGCCATCATTCTCTTCACTTCAGTGTAGGTACTACAGCGCACGCTCTCAATAATCTAGTCCATATAACTGCTTCTTGGGCGACTTCTCAGATCCTTTTTTTTCATCAGCAACCTTATTCCCTCCACTGCTGGATATAGGCATCTTCCAAGAGTTTCCACTCTTTCCTGTCGCTCGCCTTTTACACCCACTATACCTGCTATACCGAGGTCACGTCGTCCGCCCATCTCTTCTGGGACCTTCCGACACTTCTGTTTTTTCTGTTTCATCTCTAACATTACTGCCCCCAAAAAAAGGGCAAAATATTTTATTTATTTATTCACAAATAAAATATACACAGTTCAACATCACAGGGATTGCCCAACCTGTATTTGTTTCAGTCCCACAAAATAGAAAACGTTATATCCAAAAGCAGTTTTTTATATAACTGAAACTTTGGTCGTCTTCAAAAATAATTTATAAAAAAAGTTTGAAATGAGGGCATATGTGTAGATACTTAAACATTCCTTGCAAAAAAAATCCAACTCGGCTCGTCTCGTATTTTAAGTAAATTTCACAAAACTCACGGAAAAAAGTTAAATTTATTTTGTACGGAGATAATAATATAAGAAAAGTTCGTTTTGTTAGAAGTTTTCACGGAGTAGGCAAAATATGACTGCCTATGTATTCATATATTTCTCTATACAAATGCTGGATAGAATATTCGCCGTGTTATTCTTTAAAAACTTCCTCCTCCCTACATTAGTCGTGTTATTTCAACGGTAAGATGCACGAGTATGTATGTCACATCTACTCAGTACTACTCACACTTATTTCCGTATGAATACATAAATATAATACCCCAGTAGTTGACATAATAAGGAGTGTTTCTGAATTCTTAAGACGATGAGGGTTTATATGTCGACTACAGATAGCTTTTAAGACGTTATGTAAACTTTATTAAAAGAAAACCTCCCCTAAGTATATTATTATCGAGTACAATCATATATAGAATTCTATACTTACTTCACTATAGGTATGCATAATCTACCACTTTATATTAGGTACTAGCTGTATTACCCAGCGTTGCTTGAGTAGCTTTATTGTTTATTAAGAAATTGTTCTTAAAAAACAAACTCCCCCTCACCCCTCTAGCCTTTTGACTTTTTTAAGAATGGAATAATAAATTTTAATTATTTGTAAAATAAAAACACTGTTTTTTACTTCCACTATTTATTTTGAGTACATAATTGAATAAATTCTTTTTAAACAAACAATTTTATGGAAATTCCAACAAAATTAATTTCTACCTTATTAAGAGACACTTAAAAAATACACCCTTTTGCTAATTTTGATAGTAGGATCTATGTGCTAAATCTCAAGTTCGTACCGTGTCTGCTTTCCGAGATGTTCATATACTTACTTTCGAAAAAGTTCAATCCAATTTTTCATCCCCTTAAAGGAGGAATTTTCCAAAAATCCTTTCTTAGTGGAAGATTTTGAATTTAAACCTATCTTTCTTCAAAATTTTATTTCCCTGGGATAAGTCGTTTGGGCTTAGCCTTGATGAGTGAGTGTATATCAATTCATTCAGTGTCAGGTGCTATCGCTTATTAGTAGAGACTAAAGTGTAATTGTATAACTTGGTTTTGTGCCTGTTGTACCTACGTAAATGTTGTAGGTAAAAATAAACCTTTATATACTTAAGCAAGTACTATATGCCATTAGCATAGGTATTATTGACGACAGTGTGACGAAAGAATATTTGATTAAGTACTTCAATAATCAAAGTTGACGACACATACAGTTCTTTTTATAAAATGAATCTGAGATTATTGAATTCATTGCATCTTTGTCCTCTTCACCGTAAGCTATAAAACCTTGTGTTGTTATAGTCCAAGAGCCCATCGTTGAAATCATGACGGATGTGTTTTTTGATCGAAATGTGGTTTAAAAGAATGTTTAGACATAATATAATACATTGACATAGGGTTGCCTAGCAAAATCTTGCCGCGAGTACCTTTACCATGATGATTATTGACACCAATTTTGAAGCGAATTGCACCCATCTGTTTTTTAAGTAAAATTAGCACCATCGGAAAGAGGACGATTTGAAGATATAGAAAAACATGGGTTGCCTGTCCTCAGTCTGCCGCAACCCTAGGCAACCCAGGCCCAAAGATGCCATTTTTCGAAGTAAAATGCACCCATCTGTTTTTTACACGAGTGACACATCAAATTGAAGCTACTGTCTTCCTCGATACGATGGGATAGGGTTGCCTCCCTAAAACCTGCCGAAAATTAGGGTGGCCTGCATTTGAATGATGATATTTGAATGATGATGACCTAGTGAAAATGTGGTGGCATATCCAGGAAAATACTATATTTGTATTTTTTTGGTCATTTCTTATGTTTTTTGGGGTGCTGAATTCGAATTTTGACGTTGCAAGCTCCTACCTGTAATGGTTTTCGCGAAAAATGCGAAAAACAGAGGGAAAAGTGTTTTTCTTAGAGACTTTTTTCATAACTCGAGAAGTATGCACTTTAGAGCAAAAAATGTTAGGACAAAAATAATCTGCACTAAATTTTCTATAAATTTTATTACGTTACATTTTTTCGACAGACGAATGGTTTAGGAGCTATAACGCTTTAAAACTTGATGAAAATCAGAAAATTGTTTCAAATTTGTACTTTATTTAAATTTCTGCCTACAATAAAAAAACTGCATACTTTTAAAGAATGAATTATAAAAGAAAAATGAATTCCCTACGATTATGTCTTTGGGTACTTTTCGCTCAGATGCACCATTTAAGAGATAAAGGGTGCCAAAGTTTGATATAATAATTCAAAATTAGCATTTTCATACATTACGTTGCATTGGTTGATCTGTCGGTAGGTAGGTATTTCACATCATTACTAATACATACAAAGGTATATTAGCGCGAGTATACTATCAGCTAGCAAACTATTATTAATAGTCAAGACACTACGTAATAAGAGTAATATCATTTGAAAGTAATTTGTTAAATTATGATGAAAATAAAATAACACTTTTTATAAAAAAACCGTGAAATATTAACATTTGTTTTAATTCTTGAGAAATAGTATGTCAAGCGTGGTTAGTATATAATGGTGGTGTGATAAAAAAATACTGCCAGTAAATAAAATTATTAATTATTTTATGGATGTTAATTAAGGATGAAAAAACATAAAACTGAGGGATTTAAGGAGGGGGGTCGAATTTCACTCGGCTCGGCTGCGGGTGGAGCCGTGCGCGATAAAACATTATTTGCTCTAAAGTGCATACTTCTCGAGTTATGAAAAAAGTCTCTAAGAAAAACACTTTTCCCTCTGTTTTTCGCATTTTTCGCGAAAACCATTACAGGTAGGAGCTTGCAACGTCAAAATTCGAATTCAGCACCCCAAAAAACATAAGAAATGACCAAAAAAAATACAAATATAGTATTTTCCTGGATATGCCACCACATTTTCACTAGGTCATCATCATTCAAATATCATCATTCAAATGCAGGCCACCCTAATTTTCGGCAGGTTTTAGGGAGGCAACCCTATCCCATCGTATCGAGGAAGACAGTAGCTTCAATTTGATGTGTCACTCGTGTAAAAAACAGATGGGTGCATTTTACTTCGAAAAATGGCATCTTTGGGCCTGGGTTGCCTAGGGTTGCGGCAGACTGAGGACAGGCAACCCATGTTTTTCTATATCTTCAAATCGTCCTCTTTCCGATGGTGCTAATTTTACTTAAAAAACAGATGGGTGCAATTCGCTTCAAAATTGGTGTCAATAATCATCATGGTAAAGGTACTCGCGGCAAGATTTTGCTAGGCAACCCTATGTCAATGTATTATATTATGTCTAAACATTCTTTTAAACCACATTTCAATCAAAAAACACATCCGTCATGATTTCAACGATGGGCTCTTGGACTATTACGGCGAACTAAGTTGGCATTGGAATCGGACCTATATATTATATGGATATTTATTATTAGGTAGAGGATTTAACTGCTTTTTTTTTTACCATTAAACCTATAGTACCTATAGAGGAAGTACAAGAAAGTTAGTACCTCAATTTACTTTAAGTTAGACTGTACCTACAATAAACCAAGTTACAGCATCATTATCAGCGTAATACATCATATTTTATCTGAGGAACTAATTACATAATTATTATCATACAAGAAACTCACCGATTTACCCGTTCTAATTTAGCAACAAATGGCTATTTTACTGGAAATATGGTTTCGGTTAGAATTTCACACGAGTTGGCTAAAACTGGTCCGGATATTGCATCAATATGAAGCTCACCTGATTAACTGTTTTCTAGGATTTACCGTATTTTAATTGTATTTGGTTCACTAGAAGAATCTAGCCTGGTGGCTTAAATTTCTGGATATAGACTTCCCTTATATTTACCATTGGTTTTCACTGTCACCCTCTGGTTTTCGAAAATAATTTCTTCGTGTTGACATACACTCTACAGTATATATGTGTATGTCCTGGGCAACCTGAATAATAAATATAGTTAAATATATAACTAGGTCCAATTCTATAATTAATTAAACTAAAATAAGTGTCAACTTATAAATATCTATCTATCTTTACCCTCACGCCACGTCCCTTGCAGGGTGGGCAGAGAGGACAGAGCGCCAGACAGCCCTATCCTTACAAACACTCCTAGCCTCCTTCACTTTAATTACCTCACTCTTCTCATTTTTATTACAGAGCTGTTCCGAGTACAGGCAAAAAGTACTCGAGTACTGAGTACAAGTACTGTACACAAAATGCACTCGAGTACAAGTACAAGTACTCAGTAATAAGTACTCGAGTACTTATACAAGTACAGAGTACCGAGTACATCACTGACCAATGAAACACCAAATTTCATTACATTTTTTCATTCTTCTTCTTCTTTCGTATGCACACGACCATTGTACAAATTTTGCTATAAGGTTCGCAGATGCACGGGCTGGGCGATTTTGGGAGGGGCTCTGACCCAGCTTCCGAAGGAGAGCCCAAGCCTTTCGACTTGAGTGCTTGAAGTCTAAGCTCTCCATCAGTGTAGACCAGCGATCTTTTCGGGCTGTGTCGAGAGACTCTAGCAGTTGGTCCGCTACGTTTTGATTTTAAGTGTTCAGAAATTCATTATAGAGTCTCTCGCACTCTTCATTCCAGCCCGGCACATACGCTTTTCGAAAGCCTCTGGGGATTGTTTTCTTCGCTGTGGCGAGTATAAGGTCCACAATTTTTTTATAGTTGGTAGGGAGTGGATCTAGGGTCTCAATTTCGTTGTCTAAGATGGTCTTATAAGTTGCCCAGTCCGCCTTCTGGAAGTTCCATCGGGGTTTTGGTATGGAGTGTATGACCCAAGAAACCAAATTCGGTCGCGAAATTTGCAAATCGGTCACAAGTGGTCACATTTGGTTGCCGTGTCGACACTGTGTGCACACAAAAACCCGGTCACAAAACACACACATTGTGTACGCTTTGCGACCAGATTTGGTCGCAGAGTGTACACACTGTGTGGTGAATGTGTCCGAACAGAACTTGGTCACAAAGCGCACACATTGTGTACGCTTTGCGACCAGATTTGGTCGCAGAGTGTACACACTGTGTGGTGAATGTGTCCGAACAGAACTCGGTCACAAAGCGCACACATTGTGTATGCTTTGCGACCAGATTTGGTCGCAGAGTGTACACACTGTGTGGTGAATGTGTCCGAACAGAACTCGGTCACAAAGCGCACACATTGTGTACGCTTTGCGACCAGATTTGGTCACAGAGTGTACACACTGTGTGGTGAATGTGTCCGAACAAATTTGGTTCAAATTGTTCGAAATATATTAGTCCACGCTATAAGTAGTTCTCAATCTGTTTCTTGTTCAGTCGTGTTTGTAGTGTTGAAGCGAATAGAATCCATGGCTTTTTCATATGTTGGAATATCTATAACTTTTATTCGGCATTTTATGCGCTTCCAACCACTTTCAGGCACACTGTTCTCGTTTCTCCTGGCATCTTCCAATATAGTTTTCCGTATAAATTTTGGCCAATACAAAAGACCCTCCTTCACCCAACCACTAGGAACAGCAGAAATCACAACTGCCGAATTTTCCTTTGTTGCGACGAGCGTATACGGCATTTTATACAAAGACTGAAGACGTTCTGACATGAGGAGCGGAAACTGTTTGAGAATAGTAGATCAAGAACTATGGCGGCTAGCTGATGAAAAGCATTGTGACCGCTTTTGGTTACATTCGGTCACAAAGCGGTCACAACTGGTTACAAGTGGTCATAAGTGGTCACATTTGCGACTACTCCATATTCTACGAAATTTTTATAATTATGTTCATTAAAATGCATGTTTAATCGTTTTACAGGATGAAATTTGTTTGGATTATAGCGTAATAGGTCAAAATTAAGGTTTCTGCGAAACAATGGACTTATTGGAAGTTGTATAGAATTTAATATAAATAAATATGACTATCACATTAATTTATTATTTGTTGTTAAAATTAATAATTAAAAAGGCGCGTTAAAAATAAGCCACCTACTTCACTAAATTACACGATAAATTTTGTTTCGCAATGAAATTCGGATATTATTTAGCTATACCCGTCCGTTTTTATTTTCATTAATATTATATCATGGCTGAAAAGTATTTTGGTGTTAAGAATTTTGTTGCGCATCCATGTTAAAATTATAAATATATATATTTATTTTTGCGGGAAACCGCAAATACGTACGCGCCAGCACCGGCGGGCCATTCAAGTGGTCACATTTTGGTTACAAATGCGACCGAATGCGACCGGATTTGGTCGCATTTGTAACCAAAATGTGACCGAATGCGACCAGATTTAGTCACAAATGTTCCCCACTTTTGGTTGCGGTTTCGGAACTGTGTGCGAACAGCGACCGAATTTCCGATTAGTGTGCACACAGTAGTGTGCGAACGTGTGCGAACGGCGACCAAATTGCGACCGAAATGGTTTCTTGGGGACTGTGAGTGTGTGTCCAATCGTAGCCATCACAGGCCTGTGTTGACTATGGGGAAAGTCCCCGGCCACGGTACGAGAAATAGGTTGGGATCTACCCGAGCCGTCCCTGGTGACAAGGCACAGATCTGGATTATAGTCGCGGTTCCACCTGGCAGAGCGGAAGGTGCCCCTCTCCTTAGCATCAAATATGAGCTGCAGATTGGTCACATCCATCCACTCCACAAGCTTCTCCCCCTCCAGGTTTTCGCTCTGGTACCCCCAGTCCGTGTAGTGACAGTTAAAATCTCCCATGAGCACAGTAGGATGGGACACAATGTTCGGGAACATATTCTCTGGCCAAGAGCGGCTTGGAGGTTTGTAGACGTTTACCACAGAGAGTTCATTGATCCTAACAGCTATGATTGATATGTCATCTACGTCTGAGGTGTGCACTACTGCCCAGTTCTTGAAATGTACTCGAGTACTTGAAATGTACTCGAGTACTTGAAATGTACTCGAGTACTTGGAAAAGTATTCGAATATTTTTTTTGGTCTAAAATGCGCCGAATACAAGTACAAGTACATATAAATAAATGTACTCGTGACTGAGTACTGAGTACACAAAAAGTACTCAAAGTACAATGTATGAGTACTTGTACTCGAGTACCGCCCAGCTCTGTTTTTAAATACGTACTAACCAAATATTTTATGGTTGAAAGTGCTAATTTCAATAGCGAAATATGAGTTAGTTTTCGATCAAAACCTAACGGACGTTTCGGACTCTAAATTAGATAGGTAGTTTACAGCGTTCTGTTAATTAGTGCGATGCCTACTCTTACTTAAAGAACATCCTCAATAATAAAACTGCGAATGGTTATTGCCTGGTGGTAAATTTAATATTCCTAACATCCTGCCCTTTTATAATTTTATCACAATATAAATCACTCACCAGGGATCTGATGGCTGCAGAGTGCAGAGTGAAAACAAAACTTCATCAAAAATATGTATCGCTGAAAGATCGCTGACGCTAAAATTGTTCTGATGATCAATGCGCAAAGTATTCGTTTATAAAATTTCTGTTTATATTCTTGTGTAGTAACTAATTACATTAACATTATGGAAGCAAGATGTACCTATATTTAGAGATATGGTGATCTGGAGCTCTGTCATCTTTTCCTATCCCGCAAGAAACGCGGCTTGAGATGGTAAAAAATACTGATTGTAGTTCAGTGCAATTTGGGCTTTTTTAGCCTCGGAACTATGGGGGGCAAAAAAAATTTAAAAAATGATACAGCATGAAAGACACAAAAATAGCGCCGCAGGTAATTTTTTATGAAACAATTGTATTTTGATGGATTTTCATACAAATTTTAGAAAATTTATGACACGATGAGAAAATGTGTGGTAATATTGAGATTTTTGGTAAGGTTTTATCATTTACTATGAAAAAATATGTAACTATTCCAACCTGTTGCCCCTCCGCTGACTTCTTCCACGGCCACATGTAAGTACTGACTTCTTAGACTTGACATAGACATCTCATCTCAAAAATATTGTTGTCCATCCTTGGAACAATTCATTGATAGCATAAATACATTGTATATTCTCACGCCTTGAGACTTGTCCATGTCCAATATATAGTAGATATGTTTATACTCTGCACTGATAACTCTAGTACTCAATTAGTCGACTTTTTAGCTTTAACTGACCTAAAACAGTACAATGGTATACTAAATAAAAAAGGCCGTATTTTGGACCTGGTGCTTGGTGATATCCCAGACTGTAACGTTTCTCATTGTGATAATCCACTTACCGATGAAGACATACATCATATGTCTTTATCATTTAACATAGATTTAAGGGACGATCCAAGCATTAAAATTTCACCTAGAATAACTAAGATTTTCCACAGGGCCGAATACGAATCAATCAAACTACGGTTGTCGAGCATTGACTGGGACGCTGAATTTGTCGACCGTGATGTTGAGACCGCGACTGATCGTTTCTACTCCATACTAAGCGATTGCATTTCTTTGTTTGTCCCAAGTAAAACCTCCCGGGATGCCGATAAATATCCAATATGGTATACCAAACCCCTAATTAAAGTTATACAAGAGAAATTAAAAGCGCACAAAAGATGGAAGAGGTCGAATTTATCGGCAGACTACGATGTATACTCGCTACTCAGATCCAGGCAGAAGACACTGCAGAAAAAATGTTTTGACAGCTATATCACTGTCACCGAAACCTCAATTCAGTCAAATCCCAAAGCATTGCACGGTTTCTTGAAATCCAAGAAACCACAATCAGGATATCCATGTGATATGTCCTTTGGAAACATAACCACTAGTGATACAAATGTGGTATGCGAATTATTTAGCCGATTTTTTGATTCGGCGTTTCTTAATAATAATGTGTCCTCAATGCCAAATGTATACTGCCCGAATGAAATTAACATAGGCACAATCAACTTTACCACATCTGATGTTACTAAGAAGCTTAAGCAGCTTGATTTGAACAAGGGTCCAGGACCTGATGGCATCCCTCCAATCTTCATAGTTAATTGTGCTGATGAGTTGGCACTGCCGCTCACACTCCTCTTCAAATTATCACTTCGTTCTGGCATATTTCCATCAATATGGAAAAAATCTTATATTACACCCATCCACAAATCTGGTAACAAACATAACATTGAAAATTACAGGCCCATCTCGAAACTCTCCCTTTTTAGTAAACTAATGGAAAGGATTGTGGTGGAACAGTTGACTCCTGCGATCAAGACATTTATTATCCCAAATCAGCATGGTTTTTTTCAGGGTAGGTCCGTTGAATCGAACCTGGTTCAGTTTACTGATTTTATATTGACAACAATGGGATCAGGCAGGCAAGTGGACGCTGTGTACACCGACTTCTCGAAGGCATTCGACAAAATAAATCACAATATCCTATTGTACAAACTTGAGAGGTACGGTGTGCACGGTGACCTTCTTAGATGGTTATCCTCGTACATAAAAAATAGACTGCAAGCGGTGGCAATAAACAATTCAAAGTCGCGGTATAGGGAGTGTGGCTCTGGTGTTCCTCAGGGATCGCATTTGGGGCCGATTCTATTCATTTTATACATAAATGACATAGAAAAATGTTTTCAAGCATCCAACTTTCTAATATATGCGGATGACATTAAAATATACAAAAAGGTTACTAAGCCTGGCGACTCTGAGGGGCTGCAGAGAGACTTGGAGAGGCTTTTCTCATACTGTGAGGCCAATCAGCTATTTCTTAATATCTCTAAATGTAATTGTATCACATTCTCACGAAACAAAGACCAATTGCTGTACAACTACGCATTGAATGATAAGAGACTCTCGAGAATTTATGAGGTCCGGGATTTGGGTGTTGTGCTGGACAGCAAAATGTTGTTGAGGGCTCACGTTGAGGGAATCGTTGACAAGGCTTTCAGGCAGTTGGGCTTTATTCTGAGGGTATCCAAACCTTTCAAATCTATAAGTACCTTAAAAACACTTTATTACACATACGTGCGCAGCTGTCTCGAATTTGCCTCTGTGACCTGGAACCCCCAATACATTACATACATAAATAGAATCGAAAGAGTACAGCAAAAATTTTTAAAACACTTGAACTACAGATGCCATTTGCCTTACGATGACTATTCTCTCTCAGCTCGACACCATAAGATGACAACCCTTGAGAATCGGCGTACTGTGTCGGATATGATCTATTTATATAAGTTACTTAATAATGTTGTTGACTCCAGTGGGCTGCTCGAGGAGGTTGGGTTCAATTGTCCCACAAGAAGGACGAGATCAACCCTGACATTCAGGTTACCTCAGTGCAGCACCAATTATGTACAAAATTCATACATCCGACGTGCCTGTGGTAATTACAATGCTTTCTTTAATAAAATTGACATACATCAACACACACAAGGTAAGTTCAAAGGTCTGGTTCTGAGAAGTATGTGTGGGCAAGTGGTCGGTTGAAAAGTGCAAATATTCTTACAAACTTTCCTTTTCCTTTTTCCTTTTCCTATTCCTGAGCATATGTAATGTAACTGATACTGTATTGTTGTATTATCTTTCTTTATCTTTCTTTTTCTTTCGTGTGTAGATTCGCTTTCTATCATTGGTATTAACGCATAGAGGATAATTGCCATTGTAGTAAGATTGATAACAAACATCTATTGGTATACTTAACTAGTTACTATTTTTAAGATTTAAGATTTTTTGTATTACTGTCTGTTTGTTTAATGAATAAAATAAAATAAAAAATAAAAAATAAAATACTCTCACAATAAAATTTATAACTTATTTACTCTATCTAATATTTAATCAAAAGTATTAATGGTTACATCAAGCAATGGTGTTGCAATGAGTAAAATATATGTATCTATGGTTAGTTTAAAAAATATAATATGATATATTTAATAAGTAATCATTTTATACTGAATGCCCTGTGTAATATTGTACTAATAGTTACTCGATGCAATAATAAAAAGATGTTTAGATATTTATGTGTACGGGTAAGAACTCATGTTTCTTTTAATCGACGTTATTTTCTGCACTGGCAACCTCTCACCTGGTTGTGAAATGTGTGTTATATTTCACACCTATCTAGATTGGAGCGAACATTAATTTATTATTAAACTTTACATGCTGATAACCCGAGGAGCAGTGAATTTTCGATGTTTTTGTGATGAACTGATAAACGTTACCATGAATCCTCCTATAGGTCGTGCTAGACTTTACTCGATATCTAATAAGTAACTAATAATAATATATATTATTAAAGTGTCTTACCGCCATATGAGTTTATATGATCGGATATTATTGTAAATACCTACTTATAGTACCTATACACATTTGATATTATATTTTAATGTACGCACGATCACCGAGAATCGTTTTCCCAATATATAATTGTTAATAAAAATATATTTAATATTAATTTGGTTTCAAAAGCTTTACACGTTTTATTACAATTGAAACAAATAATCTGAGATCTGTTTTTATTCAGAAAGCAATACATAGAAAACATAGGTTAGATGAAGCCTAAGTCACATTTGTGAGAAACAGAAAAAAATGTGCTAACTATTCGAAGGTATTTAATAGTGGCAGTTTTTCATTTTATTTAGATGTAAAGTATGTATTTAGTATTCTCGTGGTGGAGTTGGGCAGGAGACGTTGCCAGACGCTCAGATTCTAGATGGACCAAAAAGATTCTCAAGTGGCAACCTAGATCAAGCAAATGGAGCGTATGAAGATCTCAGGCAAGATGGTCTGACGATGTGAGGCGAATTGCATGAAGCTAAGTGGATGGCATGCCCAGGATAGGGATCTGTGGAAAGTCAAAGGGGGGGCCTATGTTCAGCATTGGAATTAAAACAAAAAAGAAAGAAGAAGAAGATTCTCGTAGTACATTATTTTTTTGGTGTCTCGTGGAAATTTTATAAAAGCCTGACTCTTAGAATACAGACAACATCATAAAGAGTGCGAGAGTTTATTCCACGACCCAGAGATTCCGTGGGGAAAATTGCATGTTACATCTACATATGTCTGGTGTGGAACTATATCTGTTCGGGTTTTATTTGCACATAATAAAATTCGCATACGTTTTTTAGAGCGAATTATATTAGATACACATAATAAGTGCATAATACTATTTAGTCCTACATCTACTTATCCATCCACTGTCATACGAGTATACCGTCTAATATACTCGTACACTACAAAGTATGAAGTGAATGGGTAAGTGAAGGTATGTAATTAATATGATAAATGTTAATCGTGTCTTATATTGAACTGGAGCATATTAATATCAAATCTTCATAGATAATTGTACATTAAACATGTTATATTATTAACGGAGATGACCATTATCGTCTAATACACTGAATTCTACATTTTACACGGTTAGAAATGCTTCAAATGAATGAAATGAGTTCAATTCTTATTCCATTACGACAACACAAGCTTCCAAAGCTTTACGTACAAAATTATCAATTAGGTAAATCAAAATATACACAAACGCAACTTTGTATACTTCACAGAAAGACAGAAAAATGAAATCCGCAAGGATCCGAATCTTAAATGAAGAATTACTTTGAATGGTTTAAAATTTATGGTATTTAGATTAACATATTGGACCTGTTATATTCACCGAAGTAATTAAAGAAGTTACAAAGATTTGTGTCTTGAAAATTTCAGTTAGGAAATACCTAGATTCGTATAAATCAACATTATTCACCGCATCTAAAAATGTATGGTATACGTGTATGTAAGCATATTAAGGTGTAGGTATGTCATTTTAGACAAAAAATCAACGAGAGTTTGTGTTGTCTTACACATGTCTTTCCAGGACCATCAATCTTTTATATTCCAAAAAAATATAAAATTATACTTTATTATGTTGGTACTTTAGGTACATAAATGATTATGTAAATAATACTACTTTCTGTAATGAAAGTAAGGAAGACACATTGTAAGCAATGTAACAATACAAGTACCCATTCGATTACTAGCAATCAATTAATTCCCACGAGCTAGCAGATAGTTTGTTCTTCATGAAATTAGCAGCGGCACATCCTTGCATTGTTTGCATCTTTGTGGAATGACGGGTTGTCTCGGTCACCCGTGCGCAGGCCGAGGCACTGGTCACGACCTACCCATGTGTGGGACGGGTCAGCCTAAGCGCGCCATTACACGCTCGTGACTCATGTTAATGGAACCATTTGTATTAAAAGGCATCGCAGATCGCTGGCTTAACCATTTCACACCACACATTGCAATTTATAGAACTTCTACGTCAATTATAAAATGGACGATCTATATAATTCTAAATTTCTGTAAAAATTATAATGTATTTCGCGGTCAATGAAAACGGACAGAGAATTTTATTTATAGCACACCAATATTTTTCATTGAATTATGTTTTCTCGCTTTTAGCACAGGGAAATTATTGAACGAATCAAATTATTATACCAAACATTAGGTCATACTTACAAACTTACAAGTACGGATGGTGCATAGCTGGGTAGAAATTACTTCTATATAGAATGAACTTGGCAAAAATATTACAATTCTGCCATTTCGTTTAAAAGCTGAAACCTCTTGGTTAAGTTTACTAGATTATAGAAGATGCAGGTAGATACATAGTATTGTTGTTATGTGGTTATAGTTTGTAGTTAATATTCTATCTATCTATCTATAAGATGAGCACCCACTGCGCTGCGGTTTCTTGGCGTACTAATTTATATAATTTGCTCATGTGATATTTTATCACATTCTCGCATCTGAACCTGGTCACGCATCCGGCCCTGTATCTATACACTTGAATTACAGGTGTACCCAGATAAAATAATATTTTCCTTTCAGGAAACACAAAATAAACGCAAAAAGTTAGGAAAGATAATGAAAAGCACTCAGTTCTGTGATGTGAATCCACGGCCAATATTCAGCCCATCGCATTGGAGCAATTAGAAAATATAACAGATATACGATGTATGCTTCACCTCATGATACTTATTGTCAAATATGCACTAGTGAATAAAGTATATGGGTTTGTGTACACAACTACACAAGCATTCATTTTTTTCAATAAAAAAATACTGACGGCTATATAAATGACAATCTCGACTGTTAATCTCATATGAATGGGATATGTCACTGATATGGACTCACCTGACATATAGAATATAGCTCGGAGCACTGAAAACAACTGAACATATTTTTTTAATGCAGGTATACAAAAAAATTAACGTACTTACGTATTTTACACCATGCTTAAACTCCGTAAGTTCTAAGACCTACTGTAGTATTTTGCAAAAGCTTTAAGTGTAGAATTTCTGGTCATAATGTAATGTACTTACATGTTATATTATGTGTAACATATTACCTATCCTTGTACACAGGTGTGTCTATACAACACAATGTTATATTAACACTATCTACCTTCGTACGAGTATATACTCTGCATGATTTGTTTTATATTCGTGACGATGCATTTACGCATATGAAAGTACAACATAATGTTATAAAAGATAAAGCCTACTTGCACTACAACTTCAATAATAAAGCCTTTTGGCGTTACTGCAACAAATAAGGTAAGATGCAATATAAGCAAATAACCATACGTGATACATATTTCATATCTCCCATATGAAGAGCATTATGTAAGTACCTATAATAATAATTTGAATTAAACGTCCCTTGAGTGTAAACTGTGAACTTCATTTGGTTGTCTTTCGTTTAGGAGGATTGTAGCTGAATTAATTTATATTATGCACATTTTATTATACTAATTTCAATATAGAATTCAAAATTTCCTGTGACGAAAACCTTCAATGAGCTCTTTTCTACTGCTATTCCTTTTTTTAATTTTAAATATATAAATAAATAAAAATTTTATTGAAAAGAAAACATATGTTCCAAATGGCGGGTTTATTGCCGTAGGCAATGTCTGCCAACCAACCACTCGTGACATTCATTTGATATACACATTACATACAAGTGTATGAAAAATAAGAAAAATATAAATAATACAGGAATAAATAATATTTTTGCTTACTATGTAAATATTCGAGGTTTTACCAATCATCCTCATATAATGTGTTGTCAAGTTTCAGTTCTTATTTCTTCTTCTGCTTCATCTAGGACTGCGTACTGTCATTGCTCGGAGCCTGCTCCTGGGACACACATGTCCAACTATCTCGCCATCTTTTATGTGGCCTTCCTGGGAGTCTGGTACCTGACGGCAGCTCGTTCGCTGCTACGCTCGCCACTCTCTCAGGACAAGCTCTCTCCACGTGATCTCTCTTATTTCTTAATCTTCGATATTTGAGTTATAGAGATAAAGGAAACCCAATGTTTTGCAGATTTATGAAAAAGTTAAAAAACTCGGTCCACACTTCCTTTATAATCTTCTTTATACTTTTTATCTTCAACCATAATAATTCTTAACATTCTTAACAATTCGATTTCCACGACTATTTCCAATATTTTACCGAAACTACAACATTATTGAGTATGAGTATAAGTATATCATCTTGTATCCAATATCCATTAACAATTATTCACTGTAATAACTCCATTATGCCTTGCTTAGATACGTACATCTTGATTTCATGATTTATATTGACACGAATTCATACAATGGGAATAACATGCGCTTATATTATCTAAATCAATACATCTTACAAACAACATTACCTTCTATTGTAGAATTCATATTATGTTATTGTGTGTGTTGTGTTGATATAATCGCCTCAATTCTCATACTCAATGATTTTAATACAACCACCTCCATAAGTTTTTAATCCATTTTTGTAGATTAGTAACACAACTTTAAAATATTTATATATATCAAGCTTGATCGCTAGGGTGAAAAATACCCTATTAATAGATAGAGAAATGAAAAAACTAAATATTTTGATTAAAATCCACAAAAATTGACTTTTTAGTTCGCGACTAGTATTCGGGGTTTGCACCCTCATCTTCAGGCGGTTTTGAATAAAGTTTAGTTAAAACTAAAAAGACAAATTTTGTGGATTTTAATCTAAATATTTAGTTTTTTTTTCTTTTTTTTCTTTAAAATGGACTTCCACCATGTACCGACGGTCGAAAACATCGAGACTATTAATAGATAGTTAGTAATATCGAGATTTGAAAACTTTATGTGGGTAAAAAATCCTTCATCGCTTCTATCAAAAGAAATATTTGAAGGTCGTGAAGTTTTAGAATCAAAAAAGTATTGTCAATGTAAATTTTGTATGGAGACACAGCCCCCCCATTCTTTTTGATCAATTGGGCTAAGTATTGAAATTCGCATTTTGTAAAACCTACTTTGTTGTGCAATTGCATTGCCATTGATCTTAATCGCAAATATATTATTAACTTTTTTGAAGTCATTGTCTAGGAGGAAGAATCTAAGAACCTTTTAATTAAAATTAGCTTATAATAAGGGGACCAAGTTGCCACTATGGATTTATTTTTACAAAAACGTAGTGTAATGTATACTTATTCCTGTATGGATTAACAATTTTCATGCCATGAGGTAAGTAAGTATTTGAAACAATAATTATACTATGTGCTCAGCATCAAAGTAAATATTTTATTACATACCTACCATAGCGTTACGTTATGATATTATACAGGTATATGTTACCAAGTGAAGTTAATACGATGAGAGAAGAGTCGTGATCCTCCAACGGATACCTAAGGTTAGATCCGTCATATTTGACGGTGACATGGACCACCGTACTGTGATGACTGGCAGATTTCATGTGAATATAAGTACCTATACAAACAACAATAACTTCCTCTGTACGTATAGAAATAATTTAATATTATTTTATAACCTATGCCTGAAGTACCTACCTACTTACTCATACTAAATATTATTTTCATCATAGCTATAATAATTATAATATTTTGGGTACTTATGTATTAAAATGTTTGTCATGTATGTATACATTGTATACCTACATGTCTTTATTTCGTAATCACAACTATAATATATCATTGAAATTAAAATTGAGTTTATTGAAAAGAAAAATAATAGGTACACACATGAACAATAACACAGCAATAGCATCAGAAACAACATTAAACATAACAAATACAAAGGTCCCCAGACAGCATAAGCTGGTAGCATAACTAGTATTTCAAATCCTGTTTAAAAGGCGTCAATATTGGCATAAAAGCCTGTGTTTTTTAACATGGTCCTGCAGGCAAATATGAAACTAATTAATGTGGTTTCCGTAACGTGACGAAATATTTTGGAATTCTGCTTAAATTAAGGTTGCCTTTTGGAATGAAAGTAGTGAATTACTTACCAAAATCAATTGTTTTAATTTGATCTCCCAATTACCTATAGGTAATTAATAAATTATTTCATTGTTAACGAAATAAAATGTTTTATTCACACATACCCGCACTTAATTCTGTTTTAATAATCGTCATGTAGAATAATAAGTGTAGATACCTATATAGTGCGTTTTCTATATGTTGGCAGCCGGCGGACGTTAGCTGCAAGTGGGGCTACTAGTCCAAGAGCCCGCTGCTTAATTTATGACGTATCTGTTTTTTGATCGAAATGTGGTATAAATGATAGCTTACCAATAGGGTATTACATCGCACTAGGGTTGCCTATCAAAATCCTGCCGCAACCCCCCCTGCCCCCCCCGAAAAGGTCCCTCTTCGCGGTTTTTCGCATTTTATAGGAATATGGTAAGAGATAGGAGAAAGTAGTCAATGACAAAAATAATCCTTGCTAAATTCTCTACAAAAAATGTTAAGTCATTTTTTTCATAGGACTAGAAGTTTACCCGTAATGGCCGGTCAAAAAACAGGATATTTTTTGAAAAAATAAAAAAAAAAGTTTGATTTTTTTTCTTTCACATCCTTCCACCCATTATTACTAACATTTTATGGAAAAAAAATTTGGCCTGCGGCGCTATATCTCTGGTTATTTTATGAAAAACTAAATTTTAAGAATTTTCGTCAATGAGTTTTATTGTAATAACTCCGAAATTATTAGATGTATGAACATAAGTTATAGCTCGTTTTGTAGCTAAGACTATGGTAATTAATTCGTTCTCTGACTATTTTCCTGTAGCTCTTATCTATTTTCAACCAATTTAGTTTAAATACATTTTTTTAGTATTTTAAATGAATTTCGGTTTTGGACCGGCCATAGCGGGTAAACTGCTAGTTCTACGAAAAAATTGACTTAACATTTTTTTGTAGAGAATTTAGCAAGGATTATTTTTGTCATTGACTACTTTCTCCTATCTCTTACCATATTCCTATAAAATGCGAAAAACCGAGAAGAGGGACCTTTTCGGGGGGGGCATGGGGGGTTGCGGCAAGATTTTGATAGGCAACCCTAGTGCGATGTAATACCCTATTGGTAAGCTATCGTTTATACCACATTTCGATCAAAAAACAGATACGTCATAAATTAAGCAGCGGGCTCTCGGACTATACAAGATTGTATTGTTGGTAGCCCTGGTTGTCGAACCGTGTCATAAAAGCTGTCAAAGGTCCGCAATATTCTCACATTGCATCTTTTGCAAGTAACCTACGATGCCGAAAATATTACAGAGCAGCTCTAGAGTAATCATTTTAAAGGCAAAATAGTTTTAAAAAAAATGGGCTGTAGTAGTTATTATAATAATATGAAGATCCATTTGTATGTCTTGCATATCTCTATACTCATACATTGACATACGAGTAGTACGTAACGAAAGAAAATAGTACTATGTAGTTAGTAGTTGGATATTTCATATAAAGTAATTGTAATGTTAAGTGTTGTGTTATTAGTACAATCCACACTATTAAATCGTAACGCTTCCAAAATCGTGGATAGGAAAAAATACAGACTTTCTCGTTCGTATTGAAATCGATTATTTTATTCATTTCATTTTATTATGAGTCACAGGCATCATAATAAACTCATCATGTATTTATTAAGTTTTAAAAATAGTTAGTCTGTTGTAATAAAAATCAAGTCTACGGTCTTAGAGGGGGGCATTCGTGGGCAATAGAGTTCCTGACCAAAAACGATCCTTGGATTTGTAACCAAACACATAGCCAATCTACATTTTGTCATATTTCAGATATGAAAACGAACAAAAGTAAAATATTATGTTTTTTATTGCTTGTTAAATTGCAACGACAGTTCATGACTGATATTAACAGATAAAAAAAAAAAACTTTTTTTCTAAATATTACAACACATCCCAAATGAAAAATTACCTCTGGGATTTTGTACATAAACTCGAACAGTTCTTAAAACTTTACAGTAACCTGGGTTGGGCTGATTGGCAGAAATCGCCAACAGGAGATAAATCCTCCCTTTACATGTAAAGATGTAAACTTATATTATGTAATAAAGTATTTATTTATTAAAGGTATAAAAAAATAGTCAGCATTCAGGCATATTGACGGGACAGTGTTTTTTGCACTCCTTTGTACGAGTACAATTAATGATATACATAAAATAAAGTGTATTTTATTTGTAACCTAGAAGTTTCACAGACTGTCAGTTGTGTAACACAAGGGAAGCAATGAATATGTTATGGTTATTTTCTTCGAATCTTCTTGTGTAGAAGGAACATCACATTAAATAATATAATAGTAAGAGTTCACACGTTATACAACATCATTTGTATCGAATCAGTGCATGATTTTGTTATATTTTTATATGAAATTTTATGGTTCAAATGTAAAGAAATAATCATGTTTCCCATATCACGTTTTGGTACGGTGATGGTGTTGCCAGCTACTACATATTATTCAAAGAGTAGAATAATAATATATGTATTGTTGAATTATAATTGTGTCGGATTATTCTTAATAACAACACCAACATTATTCTCTACCCTATTATACTATTATTATGTGTGGTACGACTTTATAACATTGTAATAAACTTTAATAAAGAGAACTCTGATTCACGACTTTGAGAAGATACACGCATGTGATACGTAATAATAATATTGTATTCTGTATTATACTCAAGATGAATTCCAACCAAGTAGCATGAACAATTACATTGAAAAGGGATTCATCAAATAACACAAGAAGATATCACAAGGAAAAATCACACAAGGAAGAAAAATGCAGAGAAGAAATCCCACGAGGGAAAAATTCAAATATACTTTTGTACTAATGACCAATTTTATGTATATTTACCGAGTAGCCTCTATCCCCGGCGGCCTGCGCTTAATTGTAGGTTTGCTGCAACCACTATTGCATACATACGTTGTTTTATAATTAAAGTCATTTTTCTCATTGACCGCGTGGTATTTGATTTGATTTTTTAATCGCCTTAGTCGTAGCCTACCCAAGATTCTGGGTCTGTGGTCCATCACTCAAAATATTGAGTCTGAGATTTCTCCCTTGTAAAACTGATTCATGACGATTTAGTTCTTATGCAACTTTGCTAAAATATTATATTTGTGTACAAGCTCTGTATATACGAGTATTAAATTTTTATTAGATATATTGTATCGTATTTATATTATTCACTCATAGACCATCGTTTAAATTAGATCTTCTTCTACGAATCGTTTTTTTATATTCTTTGACCTTAGCTTCTCTTACATATTTGGATCTCCTCCTATCAAAAGTTGAATTCAACGCTGACATTCTTTTATCACATGCCATGATTGTTGTTGAGATAGCACAGTATTGGAGATACAGATATCAGACAGGATATGTTTATTATTGTGCATACCTCCAACTTGAAAGGCAACCGGCCAAGCTTTGATACAAACTATAAAGGATGACATTCACTTTTTATATTTCAATACTGTAAACACACTCAATACATGACCATGTTGTATATTTCTGATACGTTTGACATGGTAAATATGAGATCAAGATTCAGCCATTTATGTCTTATACAAAAATTTTAATTAACATTCGGGGCAAAGAAACGCTTGGTATTTATTTTGTCACGAATTTTATGATTCGATAACGAAGTTTTCTGCCAAGTGCCTTCCAATTGATGATGCTGTGTATATTGTGAAGATATTTTTTTATAGTAGTGTAATACTCAATTCAAAATACCCATTGGCTATATACCAGGAGCATTGTGGTATTTGGTACCTTACCTTATCTATGAACTCCTTAATTACATGGTTGGCGCAGTTGGTTGAGGCGGCAGTCACTCGAACGGGAGGTGTCAGGTTCAAACCTCGGCGCTGGCAATGTATTCCACACTTTGCGATACAGGCTTTTAGCCTAGTGCAAGGTGTGCAGGAAAGTATTTGGGTTTGTGTATGCAAGCCCAGATCCTTAAAAAAAAAAAGAAAAATAGTGGATATTTTTTATAAAAAAAAATCCTAAAGAAATCGGTCATACCAACTGTATGTAAGATTCAATAGTTAGGTTGGTACATCAAATAGTAACGCTATTAATGTTTTAAAATCGTTATTTTTATATGATTTATATGGGTGTTGAATAACAAATAATATAAAGATTTTAGCAACATCAGCGCCTAGAGTAAATCAATAGAATCAATAAAATGTTGACCCCACGATGCCCCGAGCACTGGGCATAGGCAGTGAGGTATTGCGGGTACATTACAAGTGATTAATACACAACAAAGTACCGGCCCTGCTGCAGTCGGCGCTATTGGCGGCAATCATCAAACATCTCATGGGAACTTTACACATGGGCGCATTCTTCAACAGAATATTTTTAGTGACAGATATTTCATTCAGAGGTGTAACGACTATACCATTACAGAATAATTCCCTATACTTGAGGTAACCAGAGACAAACATTATATTTTTTTTAAATAGTGCACCACTAAGAAATTATGCACGAAATATCACTTTTCCCACTTGATTTTTGGAGTGATGCAGCGAAATTTTAATGTTTGTGTTTTTAAAAAAGAGAATGTTACTTTCAAATGACATCGTTCAGTGAAGATGCACATACAATGGAGAGATACTTGACACATTGTTTTGACTGTGCATGTCCTACATAACCAATGTGTTAAAAGTAATTATGTTTACTTTTTTCTTAAATCTTTCACATTGGAGAATTGCCAAAACTGCTTCGATACCACAGTATTTTTTTAAAGACAATTCATCTAATATTTAATCACTCGTATAAAAGAATATTATTTAATGAAGTTAGTGTAATAACTGGTTACGCCACTGCAGGCTTATTAGGAGATGAAGAGAGATAGTTAGTGTATGTATTAGTAATTCATTAACAATATGAATAGTTTGTTTGGTTAATCGTGCAACACACACTTACCAAACAACTATATGTAATACATACATACATATTACCTACTGAGGTCACGTGCCTGCCACGTACAGTCAACCAAACCGTACACATATCACCATATCACCTGGGGTTAGCTGGCAGAGATCGCAGTACTGTGATTAGCTCGCCCTATTGAACAATTATCAAAATTTGTAAGTAACAAATAACAATTGTCAAAATTTTATTTTAATGTTTACATATGTCTGTATCTTATTCACCAAAAGTGTAAATAAATAACATCTTACCAAGGTGTAGTAGGTACCCCACTAAACCGAAAGGAATCAGTTTAACACTGGAGAAGTCTCAGACAACATAATTTGGGTAACGATGGAGCAGAATCCTGATGGAAAGGCGTTGAGAAAATTCTCAACATATGCCATCTGCGAGATGCAGACATGAAAAGCCAGTAATACCTAAATGATTTAGGTATCTTCCTCTCATAATTCCACTGGTCACAGTAACCAAAAAGGTGGAAGCTGTAATGCTCCCGGCGCCTATAGAAGTGGGTAGATCTCACTATAATATAGGTTGCTAAAGGTTACACCGCTCCTCAACGGATGGCGGTAGTATCTGAAATTGGGTGCATATGAAATAGGTTGTTGAGTATTATATACTCAACGGCCAAAAATTTCATTTTGGTAGCAGGATGTGGTGGAATGGGTGAACGTTGCCCTGGGCATAAAGTGATCACTTAAGCCAGCCAAAGCCGACTCGTAAGCGTCGGAACATCCATCCTGCTCCCCTCCCCAAGGGAGTTCGCATAAGTTATTATGTGAATGTTGATATCTGCCGCCTTTCGTTGAGAAAATTCTCAACATATGCCATCTGCGAGATGCAGACATGAAAAGCCAGTAATACCTAAATGATTTAGGTATCTTCCTCTCAGTCATATTTTGTCCAGTTCAAGCCGTCGGGAGACACCAAGTGATCGAGAGAATCTGAACGTACAATTACGTAGAACCTTCTAGGAATTTTTAGTGTTACTCGAACATTTTAGAATCTTGTAGAAAGTCGTGGAGATTAATAGAACATTTCGGAACTTTGTCAGGTCCACTTTGGCTGGGTGTACGCACCTCTTTCACGATACTCACCTTTTAATAAGTGCCATCTATCAGACCTGTAAAGCCAACATACTATACGCGCATTCATCACTACTCACATTCCCATCGCTTCTCTTTACCATTGTTTTTCCGCTCATGTGATTAGGATGTGACCACACGCAGGTATCATCCTCTTAAGAGTAGGCATATTGTCATTTCATTTTTTTTTTAAACGGGAACTTTTTTTTATTTATTTATTTAAAGAAAATATAACAATTTATAATTTTTTTAAAGGATCTGGGCTTGCATATACAAACCCAAATACTTTCTTGCGCACCTTGCACTAAGCCTGTATCGCAAAGTGTGGAATACATCGCCAGCGCCGGGGTTTGAACCTAGCACCACCCGCATGAGAGACTGCCGCCTCAACCAACTGTGCCAACCATGTACTCTAATTTACACATACAATTTGATCTAGACAACCTTCCTAAATATATATATCTATCTATACCCTCACGCCACGTCCCTTGCAGGGTAGGCAGGGAGGACAGAGTGCCAAACAGCCCTATCCTTACACACACTCCTAGCTTCCGTCACATTCATGCAATCTGTCATACACGCTCTCCGATTCCTTTTGCTAAAAACGCGTCCATCCTTGAGGGCTTTGAAAAACATAGGGTAGATACATTTAACCTTTATCTAGGGAATGACCGTAAAAGATTTATTATATCTTGTATAGATTTCTGAGAAAATATTATGAAAAACACCTCTGATCTTTTTTTCCGAAAGCCACCAACTCGTTTCTCGAAAGTCGTGGAGATTTTTTTTGTATTGATAATATCCATTTATGGAGTGTGTTGAGAGAGATGGGAGTTCCCCAACATCTTATCATCCTAATAAAAAAGTTGTACGAGTCAAACAAAGCAGTCGTGAGATTGGACGACCTCATATCGGAAGAGTTTGAGGTTCAGAGGGGAGTGAGACAGGGCTGTATACTGTCGCCAGATCTTTTTAACATCTACGGTGAATATATAATGAGGAGAGCTCCTGATGGTTGGGAGGGAGGTATATCCATAGCTGGAAGGAAGATTTCCAATCTAAGATATGCTGATGATACTAATCTCATTGCAGCTAGTGAAGAGGAGATGTTCGAACTTCTGAACAGAGTGGAGAGGGAGAGTAGAGAGCTTGGACTGGAAATCAACCGCAGCAAGACAAAGATAATGATTGTGGACCGCACCAACCAACTACAACTAAATAATAGGCTAACTGGAATGGACATAGTGGAGAACTTCGTATACCTTGGTTCCACTATCACAAATGATGGAACATCCACGTTAGAAATAAAGCGTAGAGTGGGAATGGCAAAGAGCGCAATGACGAGCCTGACTAATATATGGAAAGATCGCGGTATATCCTCTAAGGTAAAGATGAGGCTTGTCAGGGCACTAATTTTCTCCATATTTCTCTACGCTGTCGAGACATGGACTATAAAAGCGGTAGATAGGAGAAAAATCGACGCATTCGAGATGTGGTGCTGGAGAAGAATGCTTCGTGTGTCCTGGACTGAACATAGAACCAACGAGTCCATATTACGGGAGCTTCACGTAGATACTCGGCTCTCCACAATATGCCAACAACGTATGCTTCGTCTTTTCGGACATCTATCAAGACGCGAAGAGACCAACCTAGAAAGAACGGTAATGCTAGGCAGTGTACAAGGCAGGAGACCGAGAGGCAGATCGCCGATGCGTTGGAGCGACCAAGTGAGGGCAGCCACAAACACCACTCTACACGAGGCCGCACATCTGGCCATGGATAGAGACTCGTGGAGGAGGATCGTCAACTGCGGGAATGAGAGTCGCGACCCTCAGTCATGAGGATTTACGACACCCAATATCCATTAAAATCTAGAGAATGGCCGTAAAAGTTTTTTGATTGAAGCAAAATTAACCCCAAAAAGGGAAAAAACACTATTTCTAATATCATTCGATTGTTCGTGCGATTTTGATCCTTAATGCCGCGGGAAATGACCGTGACGTCATAGTTGGGTCCCGAGCCTTAAGAAAGTATTACGTATCAAAGGGATTCGATCATAATACAATCATCCCTTTTCTATTTATGTCGTTTATTATGAAGCGAGAATAGGATGGATATATTTCATGATTATTGATTAACTAGCTGTAACCCGTCAAAAATGACGCGATTGGCGGGGTAGGCAGAGAGAACAGGTCGCCAAACTTTCCTCTCCTTATACGTATAATTATTGTGTGTACATTCTTATGGTAAATTATTTTTTTATTAAGCATACTATTTTCTATTCTTCTTAGTAATATTTGTACTGCAATATAATCCAATTCACTTAATAAAACAAAACGTATAAATTAAATATAAAGGATCTCAATGTTTACCTTCGACATCTATCGATAACTCGTCAAAATATTTTTGTAAGCTCGTATGTTTAGAAATGTCGACATCTATCAGGCGCGAAGCTACCTAAGAACACGATTCCCGTCTATTTACCTTTTGGATAAAATTATAGGTACAATAATGTCTAATCTGACGTAATCTAATACGAAATATCAGCCCCAGTTAACCTTCTGGAGAAATCCACTCTTCGCCACTGACATCTATAGATAACTACTCAAAACCTTTTTGTAAGCTGATGTTAATGAAAACATGTGGTATTAGCCAAATATTTATCAATGATAGCTGAAGGTGCTGCGATCGCGAAATTTTTGAAATTCTGTATAGCTATGTTTATTCGAACAACTTGCAAAAGTTGCCACTCCGGTCCACGGTTATGTATGTTCATACCCGGTTTCGACGAAGATTATATATTATGTTAATACGATGAATATTGCATAGATTAATATCAGCTCATTATGTTATTTAATAGCCTTTAATGTGTAATAGATTTAATGAACCGTAGTCTTCAATGAATTTACTATCAAAAGGAAAACTTGTATTTTTATTGCTTTTAAATATATACGAGTACATACCTATAATTATTATAAATTTATATCTTCATTATCAGCTGTGTACTTACAACAATGTATCGTAGAATTAACTAGAAAGGTACTATCATTGAACCTCTTCATATAGATAGGCAAATAAGGTAACTAATAAATCATGTAAACACATAAAGAACAATCTCTTCTTTTGTACCAATTGTCTTTCAATTCCATTCTGCCCATAGTAACTGTTTACATTTATATTTTGATGCATTTACCTACTTATCTCAACTGGGGTAACCAGTGAGAGAATATTACAAGACACACTCATGTATGTATAATATATGTCCAGTGTCCCATATAACTCGTGGCACCCTACGTAAAAGATCACATTGGAAGTCTCTGGTTTCCTCACGGATAGCCATGAAGTTATGCATGTAGTAAAATATTAAGCCCTTTCATTGTAATAGTATACTTTATTAATTAATGTTTTCATCTTTACACAGTGAAAGATAGTCTAAACTCTAAATAGTGCCAACATACTTCTTCTTCTTCAGCCCGTAGCCATCCACTCCTGGACGAAGACCTCCTCCATCCATTTCCATGCCAAAGAGTTTTGGGTAACTTGCATCCATGTTGCACCGACATGCTTCACGATTTCGATCTCTCCATCGGAGTTGTGGTCATCCTGGGTTTCTTGTGGTGGTCCAAGGATGCCAGCACAGGAGGCGTTTTGTCCATCTGTTGTCTGAGCTGCGGGCGACATGACCAATTTACCTACTTCAGTCATTTACTATATTTTCCACTCGTTACTGTGTATGTTTAAAATAAAGCTAAACAAAGTTCAACCCAGACAGTGGCTATACTGACTAGTCAGCATTTGCTCAACAAATCTAAAAACAACGGATGAACATATCCGCCTAGTGTTATTATTTAACAAGCAATTAGTTGAAAACAGATGTTACCAACGTACGAGTCGCGATGAAGTACAAAAAAACTAGAATTCTACCACGTCTTATAAGTATTAACTTTTCTGACAGCTCCCAAAATATAAAGAATTTCGTAGAAACGTCTCACAATATTACGCAATTTCAATGACTATTTTTTTCTTTTAATATGAATGTCTAACAATTAAAACATTACTTTGAGCATCTCTGCTTATATTTTGTGTAGTAGATATCATGGAACAACATATTGTGTTCATGTGCATTTTTATAGCAAACAAAATATTCTTCTACCTATGAATTGAGTAAACAATTAACTGGAGTTACTGTAGCGTGAACAAACCAATAGATATCGTGTAAATTCGGTGAATTTGTAGTTTTTTAAACGATTTCTAACCGTTCCCATCTACATCTAGGCACTATGTAAATACTTGTATGCGAATAGACAATTTGGCGTGAAAGTTTTTTTGCCAAGCAATGTCTGTGATAATTTAAACGTAAAAGAAATTATAAAGTAATTTAGACATAAAACCAAATCTAATTTAGACAACATTTATCGAACCTACCCTATATGGTCTCAGTTCCAAAGATCGCGAACTTGGTAATATCCTGCCTAGTTGATCTCTAGATATTTGTATTAAAACAATTCCACTCTTCAGTATTATGTCCTCTTTGTATAACCACAAAGGGATTCACTTGCGTCACAATCTTGTTCACCTGGTGGTCGATCTTATGACTAAATAAAACGAAAGCTGCTTCTTTTAGCGTGTGCTGGTTTTTTATTTCAGCATTCGCACTCCAAATCCCAAACTTTTTTAACGCCGCGATTAAAGAGACGTACCGAGGGTAGGGGCGTGGGGAAGGTGAAAGGAGCGAGGGGGGAGGGCAGGGGGGAAGAAGATAGGTGAAGGGGCTAAACGTGGTGGGGGGTTAACTGTCACTTTGACGTTTAAAAGCTGAATACACGTTCCAGTCATGTTTGTTTACATTTACTGATAAGAAAATCGGATCGGGTGATTTG